>JAJJWX010003675.1:0-618796 GCA_023529315.1 Papaver bracteatum
AACCATGGTTGGTCCTGACCGTCTGGTCATGTGTGTAGGCGGGCCCACGGTGATTGTGTTGACATGCTCTGGGCCCTCTGAATCTACATCTACACCCTCCATCTATGCCTGCAAAGATGGATGGTTGAGATCATTTTACGACACATGTGATGTGTTGCAAACCCTAATTTAGGGTTTCTTGTCCATTTTGTTTGGTTTGGACGGTTTGGCAAGCTACGCCACCCCTTTTGGGGAGGCCGACCATGCGGGGTCCGTGTTGGGTTCACTGTTCCAATACCTGCTTGGGGGTATTGGATTTGATCTGTGCCATCCAATCATGCTGGTGAAGTTGGATGATCGTGATTGTTTCTAGACTGTTATGGACAGTCTAGACGCTCAATCGGGCTAGTATAACACACCGAGAGTTACACGCTCAATCGGGCTAGTATAACACACCAAGAGTTACATGCTCAATTGGGCTAGTATAACACACCGAGAGTTACAGCCTGTACGGGCATTTCGTGCATGCCTCACTGTTGGTACTTGGATATTAATGCTACTCTGCTGCGAGTAACAACCAGTCATCATGCTGCACCAGCAATGAGAGTTCTGCTAGGAACAACACAGGATATACAAGGCATTTTATGCATTAATCAATAATGCTAAAATTCACAGAATATTCGGGGGATTGTTGCTACATTCTCCATTCTAGGTGAATTAATAAAGCGAAGAAGCATTCATCACTTATAAAATAGTCTCATCCTCTGCAAGATGGCTACACAAATATTAGTTTTACAACTTTAGCCCTGAACTAAAATCCACCATCAACACTCCCGTATGAACTTGTTGTTCAATGGAAATAGGTAAGACCTATTTATACAAGTCGGAGTAAAAACGTACCCTTGTCTCATTAAGGAGTGGGGAATTAAATAGGAGGAGGTGGTAACCGTATGCATGGAATTGATGTTCCATAAAGTGGTTAATGCATGCAACTGGTTTTTATGAAACTGCTAACGTTATGGAATTGATGTTGAACTATTATCTTGCGATGTTCAGTACTTACAAGGGCCAACATGGTGGCGCGGCTAGGTTGGCATGCCGTTGGCATGGCATGGTTTGGCGTGGACAAAATTAGGTTTTCAGGCAAAAGGTTACCATGTGTCGTCTGGTAACCTTGGATGGCTAATATTTTCTCCTGGGATTGAAGGGAAACCGTTGATTGTTGCACGCCTTCGTTTTGGTAGCCGCGTAGTGAGTGCCAACGTGGTGACGTGACTAGGTTGGCATGTCGTTGGCATGGCATGGTTTTACGTGGGCAAACTTAGGTTTTCGGGCCAAAGGTTACCATGTGTCGCCTGGTAACCTTGGATGGATAGGATTTGCTCCTGGGATTGAAGGGCAACCGTTGATTGTTGCACGCCTTCGTTTTGGTAGTCGTGTAGTGAGGGCCAACGTGGTGGCGCGGCTAGGTTGGCATGGCATGGTTTGGAATGGCCAAACTTAGGTTTTCGGGCCAAAGGTTACCATGTGTCGTCTGGTAACCTTGGATGGCTAGGATTTGCTCATGGGATTGAAGGGAAACCGTTGATTATTTCATGCCTTCATTTTGGTGGCCGCGTAGGGAAGGCCAATAGGGTGGCGAGTCTAGGGTGTGGTTAGCCTTGGCATGTGGGGCCAAGGGTTCACCTTGGGCGTGGCTAGCTTTGGATAGGTGCGATTTTGGCCTGGAATGTGGGGCCAAGGGTTTTCCATGGCGTATGGAGTTGCTAGGGCCAAGGAAAGGGCGTTTGGCTTGGCATGATGTGACTAGCATGGCTAGGTCCAAGGAAAAGTGCGTTTGGCATGACGCGGCTAGCTTGTCTAGGTTTGGTTTGGCTTGGCTTGTCATGTCGGGCCAATGGTTTGCCATGGGCGCATGGCGTGGATAGGGCGTTTGGCTTGGCATGGTGTGACTAGCATGGCTAGGGCCAAGGAAAAGTGTGTTTGGCATGGCGCGGCTAGCTTGGATAGGTTTGGTTTGGCTTGGCATGTGGGGCCAAGGGTTATCCATGGGCGCATGGCGTGACTAGCTTGGGCTTGGTGCGGTTTTGTCTTGGCATGTGGGGCCAAGGGTTTTCCATAGGCGCATGGCGTGACTAGCTTGGGCTAGGTGCGGTTTTGGCTTGGCATGTGGGGCCAAGGGTTTTTCATAGGCGTATGGTGTGGCTAGCTTGGGCTAGGTGCGGTTTTGGATTGGCATGTTGGGCCAAGGGTTTGCCATAGGCGCTTGACGTGACTAGCTTGGGCTAGGTGCGATTTTGGTTTGACATGTGGGGCTAAGGGTTTTCCATAGGCGCATGGCATGACTAGCTTAGGCTAGGTGCGTGACCAAGCTAGGGTTTTGGGGAAAAGGTCGTTTGGTAACCTTAGACGGCCAAGATTTTCTCCTGGGGTTGAAGGGCAACCGTTGATTGTTTCACGCCTTCATTTTGATAGCCCCTTAGGGTAGGCCAGTATGGTGGCGCGACATGGGGCCATGGCGAGGTGCATTTGGCATGGCGCAGTAGGTGTGGCTGACATGATTTGCCATTGGCACGGAGGTGCGGCTAGCATGGTTGGCATGCTTTGGCGTGGTTGGTGTGGCTGGAATGATTTTTCATTGGCACAGAGGTGCGACTAGCATGGTTGGCATGCTTTGGCGCGGTCGATGTGGCTGGCATGATTTGCCATTGGCACAGAGGTGCGGCTAGCATGGTTGGCATGCTTGGTGCGGTCGGTGTGGCTGGCATGATTTTCTATTGGCACATAGGTGTGGCTAGCATGGTTGGCATGCTTTGGCACGGTCGGTGTGGCTGGCATGATTTTCCATTGGCACAGAGGTGCGGCTAGCATGGTTGGCATGCTTTGGCGCGGTCGGTGTGGCTGGCATGATTTTCCATTAGCACATAGGTGCGGCTAGCATGGTTGGTATGCTTTGGCGCGGTCGGTGTGGCTGACATGATTTTCCATCGGCATAGAGGTGCGGCTAGCATGGTTGGCATGCTTTGGCGCGGTCGGTGTGGCTGGCATGATTTGCCATCGGCACAGAGGTGCGGCTAGCATGGTTGGCATGGTTTGGCGCGGTCGGTGTGGCTGGCATGATTTTCCATTGGCACAGAGGTGCGGCTAGCATGGTTGGCATGGTTTGGCGCGGTTGGTATGGCTGGCATGATTTTCCATTCGCATAGAGGTACGGATAGCATGGTTGGCATGATTTGGGGCGGTCGGTGTGGCTGGCATGATTTTCCATTGGCACACGTGGGAATTAGGGTTTCGCTTGTCGTAACCCTAATTTGAAAAAGATACCCCGATAATTATTTAGAGACACATTAAAAAAAATAGTAAATGCTTGTTACTTTAAATGTTGTGACATCACTGTCTGCTAGGGTTTATTGTTTTACAATTTTAACCCTAAGCTAAAAACCACCATCAACATTAAGTCCCCTTCTTAGCTCGGAACAGGTGCCTTGTTGCGAGGTAAGCATATGATGGTGACAGACAAGGACGGAATCGAGGTGTAAATCATTACAAAGATGGTCAGGAGAATCCGACTAACCTTATTGAGTGGTAAAGAGAGTTTTGGATTTGCGAGTTGGCGGCCCTGCGTAAGTTGTACTGGAAATGCAGATCATGGAGTGGTGAGATAAAAGTTACCGGCTTGGTCTGGTCATACATCTCCAAGGAAAAATGGGCGCGGTCTTGGAAGGAGACGCCAGTGGACGTCTTGGCTCGAGGGGCCAAGAGGTGGCGTGGTCTTGGTAAGTCAAATGCGCATGGACGATAGGGTCGCGACAGTGGAGCAGGCGGCTTGGCATAGTTCGGCCTTGGCAAGACGATACATACACAGACAGCTAGGCTTGGTGGGACCACGGCAATGGAGAAAATGGTTTGACAGGGGGGTCGCGGCAATGGCATGGTGGAATGTGCAAGGACGGCTAGGCGTGGTGGGGTCGTGGTATGGCGTAAGTGGTCATGGACGTGGAACTTGGTCTTTGCGGGACCGGTTTCCTCTTTTCCTTCCTTGGCTCAAAATTGGAAATCCTTTTATTGTTCAAACTCCCAAGTATCATGCCTATAAAAAGGATAGATGGCCTCTCCCTTTGATTCACGCCTTTATTGTTTCTTTTTTTGTTGCTTGGTAGCGGTGAAGCGGGCGAGCGGATTAAGTATGTCTTCCAGTACTTCCTCTGTGACTTGCTTTTTCTTTTGTTTTCTTGTGTTGGTGAAAAACTCTAGTTGTAGGTGTACCTTTCCATGACCTTATAGAAAATGTCGGTGTAAATCCCAGCCGTATGTATGTATTTCACAAGATCATAGTAGTACTTAGGCATGAATACCGTAGTAATGTTGACCACCTCAACTCGTTGTGCAAAGTAAGCACGCGATAGTAATTCCTATCCCTTTTCCATGAAAACCTAGTTTTTTAGGGTTTACTCCTTGTCTTGGTGTAGCCGTGTGCATGGTCCCTCTTTTTTTTTTTGGGCGCGTCTATCTGGCTGAGAGCGAGTTTCCGTCTACATGTAGTGGTGATGTAGAGTCTGCCAGTCCCCATTTTTCGCGTATGCACGAAAGGACTTTGAAACCAATTATTTTGTGCCCGAGGCGGCTCCCTTGTGTCCAATAGAATAATTTCTACACGCTTTATGTAATAATTCCTGCTCTTCTTGTTCTATTGTAGTTATCACAACAGTGAAACAATGTAAGAGAATTTTGGTTAAGATGTCAATAGTTTCTGCGGTACCGAGGGATGGGGGTAATTCCAAGCCAAACATAGATGACGAGTTCTTCACTGCATCATCCAAGATTAGGAGAAACCATCCCCAATACGTGCTGATCCTTCTGACCGGCTCAGAAAGCGAAGGAGACGATCGATCGGTTCGGCCAGGAGGCGTAATAAGGTTTTTCCTTCAGAGGAAAGAATATCGTGCCTCTTCTATCGACTTTAAAATCCCTGCAAGTCCATTGCATTCCTTTGATAAATGGACGTGATTTATGATGGACCAGGAACCTGTAAAGAACAATTTGACCAGGGCGCAGATTATCGATGTTGTTGCGGCTTCCGCAGTGCTTCATATTAGGAAAGACATTCCAGGGTTGGTTGCTTTTGTTTTCAGATGGTGTCCAGACACCCATACGGCCGTATGCAGGTGGGGAGAAATGACCATTTCTTTGGAGAGCGTGGTTGTGTTGATAAATCTTCCAATAATTGGAAACCTCGACGTCAGGCTATCTGCAGACAAAGAAGAAATTCGCGCCACCCTGGTTGTGAAGTCAAATGGATTCGTTCGGAAGAAAAACGAGACGAAGTGCTTTTATGACTGGTGGGTGTTTCAGTGGTTTCCTGACGAGTTGGAGTCGAACCAGAAGAATAGCGTACTTCATGTCGCGGCGTTCTTGGCTCTTTGTCTATCTAGGGATATTTTTGACGAAGACTCGGGAAAGAAAGAGATAAGACATGAACTTATCACATTTGCCATAAAATTAGCAAAGGGCTTCGCTCTCCCCCTAGGTGGTTTGTTTCTTGGTTCTCTGTATGCACACTTGGATCAGCTGGTTTCGGACATGCGCGCCTCGAACGGTCATATGAAAGTGGATTCGAATGTTCATGCCGCCATTATCCAGGCATGGTTGTGGGAGCATTTCAAAAAGTATGCCCCGAAACCGTCGGCTATACTTCCTGAGTCTTAGGGTGGCTCCAGAATACTGCGTTGGTCGAACAGGCGCCGAAAAACTGGTCTGAAACTGATAAAGTTTCTTGACAACTCGTATGCGGTTAATTTTCGTCCATGGGCTCCGGTGCATGCGTCCATAACTCATATTAGTACCTTTTCTCATGCTTCGAATATGTCTTTGTCTTCTGATGAGGAGGGCCTGAGCGTTAGAGAGATGGTGTTCATGCGTAGCTGCACGCCTGGCCATGTGTCATCTTTTTTTCGAGGATCTTGCAAAATGATCTCTTACAATGTTGATAGGGCTGCTCGACATATGGGTTTTGACCAAGGGGTCCCACTTGTTCATCAGCCGATTGTTCAAGAAATCCAGTTATCAACTGTTCTCGATGCTATTGCTCTTGTGTCGGGTAAAGTCTGCCTTTCCTCACGGAACGGAATCCATCAACGACCTCCAAATACAACATATTTTGGCAGGATGGGGTTCTTGCTATTCATGGATTCATGAATGATGTGGCAGAGAATCGTCAGGATAAGCCTTCTCCTGCAGTTTTAGCGGAACATTCACTGCTGAGGGATCCCAAGCGAAAATCCGTTAGTCCAAATGCAGATAATCCCCAGGTGAAGGAAAAAAGATCTAAATATCGTGCGGGCGGCTTTCTGTTAGACTCCACAGTTCTGGAGATTTTTAGTTCATCCAATATGCGGGTATGTACGGCTCTCCTCTTGACCTTGACCTGGATCGTTTATTTCCTTGTTCCTTTTCTGAAAATGCGCCCTTGTATTCTGTCCAGGGTCTCAGTAGTACGAACGCCTTTGCCAAACTTGCGAGTATTCATAAAACATCATTTTTCGAGACAGGGAGCGGTGTTGCAGAGCTTACCCATGATGACGTGGAACTCGAAAAGGATGAGAGTTCAGGGTCTAGCGATGGCGAGAGAAATTCTTCCGATAGCAGTGTTGAATCTTCATCTAGTCAGTCTGAAACTGTATCGGTGAGTCCCCTCCATATTTTTGTTCTTTCCCCTTTTTTTCTTTGCAGTAAAACTAAATTTTGATTTTTAGGAGGAAACAGTTCTTGGGGATGATCTTGAAGTGGAAGACCACCAGATTAAAGACGTATCCGTACTTCCCACTACGGAAACTGTGCCATCTAGTGACTTGGACATGAAGATTCATCGTCCCGAGGGCGCTGTCGTGACTCAGGTGGAGGAGAGCACTTCGGGGGGTGAAATCGTAGCTAGGGATCTCCTGCCAGTTGCTGATTCAGTTGCAGGTGCCACCTTCAATCCTCAGTATCTGGCCCCTTTCTCAGGTCATGTGTTGATTGGTGGATTTCGCGTGCCAGCTAAACATGCGACATTGTACACCAAGATTTGGGAAAGCTACGGTCACATTGCCATGACTAAGTAGATCACTAGTCGACATGCGTTGGTTAAGCGTGTGGAGGAATCCTTGTCTTCAATTGATGACAAGTGCAACGTGACTGGTCATACAGTTTCTGAAGATCTAATCTCGAGCTGGAGGTTCCATCGTGACATGTGTGTGGACTTCGAATTCAACTTTCCTTGGTTCTTTGAAGGTCTCTCTGATGTTGAAAGGTCGTTGGCCGGATCAGTTGAAGGTCCTTCCGCAGACATGATGAAGAAGCAGGAAGCGGAATTCAATAAGTTGTGCAGGAAGCTGAAACTTAAGAGGGCGGCTCTCCAAAGAATGAGGGAGACCTTTGCCAAAAGGAACAAGCCACTATTGGAAAACTTCCCTTGAATATATATCTGTCTTTTGGACCTCTTATCTTTAGGTTTTTTTTTTTTGAAAGGAAAATGAGACGCCTGGTTTTTGGTTTTTGATTTTATGATTTTCTCGGGTTAATAGATAAATGCTACCTTGACGGTTTTGGATTATATATATATATATTTATTTATTTATTTATTTTTGAATAAAATATTTATAATTGAATTGTCTTTGGCTATGAATGAAAGTGATGCAGACCACCCAGGAAAACCATGGAACCGTGTGTTGGTAGATGACATGGGATGAAACATGGCTACGAGTTTTATCAGAACTTGAAAAAGCAAACCATGTATTTTTGTCTAGATAAGACTTACTCGGTTTCTCAGGTCTTTTGATGAGAATAAACTTTCCGGGTGTAGGACCAAGTTTTTTTTTTTCGAGAAACATGGTCATGGGAAGTCCCCAGTCTTCCGAGTCGGTGCTGAGTTTTCTGATAACTGCGTCGTTAATCCCTGGGCGAATCGTTTTTCTTCTAGCCTCTGAGAAGTCCCAGTCATCCCTTGTCGTGTCATGACTGATAATTGAGCCATCGAGTAACTAAGTCGGAGTGGATCGCCTTCCTTTAACATCTTGAAATCTGGGTCGAAGAATGAGATCGCTGGTTGAAAATTGACATTGTAACCGAAAGATCGAACCTCCCGCTGTGGTCGCCAATTATTTGTAGGTGAAAATGGTTTTTGCTGATTTCGGTAATTGTGGGTATGCAGGTGAGAAATAATTTAAACGCTAAATAATGTACTGCAAGGGAGTAGTTTAGATTCGAGAGATCAATCTGTACAAGTCCGGCCTAAACCAAGAAATGGCCGTTCCAGACTTGCTTCGGTCATAAAGTGGAGGAGAATAGGTTGGTTTTGGGGAGGGAAGCAAGGAAAGTGGTAAGACCATAATAGTTGATTCTGGAAGAGTAGTTGGGTTACTACGACTTGTTATCATAAAAGTGATAGAGCTAACAAGGTGAGCTAGCAAGTAAGTATTTCTGAGTGCTGTATCTCCCGTATAAACTTGTTGTTCAATAGAAATAGGTAAGACCTATTTATACAAGTCGGAGTAAAAACGTACCCTGGTCTCATTAAGGAGTGGGGAAGTAAATGGGAGGAGGTGGTAACCGTATGCATGGAATTGATGTTCCATAAAGTGGTTAACACATGAAACTAGTTTTCATGAAACTGCTAAAGTTATGGAATTGATGTCCCATAAAATTGTTTACGCATGTGCTTTATGTCCCATGAACGTTTCACACATAACTTCCCGTATTTACTAACCGCCTCACCCTTATGACACTTCCTTATGATGGGCGTAGTTACGCCGCACATTGTAAACCGCTAAACCAATACCTAAAGAGGATCCCCTAGTTTTTGTTGATGTCTCGAATGTTTTTGGAAAACATGTAGCATGTTGTTGTGGCTTGGAAAGTCAATCTCGGGAAACTTGCTAGCCTGGTGACCTTCGACGGTTGAGATTTTTCATCTTGAGAAGAGGGGAAACCGTTGATCGTTGCATGCCTTCATTTTGGTAGACGCGTAGTGAGGGCCAACGTGGTGGCGCGGCTAGGTTGGCATGGCATGGTTTGGCGTGGACAAACTTAGGTTTTCGGGCCAAAGGTTACCATGTGTCGTCTGGTAACCTTGGATGGTGGTAGGCTCAGGAATGTTACCTACAATTAAAACTGCTAGTGCACAGTGACAGATTATGTCAAGTGCAAGCACGGGTCGATCCACAGGGACGTGGATAGTGCTAGGTTGATTCTTTGGTATAACTAAACTGATTCAAAGCATAAGTAACTCAAAGGTGGTTGTTTTGGTGTTTATACGACAAGATATAGCAGTGATTGCAGTTCTAAGGCAGAAAATATGCAAAATAGATTGTAAACAAAGGCTAAAGAGCACTAAGGCGATTGAATTCACCTTCTAACCCTATGCTAAGGAAATTTAACTCAAATTATGTTCTTGTACCTTCCCTTGAAGGCCTCTGGTGGATGATTTATCAATCAACTCCCCTCACTCACCCCTAGTATCAAATGTCTTCTTATAGTACAATTGATCACAGGTTAGTTTGGTCATACAGTTAACTACCAATCCTAAAACAATGCAACACAGCAAGAATAACAACAAGAAGTTGATTAAATTAACATAAAATTAGGGGCTTCATCTACACCCTAGAAAAGTGAATTAGAATATGATAACAATAATTAAAACAGAATTAAATTAAGCTAACAAAATAAACCCTAAAAAATTCCGAGACAGCTTCTTACATAGAGAACAATTCTATTTATACCTAAAATTCTCTTCTCACACTCAAAATCCAAATTAAATGCATACCCTACAAACCCAATCGTCTGAATTGCTTGTCCCCTATTCCAATTCGACTATGCAACTTCATTAATTATATGTTGGGTAAACCCTAACTCCATCTATCTCGAGCTCAGCTTCTAGGGTTTTGGGAGAAGCTAAGATAGAGATATCTAGAACTAGGGGAGGTGAAGGTGGATGTGCTGGTCGGGAGAAGAAGGTGATGATGGTGATGTCGGCTTCTGCAAATGGTCAGGGGAAGGGGGACGAAGAACTGGGGTTTTTGCAGGAATAGGTGAAGGGGATAGATGGCTAGTGTGTGAGGCGGGTGCTTCAAATGTTGATGCATCGAGTGAAGAAGTCGTTGGATGCAGCTGCTTGATTCAATCTAACCGTTCAGGATGGAGGCGGGTTTGGATTCGGGTATGGGTTCGGATCTTGGATAGCTCAATCCCATGTACTTGTAAACAGGTTGCAACTGATGCGCACGTGGGTTGCAACTTCTCTTCCACAGTCGCTAGTCTCCAATTTTCTGCTCTTTTGGCTCCTCAATTTATCCAAGCTTTATTTAGTACCTAAAAACACAAAATTAATTATTACAAATATTTATTCTTGAAAACAAAGAAAATACAGAATCTGGGATAATATATGATTTTAAAGCGCAAAAGATGAGTTAAATGCCAATAAAAAGGTGTAGAAATATGCACTATTTGGCACTCAACAAATACCCCCAAACCTGAATTTTACTGGTCCTCAAGTGAAACATAAATTAAGAAATCCTTTCTATACCACTGTCGCTGGTCTCTCGAATGCATTTAGCGTATGCACTAAGCCTTTAAACCCCTAGGTGTCCCTAGTGGACGAGTTGTAGTCTTGTGAGGGCCTACCAGAGATGTACCCACAAAACTTTCTCCAACTTTAGAGCGTAAAAGAGTCTCAAGCATCCAAGGAGCTATGAGGACATAAAGTTTATGCATGCTAGTAACACGAAGTTAGATCTACCAAAGAACACATTCTCATCCTTAAGAGTTGAGCGACAAATAACCATACCATATGAAAGAATTCGGGTTCGAGAGTGATCACAAGCCTCGACTTCTGCCTCACCAATAGGGTTTTATGATAATTGCACTCAAAAATATCGCTTTTTTGGTCTCTCATGTGTGCAGACAGGAATAAAGAGAAAAATCCTGCACACATTGATGGTGGCAAGGGAAACCTTCCGAAATAATTTCTGGAGACTCCACAAAAGTGTGGGAATAAGAATATTTTTTTCTGATGATCTCTAAGAAAAGAAATCAATCATTAGAAAGGATGGGAGTACTCACTTACCTTCACATCCGATCGTAAATCAACACCACTCTCACATCATCCATAGAAATGTCTTCATTCTTCGGTCTTCAATTGTTGATGATGAACTTTAGAACTTCGCAAAAACTTGACAATTTGTAACTTTTCTCTTCAATTTCCTTGTTGCTTGGAATTTTCTTCTTGAATTATTCTTCTTTACCATAGTGGTATCAAAACTAAAATAAGAAAATAAACTACAATTATTTTTTCTTCTGAATTTTCTGAATTTTTTTTTTTTTTGGATTTTTTTTTTGAAAGTAAAAACATGAAATGAAAATAACAACAAAAACAATGAAACTACTAACTCCATGGATGAAGGACTTTATCACTCAATTCTTCAAAACTTGTATTGTCTTGATTTCATAAACTTCACTAATTCTCATCTTATTTTCTTTTCTTTGAATTGTTGCATGTAAACCTTGGACTATTTCAACTTTTATTTAAATATTCTGACGTTGCTCTGCTCGTTGATGATGTGTTTCTATAGGTTGATGTTGTTGAGAGAGAGAGAGAGTGATGCTAACTACAAATCGAACTACAAGAAGGAGTTTTCATCTTTAAACGTCACCCTCATGATTGACAAAATTAGCACTCAAGAGATCAAAAATAGTGCTGAAAGTGGTGCGAAGTTGGGTAGCTCACCATTCCTACCCGGAATTGACGTACGGTGACACACACTCTAAAAGATTTTTTAAAAAGTCACAAAAATTGAAGGTCGGTGCCTCGCTTGATGTAAAAATGGGTAGTCTCCACTAAGGGTGATCACAATTCTACTACCAAATATCTTTGCATCACCTAATTCTCCCTTCGGCATGGTTAAATCCAATTTTAACGCTCTAATCAACTAAGAAACCCGATTTTGTTCTCTAGTACTTCCAAGTTCAGTTATTTCGGTCAGACTCTCTATGTAAACATAGCTAGAAGCATGTTAGTGACTCTAAGATCTCTAAAAGTTGGAGGTTTTTATGTACATATTTACAAAGAGTTTTGAAAAAATTTGAATTTATTTTTATTTTTAATAATAATATTTTTTTTTATTTTGATTTTTTTGATTTTTTAAGTAAGAAGACTAAAAACTCTATATGCAAAACACTCCCCCACACCTAAATCTAACATTGTCATCAATGTTTGAACAGATGATAAAAATTTAAACATCCACATACCATGAGAACTATGCTGAGAAGAGAAAAGGGAAGAGATTACCGGATGCAAAAGGATGGTGCTAAACCATTAGTGGATGAATGCTTTGAAAGCAACAACAAGAGTGATAAGACAAAAAGTTTGGTTAGCACACATAAAAACTATGCAAAAAGAAAAGTAAAAGGGAAAGAGAATGGATTTTTAGTCCATATGTATGTACATAGGTGAACTAGTTTAGTCCACATAGACGGGGTCTTCCAAGTCTACAGTCTCAACTTCTGGTGGAAGATGCTCCAAAAATAGTTTCAATCTCTGACCATTGACCTTGAAGATGTTCTTGTTTACTGGGTTTTCGATTTCAACCGCTTCATGGGGGAAAACAGTATGTACCAAAAATGGACCTGACCTTCGAGAACGTAACTTTCCTGGAAACAAATGCAAACGAGTGTTGTACAATAAAACTTTTTGAACAGGTGTAAAAGACTTGCGCAAAATACGCTTGTCATGAAACACTTTCATTCTTTGTTTGTACATTTTGGCACTATCATATGCATCATTTCTTAACTCTTCTAACTCATTGAGTTGAAGCTTTCTTTGGGTACCAGCTTTATCAAGATCGAAGTTCAGTTTCTTTACAGCCCAATATGTACGATGTTCTAATTCTACAGGTAGATGACAAGCTTTACCGTGAACAAGTATGTAAGGGGACATACCAATAGGAGTCTTGTATGTAGTTTTATAGGCCCACAAAGCATTATTAAACGTAAATACCAATCTTTCCTAGAAGGATTAACCGTCATTTCAAGGATATGTTTAATTTCCCTATTAGAAACTTCTACTTGGCCACTGGTCTGAGGATGGTAAGGTGTTGCTACCTTATGAGTGATTCCATACTTGCACATAAGAGATTCAAAAGGTCAATTACAAAAATAACTACCTCCATCACTGATTATTTCTCTAGGTGTTCCAAAGCGAGAGAAAATGTTTTCTTTAAGAAAAGAAAGAACAACTTTATGATCATTTGTTTTGGATGCAATGGCTTCTGCCCACTTAGAAACATAATCAACATCAACAAGAATGTACAACTTACCTTCAGAGTTAGGAAATGGACCCATGAAATCAATACCCCACACATCAAACAACTCAACAATCAAAATGGGTTGTAAGGGCATCATGTTTCTTCTTGAGATACTTCCTAATTTCGGGCATCGGTCATAAGCAACACAAAAAGCATGGCTATATTTAAACAATGTTGTCCAATAAACCACTCTGCAAGATCTTTGCAGAAGTTTTCTTGGTGCTAAAGTGGCCTCCACATGCATGGTCATGACAGAAAGAGATGACATCCCTTTGTTCAGAATTGGGGACACATCTCCTAATGATTTGGTCTTGGAAATACTTAAACAGATATGGGTCATCCCAAAGGAAATGTTTAACTTCATCCAAGAATTTAGAACGATCTTGTTTAGACTAATGCAAAGGCATTCTACCTGTAGCAAGGTAGTTCACGATATCAGCAAACCACGACATTTCATACACAAACATCAATTGTTCATCAGGGAATGATTCTTTAATAAGCACGGATTCATCAACAGATTCAACATTCAACCTAGACAAGTGATCAGCAACAACATTTTCCGACCCTTTCTTATCTCGAATTTCGAGGTTGAACTCTTGTAACAAGAGTATCCATCGAATTAGACGAGCGTTAGCATCTTTTTTAGGCAAAAGATATTTCAATGCAGCATGGTTAGAATATATGATGATTTTAGATCCTATCAAATAAGATCTAAACTTATCCAATGCAAACACAACATCTAAAAACTCTTTCTCTGTTGTTAAATAATTCATTTGAGTGTCATTAAGTGTTTTACTAGCATAGTAGATCACATAAGAGTGTTTTTCTACTCGCTGATCTAAAACAGCTCCTACAGTATAGTCAGACGTATCACACATAATTTCAAATGGTAAGGTCCAGTCGGGTGGTCCGACTATAGGGGCAGATGTAAGGAGAGCCTTCAATTGCTCCCATGCTTTCTTACAAGCATCATCAAAGACAAATGCAACATCTTTTGCAAGAAGATTACACAAAGGCCTTGAAATTTTACTAAAGTCTTTGATGAATCGGCAATAAAACCGGCATGGCCTAAGAAAGATCTTATGTCCCTCACAGAACGATGTTGAGTCAAGTGTTGAATGAGATCAACCTTGGATTTATCTACTTTTATGCCTTTTTATGAGATGATATTCCCTAGAACAATGCCTGAGTCAACCATGAAATGATATTTTTCCCAATTCAAAACCAAATTCTTTTCCTTACACCGAATCAACACACGAGTAAGATGATGCAAACATTCATCAAAATAAGACCCAAAGACAGAAAAATCATCCATGAAAATTTCAAGAAACTCATCTATCATGTCGGAAAATATGCTCATCATGCAACGTTAAAAAGTAACGGGTGCATTACACAACCCAAAAGGCATACGACGATAAGAAAATTTTCCATAAGGACACGTAAATGTGGTCTTATGTTGGTCTTCGGGTGCTATGTGAATTTGGTTGTAGCCCGAATAGCCATCTAAGAAATAATAGTATCTATGTTTTGACAACCTTTCTAGAATTTGGTCAATGAAGGTCAGGGGAAAATGGTCTTTCTTTGTTACTGTGTTCAATTTTCTATAGTTAATACAAACTCGCCACCCTGTGGTCACACGGGTGGGAAGAAGCTCATTCTTTTCATTTTGAACTACAATAATGCCAGACTTTTTGGGTACCACTTGAATGGGACTGATCCATTGGCTATCTGGAACTTGGTAAATGATACCCGCATCAAGAAATTTCAAAATCTCACCCTTAACAACATATTTCATATTGGGGTTAAGTCTCATTTGCATTTCCCTAGATGGTTTAGTGTTTTCTTCAAGATTTATGTGATGCATGCAAATTGTGGGACTTATACCTTTAAGGTCTGAGATGGTCCAACCTAAGGCCTCTTTATGTTCTTTAAGCACTTCTTAAAGTTGACTTTCCTGTTTTGTGTCTAAACATGATGCAATAATCACAGGTAAAGTATCAGAAGGACCTAAGAAAGCATACTTCAAAGTATCATGCAATGATTTCAAATTAAGCTTAGGTGGTTCCTCGAGAGATGAAGCAGATTTAGAATCAGAGAGTGAAAGTGGTTCCGCTGCAGTCTGCCATTTAGCAATATCCATGGGTGGAATAGATTCAAGCAAAGAGTGAATTTCACCAATGTATTTAGACTCGAAGAGATCTAAGTGAAAGTTATCTAAGCATGCTTGCAAAGGTTCCATAGACAAAATGTCAAGCAATGAGTCTTGGATCAAACTCTTAATCATGTTAATCTCATGCAAATCAATATCATCACAATCAATGGGCTGTTGACTAGTGTTAAAAACATTCAGTTCTACGGTCATGTTACCAAAAGACAATTTCAACACTCCATTATGACAATTTATGATAGCATTGGACGTAGCCAGGAAAGGACGTCCTAAAATAACAGGAATGTGATTATCTGGGTTTTGCACAGGTTGAGTATCTAAGACAATGAAGTCCACAGGAAAGAAAATTTTATCAACCTTGATTAACACATCTTCAACAATGCCACGAGGGATTTTCACAGATATGTCCGCTAATTTTAGCGTAACAGGAGTGGGTTTCAGCTCCCCAAGGCCTAAATGCACATACACATAGTATGGCAATAGATTCACACTTGCTCCTAACTCTAGTAGAGCCTTTTCGACCACATGGTCACCTATAGTGCATGTAATTATTGGACTACCAGGGTCTCTAAACTTAGTTGGAATCTTTTTTTGAATTATTGAGCTCACCTGCTTAGTGAGAAAAGCACGCTTATGCACATGAAGCTTTCATTTTTGTGTGCACAGATCCTTCAAAAACTTAGCTGTAGTGACCCTCAAGCTCGTCAACGTTATTAGACCGGTCAAGTGTCAAATTAACTGATAATAACTCGATTAGTTTAACACGGGCGTTAATTAATATAAATTAGTCTAACAACGATTTAGATACGAAACTAGTATCGTTAGATTCATCTCGAAAATTTGCGCGAAATAGACTACTCGCAAGCGTCATTCGGACACTGGTGAAGAAGATTTATCAATATGTTGTCGGAGGGTAAAATAGTAATATTGGATTTTATTCCGGTGGCTGCACGTGTCAAAGTGACTAGATGTCTCATCAAATATGGTCGGCCTTATCTCAAGACCAAACCGAGAGGATAAACTCTCTTTCTCCTTCTTCATTCTTCTTCGTTCTTCTTCTGCTCTTCTCTTCTTTTCTTCTCTGGAGATTCTGAGAATTTCTCAGATGTGTGAGAGCGACCATCATAGGGTTTATGCTAAGGATTGACGGTTGTTGATGGTGTTGATGTTTATCGAATTCGAGAGAAGAAAGAACAGATGCTGCTGTAACATCTGAATTAGGATTGGAGATTGTTATTGAGATTATTGGGAAATTGATTAGTTGATTGAGTTGCTGACGGATTGGGAATTAGTGGGTTTGATTCGAATTAGATTATACAGATGAAAAATGATTTGAAATCGATAGTTAGGGTTTCTGAATTAGGTTCTGAGAATTCGATTAACGATAAACAAGAAGAATTTAGAAGATGGGTTTATTCCTAATTGGTGATGGGTTTGGCTAATTGAAGAAAGGTTAGTGTTTAATTGATGAAGAGAAGCTGTTGTGAAGTTGAATTGAATGGAAAAATAATTTGGTGTTATGTGCTGTTCTTCCCCAAATTGAATTAGGGTTTGAGTAGAATCGTTACTGATTTAGAGCAGCAGATAGATGAAGTACAAAGGGGTAGTCGGTGGATTGATCTTTGTGAATTTTGTTTAAAGAAGAGTTTGGTTCAATTTCTTCAACAGGACTAATTTAAGGTAATTGTCTTCCTCAGTAAACCTAGTAAAGATAATTATTTCTATCCTTGAGATTATGAGTTTAAATGAGAATTGAGATGGACATAGTAGATATGAAATACAACCATGGTTGTTTGTGAAGATGAATGTTGGGTCTGTTGAATGTGCAAATGAGGTGTATGGCAGAGATGTTTGAATTGTGAGTGAAACTGCAGTTTAATGAACTAAGTTGAATGAGGGTATTGATGAATGAAATACAAGTGATGGATTGAATTATGGAATTCTAGTAGTATGGTTGCTGGTGTTGAGGTTAATGGAACTGTGATCATAGTTTAGGTTTGTAATGTGTTGAGGTTGTGATATTGCAGAGTTGAGAAATGTAGGTATTGGAGTGAACTGAATTACAGATGGTGTGAGTTGTGAACAACAACTACAGGGAATGAGTGAATTTTTGTGGTGGTGTATTTGGTAGTCTGATGTTGGTGGAGTTTAAAGGTTTGGTTAAGTTCAGGAGTTGGGGATGGTGATGTTTGTGTTATGGAGTTGGAGTCTGGAAATATGAAGGGAAGTAGAAATGATAGTACAAGCAGTATATGAATGGATATATGGAATGTAGTAGAGAAATGTTATGAGTTGAATTTAGTGTTGATGAACTGATGTTGATAGTGTTTACTGTGAAAGCTAGGAAAAGATGCAATTGCAGGTAGACCCAATTTGTGTTTGTAATTAGAATCTGAAGTTTGTTTTGATTGAATGAAATGTTTATAATATTACATTTTATAGAACCAGGTTGGTATAAGTTGTAGCTGTAATGGAATTAAGCTTGTTAGACATCCCAGTCAGCCTAGCTGACTAATCTGACTCAGGTTATCTGACTGAGTTGAGTTAACTCAGTAAACCCAGATTCGACTCAGTGAGTTGACTCGTTGACCATTAACCCTGGACCTTGACTTGTGGACTTGACCTTTGACTTACGTTGACCGTTATGTGACCTTGTTGACCAGACGTTGACCGCTAGTGACTGTTAATTCACTCTAGTGGACCAGGCCTGGTGTAATTGGCTTGCTTAGTGGACTTGGGCTTAGGTTTAGTTTTCATACTTTGATGTATTGGACCCTTATGGTCTGATTTAGCCATTTACTTCTTCTACAAAGTTGTAGATATTCATAATACATATCTAATGGACTATAGAACCAATCTAATTGGATTAGTAAACTCTTAGTTACACTAAAGATAGAGAATAAGATACCATAATGGGCTTAGGACCATTAGATAGAATTGTATAATCCTTCTATGAGCCTTTTGGCTAAACTCTTAGAGTGCTTGTGTGATTATCAGTTAGATTCTATTAACAACGATCGATTCAAACAATGGACCAGTGGATCTTGGATCTCGAGGTAGACGTGGCTGGTCATCTAAAAGGTGTGGGAATGCATTTAACAGTTTTGTAATCATTGTTATTTCTTTTACGAAAGTCTTTGTTTAATAAACTCATGCATTGTTTATTCGTTTATTTCATACATTGTTTGTCTTTATGATTGTCTTTGGGAAATGAGAATTTCCATCTGTGGTATATTGGGTACTGCTCCTTCAGAATTTATGGCTAGGGCGATACACCACAATATTAATAATAGGTGTGGAAATGGGCATCAATATTATGGGTGAGTATATTAATCACCACAGACTAACTTGTCTTTATTTTTCGGTGTGTAAATGTCACCACAAAAATTATAAGGTGTGTAAATGTCACCGCAGAAATTAAAGGAGGAGTTTAGGTCCATATACATGATTGTTTATTTCAGTGGTTATGTTGTCCTCTAATGTTTGGGAAAACATGTAATGTTTTCCAAATCTGTTTTCCAAATATGCATATGATTACTTAGAAGTTAAATGTTAATTATTCCCCATTTCAGTTTCAAATGTGAGAGGAGAGTTGGCGCAGCGAAAGCTTCGAGAAGTTAACTTCGTTATTTGTTTATATTGTGATATGTTTATTTGGTTATATATTCTATTTGTAAACCAAATGATTATTTTATATATATCATTGGAAAGGAATTCTGGTATATGTATTATTCTGAGCGGGGTTAGTTTTGGGTTAAGTTTTGTATCAGATTTCTTAATTGAAAGTTTAAGTGTCTAATTTAGATTCGTTAGTGCCTCTTTATTAGCTAAATTCTTGGTTTAGTCTGATGCTAGCTTAGGGGGCGCTACATTAGCATATGTGGGTATCTGCCTGATTGCTTTGAGAAATGGAATATTTATGTTAACTCGTTTGAACATTTCCAAAATCTCGTTGTACTGTTGACCCCCTTTTTGCTGCACCAACCTTTGTAAAAATATAGCAACAGGTACATGAGACGGTGCAGGGACATTAACATCAGTGGAATTCTTAGAGTCATGATCATGCTCAGATTTCTTCTCCACAACGGGTATTTTCTGTGGAGTTGTATGCACTGGTGAGTCTGATCTAGACTCGCTTGACTGTGGTACACCTACATTGTTCTCAACAAATTTACCACTATGAAGAGTGGTACAGCATTCACAGGACTATGTGAAGTTTCATTGCAAGTTGAAGAACCTGCCTGAAATACATTCTTTGGATTTTGTTGGGGTTTACTAGGTGTAGATGGTGGATTTTCGACAAAGGGTAGAGTTGTAAAATTATACTCCAGAATCGGCAATCGAATGAATATCGAGGCTCGTGTCTCTCGATTAAAGCATGAAAGCTCATGCCACAAATCTCTGACTGAGAAGGCTGTCTCTCAGAGTACATGAAGATATGTAGTCTCTTAGCTGAGGCCACGGCACATCTCATGAATACTGAGCAATTTCAGTAATAACTCCGGATCCGGCAATCGGATGAGTATCGAGAATCATGTCTCTATGCATGAAAGCTCATGATACCTCTGATAGAGAAAGTCTCTCAGAGAAGATGCAGGTGTGCAGTCTCCCAACTGAGACCACGGCACATCTTATAACCCTTTGATGGAGAAAGTCTCTCAAAGAAGATGCAGATGTGAAGTCTCCCAGCTGAGACCACGGCACATCTCATAACCCTCTAATGGAGAAAGTCTCTCAGAGAAGATGTAGGTGTGCAGTCTCCCAGCTGAGACCATGGCACATCTCATAACCCTTTGATGGAGAAAGTCTCTCAAAGAAGATGCAGATATGCAGTCTCCCAGCTGAGACCATGGCATATCTCATATTGTATAGAATCGAAATATTGGGCGACAACGTCTTCGGGATGCGACCGGTTCTCCCTGACTATGCAAAAAGGAATATGACACTCCAGCAAGTTCATATTGCTCAAACCCTCAGATGATTATTGCTCTTATACAGGAAGCCCTTCTAGAGTCATCAATTAATTATCTGAGATCGTCTGAATATCTAGCAATATTCTACGAACCATCGTCTGAATATATATTCTACGAACCATTGTCTGAATATCCAGCAATATTCTACGATTCTTTGTTATATTTCATCGCTTCAATTCGTGGTTCTTCCCAGCAGAATGCCACGGGTTAGTGATAAATATCCGACGAAACAGGCATATGAGCATCGAATAAGCCCTGATGAAAATGGTGCAAGTGTAATTAGCAAATAATGCACATGACAAAGCATGGACGAACGAGAAACCTATGCAAAATAGGAAGGAAAATAATAGTAAAATATTAGAAAAAGCACGGGGGACTAGGGACTAGGTTCACCCGTGCCCAATTTTATATTTTATCCTAGATCTCGTGAAAATGCCGTGACTTTGTTGAGACTATTAGTCCCACATTGTATGGGTGCCCAATTTTATATTTTATCATATTTTTGTTATTTTCCTGTTCTCGTGAAAATCCTCTCGTTCGAGTAATTTTCTTTATTTCGAAGAAATTATCTAAACCACATGGTTTTATCAAAATAATAAAATTAGGGAAAGGTAACATGGGACCGCTGGCAGGCCGGTCATGCCCTGGCCGTGGACGGTCCCACACCTCATGTCCTCATTATTTTATTCCTCTTAAATTATGAAAATTCCATGATTTCTTATGAATTTTCTCTAAAATCATGAAACTACCTAATTTCATGTGTCACATGATTTTATCAAAAATAATAAAATTAGGAAAAGGTGACATGGACCGTCGGCCGGCCGGACATGCCCTGGTCGTGGCCGGTCCACACCTCACTTCCCCATTATTTTATTTCTCCTCAAATTATGAAAGTTCTTTGGTTTCATGAATTTTTTAAAATTACCTAATTTCATGTATTTTTATCACATGATTTTACCAAACATGATAAAATTAGAAGAAAAATACCATGGGACTGATCCCTTGAAATCTTCCTGAATTTTACTCTCGGGCTGTTTTCACCTCCCGAACGAGCTTAAAACCTAAATATTCCCGCGTTAGAGATAGGAAATTCTTTTTCGTACACAATGGAGTGGCGGACCGCCAAAATCCGAGTCCGTATGAGAATTGTAAATCAATTATACTAAAGGGCGTCAATTAGGGTTTCAACCTAGTCGGTCCCGCGTGCCTCTTGTTTTGTTATTATTTGGTATTTTGTTACATGATTTCATGAAAACTCCCTGATTTCAGCAAAATATTGGTTTTCAATAAATCCCTTTGATTTCATGTAAAATTCCCTTAAAATCATAAAAATACATAAAATCACATGAAACTGGGAAAAGCACACGGGACCGCGTGTCAGCCGGCCGGCCATGCCCTAGCCGTGGCCAGTCCCGCACCTTGTAATTCCTTGTTTTATTTATTTTCCCTCATCTCATGTGTTGTTCCCGGTTTCAGCAAAACCATGGATTTTGCATATTTTCTCCAAATGTTGCTCAAACGTGCACCAGAAAATATCAAAATTCTCAGGACTGAAACACGAACATTGTGGTGACACGGGAACATCCCCTTGACCGACCAAGGGTGACCCTGAGGCTTGCAAACAGCTGATCCCTCATGTTTTACTGACTTTAACCTAATTTGCTCAACTGCTCATATTAGGTTCAAACTCTTTCCAAACTATTGGAAGTTTGCTCAAACGACCATCCACTAGGTCCCGCACGCACCAGGAGCCGGTCTCATGGCCTCTTGGTCGGTCCTTCACATTTTCATAATACCAGGTTTTATTATTTGTCGCTCACACGAGCATTATTTCAGTAAGTGATTAAACCAGCATTTAATCATTATATCACCAACTGGTCCTCAAGAGACTTTGGTATTTTTCTGCTCATTCGAGCATCTGGGCATTACATGGTGAACCCGTCATCCCATGTAGACGGTCTCATGTAGCCGGTCCCGTGTTGATTTGCAATAAATCATCATTTCGGTGAAATTAGGTTTTGAATCCAGAGCTCTGCAGAAACGTGATTCTGAGCAGATTCAAACACTTTAATAATTTTATGTTGATCCCATGATCAACATTCTTATTTATTTTGCTCGACTCAGCAGTCAGTAAATTAAATTATTATTTTATTCGGTCCTGCTACTAATAAATTCATCAAAGGAGCAATGCTTGCCCAAACTGGAAATATTTGCTCGAACCGGCAATATTCACTCAGGCTAGCAATATTTGCTCGAATCAAAGAATATTTGTTCAACTATCAATATTCGACAGTTCAGCAACACAGTTTGCTCGTTTTAGGTTATGGTACCTCGTATCAGCAGACATACATTTAATTCATGAGTTTCGGAACATTTGCCACAACGTGTTCAACTCAGCACTACATGGACTCATCGTCCCGCAAATTCAGCAACTGACTCCACTATCACGAGATTTCAATCGTGTCACAATGGGGGGATATTAACTAGGGTTTTGGTCTGGCGGTCTACGGCACGTGTGTTCACCCACGATGAGAATGTGAGCAAGTCGTGTAATCAGTTGGAGGAATCATCAGAAGTAGTGGATGGAAAATTAACCAAGTCTCCGCACGATGAGTAATTGGTTTAACATGATTTCCCACTTTCCCACTCTCTGATTCCATCAACTGTCACACTTCATGGGATCATGGTATTTTCAATTCCGGCACTAAAAAATGTCTCTGAATCCTGATTGAAAGAACAACATCGAAGAACATCGAAAAACCTTGAACAAGATTCGAATAATTCGAAGATTCGAGCAACTTTCGACTAAACGAGAAATTTCTCATCAAAGTTCATACAGACGATCTCGTCTACACGAACTCACAGAAATCACTCTCAATCAGACAAATTTCAATCATTCAGAGCATTTTCACGCTGAATTTACAACACACCTACTATCTCAGATCACCATTGATCTCACGCATTTCTCAGCTTCCCTCCTACAGATCAACCCATCCTCTCTTGTGACCGAATTTACTCTGGAACGGCCATTGTCTTGGTTTAGGCCGGAGTACTACAGATTGATCTCTTGAATTCAAAGCACTCCCTTCTTGCAGTGCATCTGTGTGAGGTTCAACATTTCGCTCGGTTCAAGGAGTCCCCACACGGTCGGCTCTTCAATTCCGTAAAAACCAGCTAATCATTTTTCCCCATCTACAGATTGGCGACCACAGTGGGAGATTAATCTCTCGGTTGCAATCTCTTATTTTCACAAGATGGTTGGTCTTAGGTCAGGATCAGTTACAAATCCTAACGCAAATATCGCCAGCACTAGCAACAATGAGAACGTCTCGAAAACTGTTCCGGTCACTAACGCTGATGGTGGTGACGTTACTCATCCTCACGTCAACACGGAAGGTCATCCTTTGTTCGGTCGACATATCGAAGAAATCATAGGAAATCCACCACCTACCATGGATGATCTCGTCAAAACACAAGCGACTCTTGTAAAGAATCAGACGGACATGGCTGCAACACAACAGAAATTATTGGACCATTTGAAGACTCTCACAGATAAGCTGTCATAAAAGTCTCAAGAAAAGGGAAAATAAAAGGAGAAGTCCTCAGATACCGCTGATCCCGAGGTAATTCCAATTCATACAGTGGATGATGACGAAGCCGGCAAAGCTGCAGGCGATTCGTCAACAATGGAGTCATCAAACTTCATCACTTGTGAAGACCTGGAGCATCTTCTGGAGAACCGTGTAAAAGGCAACACATCACACGTCCATCGTCACCAACCTCCTTATCCCGTCTCTACACAGAGGATCCCTCTTCCTAAATGTTATATTTCTCCAACTTTTACTCTGTACGATGGAACCGGCAACGCTCGAGAATATGTTTCCCGTTTCCTCGAAGCTTTGGAAGAACATGAACATAACCATGTTGTTCGGCTCAAGGAGTTTTCAAAATCATTGAAAGGAAGAGCATACACCGGGTATAACAACATTGCACCAGGGACTATCAACAACTGGGGAGAAATGATCAGCGCTTTTTACAGGAAATACTTCTTCGTGTCAGAACAAGTCACTCTATCTGACCTTGGAAGGATGTCTCAGAGGTTCAATGAAAATCCCAATGACTACGTGAAAAGATTCCGAGTCCAAGACCTGGATTGTCATGACCCAAATGTCACGGAACAACATCTAGTAGATTTGTGCATCAATGGCATGCTCCCAGTATACAGATCTCTGCTGGAGAATCTTTGATTCCATACTTTCTCAGAACTTCATGAAGCGGCCAAGAGATCAGCAACCACCGCACCTGCTCTATTGGAAAGAGAAAAACCCATGAAAACTGAAGAGGCACGTGACACTCGAGGTGGAAGACATCTCATCAACAAACAGTACAACCTGCAGCCCTCTACAAACGCTATTGCAGAAGGAAGCAAGCGCAAAGCCGAATCCACGGACAAGCATGCTGCCGCTCTTTTGAAGACACAAAAGAAGGACAAATCAGAGGCGTGAGCACAGACTTCTAGCCAACGCACAAAAGCTCCTGACGACGATGCACCTGACTTTCCTCTGCCCGTTGGAAAAGTAATCGAACTACTAGATGCCAGGATCAAATATGGTGCAATCAAATTGTCATACGTCAGGAGGGACCCAACTGAGGAAGACATAGAAAATCCTCGTTATTGTCGATTCCACCGATTCGTGAATCATCCGACAAGCAGCTGTAAAGTTTTGAAACGCATATTCAGGGAGAAGGTTGAATCAGGAGAACTAAGTCTTGGATCCTAAGGGGTGAACAGAGACCCCCTCCCTGTCCGAACTTTCTCTATTTCCGAAGCACCGGTCAAAGAAGTTGTGCAGTCATTGATGGAGCATGTCTGCGAGTTGCTCTATCTGTCAAAAGTGCAAAGAGGGGACATGTTCACGGCTTTAAATCACATAATTTCCGGGAAACGCCTGCTGATTCCAGATGTACCTTTCGAACCTTCAACCACATCGACAAAGAAATGTATGACTGGGGACTGCTCACCACAGTGCACATTAAAGGAAATGAATTCAAAAGGGCATTTGTTGATGTTGGAACTGCTGTCAACATCATCCCTTTGAAAACTCTCAGGGATGATGGCATTACGCGACAAGAAGCTACTCACGCTCCCATAGCAATCATGGACCATGAATGGATTTTCAGAGACGCATATGGCTTCATCACTCTCAAGGTTACAGAGGGTTTGGTCTGTACTGAGACCAAGTTCTACATAATCCTAGAAGACCCTGGATACGACACGATCCTTGAAAGGACTTGGATCCATACTAGAAGGATAACTCTGCCTCTAGCACGATCCACCACCGACGAAGACTCTGAGTCGGAAGAAGAAGCAGAAGATGCTCCACCGTTTGAGCGTCTGGAGGAAATCAAAACTCTAGTATGACTCACGCAAGAACCTGAAGAAAGTCCACACACATTCGTCAGAAGGTTTCGATCTCAGGCAAGTCTTATCCCTCCTCACGCTCCAATATTACCAATGTTCAAATATGCTACATTGATCCAGGGACTCCTCTTCCTGAACAATTCAGCAATGATTAGGAGTTACGAATGGGTAATTTCACCTCAGCAATATTATACCCAGTGGTTGGGTTCATGGCATCTATATGCTGATAATCCCGTCAAAAGGTTTATTACTGAAGACCTGGCTAAGCATGACAGACAATATGTTGGATACTCTTCTCTGCACGAATGTCCATATGCGCCACAACCATGGAATCAACGCAAAATATTCAAGGCGCGAACTGAAAAGCCGAACAAATTCAAGGAAGGGGATTTAGTTCTCAAAACAACTAAACGGGATCTCCATTCCGCAAGGAGCTCTAATTGGGAAGGACCATTCATGGTCGCTAAGTCTTTCACTGGAGGATACTAGAAACTGATCAACATGGATGGACGAACGTTACCAATAATTCACGAGAGTTGGCTTAAGGAATTTATCTAAGACTATTGGGCATTTGAGGTACTGGGCGTCTTAGCATTCATAACGTCTGGATTTGGCATTTTAGGATTTTCTTTCATTGTCTTTCAATTCCTCCAAAACGTTTGCAATACTTGCAATCAGTATTTGAATTCAGCAATTTATCAAAATTCAATTCGTATTCCTTAAAAGAAAATCCCTATCAAATTCAGAAGAAAATCCTCAACCATCTACTAATCCAAAACCATGATATGAAAACCCAAATAAAACCTCACATCTCTCAGAAATTCATAAGTTCAAGAAATTATGGAAATGAATCAAAGAAAATCAGCAAAGAAATATTTTTGCGCCTCTGCATCCTTCAAGACCTGTAAAGCCGCCTTCTCCTTGTTCAACTCTTCAGTCAGTTTGGCAATCTTGTCTTCCTTCTCCATCACAGCATCATTGGGAAAGGGTATGTTATTCTCACATGAATCCTTAATAGCATTCATTTTCTTACGAAGCCATTTCACATTGAAGCCAAGTCTCTCAGAATTCTCCAAGTTGAACTCTCAATCAAAGAGTACATCTGGAGTTACGTCATTTCTGGCTCTAGTGCATATATCACTTACAACACGCAAGAGCACACCTACCTACATTGTTAAAGCGTAAGCACGCCCAGGATTCCTGTCGACAATTACATGGACAAACTTCTCCCACATTTTCTTATACAAACCCACATAAACAATGGGAACGCTGAATCCACCAACTAACTCATGGTATGGGAGTGAGGCATCGAATGGAGGATCAAAAGAAACTCCTGCACTTGGATATTCATGTACAACTATACGGTTTTCAATTACTGGAGCGGCCTCTGCAATCAAAGCAACAGTTTCTTCGGTGTTTTCTGCTGGTGTCGTGGGTTCTTCTATTACTGAAGCAGCAATAATCCGGGTTTCCACGATTTCATCAACAACACTTTCATGTCCTTGAAGAGAATATGTGGTTACCTCCTTATCAATAGCCTCAGGGTCGCTCATCTCATCATTCTGGGTTCCTTCATTCTCAACTTCGGTATTTTGCACCTAATACGAAGATTGCATGAGATTAGGATCATCCAAATATGAAGCCAAAGGAAGTCATGAACTACAGAATACAAATGGTCAAGCATCATCAAAATCTCTTATTAAACATGCTGGATGTCAACAAATAATATGAAAGTCATAAAATCACGTTTTACAACAACTTCGCCTGAGAAGATTTTACACTGCCCTATATGACGTGATGAACTGGGAGCAATTGGTGAAGAATCAAGGGTTGAGTTATATACCATTCTCTTTGTATAGAAGTTTTCTACAACATATAAAAATTTCATGATGATTGGATGAACGAGCAAGGAGATATGTCTAAAACTTTAAGCAACGCGCAATCTGAAAAAGTTCTGAAAGTCTCCTGGAAGTTTACTATTTTGCCTTTTTCAGGCCCTGAACGTGCTCAAAAGTTAAAAATCTTCTTTGTTAAAGCTTGGAAATTTCTCGGGCTTGAAAATACATATTCAGAAATTGAAATTCCGGTTCCAGACGAAGGATTTACGGTATTTTCACTAAAAACTGAAGCTTGAAAATTTCCTGACGACGTATTTTGCCGAAATTATGTGCATGGTCACATGGGTTTTCATTCATGCACGAATCAGAAAATTTATACTTCTATGGAGAATCTACAAGAGAAATACTTACCAGGGAGACTCCAAACCACTTAGGGCCTGGCATTGATGGAATCATCATCGACAACTCCATTAGATCCGCAAGTTTGAGAACTCTCCATGTTTTCATTCGGTTCAGAATTTCGGGAGCTTTCCACGTACTTATCAATCAATGAGGAAGGCGATGCATCAACATCCTCCTCATCCACGATAAATTCCTCCTGAATACATCAACAATAGTCACTATCAAATCATCCCGAGACATATCATGGTGGTTTAATTTGAAGAAGGATACTCACATCAACTTCTTCATCGGTATTGTGTCCCTGGGTTGTTTGACCATGGGAGAAATGAAGACCATCAATAACGGATTGAGAAAAATTTTACAACCAAAATAACAAATGTTGGTCCGGGTAAAATGGGTAGAAGGAGTCACAGCGGAAAAGTATCAACAACTTACCAGAAAGGCAACCGGGGACTTTATGGTGTTTGGAATCAACTTGCAATTCTTGCTCCTACCTTCTCCACCGTAAATAATCGCCTCTGCTTCTGAGAAGTTCACTTCAATTCGGCATCTCACGGCACGACCATCCTGCAAGAAGACATTTATGTGATGATTAAAGGAAATTATGCAAGTTATATGAAGAATACGCAAAATACATACCGGTAAACTCCCTGGAGATGTCTTTCGTTTCTCACCACCAGAAATACTTCTCAATCTTGGACGAGAAGCGCTCATCTCAGAAGAAGGAGGTTCCTTCACTAAAGGTTAGACCGCCGTCATATAATTATTTAGACGCTCAAGCTGCTGGTCCCAGAATTCTACGTAACCCGGAGTCACATACGTGGTTCGATCAACACAAGGGAACCAATAAGAGCTTCCTACAACATGTGTATGATCTAAACAAGTCTTAAGCTGCTCCACCGATGGTTTTCTCCTCCGGAAAGTCGGAATGCGTTGGTCCATACTCATCTGATGAGAAGTTCTATCAATGTTATACTCCTCCACCGAAAAGTCTCCATATGTAGCTGATAATAGATGACCGGGAGTGCAACTCAGCATGAAAGATCTTTCGCCATCGCTCAAGTCAGCACCGGATTTCAAATACTTACTTTCTCTAGTATTGAAAGTTGTCAATTGATAAATGTAAGGAGGAATCACCACCCAAGGACGGAAATTGAACTCAGACTCGTTATCTAACACATCAATAAGGCGCGTCTTCGACTGAGTTTGCTTTGTAGACCAGCGCATGATCCTAGTGTTGTCCTTCTCATGGAAAATATGTCGAGCATCAGCAGAGTTTCGACCTTGCAAGATACTACGGGGAATGGGAGCATAATTTTCGAAATGTTCCCACATCAAAGCTTGGAAAAACATCATATTGGCGTAGCATTCAATCTTCATAAAGCCGTTTTAAACGCTGGAGTCTATAACCAAAGAATACAGGTTAGAATACAAGGAGCCCATGAATAAGCTACCTAACGGGAGTTGTTCACCTTGAGCTATCTTAATAGCAAAAGGGATTACAAATGGCTTCAACAAGGTCCCAGCATCTTCAAACACATCTCTGGACATCCATAAGCACAAGAAAGCGGCGATAGACAACATACCGTCGGGTTCACCAAGAGGGACGTCTCGCGGCCACCAGTGTGTTAGCCAATGAGCATAACATCCTTTACCAAAAACCTTATTGATTCTCTCCATCTCATCTGTTAAGGTTTTGGAAACTACTTTCTCCTCTGCCGTCCAAAGTTCTTCAGGAAAGTTACCTATAATTGGAAGATGCAATAAAGCAAATACTTCCTCCAAGGTGATGGTAAACTCTCCCCAACTGCATATGAACGTGTGAGTTGGGATGCACCAGTGAGCAAGAAGAGATACAATACCTCGTATGTCATGAAAGATATATAAGTCTCCAGCTGTCTGAATGGCCTTGGTAACTTGCGCCCTATCCAACATATCTCTAACGCGAGGAAATCCCAACATGTGCCTGGACCATCCAGAAAATTTCTCTAAAGGTCGTCGAGAGAGCTTGAATTCGATCATTGAAGCTTGGAAGAGACCTCGTTCAAGACAAAACCGGATAACAGCTCGGGGAGTCACCAGTTTCTTCTGAGTAACTGTTCGGGGATTAATCAAAAGACGATACATTGGGGACTTAAGACGATTTTCAGTCTCTTGAACCTCGAAGAATGCATCATTTATGTCTGGAACATTCTTGACTCCAGGTGTTTCCTCCTCTTCGCCAACAGAAGTCTCATCCATACATGTTTCTTCTCTGGAGGTGTCATCATCTACACACATTTCATCTCTGGAAGCATCATGAGCTGGGGAATCAGACATCCTTGCAAAGCAGCTGTGAAATCCACAACAATGATTATGTTCAGTCGTCTGAATGCAAATTTGGCGAGATGGTGGGTTCATGCAAATGGGAATTCCAGCATTCAAAATGGTAATTATTAACTCTTACATCTTTTAGTTTCACTAAACAACAGTGATTGCTCTCGTAAGAATTACTACACGAAATTAGTTCGTTTCTTGAAACCTGCAGTAACGAATGAAAATTCATTAGTTCATAAAAATGATTTTCTCATAAAATCACGGACATAATTTTCATAATATGAACATGCACACAACTGAACTTTGAAGTTTATAACAAGACATTATTTCATCATAAATAAATTGTCTAATTTCGGAGGTTACCCAAGACCCGCGTCTTGATTTTACCAAAAAACAATAATTAGTGTAACTTATTCACGTAAATTTTCAAGAATTTATTTAATAAGAACAAATCCATATGGATTACACATGTTATCATATCCCACATTATATGTCATGGTCACACATATAAAAAAAAATCTATTTTCCTTTGTCTTAGCATTTTCTCTTAAAAACGAAGGTTTATGCTAGTTTCGTGAAAGCTCACACTTCTTGTGATAAAACACTAATTCTCATGAAATCTCATACATAAGGTTTTATCACTGAACACAAGTTATATACATATAATATGTCACGGCTACATATTGATAAAATCTATTTTCCTTCGTCTTAGCATTTCCTCTTAAAAACGAAGGTTTATGCTAGTTTCGTGAAAACTCACACCTCTTGTGATAAAATACTAATTCTCATGAAAGCTCATACATAAAGTTTTATCACTGGACATAAGTTTATGTGCATAAAAAAATCTATTTTTCCTCGAACGAACTCTATTTTCTAAAAGCGAGGTTTACTTCGGTTTTGTTTCTCATGAAAGCTCATAAACAAAATTTCACCACTGGACATAATTCTATTTTCAAAGAAAATCTCTCATAAATCAGGGATTTAAGTTTCAAAACTAATGATTGAACGAACATACGTTTAAAAAATAAGGGTTTTTCTACAAAACTCACGTTAACATATACCCATGTATAAATTTTTGACATGATAAAATCATGAGCAACTCATGGAATCAGCAAGTATTTGAAAAAAAAAATAAAAATACATGGACGTGGCCGGACGGACGATCGAACGGATGGCGCCGCTGGTGGAATTCCGGCGAACTTTACCTGCTTTCTCCTGCTGAAGCTTGGACGTGAGGAGAGGAAGAGGAAGATGGTGGTGGACGTGTGGAAGAAATAATAAAAAAAAAGATTAATTCCTTTTATACCTAATTTTATTTTTAAAACCTAATTCCTTAAGGATTTCCTTTTTGGGCCCGGCCCGTAATTCCTAATCCAACCGTGGTTCCACCATCGAATCAGCGGTTCTACATGAATTTATGTTCACTGGATGACGCTCTATTATGTCACTGGGGTTTCCTATCAAACCGTGGTTTGCTCATTCAGTCGAAATCCGGTAACATCACATCTAATAGCTAAGTTCAATTTACACTAGGAAAATCACCATTCAATGCTGACTGAGGAACATGATTGTTCCTCACTAAGTAGGGGACTTAATGTAGATGGTGGATTTTTGACGAAGGGTAGAGTTGTAAAACTATACTCCAGAATCGGCAATCGAATGAATATCGAGGCTCGTGTCTCTCGATTAAAGCATGAAAGCTCATGCCACAAATCTCTGACTGAGAAGGCTGTCTCTCAGAGTACATGAAGATGTGTAGTCTCTTAGCTGAGGCCACGGCACATCTCATGAATACTGAGCAATTTCAGTAATTACTCCGGATCCGGCAATCGGATGAGTATCGAGACTCATGTCTCTATGCATGAAAGCTCATGCTACCTCTGATAGAGAAAGTCTCTCAGAGAAGATGCAGGTGTGCAGTCTCCCAACTGAGACCACGGCACATCTCATAACCCTTTGATGGAGAAAGTCTCTCAAAGAAGATGCAGATGTGAAGTCTCCCATCTGAGACCACGACACATCTCATAAGTCTCTGATGGAGAAAGTCTCTCAGAGAAGATGTAGGTGTGCAGTCTCCCAGCTGAGACCACGGCACATCTCATAACCCTTTGATGGAGAAAGTCTCTCAAAGAAGATGCATATATGTAGTCTCCCAGCTGAGACCATGGCATATCTCATATTGTATAGAATCGAAAGATTGGGCGACAACGTCTTCGGGATGCGACCGGTTCTCCCCGACTATGCAAAAAGGAATATGACACTCCAGCAAGTTCATATTGCTCAAACCCTCAGATGATTATTTCTCTTATACATGAAGCCCTTCTAGAGTCATCAATTAATTATCTGAGATCGTCTGAATATCCAGCAATATTCTACGAACCATCGTCTGAATATCCAGCAATATTCTACGATTCTTTGTTATATTTCGTCGCTTCAATTCGTGGTTCTTCCCAGCAGAATGCCACGGGTTAGTGATAAATATCCGACGAAACAGGCATCTGAGCATCGAATAAGCCCTGATGAAAATGGTGCAAGTGTAATTAGCAAATAATGCACAGACCAGCATGGGCGAACGAGAAACCTATGCAAAATAGGAAGGAAAATAATAGTAAAATATTAGCAAAAGCACCAGGGGACTGGGTACACCAGCCGGCCAGTCATGCCGTGACCAGTCCCGTGCCCAATTTTATATTTTATCATATTTTTGCTATTTTCCTGATCTCGTGAAAATCCTCTCGTTCGAGCAATTTTCTTTGTTGAGACTATTAGTCCCACATTGTATGGGTTTCTAAGATCCTGCGGTTTATAATCCTATGGGCCTCTCCACTCATTTCCAATTGGTTGTGAGTTGGATGCCCGTATTCTAATATGTTATCACATCCAGGCCCTGTATGATACTTGAGACCCAATAAGACCCAAGAAGGCACGTCAACCATACAGCGGTCCATATAAAGTGTGGAGCTACTCCACTTGTTGCCAATTAGTTTTGAGTTGGATGCCCGTATTCTAACATTCTTTATTTCGAAGAAATTATCTAAACCACATGGTTTTATCAAAATAATAAAATTAGGGAAAGGTAACATGGGACCGCCGGCCGGCCGGTCATGCCCTGGCCATGGCCGGTCCCACACCTCATGTCCACATTATTTTATTCCTCTTAAATTATGAAAATTCCATGATTTCTTATGAATTTTCTCTAAAATCATGAAACTACCTAATTTCATGTGTCACATGATTTTATCAAAAATAATAAAATTAGGAAAAGGTGACATGGGGACCGGCACGGACGGACATGCCCTGGTCGTGGCCGGTCCACACCTCACTTCCCCATTATTTTATTTCTCCTCAAATTATGAAAGTTCTTTGGTTTCATGAATTTTTTAAAATTACCTAATTTCATGTATTTTTATCACATGATTTTACCAAACATGATAAAATTAGAAAGCAAATACCATGGGACTGATCCCTTGAAATCTTCCTGAATTTTACTCTCGGGCTGTTTTCACCTCCCGAACGAGCTTAAAACCTAAATATTCCCGAGTTGGGAGATAGGAAATTCTTTTTCGTACACAATGGAGTGGCGGACCGCCAAAATCCGAGTCCGTATGAGAATTGTACATCAATTCTACTAAAGGGCGTCAATTAGGGTTTCAACCTAGCCGGTCCCGCGTGCCTCTTGTTTTGTTATTATTTGGTATTTTGTTACATGATTTCATGAAAACTCCCTGATTTCAGCAAAATATTGGTTTTCAATAAATCCCTTTGATTTCATGTAAAATTCCCTTAAAATCATAAAAATACATAAAATCACATGAAACTGGGAAAAGCACGCGGGACCGCGTGTCAGCCGGCCGGCCATGCCCTAGCCGTGGCCGGTCTCGCACCTTGTAATTCCTTGTTTTATTTATTTCCCCTCATCTCATGTGTTGTTCCCGGTTTCAGGAAAACCATGGATTTTGCATATTTTCTCCAAATGTTGCTCAAACGTGCACCAGAAAATATCAAAATTCTCAGGACTGAAACACAAACATTGTGGTGACACGGGAACATCCCCTTTACCGACCAAGGGTGACCCTAAGGCTTGCAAACAGCTGATCCCTCATGTTTTACTGACTTTAACCTAATTTGCTCAACTGCTCATATTAGGTTCAAACTCTTTCCAAACTATTGGAAGTTTGCTCAAACGACCATCCACTAGGTCCCGCACGCACCAGGAGCCGGTCTCATGGCCTCTTGGTCGGTCCTTCACATTTTCATAATACTAGGTTTTATTATTTGTCGCTCACACGAGCATTATTTCATAAAGTGATTAAACCAACATTTAATCATTATATCACCAACTGGTCCTCAAGAGACTTTGGTATTTTTCTGCTCATTCGAGCATCTAGGCATTACATGGTGAACCCATCATCCCATGTAGCCGGTCCCATGTAGACGGTCTCATGTAGCCGGTCCCGTGTTGATTTTTAATAAATCATCATTTCGGTGAAATTAGGGTTTTGAATCTAGAGCTCTACAGAAACGTGATTCTGAGCAGATTCAAACACTTTAATAATTTTATGTTGATCCCATGATCAACATTCTTATTTATTTTGCTCGACTCAGCAGTCAGTAAATTAAATTATCATTTTATTCGGTCCTACTACCAATAAATTCATCAAAGGAGCAATGCTTGCCCAAAGTGGCAATATTTGCTCGAACCAGCAATATTCACTCAGGCTAGCAATATTTGCTCGAATCAAAGAATATTGGTTCAACTATCAATATTTGACAGTTCAGCAACACAATTTGCTCGTTTTAGGTTATGGTACCTCGTCTCAGCAGACATACATTTAATTCATGAGTTTCAGAACATTTGCCACAACGTGTTCAACTCAGCACTACATGGACTCATCGTCCCGCAAAGTCAACAACTGACTCCACTATCACGAGATTTCAATCGTGTCACAATGGGGGGATATTAACTAGGGTTTTGGTCTGGCGGTCTACGGCACGTGTGTTCACCCACGATGAGAATGTGAGCAAGTTGTGTAATCAGTTGGAGGAATCATCAGAAATAGTGGATGGAAAATTAACCAAGTCTCCGCACGATGAGTAATTGGTTTAACATGATTTCCCACTTTCCCACTCTCTGATTCCATCAACTGTCACACTTCATGGGATCATGGTGTTTTCAATTCCGGCACTATAAAATGTCTCTGAATCCTGATTGAAAGAACAACATCGAAGAACATCGAAGAACCTTGAACAAGATTCGAATAATTCGAAGATTTGAGCAACTTTCGCCTAAACGAGCAATTTCTCATCAAAGTTCATACAGACGATCTCGTCTACACGAACTCACAGAAATCACTCTCAATCAGACAAATTTTAATCATTCAGAGCATTTTCACGCTGAATTCACAACACGCCTACTATCTCAGATCACCATTGATCTCATGCATTTCTCAGCTTCCCTCCTACAGATCAACCCATCCTCTCTTGTGACCGAATTTACTCTGGAACGACCATTGTCTTGGTTTAGGCCGGAGTACTACAGATTGATCTATCGAATTCAAAGCACTCCCTTCTTGCAGTGCATCTGTGTGAGGTTCAACATTTCGCTCGGTTCAAGGAGTCCCCACACGTTCGGCTCTTCAATTCCGTAAAAACCAGCAAATCGTTTTTCCCCATCTAGACTAGGAAGTTTGCCCTTTTCTCTCTCATTCAATGCATCACAAATTTGACCCATTTTAAGTTCTAGACTTGTGAAACGTTGGTCTGCGGTCTTTTGAAGTTGTACAAGATTTTGTGTCAACAGACCGAAACTATCTTCAAAGCTAGGCTTTTTCTCTACAGGGTACTGAGTGTGTGGTTGAACTTGGGGGTTTCTAGGATATGAGTATCCTTGGTTATTATTTGTTGTTCCCCCTTGTACAGGCCCTTTAGACCATGAAAAGTTAGGGTGATTCCTCTACCCTGGGTTGTAAGTCTGAGAATAAGGGTTGTTCTCTGGCCTATGGTACAAAGCATTGGCTTGCTCGGTTTTAGACTCTTGAAATGCATGTAGGTCTGGACAACTATCCACTAAATGGTCTAAACCATGGCACGCGGCATAAGTGGCCATTTCAATTTGGTCACAGAGAGTAGGGGCATTAGATTTTACATTCTTCTGCAGCTCTAGCACTTCTATTCTCCTAGCCAAAGATGCAATCTTTGCATTTCCCTCAAAGTTAGACTCAATTCTATGAACATTAGATACAGGGGTAGTTATTTTAGGTTCACGGATGGACTCCCACTGCTGAGTCTTTTCAGCGACTTCGATTAAGAAAGTCCAAGACTCATCAACACTTTTGTCAATAAATGCACCATTGCACATAGACTCAACTGTGGTTCGGGTCCTGACATCTAGGACTTCATACAGAATTTGCACAAGTCTCCATTTTTCAAAACCATGGTGGGGACATTGGAGCAATAATTCATTGAATCTCTCCAAATATTTTGCTAGAGTCTCTTCTTCTAATTACACAAAACCATTTAGACTTTGACGAATTGTTGCAGTCTTATGGTTTGGGAAAACAAATTTGAAAAATTCTTTGGTAAGAGCATCCCAGGTTGCAATGGATTGTGGTTGTAGTGCATACAACCAAGACTTGGCCTTTTCATTCAAAGAGAAAGGAAATAATCTCAGTTTGAAGGACTCTTCCGGCATTTGATTAAAATGCAGAGTCCCACAAATTTCTTCAAATTCTCTCACATGGTGGTAGGGGTTTTCAGCATCAACCCCTCTAAACACGGGCAACATGTGAATTGTGCTTGATTTCAGTTTAAACTGACTAGCATCAGCTGGTAGAATGATGCAAGAGGGATGACTTGCCCTAGTGGGGTACATGTAGTCCTTGAGACTACGGGGTTGGTTCAATTCATCACCCATTATCTCAGATTGGTCAGGGCTATCTACTTCAGAGCTGGGAATATTAACAATGTACTCTTGACTGATTCTAACTAGACGATTAGTTTGGTCTTTATAGGACACAATCATAGCCTAGAATTCATTCTAATCATGTTATAACCCCAGAGAAATAAGCAATTTGAAACAGGGAGAAAACACTCATGTAAACCACAATCTATCTTTTGGAATTAAAGCTCACAGATTCACTATGTTGTATAACAATGAGTAAATCGGGGAAGTAAAGCTTGGATAGATGGCAAACAAATTCAGGGCCAAAATCATACAGACTCAAACTCTGCCAATTCAGATCACAGATGGTGTTTAGCAAACAGATTCAGAGATTCACAATCTTAAGAGTTTAGCACAGCTAACAGCAGATTTAGCTAAAATATCAAAGTATAGCTCAAATACCACAGAATCAAACCTTCGTGCACAGATTCTTCAAGAATTTCAGGGGTGAAACCATGCACAGGATTTGTTGAGTTTTAAGAAATCCCCAATGAAATAGAAAACTGATTATTCAGCCAGTTTTAGTGACTGAACACACAAAAGCATAAGTTTCAGCTAACACGAATTTTTCTCAAGTGTTACAGAATATGCACAAAGGTACCAGGGCAGCTAGTTCAACAATTATTTCAAGGTGCAAAAGAACTGATTATGCTCACTCAAGGTGAAGCATGTGTTATGTGATTGTGATAACTCCGCTAGCAATTGGGAAAAATTACAGGGCCAAGTTGATATTACTCCCCAGAATTTATCAATTTTAGCACGACAGAATGTTATTTGAATGTCATAGGAATATGCACAAACCGGATGGCATTTCAATCACATAAACACCTATAGTAAAAAGGAGTTGAAGAACAAACCGCTGGCGCAAAACCGGGTTTAAGCAATTCCACAACTTATCCTGCTCCGTGTTCTTTCTTTTCTTTGTTTTACACAGCAGCACCACATGCACCTGGTTACTCAGAAGAGTAGTTCAGTTCCCAGAATTGTACAACTTAAAATAATGCTAAGCAATATTGATACTAGTGTAGACAACTGAGAGTGATGTACAATGATACTGCAAGTGCACAGTGACAGTTTGTTATTCCTCTTGTTAACTATGATAAAATGAGTGATCAGTCCAACACAGTCACAAATATCGAGAGAATCACAGTGAATATGTAAATTCAGCAAGCAAAGATGGCATTCACAGAGTCATTTTTATGAGAGTTACAATTAGTCTTTGAAATTGTACATGCACAACCAATATGATGCAGGACTAGGTAGTAACCAGTACACAGATTCACCAGGTAAACACAAGTATGCACTCAGATACAACAAGCTGTATTAATCAGATAAGAAACAATATGCAGATCAGGGCCTTATGCGAAGGGGTATCTAGACTAGGCAAGCATGCATGTAGTTATCAATATTTCAGAATTTGACAGATGCACAGACAAAGATGACAATTTCAGCTAGTGAAAAATGTTATCCAGATATCTCAGGATTATGCTTAAATAGACACTTTATGTTGCAGGGATTAGACAAAGTTCTGTCAAGCAACTAGGTTAACAGACAAACATGGTGTATCACTTAAGACAGGTCACGAAAGGTTCAGAGAATCAACGGAGTAATAGGGTCAAAAAACTCAGTCAATAACAAACTCAGCTAACCACAACAGAACTCAAATATTACCATATTATTGTTTTTGAGAATGAAAAACCAGTTCTCAGATGCTTGCACACAGATTCAAAGAGTGACAGATGATTAGCAGGGAAGCTAGTGTATTAGATTATCAGGGTTTGTCATTCATGCAGAATTACAATGTAATGGGGTTTGAGAATAACCAACTGGTTTCAGCCAAAATGGCTATGCTGTTTTTCTTCTTGTCCTTTCTTTCCTTGGCTTTTGCAGAAGTATTGCATGTACCTATGATCTCAAAGGAAAGATTTAGTACATAGATTTGCACAGATGGAGCAGGGGTATAAAAACCAGCAGATGAGAGCTGTAGAATATTGATGAATACAACAACAAGATAAAAGTATCTGCATAGGACAATGATGCTATAAAACTAAAAATTAAGAATTAATACTAGAATGCAGACTATAAACAAATGAATTATATAACTGAGATGAAATCTAAGCATGTATACGCAGATCTTAAATACAGTCCTAGCTAGATGCAATTATACTAATGACAATGGAGTTACTAAAACTTCAACTTACAGCAAACCAAAAGTTTCAGTATGATATGTAGAAAATAGTAGATGGAACCAGAGGTGATATATATAACAAATGGATTTAAATAGTTAGGAATGAAAACTAATAATGATTAGATGCACTTAATGAACAACTACAAATTATACTCTAAAACAACAAACTAACAGGTTAACTTATCTAAGATACAGAATAATGGCAAGTAAGCAACTAACCTAACTGAACAAGATGCAGCTTATGAGCATGAAACTGAAAATCTAAAACTACAGTTATACTACAATGGCAACTAAACTACAGTTAAACAAAGATGTTGGTATGATAATGAAACTAAACTAACAATGGCAGATACATATGAATCAAATACATGAGATGATTGCAACAACAACTAAACCAAAAGCTACAGAGTGCAAAGACTACTCAACTTAGTTATACTAACAATTTCAGAAAATACAAAAAATTCAAACTACTATTTACAAGACTAAACTAAAAATCAGTAAAGTGAAAACTTTAGAGCAACTACACTACCACCAAGTCACCGGCAGTGGCGCCAAAAATATGGTAGGCTCAGGAATGTTACCTACAATTAAAACTGCAAGTGCACAGTGACAGATTGTGTAAAGTGCAAGCACAGGTCGATCCACATGGACTTGGAGAGTTCTAGGTTGATTCTTTGGTCTAACTAAACGGATTCAAAGCATAAGTAACTCAAAGGTGGTTGTTTTGGTGTCGATACGACAAGAAATAGCAGTGATTATAGTTCTAAGGCAGAAAGTATGAAAAATAGATTGTAAACAAAGGCTAGAGAGCACTAGGGTGATTGAATTCACCTTCTAACCCTATGCTAAGGAAATTCAACTCAAATTATGTTCTTGTACCTTCCCTTGAAGGCCTCAGGTGGATGATTTATCAACCAACTCCCCTCACTCACCCCTATTATCAACTATCTTCTTACAGTACAATTGATCACATGTTAGTTTGGTCATACAGTTAACTACCAATCCTAAAACAATGCAACACAGCAAGAACAACAACAAGAAGTTGATTAACTTAACATAAAATTAGGGGTTTCATCTACACCCTAGCAAAGTGAATTAGAACATGATAATAGTAATTAAAACATAATTGAATTAAGCTAACAAAATAAACCCTAAAAAAATTCCGAGAGAACTTCTTACACAGAGAACAATTCTATTTATACCTAGAATTCTCTTCTCACACTCAAAATCCAAATTAAATGCATACCCTACAAACCCAATCGTCTGAATTGCTTGTCCCCTCTTCCAATTCGCCTATGCGACTTCATTAATTCGATGTTGGGGAAACCCTAACTCCATCTATCTCGAGCTCAGCTTCTAGGGTTTTGGGAGAAGCTAAGATAGAGATAGCTAGAGCTAGGGGAGGTGAAGGTGGATGTGCTGGTCAGGAGAAGAAGGTGATGATGGTGATGTCGGCTTCTGCAAATGGTCGGGGGAAGGGGGACGAAGAACTGGGGTTTTTGCAGAAGGGGAAGAAAATGGAGAGGGGTGTTTGGCTGGGTCGAATAGGTGAAGGGGATAGATGGCTAGTGTGTGAGGCGGATTCTTCGAATGTTGATACATCGAGTGAATAAGCCGTTGGATGCAGCTGCTTGATTCAATCTAACGGTTTAGGATGGAGGCGGGTTTGGATTCGGGTATGGGTTCGGATCCTGGATATCTCAAACCCATGTACTTGTAAACAGGTTGCAACTGATGCGCACGTGGGTTGCAACTTCTCTTCCACAGTCGGTAGTCTCCAATTTTTTGCTCTCTTGGCTCCTCAATTTATCCAAGCTTTATTTAGTACCTAAAAACACAAAATTAATTAGTACAAATGTTTATTCTTGAAAACAAAGAAAATACAGAATCTGGGATAATATATGATTTTAAAGCACAAAAGATGAGTTACATGCCAATAAAAAGGTGTAGAAATATGCACTCTTTGGCACTCACCAGATGGATAGGATTTGATCCTGGGATTGAAGGGAAACCGTGGATTATTGCACGCCTTCGTTTTGATAGCCGCGTAGTGAGGGCCAACGTGGTGGCGCATCTAGGTTGGCATGTCGTTGGCATGGCATGGTTTGGCGTGACCAAACTTAGGTTTTCGGGCCAAAGGTTACCATGTGTCGTCTGGTAACCTTGGATGGCTAGGATTTGCTCCTGCGATTGAAGGGCAATCGTTGATTGTTGCATGCCTTCGTTTTTGTAGCCGCGTATTAAGGGACAACGTGGTGGCATGGCTAGGTTGGCATGGCATGGTTTGGTGTGGCCAAACTTAGGTTTTCGTGCCAAAGGTTACCATGTGTCGTCTGGTAACCTTGGATGGCTAGGATTTTCTCCTAGGATTGAAGGGCAACCGTTGATTTTTGCACGCCTTCGTTTTGGTGGCCGCGTAGGGAAGGCCAACAGGGTGGCGCGGCTAGGGTGTGGTAAGGCTTCGCATGTGGGGCCAAGGGTTCGCCTTGTGCGTGGATAGATTTGGCTAGGTGCGATTTTGGCTTGGCATGTAGGGCCAAGGGTTTTCCATGGCGTATGGCGTGGATAGGGCCAAGGAAAGGGCGTTTGCGATTAGTTTCTACGCATCGTTTAAGAATAAGCAAGGGCTATCTAAGCATTTGTCAAAAGAATCACCATACACGCTAATGGTCCATAAACACTTCTATGATGCTTTCCACATAACTGGAAATGCTTACCATACAACGCTAGCACAAGCCAAATGGCATGCAAAGTGCCAAAAGGGCAAGTAAATGTCATTTTTTCTCGATCTTTTTGGCATGTTCAGCTAACCTTTCAAGCATTTGATCAATGAATGGTAAAGGTCAATGCAAACTCTCCAACCGGTCCTGGATTCTAGCTGGAACCAAGTCATTATCTTCATTTTTCACTACCGTGATGTAACCTTGGATCCAACAATCACAGATTTCTTTCTTGACTACTTCCATCATTGGAGGGTTTACGCTGAGCTTCTTTGCTGGTTTTGCCCCCTCCTCAAGAAGTATTTGCATACATGTGGAAGGATCCATTCCTTTCGATTGATCAACCCAATGGGTGGTAAGTGTTGTTAGTGATCCTAAGAGGTTTCCATTAGTAAGGTAAAGAAACATAAGACGGTGAACTTCTGTAATGAGTTAAGAGATAAACAGCCTCTTTTAAGCTCATCACAAATAGACAATTCACTTTCAATGTCTTTGTATTTTCCATAACCTAAACCTTCCACATAAAGCATCATCACCATTTAATTCAAATATCTTTTGAGCTAGAGTTTCACTTAGGATATCTCATAGCCTCAAAGATATGAAAACTTATGATCTCATCATCAAACTCCAGTTAATGCGCCTTGAAAACATCAATTCGTTCTAGCTGTCATGAATGGTCTACCCAACAAAGAAGGGGGTGTTGATGGTGGCGAAATATGAGCTGATTAACCGTTCAATAACTCAACGAAGTTGTATAACAATACCGGTATTTTTAAGAGGTCCAAGTTTCAATGATTCATAAATGGTGTGCATAACATTAATGGATGCTCCTAAATCTAACATAGCACGTTCAAACCCGATTTTACCCACTGTCTTTCAACTTAGGTGGGAGTTTTGAAGACCAAAACCCGCTGTGAAAAGGCGGAGGAGAACTAAGTAGAAACAAGAGGTTTAGAGTTAGATGTCACCGAATCATCCTTTTTGGGATGTCCCACCCGTAACTCAATAGCATTGGCATTCTCCTTGTGATTTACTACTTGCGAAGGAAGTTTTCCCTTGTTGGCTAGGCTAATTGGACCCATTTTGGGATGTCCTTCATACCATTTCCGACTTGTTTATCTTATGTGCTGAGGATGAGATACTCTTTGACGGGGCTTTTGCAAGAATTGGTATCCACCTTGCTGATTAAAAGTAGGATTTGTCATGGTATTTGGTTGTGTATTTATGTTCTCCAACAAACTTGTAGCTTCCGCAATGGTCTTGCTGGTAAGTGCACCACCACTTGCGTATCGATTAAATGTCTTTCATCGGAAAGCAACCCTCATAGAAATATTGAATCACAAGTTGATAAGTTTTCTCCTTTGCGAATCACAACCGCTTTTGATGCTGGAAAGTACTTCTCAAGAAAAATTTTTCTATCCCATTCCATGTTGTTATGATTCCCAGAGCAAAGAACCACACTCTAAAGAGCACATGATGGAATTATTGTAAGTGACGAATAGGATCTTCTCCCCGGAAAACCTCCAATTTGCAAAGAAGTTAATCAATCGCGGCTTCAACTCAATGGGCTAAGGGTTTGGAGAAGTGAAGGTTTTCCTAGTCCGAGAATTCACTTGGTGTAGAACTGGGAGGAAGGGAGTATTGAATGCTAAGTAAAGTGCCCGAACGAAGACGTATACCAATAGGACTTGGTCTGCCCTCTTCCACGCATTTACCAAAGAAATGGAAAATCAGATTCTTTAAGACCAAAAATAAAACTAAGAATAAAAATTAGCGTTTTGACGAGGCGTCAATCTCCGCAAAAATAATATTTCTCTACTTTTTACACTAGCAAGTAGTATAATGTAACAAGATCGTGTCATTGTTAACAAATACTCTTAGCAAAGAGTAATTATCATGTTACAAACTTCGGACTACCGGCCAAGTTTCCTGGCATGTGCTTAAACAAATGCTCTAAGTTTTGGTTTGGCGTGACCAAACTTAGACCATATATTGGGTTTATATTTCTTTCGGTCAAGCCTAGCAAATAGATTAAGAAAAGGTTACCATGTGTCGCCCTCAATCTAGTAACCTTGGATGGCTAGGATTTGCTCCCGCGCGGGGATTGAAGGGCACTTTTTATCGTTGATTGTTGCATGCCTTCGTTTTGTAGCCGACTTTCCTAACATCTCATCGTCCATAGCAGCACCTTTCCGGCCACGCAACATCGGGAGCTCCCGCCCTATGCCATGGTGGCATGACTAGGTGGCATGTAGGCATGGCATGCAACACCATTATCCCAACCAAACACCGTAACAACCCCTCGCCATGTGATCTTTCTCTACCCAGCTCCAACAAGAAATACCGAGTGTGGCCAAACTTAGGGTTTTCGGGCCATGCACAAAGACATAATCACCATCACCAAAGGTTACCATGTGTTCGATCACCATCGAGCCATCTTCTCATCCTTACTATCCAAGCTAATCACCGGTAACCTTGGATGGCTAGGAATAAGGTTTTTCCTAGGATTGAAGGGCAACCGTTAACTTTATTTTGTCCATAATTTTTGCACGCCTTCGTTTTGGTGGCCACGTCAGGGAAGGCAAATAAGATAAAACAAGCGTAACACACAATAATATGCAAGCAAACCAACAAAATACTAGTGGAATTAACACAAAAATATGTGCAATATGCACTTATCAATATATGTGGCTATGGATTTGATCCGGGGTGTAAGGCTTCGCATGTGGGGCCAAGGGTTCGCCTTGTGCGTGGATAGATTTGGCTAGGTGCGATTTTGGCTTGGCATGTAGGGCCAAGGGTTTTCCATGGCGTATGGCGTGGATAGGGCCAAGGAAAGGGCGTTTGTCTTGGCATGATGTGACTAGCATAGATAGGGCCAAGGCAAAGTGCGTTTGGCATGGCGCGGTTGGCTTGGCTAGGTTTGGTTTGGATTGGCATGTGGGGCCAAGGGTTTCCCATGGGAACATGGCGTGTCTAGGGCCAAGGCAAGGGCGTTTGGCTTGGCATGGTATGACTAGCATGGTTAGGGCCAAGGAAAAGTGCGTTTGGCATAGCACGTCTAGCTTGGCTAGGTTTGGTTTGGCTTGGCATATGGGGCCAAGGGGTTTCCATGGGCGCATGGCGTGACTTGCTTGGGCTAGGTGCGGTTTCGGCTTGGCATGTAGGGCCAAGGGTTTTCCATAGGTGCGTGGCGTGACTAGCTTGGGCTAGGTGCGGTTTTGGCTTGGCATGTGGGGCCAAGGGTTTTCCATAGGCGCATGGCGTGACTATCTTGGGCTAGGTGCGGTTTTGGCTTGGCATGTGGGGCCAAGGGTTTACCATAGGCGCATGGCGTGACTAGCTTGGGCTAGGTGCGGTTTTGGCTTGGAATGTGGGGCCAAGGGTTTACCATAGGAGCATGTGTGACTAGCTTGGGCTAGATGCGTGACCAAGCTAGGGTTTTGGGGAAAAGGTCGTTTGGTAACCTTAGACGGCCAGGATTTGCTCCGGGGATTGAAGGGAAACCGTTGATTGTTGCATGCCTTCGTTTTGATAGCCGCGTAGTGAAGGCTAGTATGGTGGCGCGGCATGGGGCCATGGCGAGGTGTGTTTGGCATGGCGCGGTAGGTGTGGATGGCATGATTTTCCATTGGCACAAAGGTGCGGCTAGCCTAGTTGGCATGCTTTTGCGCGGTTGGTGTGGCAGGCATGATTTTCCATTGGCATAGAGGTGCGGCTAGCATGGTTGGCATGCTTTGGCGTGGTCGATGTGGCTGGCATGATTTTCCATTGTCACAGAGGTGCGGCTAGCATGGTTGGCATGCCTTGGCGCGGTCAGTGTGGCTGTCATGATTTTCCATTGGCACAGAGGTGCGGCTAGCATGGTTGGCATGCTTTGGCACGGTCGGTGTGGCTATCATGATTTGCCATTGGCACAGAAGTGTGGCTAGCATGGTTGGCATGCTTTGGCGCGGTCGGTGTGGCTGGCATGATTTTCCATCGACACAGAGGTGCGGATAGCATGGTTGGCATGCTTTGGTGCGGTCGGTGTGGTTGTCTTGATTTTCCATCAGTACAGAGGTGCGGCTAGCATGGTTGGAATGCTTTGGCACGGTCAGTGTGGCTAACATGATTTTCCATTGGCACGGAGGTGTGTCTATCATGGTTGGCATGCTTTGGCGCGGTAGGTGTGGATGGCATGATTTTCCATTAGCACATAGGTCCGGCTAGCATGGTTGGCATGCTTTGGCGCGGTCGGCGTGGCTGGCATGATTTTCCATTGGCACACTGGCTTGAAGTAACCCTAATTTGAAAAAGATACCCCGATAATTATTTAGAGAAACATTAAAGGTTTCAGTAAATGCTTGTTACTTTATATGTTGTGACATCACTGTCTGCCAGGGTTTAGTGTTTTACGATTTTAACCCTAAGCTAAAAACCACCATCAACGCTTGGTTTTAGAAGAAGAAAACTAAAGTTTAAAGGATAATCGACTCTAGCTTAGAAAACTAGTATCACACAAAATGTGTGGGGATTAGGTTTCCCAGTTGCTAGAGTTCTCCCTTATTTGGTCTTTCAAATCAGGGTTTGCAATCAATGTTATCTTAGTAACAAATCATTCAATATTCACCGTTAGATGAAAACCTAATTAGATAATGCTAATATCTCTCAACCGTTAGATCGAAAACTTAGCTTGCCATACACACATGTACTTGACAATTTTGGGTTTGTGTAACCGTACCCAAACGTGTACAATAGTTGGTTCAATATTAGTCACCCAAATGGTTAGCCAAATGATAACTTTCATATCAACCATATTCTTTTTCACCATAACTAGTCCAAATGACTCAAATGAACTAGTTAGAGAGTTGTTTAATTGCTATGAGATCTTATGTACTACAAAAGATACAATTGAACCAAAAAGGATGTGATTCACTCGAATCGATTCATGAATTATAAATCCACGGTTGGCAATAGCATTCCTTAGATAATTTATATAAGTTCACGAACATCGTTTTTAGATATAACCACTCAAGTTCGCGGACTGGGTTCGCGGACTCACATAACCGGTTGGAGTTCACAAACTCCAGCAGAAATTCTCGGGTTCGAGAACTTCCATCAGTTCACAAACTGAGTTCATGGATTGAAACCGAGCTACAACTCCAGCAGAAATTCTCGGGTTCGCGAACTACGCACGTTCGCGGACTGCGTTTGCGGACTGGGTTGACTGCTCAAGTTCCGGTTTTCACTTGATCAACAAAGTTCGCAAACTTCGGTTCAAGTGCTAAGGACTTATACATATATGTGTTACCAAAATAATGTTTATATGTTATATTGTCTAAACTCCCATTTCAATCATTGAAACATTCTCAGAGGACGTCATATAGTTGTTATTCACAAACTAGTTTTCGTCAGAGCAATTTCCAAAGTGATTGAAACATAACATGACTTTCATCACTAGGCAAAGATGAATTCGGCTAAAGCGAAAGCTTTACCAACACACATTTCGAGAAATATATAAGCGAGATATACTCATCTCAAAATGTCATATGTGCATATCTTTAGTCTATATAGTAAAACGACTTTTGTCTCAAGATAGGAGATAGAGTAGATAGACTTTTGAGTGATAGATAAGTTCAAGTCTCCACATACCTTTTAGTCGATGAAGATCCACTGGTTCCTTGAGTAGTCCTTCGTCTTGTATGATGATTTCCATGGAGTTCTTGAGCTCAACTACACTTTATATCCTAGTCCGAGACCTTAGCTATAGTAGACTAGAAATCAAGACTTTATAGTTTTGATCACTAACATTTAAAAACATGCTTGTGATAGCAACGCATGCGAGTTTAACCGAGCAGTTCCCTAACACAAGGCACCTAGGGGAAGGACCTCACCTTTTTCCAGCCTTATAACAAATATAACAAGGTCACCTCTTATGGTCTTCTTTCCAGAACCGTCGTCAAATATGTCTTTGGATAGACACAAAGACAGAAAGGCAATCACGCTGATCTCATCTTCCAACTCCTGATCTGGTTTCGGGTCTGCAGGAGACCACTTCGACACCCACCAAGTGTAAAAATATTTTGTATCTTTCTTCTCCAGGTCATCAAATTCCCCCCCGCCTTTCGAAGTATAGCATTATAATCACGACGTTCTGCATCAGAAAGTTTATAAAAGAAGCTTCCAGCGACAGGTAGGTTCATCAATGCAGCCACACTTTCCAGAGTAATGGTCATCTCTCCCCATCTACATATGGCCGTATGAGTAGATGGACGCCACCGAGAAATGAAATTGATCAAGCCTGCCGCATCTTTATTAACTTGAAGAGTGGCGGATGCCATGACTGCATCGAGGATTTGCGCTTTGATTAAGTTAGCCTTAATGCTCTTATTATTCAACATGAGTCTCATCCATCCTTCATAAGGACCCAGCGGGGTATGAAAAATCTTAAAGTCAATAGGTGAAGGTGGATACTCATTTATCCGAAGACAGAATCTCATCACAAGTGCTGAAGAAGAGGATAGATCAGCTTCCATATTTTCTGAACCAGAGAGCAGGACTATCTTGTGAGAAGGATGCTTTCTAATGTTTGGAAAAGTCACAGTGAACAACTCATCATCTATGTTCGGCATATCTTTGAAGCTGTCAACACTCCCTGACCTGGCATCAACATCATTCCCAGAAGAAATCTTAGCAGGAACCCTTTTGTTCATTCTACAATAAAGAAGAAGTAGGGGAGTCAGTACTTGTGTGAAAATGCACATCATGGGATGTATAATCCCGACCGAGCATGAAACACATTCACGTTAAAGTACACCAAGCTGGGCAAAGCATGCAAGGCCGGTACTTGATCCAAACAAGGCCGGTATTAGGCCATGTCACCAAACGAGGCAGGTATTGGGCCACACAAGAAAGACTGATATCATGTCAGTCAAGTAGGCTGGTGTTAGGTCACGACAAGCCAGTATTGCTCAAGGATGATCAAGGTCACAAGTCTGGTATTGGGCCTCGTCAGCAAGCAAAGCCGGTATTGGTCAAGGCCAATCAAGGTCACAAGTCTGGTATTAGGCCACGTCAGCAAGCAAGGCCGGTCGAAGTCATGAAGCCGGTGTTGGTCGAGGTCACAAGGCTGGTATAAGGTCGATGTTCGATCAGGCGTACATGGCGGGACCCGCATTCATTCACAGTATCATAACATGATTTTTTTTTATTCATGCGAATCGTGTCTACGAAATTCAAGCCATGGGTTTTTCAATCTATAACCTAAAAGCTAGGTTTTGCATGCAACGGTGAAAAAAAAAGCAAAAGCAGTATGGGATTCATGGTTTGTTTCACTAAGCAATCCTAGGAATATCAATTACTTTGCTATTTATTTTATTGGTGGAGTTAATCATGATACAATCCTGCGAGGAGGCTTCATCTACAATAGGATAATTCTTTCAAGAGCAAAAGAGGTTTACCTAAGGAATTAGGGTTTATACTGGAAAAAAAAAAACACAAAGCAATGTGAAAACAATAAAGCACTTACCTTATTGTTGACAGATGTGCGACAATAGCAGCAAGGTCTAACGGCAGCAGCAGTGAGGTGGTGACGTCAGCAAGTTCCGTCGGCAAAGTGATCGGTGGCGGAAAGAGGGAGAGCTGACCGAGCGAAAAAAAAAGGGGTCGATCACCTTTCATAGACAAACAATCGGAAAATCCTTGTGGGAAAAGGAATCCTCTTTTATTTCAAACACCCAGGAAGGAAACCGGTCCCGCTCAAGATTCCATGTTTGCATCGGCATGTTCACGTGCGCAATTGCTAGCGGTCGATCAAGGCTTTTCCGGGTAAGCTCCTTTCATCTCATTTTTCTCCCATGTATTTGTCACCATCTCATGCCTACCCCACAATAGTGTAACCATTATGTGATAGGCAGGGGACTTAATGTTGATGGTAGATTTTAGTTCAGGGCTAAAGTTGTAAAACTAATTTTTGTGCAACCATCCTGCAAAGGATAAAGATATTTGATAAGTGATGAATACTTCTCCGCTTTATTAATTCACCTAGAATGGAGCATGTAGCAAAAATCCCCAAGTATTCTGTGAATTTTAGCATTATTAATTAATGCATAAATCGCCTCGTATTTCCTGTGTTGTTCTCAGCAGAACTCTCATTATTGGTGCGGCATGATGACTGATTGTTACTCTCATCAGAGTAATATGAATATCCAAGTATCAACAATGAGGCATACACGAAATACCCGTACAGGCTACACCATTCTCTAACAAACAAAATCATCTCTCGGTGTGTTATACTAACCCGATCGAGCATATTTGAATCTGGACTGTCCACATTAGTCTCAGAAATGATCACGACCATCAAACTTCATCAGCATCATTGGACGGCTTAGATCGGATCCATAACCATCAGGCAAGTATTGGAGTATTCACCACCGGCCTAATGCAGACCCCGTATGGTTAGCCTCCCCAAAATGGAAAGCAATGGTTTGCCAATTCGTCCTGCCAAAGCAGCGCGGACGTGAAACCCTAAATTAGGGTTTACGGCACATTACATGTGTCACAAATCAGTCTCAACCATCCATCTTCACATGCATAGATGGAGGGTGTAGATGTAGATTCAAAGGGCCCAAAGCATGTTAACACAAACACCATGGGCCCGCCTATATACATGACCGATCAGTCAAGACCAATTATGATTGGTCGTCCCAATTCGTGCGCCCAAACAAGGCGTGACGCATGGCCGGAAAAACCCTAATTAGGGTTTGTGTTGCAATCACGAGAGTCCATCTTCTCCCGCTCGGATGAAGGGTCTAGAAATAGACTAAGCAGGTCCGGTAAGTATCAACACAAACACTGTGGGCCCGCCTATATACATGACCGATCAGTCAAGACCAATTATGATTGGTCGTCCCAATTCGTGCGCCCAAACAAGGCGTGACGCATGGCCGGAAAAACCCTAATTAGGGTTTGTGTTGCAATCACGAGCGTCCATCTTCTCCTGCTCGGATGAAGGGTCTAGAAATAGCATGGCTGGTTGCCTCGATTCTCACACCTAACCTAGGCGTGGTCACACTTCCCAACCACAAACTAATCTCGACCACTCAACTTTGCCAGACAAATTGAGTGGCTTAGATCACGTTTATATGGGACAATAAAGTACATGCGTGTTCACCAGCCCACCATCTGCATATCGGACTGATCGGCCAAGACTGACCAGGCTTGGTCGTCTCGAAACGCGTTCCCAAAGTTGGCATGATGCGCGGCCTTTGTGGCACTGGATTTTTGTCGCAATTTTTTCTTAACCACTCATCTTCACCGTACAAATTAAATGGCCTAGATCACACTTTCACTAGACAATAAGGTTGGGCATGTACACCGGCATGACGTTTACACGCATGCCCAATCGTCCCTGCCAAAAAGTGTTCCCAAGCTTGTTTTCGACTAAGTTGAAGAGTAATGCCTGTGTACCTCTTTAGAAAACCTAGTTCCACTAACGGTTGCAGATGAGTGTTTTAAAGATCATCTCGTTTGTTCAACTTCACCTGCTTGGTTATACAGCCCTAGTCAGGAGTTAGCTGGTGAATGAGGTGTCGTGGTGATTGCTATCCACCACTCTACCATACCATGTGGTCGTCCAAGGGAGGAATTTCTTGCGCAGCCTCCAAACCATCACATGAAGTAGGATGGACATGATGCTCAATAGCGATGCTTCATACATGCTGAATATATTCGATGCATTACCTGCATAGAATACACACGATATTTCATAAATATGGACTTCCTAAATAACTTAGTTATTTAATCTAGCATTACATGCTACTTTTTGTGGGTCCCATGATCCACACACTCGAGATATCAATCATGTCACAAACTGGGGGATACATACTGGGGTATAGGTCTGGCGGTTTACAGCGTGCAAAGCGCCATCACAAGAACGTGTCAGGAAGTCATGGACAGTTAGTGATGACGGGAGAAGTGGGAAAGACTGATTGTGTGGTGCTAACACACGACTCCATCACTCCACTTCCCACGAGATACGAGGGTTAGGCTTAATGACTTGTATGAATAGGTTTCCTCCATATTTCCAACAAGACAAGACAGACAGAAACTAGGTGTTTATACAACGTATTCAAACACCTAGAGCTGATTGGTTATATTATTTTCAAGTCAGTTCGGTATTCTGATACAAGTCATAAACAGATACACCATCTTCGCTTCCCTCCCTAAGATCAACCCCATCTCCTTCACTTTGTGACCGAAACAAGTCTGGAACGACCATTTCTTGGTTTAGGCCAGAATTATATAGATTGATCTCTCGAATCAAAAGCATTCCGGTGCAGTACATTTTTTTAGGGTTTAGATTCATTTCTCATCCACCCACCCCAAATTACCAAAACCGGAAAAAATAGTTTTCACCCATAAACAGCTCTCATTGATCATGAATCTAGTCTTGGAACAAGTTCGTGCCCTGAAAAGAGAATTAGAAACTTCTTCCAAGAGACTTAATGAAAAGATGGAGAATTTAGAATCTAGAATTGATCTAATCAAAGATGATCTTGTTAAAACATAGAATATTAGAAGAGTATTCAAAGTAAGTCAAATGTTCTACGGAAATTTTGTTTGCCTAGTAAATCTTCTATTTTTCTTGTCTTTCTTTAGAAGAATAACTAGAGTTTGGAATGACCATTATTGTGATTACACATAACTATGTCCAACGTTTTCATCTTCATGTTTTTAGGTTTATTGGTTTAAATTATAAAATTATTTGGAAGATGATTTTTGCAGTATTAATCTTTAGATTTCATATATTGCAATATTGTTATGGGATATGTGTGTTTGCGTCTGTGAACTTGATTGCCCCATACCTTGCAAAAGTAAAGTTGTTTATGAGTTGATATGCATATGTAGTTGCAGGAAATCCTACACTGCACCCTTGATAAGATCTTATAGTGATTAACACATATTTGATGATTAAAACAACACTTTATTATTTGATTCTCAGAAATGTTTTACAAGTAATGGAAGAAGATCAAGAACATTACCGCTCTCTTGAATTTTCTCTCTCCTCAAGACTTTCTCAACACTCTAAAAATACATTATCCTTTTCTGAATCTACTGGGTCTCTTTATATAGGGTAATTACATAGTGTATGACAGCTAAGTTTTCCTTTAATTTTGGATTTGGTTTACGATGCTCTCATGGTAGTTGTAATACTGACTCTCGAAGGTGTTGTGTCCATCGCAGGACAATCACGTTCTTACCGTGTTTCTTCATTCGTCAGCTATTACATCATTATTTTAATTATTCTGTGACACTTGCGAAGTGTTGTTTGAAGAACTCGCGGTAACGTTCGCAGACGTGTTGCTAATATCGCAAGAGTAATATCATGGCGATTATTCTGGTCCTACATCTTGCCTCTTCTCATGTCTTTTCTACGAAAGAGGAAAGATCATGAGAATTGAATCTTTCATAAATCCGCAACTGTTTATCTTTTTGCACCCTTCTGATTTGACACGTTTCTGTATCCTTTGCCAGCTGTTTTCACATACTCCTTCTTCTATTTGGTTTTTGACACGTCCTTTTCAACCGCTGCGATCTGACTGTTCACGTCCTTTCCTTGCATTAATTGCATTCATTTTTTTGAGAACTTTCTTCTTCTATAAATACTTCTTTCATTCTTTTATTTTCTTCTTTTTACTTTCTTCTTCCTCTCTGCAACTTCTCTGCAATTTTACAGTTCTTCCGCTAATTGCGCATCTGTTACAGCTGTGATTTCTTTCTCGTTCTTCAATCTTTTCCTACATTCCCATACTCAAAAAATGGTTGCTCCTGGTCATAAAAACTTGGTTGCTTTTGGTGAGATGCGAAAAAATCTTAAAAATAAGGGTTTTAATTTGTCTACAATTCCAGATCAGAACCCTAAATCAGGAATTTATGTCAAATTATTTTATGATCATCAATGTTCTCGCGAGAAAGTTATAGTCTCGCTAGGTCAACTTGAAGTTGGTCTTCCCATTCCTCTCTACGATCCTGAACTTCCTTTGTTCTATGAGATACTTTCTCATCCAAAATTCTCGCGAGCCATATACCAACTAGGTGGGGATTGCATCCATCTGCTGGTGGAGTATGCTACTCGCGGTGCTGACAAAAAATCTCGCTACCCTGAATCTGCGAAGAATCCTAAATTCAAGGATGTTCCAATTATTCCCGCAATGTATACCGTAAATAATTTCTTCACAAATTATGACATAATCCCCATGAAGTGGGATACCACCTGTTGGGGTGTTCGCTTGCAAAAGAAGGATGATGTCGCGAAATATAAAATGCTTATGCTGGATATTGATTGGCATACTAGTACTAATCAAGGTCCGCGTAATTCCAGCGATGACAAATGGTATATCTTCCCTTTACTTTTAAATGGTTCATATATTTCTGGTACCCATGCTTTACCTGCGAATCTCGCAGAGTTCCAACTGTGGGTATTCATCTGGACTGAGAGAAATAAAAAAGTGTGTTCTCTTAATCCTTTGCATAATAAATTACCATTATTAATTTCTTCATGTCTTTAGATTCTCGCTGACTATCTCTTTTTTATCAGATTGAAAGGTTGAAAGCCAGCTATGATAAGTTTGGGAAACCTGCTACTTTCTTAGCTCTCAAATCTCTCATAGATGAAGTAAGAAATATTTCTTTATAACTTTTTACAATATATTGTTGCCTCAATTTCTTATCTTTATCTGTGTTCGCAGGAAATTGAAGAAAGAGAACCTGTGAAAATTGTGAAGACTAAAGGAAAAGACAAAGATGCTTCTCGCAAAGAAGAATCTACTATTCCTTTCAAAGAGAAATCTGGTGCTCCTCGCAGAGAAAAATTTGGTGCTCCTCTTTTGAAGAAAAGAAAAACCAAATTCTCTTCTTCTTCAACTCCTCAAGTTAATGCAGAAAACTCGAGTGGTAATTCTGATGATTTTAATGCTGATGTCACTTCTACCATGGAGTCTTCCCAATATGATTCCTCCATGACTTAACTATCCAAGATCTTCGGCGATATTACATGTGGTATCGCAAATGATTATGGAGATGAAGCTCTTAATGGGGTATCTCAGGCTCTTGCTAAAGTCTGTAATGCTCCGATATTGGTTGATAATGATTCCCTCCAAGGAATCTCAAGATCAATATCTCCCAGTCTCTTAAATTATCTTGGAATTCTGGTACGTTTTCATTTCTTTACTATACTTATGTATTCATGTCCTCGCCAGCTTTAATTTATATTGTTCTCTCACAGACTGGAAGAGCTTCCTTTGATGTTGCCTCAGACTTGGAGAGGAGGTGTGCATCTTTTCGCAAGAAGAATGTCGTTCTTCGCAAGAAGAATGTGGATTTAGAATCTGAGTCCGCTAGTCTTCGCGGGCAATTGGAATCTGGGTCAACTGACCTTCAAGAAAAAATCAAGCAGTTAGAAACTGATCTAACTTTCTCGCAAGAAAAGGTCGCAAGCCTCCAAGCTGCAAATGATCATCTTTATGGTATGAAATCTTTCCCTTTCTTTTTATCCTTGTATTACTTTGCATTTTGTTCTTATTATTCTTCTTCGCAGATGTTTATGGTCTTTCTGACGAAGTTGTATTCCTTCGTTCTTTTCCAAACCCAATAGATGATGATACACTTCTCAATCTCCTTAATGAATCCTTAGGTAGTTATTCAAATGAACAGATTAACTCCCTTTTTGTAGATGATCTTAGATCCAAATTTCATGTTTTAGCAATTGATCATAGATCTAGCTTGAAAGCGGACAATGCATCCAAGCGTCAATATCTTAATTCTAAAGAAGAAATCAAGATTCTAAGAGCTCAAAAAAGTGATCTTATAGATGAAAGGGATCGCATCTCTAGACAGGGAGCACAAACTTAGCGGATTTTCATAAAACCCTTCTTGAAGTCCAAATTAACAGAGATAAACTTATCCGCGAGAGAGATGATCTAGTTAAAAGAGAAAATCAAATACTTTCCCGTCTTCTTATTAGTGATGATGATGAATTTTCTTGGGCTGCAAAGATTCTTGACAATGCCAGAGCTAACTTAGGTGTAGATGTTAGTCTTCATGTTGAACAAGCGGCCTTAATTAAGGACATGATTTCTCAAAAAGAAGGTTGCTAATTGTTCTTCCTCATTAATTTCTTGTCATTAATATTCTTATCTTTGCAGAATTTTTAATTTTTTGTTATATATTCGTAGGAGTTGAGAAGAGATATACTGAAAGAATTGGAGAACTTGAATCTGATAAGAATCAACTCGCAAATACTCTTGTTTTTCGCAATAAAAAATATTCAAGGTTGAAAGATCAATTGAAGATTACTGCTGCGAATTTTAGTAATGCCCTTATTGGTGTTCGTAACAATTCCATTAAAATGGTCTGCGATGATCATAACATTCCTCATTCTACATATCCTGATCTCGTAGAAGAAATTCCAGCGAGTACTCCAAACCTTGTTATCTCTGATAGCGAAGCTAAGGAATCTGACGAGGATGAAGCTGATGGTAAAGGTGAAGAAGAAGAAAAATATGGCGAAGATGATGATGGATCTAATTAGTCTTGAACCCCTCTGTAATATTTGTTCATTTATATCTTTCTCCTTATATTGTACTGCTGCGAGTATCTCCAGCTTCTAACATTCCTTAATGTATAAATTTCTTTTGCTTCTATCTGTAAATTGAAAAGCAATTCTTTTCTGCGATATAATCAATCAACATAATTATTAATCTTTAACTATCTGTGTAAATGTGTCATATAATAATGTCTACGTAAATTTATCATATGATGATGAATAACAATTTTATCATTCTATGCATTCCCATACTTGCCTCTGTTATTCATATGCAATATGAAAAAATTGAGTAGAGCTTAGATATCAGTTGTAAATAAAGTTGAGTTGCGAGCATCATCGCAAGTAACAATTTTATATTTTTATGATCTATGCGTAAATATCACAAATTTCATAATCTCTGCAGGAATATCGCAGTCATTAAACTTCTTGTGGTCTTATTATGCCTTCCTAGTTAAAGGTCTTACTTTGCCACTTTTTGTATTTGCGAAAAAATCGCAGGACGTCCTTACACTTGTATGTAAAAACCCATTGATCTTGCCTTATCTGTATTTTTTCAATTTCTCTGCGACAAAATGACAAGTCTAAGTTCCCTTGCAAGAACAAAGCTTCATGACATTGCCGTCTTGCGATGAAATCGCAGGACGTCTTTATACTTTTATATAAAAACCCATTGATCTCATCTTAACTTTTTCTTATGGCTTGTTGCCTCTGTATAATATTCGTCACGCGAAAATATGACAGGCATAAATGCTCTTATGAGCGTAAAGCCCCATGACATTGCCGTCTTCAGACACTTATCAGCTCCCTAATGGAGGGTGTCGCCCTTATCTTACCCTTGGTTTCCCCTTCAAGGAGGGCACATCGGCCATACAAGACTAGATCCTCCCATCCAGATTTACCAACAACCAGTTGTTTTCGCAGCCTTTTGTCCTTTATGCCTATATGGCTTTCTTTGGGCCGAGCGCATCATAGCCAAGACTTACCAAGAATGGCCAGGGTAGGCTCGTCCGTCCCGGGAATCCTTGGTTCAACCGTGTACCTCGGCACCTTGGTCATACTATGCACCCATTAGAAGGGACCTTCAGTCGTTCAACTAGGGTATAACCTTATATAGTTGGAAATCTAAAGTATCTCTCCTGGATATGTATCTCAAAGAGATGGACCCCAATCTCCGTGTATCAGGTTCCAGCAGCGGTATAACCTTATCCCTGAGCCACACAAAGAGATACCCCCTTATATGACGCACTTTAGGTCTTACATTTGCCTCTTGAGAAATTGTATCCGCGAACTAGGGTGTACGCTATATAGGTTTGTCCCATTCTTATGTCTCTGCGAAATTTTATTTGCGTTTCTTGTGAATATTGCAATTCTGGTGAAATTTCTTTTCTTTGATCTTCTCCTTATTTGCATTTCAACTCTTGTATAATTTATCAATTTCATTTCTTTCATTCAAATAAAATATCCTTTTGAAATATTTTCTTCAACAAATATTTTGCGATTTCTTCAACGAATCATTCATAAATTTCTTCGTTTTACCTTTCTACTTACTACTTTATGCTTCTGCTCTTTTGTTGCGTTTTGCATCTGCGATATGCTCGTCATTCATACACTCATGTTGATTTCGCAGTATTCTCTCCTCTCGTCGCTCTATTGTGTCAACCATTAGCTTATCACCTCTTTGTTTTTGCTTGATGCTTCGTTTCCAATCTCTGTTCTTTGCTGCCCTTTCCTCTCAAGATTCCATGTCAATTTCATAGCATTTCTTCCCACAAACCCATTCTCCCTTTATTATTCCAACACCATTAGGATGAGGAAATTTAATACATTGGTAAAAGGTTGACGCCATACCTAATATCCCATGTAGCCAAGGTCGACCAATCAGGGAATTATAAGGTGATTCAATATCCACAACGCATAATAGAATCTTAGAAGATAACCCCTTTAATGGAATTCGCATTGTAATTTCCCCTTTGGGCTTGTTGGCGGTACCATTGAAACCATAGATTTTATAGGTTGATGGTATCAGATCTTCGTCTCTTCCACCCATGGTTCTGTAAGTATGATAAAATAATATATCAACTGAACTTCCAGTATCTATTATAACTCTATTAATTTCCCAGGAACCTTCAGTTTCACCATTATCATTTTCTTCATATTCTTCTTCTATTTGTTTTGGATTTATTTCTAACCTTACCACCAGTGGGTTGTCATGCATCTCGCCAGGCTCTGGTACTTCTTGCGCAATGAAAGAAATAATTTACTTTTGTCACTCCTCTAATGGCGAGACTCTCTCGATATTCATTATCTCTCTTCCATCTGCGTCTCTCGCGAAGACTCTGCTTAAAACATTATCGTGGAAATACTCAATAGGTTTGTATAAATGTACGATGGAATTACAGAACAAATTCTTCGCCTTGGCTCCAACCTCAATCACAAATGTTTCTGCTCCTTTTATAGTATTCACTCTGCGAATATCTGGTGCTAGTGGTAGTTGCTGAGATTGCGGATGTCCTATTAGAAAATGATTTAATTTTCCTTGATCAATCATCCTCAAAATTATACTTTTTACATTCCTGCAATCGTTTATTGAATGACCATGAAAATGATGGTAAGGACAAAATTCTTGGTTTCGATTATTTTGATATGGATCTTTTCCCATGTTCCAAGGTGATGGTATATTTTCCATCAAAATGATAGCTTCCCAAATTTTTTCTTTGCTGGCATTCAGGGGTGGCATCTTAATTTCTTCCCATATTACTCTTTGATTCCCTTGTCCTCTGAAATTATTTTGTCTCTGACCACCATAAGTCTCTTGTGGCTGATCAAGTCTTTGAATTTTATTATTCCACCGCGATTGTAATAATTTTTTTCTCTTTCATACTCCTCTTGATCTCGACTTCTCATAGCCACTAACTTCTGCTGTTTTTCAATCACCACTTTCTCTTGTTGTGGCTGCGAGGTGCTCGCCACATTGTTGATCATTTTAGGAAGTAAACTCCCATTCGCCGCTATTGAGCTGGTGTTTGCGACTGGATATGATTCCATCTCATTTTGTTTTTCCTCCAAATAAATGTATTCTTCTTGTAGTTCTCGTAACTCAGTCATTGTGATGGTATGTTTGATTCTGAAAAATTGTATGTACAACAGATTGGTTGCGAACATTGTATTAATGAAAGATAAAATGAGGTATCTCTCATCCAGTCTTCCTGCCATTTCACTGCACATTGTATTCCATCTTATGGTTAGGTGTTTAAGACTCTCGCCAATCCTCTATTTTAATCCAAATACATCTTCAATACCGGGTCGTGAAAAATTGTTGCTTATATATGCTCCCAGAAATGTAGCTTGCAAATGGTCGAAAGAAGTTATTATATTTTTAGGTAAGCCTTCGAACCATTTTAACGCCTCGCCAGTTAAACTAGATGCAAAGTACTTGCATAACACATCATCATGGTTTTCCCATTGTAGCATACACCTAACATAAGCCTTAACATATTGAACAACACAGGTAGTCCCATCGAAGATACTAGTTAATGCTGGTAAATTGCATTTTGGAGGGATTCCTCTTAATTGTAATTCTTGAGTGAATGGAGTTCTCGCAGCTTCTTCAATGGCTTCATCAAGTTGTCTCCTGCCTCCTTCTCTTCTGTTATTAAACATTCCCCTCATTTTCTTCCAATTCTCTTAAAATTTGTTCATTTACAGCTGAATTTTGCTCTATCGGTCTTTTCAATGTAGATTCTCTTCTTCTACGTTCATGTCTTGCGAGATTTTGTGTATCTTCATCTGAATCTTCATTCTGACTTCTCCTGCAATTTTCCACCTCATATCCTTCTAGATTTCGCAACTAATTATGCCTCCCAATTTTTTCTCTACGAGTTTCTTCATTTCTCATTATTTCTCTTCGCTGTCTTTCTATTCTTCTTTGTATTCTATCAAATTCTTCATTGATATTATGGTTATGGCGATTTTGTGTGCGTCTTATTTCTAGATTGTCATGATTATTCTACCATATTGCTTCTTGAAACTCTTGTTCTTCAATTTCTTCTCTTAATCTTTCTCTTTCGCAAGCCATACGTGCTTGTTCAGCATAATGTCTTCCTCTTCAATTATTCTTTGATTTCTTTGGATTTCTCTCCCATGTAATATTCTTCTTCCTTCTTCTTGATTTTCTTCACCATCTTGGTTATTTCCGCCCTCTTGATTTCTATTATCACGTCTACCATTCACAGTTTCTCCGCGTGGAATGTAGCGATCACGAATCATCTCTTCTTCTCTATGATGTTTTTCTTAATTTGGATTTTGCATTTCCTCTCGGATATTTGCTCCAGTATTTCTCATAGGGGAATTTTGCCTTGGTTCTTCTCTAAATGATCTTGAACTTGATCTAGAAGTACTTCTTAATCTCCTACTTTGCAATCTCAGATTCTCCATTCTTAACTCATGATTCTGTCTTGTTAAATTTGCACGTTCTTCTGCTTCTAATCTCCTTTCCTCTTGTATTCCTTGTCTTAAATCATCTGTTGTTTCATTTTTGCCTTCTCCATGAATTAATCTTTCAACCACTCCTTGATCAATTTCTTCTCTTCTCTCATTTCTTAATTGTCGATCTTCTGCTTCATCCATCGAATCTGATCGCCAAGTATGCACGATAACTCTATTATAATCCACAACTCTATCTTGTATTGGTGTTTGCTGATTTGGATGTTGAACTTGATTTTCTCCTTCATTCCTTGTTCTATTTCTTCTTGTTATTATCCTTGAAGATTCTCCCATTTCATTTGTTTCTCCACCTGCAAGTCTTTTATTCCTCCTTACGGTTGTTGGTGGTTCTGATGTGTTTCTTCTTCTTCTAGCCATTAATCTTAGTAATTTGTTGAATGTCGCGTAAGATCTTTCACTAATTATTCCAAATTCCTTCCAATCACAATGTCAATTTTTATCTTTTTCTTCAAATAATCATCAATTCCTCTCTGTTTCGGGCGCCAAAATGTAGTTACAGGAAATCCTACACTACACCCTTGATAAGATCTTATAGTGATTAACACATATTTGATGATTAAAACAACACTTTATTATTTGATTCTCAGAAATGTTTTACAGGTAATGGAAGAAGATCAAGAACATAACCGCTCTCTTGAATTTTCTCTCTCCTCAAGACTTTCTCAACACTCAAAAAAATACATCATCCTTTTCTGAATCTACTGGGTCTCTTTATATAGGGTAATTACATAGTGGATGACAGCTAAGTTTTCCTTTAATTTTGGATTTGGTTCACGCTGCTCTCGCGGTAGTTGTAATGCAGACTCTCGCAGGTGTTGTGTCCATCGCAGGACAATCACGTTCTTCCCGTGTTTCTTCATTCGTCAGCTATTACGTCATTATTTTAATTATTCTGTGACACTTGCGAAGTGTTATTTGAAGAACTCGCGGTAACGCTCGCAGATGTGTTGCTAATCTCGCAAGAGTAATATCATGGCGATTATTCTGGTCCTACAATATATATTGATAAAATAATGAATTGACTTTTGACAAATACAAAAGTTAAGCCTATTATGTCAATTTTTGATGGAAGATAGGTTAACATCTTTTGTTTTCAAGGATTATGTCTATTATATGTCATTGTGCAAATGGTGATGGAGAATAGAATGAATCCTTGTGTATTCCGCCGTATTTGATCTTCCCTGATCCATATTTTGTGTATTACTGTGTTGTTCCGTAAGGTACTTTATGTCGATCATATTGAACCAAATTAATCATCTTGTTTGGTTATTTAGTTATGACTCTGTAAGTTTTCTTATGTCGAGTATGAACGATTAAATTGATTACTTTTGTGATTAGTTTAGTTGTGTATTCCGATTAGATTAATTATGGGTTCTCTTGTGATTAATCTAATTGAGCATTTTTAATTCTCCATAAGTTTACTTGTGTTGAGCATATTTAGTTAAATTAATCATAGGTTCTCTTACGGTTAATTTAATTGAATATTTTTGGATTCAAATTCATACTTGTATGTGATTTGTTATGTCCAAAGAAATCCTTATTTTCTTTTGAAAGTAAGGTCGCTCTTGTTGTTCATTCGGGAATGACATATTATGGGGGAGAGTTCTTAATTGAACTTGTGCTTAATTGACAAATCTTTGTGGGGAGTGCGGATGTGGACTATTATAGGTGTTATCTTGTATCTTTATAGACTCCATGATGAATGCATTTAGCTTCGGATTTGTGATTGCATCTAAATAAGATGATATACGCTTACTCTTGGTCATGAAATGTCTCGTTTGGAAATTTAATTAGGATCCCGTTCTTGTACCTTTGCCAATTTTATTGACAAAAAGGGGGAGAATTAAAATGTAATTCACACTACAAATACATATGGTTTTCAGATCATTATGTAAGGGGGAGTGGTTTCCATGTGAGATGGAGTATTGACTAAGGGGGAGTGACATATCACCATAATATTGTTGCTAAAGTTGTGATGCAATTGGGCTTTGATGTTGTGTAATGATATTATGACATTGTATAACAATGATTGAGAACTCTTGTTTTCTCGTTGTTATAGCTACGGATTTTCAACAACGATGATGCTAAACTTACAACCTTTGGGATCATTGGAGTACTTGGAATTGATGAAGATTTCGTAATGTTGAAGATTAGACATATGGAATAGGAGATACAAAGTTTATTTATATATTATTTGTATTCCATATGTATTGATAGTTTTGTCACTAAAATTGACAAAAGGGGAGATTGTTAGAGCATTGCTCGGTCGAACTCGCATGCGTTGCTATCTCAAGCATGTTTTTCAATGTTAGTGATCAAAACTATAAGTCTTGATTTCTAGTCTACTATATCTAAGGTCTCGGACTAGGATATAAAGTGTAGTTGAGCTCAAAAACTCCATGGCAATCATCATACAAGACGAAGGAATACTCAAGGAACTGGTGGATCTTCATCGACTAAAAGGTATATGGAGACTTGAACTTATCTATCACTCAAAAGTATATTTATCTCTTATCTTGAGACAAAAGTCGTTTTTATATATAGATATAGATTATACACATTTGGTATTTCGAGCCGAGTATATCTCGCCTATCTATTTCTCAAAATATGTGTTAGTAAAGCTTTCGCTTTATCCAAGTTCATCTTAACCTATTAACGAAATTCGTGTTAAGTTTGAATCCAATATACAAATCTAACGGTGAATATTGAATGCTTTGTTACCAAGCTAACATTGATTGCAAACCCTGATTTGAAAGACTATATAAGGGAGAACTCTAGCAACTAGGAAACCTAATCCCCACACATTCTGTGTGATACTAGTTGTGCTAATCTATAGTCGATTCTCCTTTAACCTTTGGTTTCTTCTTCTAAACCAGGTTAACGACTTAAAAACTTCATTGGGATTGTGAAGCCAAACCGATACTACTTTTTTCGTAGTTGTGTGATCTGATCTTGATGTTTCTATCGTACGAGTACAATTATAATAATTGACTTGAGATTTCTATCTCTGATAGGAAAGATAAAAAGTAGTCACAAACATCTTCGTCTCATCGTTTGTGATTCCACAATATCTTTTTTCGCTGCGTCGATTAAAACTATTATGAGGTGTTGATAATACTGAGCTGTTCTTCGGGAATATAAGTCCGGTTTATCAATTGGTTCCTTTTCACCTTTATTTATCAAAAGATGGAACAAAACTTGTAGGTATATTCGTGGGAGACGGATTTATCTATTACCATAGACTTTTCTGTGTGATACAAATTTGTTTATTAAAGTCTTCGACTTTGGGTCGCAGTAACTCTTAGTTATGGGTGAGATTAGCTAAGGGAATCAAATACGTAGTATCCTGCTGGGATCAGAGACGTAGAAGCATAACTGTACCTTGGATCAGCGTGAGATTAATTGGGGTTCAACTACAGTACAGACCGAAGTTAGTTTGGAGTAGGCTAGTGTCTGTAACGGCTTAATATAGTGTATGTTTAATCTAGACTAGGTCCCCGGGGTTTTTATGCATTTGCGGTTTCCCCGTTAACAAAATTCTGGTGTCTGTGTTATTTCTTTTCCGCATTATATTTGTTATATAATTGAAATAATACAGGTTGTGCGTTGTTCAATCAATTAGAATATCCAACATTTTGGTTGTTGATTTAAATTGATTGACACTTGGATATTGGTCTTTGGTACTGTAGGATCAGATTATCGCCACAGCAGTGTTCTTGCGAAATTTATAAACAACGTTTCTGTGAGTTCTTTAACAACACACTGCGAGCGTCGCATAATAACTCAAAGAATGACGTAATGAATGACGGTAGCAGAAACATGGGAAGAACATGACGATGCAGCGAAGATTGGAGTATCTGCGAAAGAAGACATTACAATTACTGCGAGCGTATCGCGAGTCAGATCTGAAACTAAAGGATAACTTAGTTGTCATCCACTATGTAATTTCCTATATAAAGAGAACTTGTAGACTCAAAAAGGGGGGGGATCATTTTTAGAGTTTGAAGAAAGTTTTGAGGAGAGAGAAAATTCTTGTGAGCGGTTGTATTCTTGATTTCTTCCATTTCTTGTAACATTTCTGAGAACTAATCAATAAAGTGTTGTTTTTAGTCTTCAAATATGTGTTGATAATTGTGGATTCTTGTGAGGGGTGTAGTGTAGGAATTCCTGCAACTACATAATGGCGCTAGAAACAGGGATGTTTCTAAGCAAATATTGAAGTCATGATTCGTAAGAATTTGAAGTAATTGGAGAAGATTTTTACGTGATTTATAGTAATACATCAAAATTGAAAGAATGGATAGAAGAAGAAATACATCAGAACAACCTACAACCGTAAGGAGGAGTAGAAGAATTGCAGGTGAAGGGACAAATGAAATAGGAGAATCTTCAAGATTAAGAACAAGGAGCAATGGAACAAGGAATAATTGAGAAAATCAAGTTCAACAGCCAAATCAGCAAACACCGATACAAGATAGAACTATGGATTATGACAGAGTAAGCGTGCATACTTGGCGATCAGATTCAATGGAAGAAGCAGAAAACCGACAATTAAGAAATGGAATGCGAGAGGGAAGAGATCAAGAGGCGGTTGAAGGATTAATTCATGGAGATGACGAAAATGAAGCAGTAGAGGCTCTAAGACAAAGAATACAAGAGGAAAGGAGATTAGAGGCGGAAGAATGCGCAAATTTAACAAGACAAAATCACGAGTTAAGAATGGAGAATTTGAGATAATAAAGTAGGAGATCGAGAAGTACTGCAAGATCAAGTTCAAGATCATTTAGAGAAGAAGCAAGGAGAAATTCCCCTATGAGAAATGCTGGTGAAAATATTCGAGAGGAAATGCAAAATCCAAATGAAGAGCAGCGTTGTGGAGAAGAATAAATGATTAATGATCGCTACATTCCGTGTGGTGAAACTGTGGATGATAGATGTGATAATAGAAATCAAGGAGGTGGAAATAACCAAGACGGTGGAAAAAATCGAGAAGAAGGTAGCAGAATGTAGTTGCAGGAATTCCCACACTACACCCTTGTTAAGATTCTATAGAAATCTATTGGAAATCAATTAAACTTCAAAGATTTAAACGACACTGTACTATTCGAATCTCAGAAATGTTTACAGAATTGGAAGAAATCAAGATTACAAATATTCTCTTGAAGTTTCTCTCTCCTCAAGACTCTTTTAACTCTCAAAAATACATCATCATTTTCTGGATCTATCGAACCCTTTATATAGGAATTTACATAATGGATGACAGCTAAGTTTTCCTCCTATTTCAGATCTATTTTGCGATCTCATCGCAATTACTACAATATTATCTATCGCAAGAACGATGACCATCGCAGGATCAACGTATTCTTCTTTTACTTCTTTCATCGTCAGTTTCTTTTGAGTATTCTGTGACGCTCGTGAGACGTTGTTAAAGAATTGGCAGTGACACTCGCAGAAACGTTGTTAATATCGCAGGAATAGCGTTGTAGAGATATTCTGGTCCTACATCTTGCCTCTTCTCATGTCTTTTATGCGAAGAAGAGAAGATCATCAGAACCAATACTCTTTATTACCCTCGCAACTTCTTTCTCTTTTATACTTTCTTCTCGACAAGATTCCGTTAATCTAGACTTTCTTATGCGTGTTGTGAATTCCTTCATTTATTGACACGTCTCTGCTCAATAGGCCCACCCCCTTTTGCCTATAAAAGGTAGAATTAAGTTTCAAAACTAATTTTCTTCTTCCGTTTCCTCATCTTCTTTATTTGTCTACTTCGTCTTCTGTCTGCAACTTTTCTTCTTCATCATATTCTTCTGCTACTATTCTAATGGAGTCATCAAGATATGTTTCTTGACTTATGACATTTAATTAAGCCAATTTTTACTTTCATTCTCCAATCTTTCTTATTTGATTATTCATAACTTACATGTTATGTATTCTCTTCAGCGGAACTACACAATCCACGATTCAAAACTCTAATACTCGCAAAAGACTAGTAGAGAAGAAGAAGAGGAGTTCTGCGAATGATAAGGTAGTAAGAAACATATTCTATTTCCTAATAATAATATTGTTACCTTTGTTTCTTATCTGAGTTATTGTTCGCAGAATGACGAGAACCCTGTTAAGCCTCCCAAAAGATCTCGCCACTTTATGACACTTGGGGAAGATCTCATTATGCCCACATTAACATCCGTGAAGATTACTCCCACACCATCGCAACCAAATCTTTATACTTTTGTTTGCGAGAATATCGCTACCCATACTTCTACTTCTTTGACAAATCAAGCTTCTAAAATTGTTGTGACTGAGACTCCTTATAGTCCTTTACGGCCTTCAAATGTTGTTTTTCCACATACTCCTCCAGACAACTCAACCATCACAAATGATCGTCAACTTGCTCTCATTACTACTTCATCTTCTACACCCCTTCCTTCATCAAACGAAACTTTTGCAGGCGTTGATGTTGCTTTTAAAATCTTGTCTAACATTTTAGACAATGCTAGAAAATCTTCCACTGACCCTCTCCAGCATGAAGCTTGTGAGACTCTACTCAAGTATTTTGGCTCTGATGGTAATGCTTCGCGAGCATCTTTGGAAAATGAGATTGAAACTATGAGGAAAAGCCTTCAAGTTAAAACTGCTGAATGTGATACTTTGAATCATATGCTTCGCAACTCTTCTCTAGACTGCGAGAATCTTCGCAGAAAAAATGACGAGCTGAAAGGTACATTTTTCTTGCCTATGCTCTTTGGTTTTTCTGTTTACTTTTATATTTTTTGTACTCAGGATTCCTTCTTAAATTCTTGATTCATATATTAGTTTCAAATCGGACTCGTTTCATAGAAAGACTCAAATTTGAATCTATTGATGAAGAAGCTCGCGTTGAAAGAGATTCTTGGATGGATCAACATACTAGACTAGACAATCTTTACACTTATTCAATTGATCACATAAATAATCTTACTAATGAGAATAATCAATTATTGCAAAGGCAGAATTTATTAAGTGGCGAGGTTGATCGCCTCTCATACTTGTTTTTTAAGGCTAATTTGGCGATGAAATCTTTATTAGATGATAATAAGACTTTGTCCCAAGAAAAACATAGATTTTCAAGCTTGATTGCGATTTCCTCGCAGCAATTAAGTAATCTTCAAAGCATATGTGATAATCAAGAGCAATCTCTTCGCTCTCTTAAGAATGAGCTCAAGGAATTAACTGAATCATCTGCTGCCGAGAAGGATAAACTTATCAAGGGTAGATTAACTCTTAGTTTAAGAGCCAACGAACTTCAAGACCAATACTCTCAATTAAAGGAATCTCATTCTTTATTAGCAAAGGAAAACTCATATCTTCGCAACAAAGAAGAAAGCATGAAATCTCGTCTGAAGGGTATTGTTGGCGATAAATTCGATGATGCCATGAATCAATGGGAGAACTGTTTATTTGCATTAATCCAAAACTTAACCTCGCAAAAGGAAGGTAGTCAATTGACTGCCTCTCTTGTTGATCTTCTTATAAAATTTTGTGTTATATTCCTTGTGAAATTTTTGTCTAACTGATCTTTTATTATTTTATTGCTCGCAGAATCCGAAAGAAATCTTCATTCTACCATCGCTTATCTGACCACTAAATTGGATAAAGTTCGCAAAGAAAATAAGTCTATTGTTTCCAATTATCTTGATTCCCGCGATAAAGAAGAAAGAAGACTTGATTATCTTGAATACTTTAAAAACATAGAGATTAGGAATCGTGATAGAAGTTTCCTTCGCAAGGTCCACCTCAGTGCTGAAGTTCTTGTGAACGCGATTCTGCTCTCCAATTCTCTCCCTCCTGTATGTGTTCCTCCTCTAAAGGTTGATGATGATGAAATTCCTCTTCCCATGGATGAAGATTTAGAGTTTACTAATGATGAAGAAAATACCACTCAAGAAGATGGTGAAGAAAAAGAAAAAAGAAGTCCTCCAAAAGAAGCAGCTGCGAGTGGCGAAGTAAATGTTGATGAAGAGTTAAAAGAAGGAGAGACTCATGATGAAAAGGATGCTGAAGAAGCTGATAACTCTGGCAGAAATAATAAATCTGACGAGCAAGAAGAATAAATATAGCGAAGCCATCGCTGAAACTTGAATTTTATCTTTGCTTTCTTTTTCTTCTTCTTTCTTGCGAGCGATGTAATTTCTGAGACTTTTTAGAATTTAACTTTCAATTTAGCTTACTTTGAATATTTTCAAGGAAGATAATGAAATCTTACTTCTCTATTACCTTACTTGCCCTTAATTATCTTTCTTGAAATGGTGAATCATTTTCTGTATCTTCTTTAAGGAATTGTGTTGTTGCATTGTTCGCGAAAGTATGAATATATTTGCGATACAGAATATTGCTGCGATGTTCTAAAAAATTCTGAAGTAATATGTGATGTGAAGAATTTTCCTTCTTATATATGGTTCTGCGATGAATGAATACTTCCTGAAACCTTAAAATGGAATAGTTAATTGGTAAGATTATTCTTTTGGTCTTATTTTGCCTTCCTAGGTAAAGGTCTTATTTTGCCAAATTTTTTCTGTCTGCGAAAAAATCGCAGGATTTCTTAACATTTGCATGTAAAGACCCTTTGATCTTGTCTTATCCATGTTCTTTCAAAATCTTTGCGATAATATGATAAGTATAAACTCTCTGTCAATAATTTAACCTTATGGAATTATCGTCTTACGATGAAATCGCAGGACGTCTTTACACTTTCATGTAAAAACCCATTGATCTCATCTTAACTTTTGGCTTGTTGCCTCTGTATAATTTACGTCACGCGACAATATGACATGCCTAAATGTTCTTGCGATCATAAAGCCCCATGACATTTCCGTCTTAAAACACTTATCATCTCCCTAATGGAGGGTGCCACCCTTATCTTCCCCCTAGTTTCCCCTTCATGGAGGGCACATCGGCCATACAAGACTAGCTCCTCCCATCCAGATTTACCAACAACCAGCTGTTTTCGCAGCCTCTTGTCCTTTATGCTTATATGGCTTATAGTTACAAGACTGCACCCTAAGTGGGGTTTTCTTCAGGCCAAGTGCATCATAGCCAAGACTTACCAAGAATGGAAAGGGAGTTTCGTACGCCCTTGGCACCCTTGGCTCAACCATGTACCTCAGCGCCTTGGTCATACTTTGCACTTCTTGGAAGAGATTCTCGGTCATCCAACCAGGGTATAACCATATATAGTTGGAAATCCAAGATCTCTCTCCCGGATAGGTTTTCTTTAACCCCAACATCTGCATGACTCAGGATCCAGCAGCGGTATAACCTTACCCCTGAATCATGTCAAGAGATACCCCCTCCTATAACGCACTTTTAGGTCTTACATCTGCCTCTTACGAAATTTTATTCGCGAACTAGGGTGCACGCCATAAAGGTTCGTCCCATTCTTTAATCTCTGCGAAATTTTATTCGCTTTTCTTGTGATAATGCTCGCTGTTTTTGTTGTGCTTTGTTATCAGAAGAATTTTTCAGTCGTAAATAGTGATAGAAGAATTTATTACCTGTTTCATCATATAACATACCAGTATCTCTTATCTTATAGAAGATGTCATTGATAATACCTTTTCAGAAATAATCTATTCCATGGTCTATCGAGTCTTTGACCAACATCTATTCCTTCAGGATCCATTAGTTTGTATGACCCAGTTCCAATTATATCTTTGATGATATATGGTCCAACCCATTTTCTCGCCAACTTTCCACCACTCTCTCACTGATAACTTTGTGTTTCTCTCAGCACTAAATCGCCAGGTTGAAATTCACGTTTCTTAACACGCTTGTTGTACTCACGAGCTAATCTTCTATGGTAATTTTCCATATGTTGCAAAGTTTTTTCTCTTTTTTCTTCTAATTCATCCAATTTATTTAAAATCATTCCAGCACTTAGATTTCTTTCCCAAGCCTCTCTTTTTGTTGTAGGAATAGCGACTTCTGTTGGTACCACAGCTTCAACTCCATATGTCAAACAAAAAGGTGACATTCCAGTAGCTTCTCGTCTAGTTGTATTGTAGGCCCATATTGCATTATGCACCTGTTCACACCATGCTCTGTGGTATCCTTCTAACTTCTTTTTCAAGATATCTGCGATTGTTTTATTAGTTGCCTCAGCCTGACCATTTGCTTGTGGGTATAAAGGAGTAGACTTTCCACATTTTATTTTAAATGCATTGAGTAACAATTCTATATTCTGTCCCTCAAATTGCTTTCCATTATCAGATACTAATTGTGATGGAATCCCAAATCTGCAGATTATGTTTTCAAAGATGAATGTAAAAATATCTTTATCGCGAATATATTGTACTGCCTTTACTTCTCCCCATTTTGTGAAATAATCTATTGTGACAATCAGATATCTTCTCTGTCCAGAACCAGGTTCAAATGGTCCCACAATATCTAGTCCCCATTTCCCAAAAGGCCATACACTTGTTGAAGATGATAATGGTGCTCCTGGTGCATGTATCTTTTTTTCCGTATCGCTGGCAATTTTCGCAACGCCTTGAGAGTTGCTTTGCATCCTCATGCATATACGACCAGTAATAACCCTGCATTTTTGTTATATATCCTAAAGATCTTCCTCCACTGTGATTACCAGCGTCACCACTATGTAACATCTTTAATATTTTTTTTCCTTCTTCTCTCGTCAGACATCTTAGCGGTGGTCCATTAAAATATCTGCGATATAACACTCCATCTCTTAGCTCATAATTGGTTTCCCTACTTTTCAACTTGTGTGCTTCTAATCTATTTCTTGGAATTTCTCCTCTCGCCAAGTATGGATGAAGATCTGCTCGCCAATCCGTGATATTGCTCGTGGGTTCTCTCTCGCCAGCTTCTATCATCATTACATCTGTCTCTTCTTCTTCTTTGTTTATCGATGGAAATGAAAGTGTTTGAATTTTTATGCATCTCACCAATGGATTTGACATCATACTAGATATGAAAGCGAAAGCATCTGCGAGCCTATTATCTTTCCTTGATATGTGTCTCCATTTTATTTTTGGATCGCAGATAATTCTTCAACGAGTTTTTTGTATTTTTCTCAGGGATGGTTCATTTGTTGTGTACTCTCCTTTTATCTGACGAATAACCAATTGTGAATCGCTGGTGATTCTGGCATTTTCCAAATTCATTTCTATCGCAAATTTTAAAGCATGGATCACAGCTTCATACTCTGTTTCATTATTAGTGGATGCAAATTCTAATCTAAATGAAAAAGCTGTTTTTTCTCCTTCTGGAAATATGAAAATAACTCCAATTCCATTTCCTTCTACGTTGGATGATCCATCCACTAATATTTCCCATATGTTGGGTTATGTTAATAGCTCTTTTGGATCTCCGCATTCCTCTTCTACATCCATCATCTCCTCCACAGCTTCATCATCTTCTAAAGGAAATTCATCTAAGAACTCTGCGATGACGTGTGATTTTGGCGAGGATAAAATTTCATACTGTATATCAAAGTGTCCTACTTGTGCATTCCATCTCTCAACTCTGCCTGATCTCTTTGAATTTTTCATTATTGACTCAATTGGCACTTTCGTTAACACTTTGACCTTATGTGCTTGAAAATAAATGCGAAGTTTGAAAATTGCATGTACCAATGCTAGAATTAGTTTCTCAATCTTTGAATAATTTCTCTTTGCAGAATTGAATGCTTTACTAATATAATAAATTGGTTTTTCTACCCCTGCATCTACTCGCAGCAATACAACACTTAGCGCATATGTGGTTGTTGCAAGATAAATCAATAATTCTTCTCCCAAATCTGCTTTCTGTAAAATAGTTATGTTCGTTAAATGTTCTTTTATTCCTTGAAAAGCTTTTTCACATTCATCTGTCCACTTGAATTTTGCTCCCTTCTTGAGTATATCGAAAAAATGTTTGCATTTGTCTGAAGATTGCGAGATGAACCTTCCCAGCGAGGCTAAGAGTCCATTTAATTTTTGCACATCTTTTACCGTCGCAGGCGTTGGCATATCGCGAATTGCTTGTACCTTTTCTGGATCAACTTGTATTCCTTATTTTGATACAATATACCCAAAAAAATTCCCTGAAGTTACTCCAAAAGTACACTTATCAGGATTCACTTTAATATTGAATTGCCGCATTTGATCGAAAATCTCTTTCAAATCTTGCACATGATCCTCAGCTTCTTTGTTTTTGATCAGCATATCATCTACATACACTTCTAATGTTTTGTGGATCCACTTTGCAAACACCTTCTCCACCATTCTTTGATACGTTGCACCAGCATTTTCGTAAGCCAAATGACATCTTTGTATAACAATATAATCATCTTGGAGCAAAAAATATGGTATGTTCTTGATCTTCTTCAGCGAGTGGGGTTTGATTATATCCTTTATACCCATCCAATGATGATATTCTAGCATTTCCTTCTGCTGATTCAACCATCTGTGGAATATCTGGTAATGGAAAACTATCTTTTGGACAAGCCTTGTTTAAATCAGTGAAATCTATACAAATTCTTATCCCCTTATTCTTCTTTTGGACCACTACCATATTTGCAATCCATTCTGTATATTTTGCTTGCCTTATAATTCCTGCGTCGAGCATCTTCTGTAATTCTTCTTCTATTTGAGAATGATATGTTGTTGCGATCTTCCTTATTCTTTTCTTAAATGGTCTTATGTTTTTGTTGATTTCTAATTTATGACATGCTATTGACGGGTCTATCCCTGGCATCTCGTCCATACTCCACGCGAAGATATCTGCATACTCTCTCAAAAGATTTATAGTTCTTTCTTCCTCATCTGCCTCCATTCTAGTCCCAATTTTCAACATTTTAGGCTCTTCTTTACTCCCAATATTTATTTCCTTTGTTGGTTTTGCTGCGACATAACTGGCTTCAGGTTCTCCCATTGGTGTTGGTGCTTTCAGAATTCTCGCGAATTCATCTTCTTCTTGTGGGATTTCATTGGGTATTCCTTTTCCTTCTTTTTCTCTTATCATGTAAACTTTAAATTCTTCTTCCTTCTTTGATTCTCTCGCCAGTTTTCTACGAGCTTTTCGCAACTTTGGAAGGTTTTCACAATTTTTCAATTCAATTTGGTAACATAATTTTGCAAAATCCGTATCTCCCCTAATTTCTCTGATTCCATTGGGCATAGGAAATTTGATGCACTGATGCAACGTTGATGCTACATCCTTGATTGCATGTATCCATGGTCTTCCCAGTATCATATTGTACGGTGATTCCACGTCTACCACACGTAATGATATTTGTGTTTCAATTTCTCCTAGTGGAATTCGTACCACTATTTCGCCTTTAGGTTTTGTTAATGATTTTCCAAAGCCATGAATATGATATGTTGAAATAAACATTTCTTCATCCTTATATCCCATTTTCTTAAAAGTATGATAGAACATTATATCCACAGAACTTCCTGCATCTACCAAAGTTTTATTCATAGCCCATTCTTCTTCAGATTTTATTGATTCTCCCTTTCTCACTGGTATAGCGGATATCGTAATTACCAAAGAGGATATATGACTTAGATTTTCTTCTGATATTTCTGCTGCTGTGAATGTGATCTTCTGCTTTTCCCAATCTTTTAATGATGATATCTTCTCCACTGTCATAATCTTCCTTCCTTCAAAATCCCGTTTATGTATCTTCCCCTTAATGTTTTCATGAAATCTATCAACCATTGCTCTTGTTACCATATCACATTCCAATTTTCTACAATCCTTTTTGATTCTGATCATTCTTCCTTCAATTATATCACCGATTTACTTAATGATTTCCTTAATCTTGAACAATTTTTATCTTCTTCTTCGCTTTTTCTTCAATTTTCGTTAATTCATTCCCCATTTCGGGCGCCAAAATGTAGTTGCAGGAATTCCCACACTACACCCTTGTTAAGATTCTATAGAAATCTATTGGAAATCAATTAAACTTCAAAGATTTAAACGACACTGTACTATTCGAATCTCAAAAATGTTTACAGAATTGGAAGAAATCAAGATTACAAATATTCTCTTGAAGTTTCTCTCTCCTCAAGACTCTTTCAACTCTCAAAAATACATCATCATTTTCTGGATCTATCGAACCCTATATATAGGGATTTACATAATGGATGACCGATAAGTTTTCCTCCTATTTCGGATCTATTCTGCGATCTCATCGCAATTACTACAATATTCTCTATCGCAATAACGATGACCATCGCAGGATCAACGTATTCTGTGACGCTCGTGAGATGTTGTTAAATAATTGGCAGTGACACTCGCAGAAACGTTGTTAATATCATAGGAATAGCGTTGTAGCGATATTCTGGTCCTACAGAGAACATTACATGAGCGAGTAATTCAAAGAAACTGAAGAATAATTGAGGATGAAATTGAGAGACATTATGTTGAACAAGAACGTCTAGCTTGCGAGAGAGAAAGATTGAGAGAAAAATTGTAAGAACAAGAGTTTCAAGAAGCAATACGTTAGAACAATCATGGCAATCGAGAAAGGGGACGCGCAAGAAATCGCAACAATGATAATATCAATGAGGAATATGATAGAATACAAAGAAGAATAGAAAGACAGCAAAGAGAAACGATGAGAAATGAAGAAAATCGCAGAATAAAAAAATGAAAGGCATAATCATTTGCGAATTCAAGAAGCAGGTGAAGAAGAAAATCGCGGAAGAAGGCAGAGTGAAGATGCAGAAGAAGAAGCACAAAATCTCGAAAGGAAAGAAAGACATGAACGCAGAAGAAGGGAAGCTGCACTGAAAAGGCCAATGGAGCAAAGTTCGGCTGGGAATGAACAGATCTTAAGAGAGTTAGCAGAAATGAGGGGAATGTTAAATAACATAAGAGAGGGAGGCAGAAGACAACTTGATGAGGCCATTGAAGAAGTTGCGAAAACTCCATTTACCCAAGAAGTACAATTGGGAGCAATACCCCCAAAATGTAATTTGCCAACGTTAACCAGTATCTTTGATAGAACTACTTGTGCTATTCAACATGTCAAAGCTTATGTTAGGTGTATGCTGTAGTGGGAAAACCATGATGATGTATTGTGCAAATATTTTGCATCCAGCCTAACTGGCGAATCTCTGAAATGGTTTGAAGGGTTACCCAAGAACACTATAACTTGTTTCAATCATCTGCAAACCACATTCTTGGGGGCGTATATAAGTAACAATTCTTCGCGACCTGGCATTGAAGATGTATTTGGGTTAAAACAGAGGGTTGGCGAGAGTTTGAAACATCTAACCATAAGATGGAAGACAATGTGTAGTGAAATGGCAGAAAGAGTGGATGAGAGATACCTCATTTTATCTTTCATTAATGCTATGTAAGCAACCAATCTGTTGTACATACAAATTTTCAAAATCAAAAATACAATCACCATGACAGAGCTGCGAGAGTTACAAGAAGAATACATTGCATTGGAGGAAAAACAAAACGATATGGAGTCATATCCCATTGCGAACACCAGTTCAGGTAAAACAAACTCAAGTTTACTTCCTAGGTTAATAAATACAGTAGCGAGCACTTCGCAGGTGAAGCAAGAAAAGAGTATGGATGGTGGTCAACATAAATTAGTAGCTATGGGAAGTAGAGATCAAGAAGAATTCGAAATGGAAAGAAATTTTTTCAGTAGAAGTGGAAATAATAAAATTCAGAGGCTTGATCAACCGCAAGAGACTTATGGTAGACAGAGGCAAAATTATTATAGAGGGCAAGGAAGTCAGAAGATAATATGGGAAAAAATTAAGATGCCACCTCTAAATGCTAGCATAGAGAAAATTTGGGAGGTTATAATTTTGATGGAGGACATACCCATACCCTGGAATATGGGAAAAGAACCACATCCAAATAATCAAAGTCAAGAATTTTGTTCTTATCATCATTTTCATGGTCACACAACAAACAACTGCAGGAATGTAAAAAGAATCATTCTGAGGATGATAGACCAGGGAAAATTAAACCATTTTCTAAGAGATCACCCACAGTCTCAGCAACTACCCCAAGCTCCAGATATTCGCAGAGTGAATACAACAAAAGGAGGAGAAACATTTGTGATAGAAATAGGATAAAAAGCGAAGAATCTATCCTGTAACTCCATCATACATTCATACAAGACTATAGAAGACTTCCACGACAATGTTTTAAGAAGAGTCTTTGCGAGAGATGCAGATGGAAGAGAGATAATGAACATTGTGAAAGCTTCGCCATTAGAAGAGTGGAAAACGCAAATTATTTATTTCACATCACAAGAGGTACCAGAGCCTGGTGATATGCATGACAACCAACTAGTGGTAAGATTAGAAATAAACCCAAAACAGATAGAAGAAGAAGATGAAGAAAATGAGGACGATGAAGCTGAAGATTCTTGGGCCATTAACATAGTTCTAATTGACACTGGAAGCTCGGTGGATATCTTATTTTATCATACTTACAAAACCATGGGAGGAAGAGATGAGGATCTAATACCATCGACTTATAAGATCTATGGTTTCAATGGTACTGCCAACAATCCCAAGGGGAAATTTCAATGCGAATTCCATTGAAGGGAATATCTTCTAAGATTCAATTATGTGTTGTCGATGTTGAATCTTCTTACAATGCTTTGATTGTCCGACCTTGGCTGCATGGAATCTAGGTGTATCATCGACTTACCACCAATGCATTAAATTTCCACATCCTAGCGGTGTTGGAGTCATCAAGGGAGATTGGGTTAAAGAAAAAAGTGTTATGAAATTGATATGGAATCTTGCGAGGAAAGGGCTGCGAAGAATATAAACTGGAAACATAACATCAAACAAAAGCAAAGAAGTGAAAGGTTGATGGTGGATACAGTAGAATAGCGATAAGAAGGAATGCTGTGAAGTCAACATATGCTGAAACCAATAGATGGCGAGCGTCTCGCAAATGGAGAAAACGTAGCAAAGCGCAACAAAAAAAACAGAAGCATAAAATAGTAAGTAGAAAAGGTAAAAATTTTATATCGTGAAGTATGATAAATGTATGAATGATTTGTTGAAGAGAATTTTTCAAAAATATGTTTCGATAAAAAAGATGAAATTTAAAAATTATACAAGAGATGAAATGCAAAAAGAGAAAATCAAAGACTGAAGAAACGCGAAAATTTCGCAGAGACATTAGAATGGGACGAACCTTTATGGCGTACACCCTAGTTCGCGAACAAATTTTTTGCAAGAGGCAAATGTAAGACCTAAAGTACGTCATATAAGGGGGTATCTGTATGCATGGCTCAGGGATAAGGTTATACTGCCGCTGGAACCTGAGTCATGAAGATGTTGGGGTTAAAGAAAACCTATCTAGGAGAGATACTTTGGATTTCCAACTATATATATTTTAACAGTTGGACAACCGAAGGTCTCTTCTAAGGAGTGCAAAGTATGACCAAGGCGCCGAGGTACACGGTTGAGTCAAGGGTTCCCGGGGCGTATGAAACTACCCTGGCCATTCTTGGCAAGTCTTGGCTATGATGCACTCAGCCCAAAGAAAACCCCACCTAGGGTGCAGTCTCGTAACTATAAGCCATATAGGAAAAAAAGGATAAGAGGCTGTGAAAACAACTGGTTGTTGTCAGGACGGGATGGGAGGAGCAAGTCTTGTATGACCGATTTACTCCTATTTGAAGGGGAAACCAAGGGGAAGATAAGGGCGGAACCCTCCATTAGGGAGCTGATAAGTGTCTTAAGATGCAAATGTCATGAGGCTTTATATTCGCAAGAATATTTAGGCTTGTCATATTTGTGCAACAATCATACAGAGGCAAAAATCCAAGAGAAAAAGGTAAGATGAGATCAATGGGTTTTTACATGAAAGTGTAAAGACGTCATGCAATTGCATCGCAAGACGTCATGCAATTTCATCGCAAGACGTCATGCAATTTCATCGCAAGACGTCAATGTCATGGGGCTTTGTTCTCGCAAGAAAAGTAAGGCCTGTCATATTGTCGCAACAAAATTGACAAAATAAGGATAAGACAAGATCAATGGGTGTTTACATGCAAATGTAAGGACGTCCTGCGATTTTGTCGCCAAAACAAAATGTGGCTAAATAAGACCTTTAACTAGGAAGGAAAAATAAGACCACAAGAGATCAAGATTGAATGACTGCGATATTTACGTAGAGATCATGAGAGTAAGCAGATATGACTTGTGATATTTACGCAGATATTGAGGAAAAAACTTACAAACAGATCTTATTCGTAACTAATCAGCTCAATCTTTCATATTGCAGATGAATAACAGAGGAAAGTATGGGATGAACAGAATGATAAAATTATTATTCATCTTTATATGACAGATTTACGCAGATAATTAAAAAATTAGTAAGCAAAGTGATTAACCATATTGCAAAAAGGAATTGTTTTCTAATGTATGCAAATCTATACACCAAAGAACATTAGAAGCTGGAGAAATTCGTAGCAATATTTTACAAGGAGAATGGGATAAGTGTACAAATATTACAAAAACAATAAAAAGGAAGACAAAACTATTTAGATCCATCATTGTCTTGACCAAATTTTTCTTCTTCTTCAATTTCATCTTCATCTTCTTCAGACTCTTCAGCTTCGCTATCAGAGATGACAAGGTCAAGAATATTCTTTGGAATTTCGTTCGCGAGATAAGGGTAAGTAGAATGAGGAATTTTATGATCATTGCAGGCCATCTTAATAGAATCATTACAAACACCAACAAGAACATTGCTGAAATTCGCCAGAGAAATCTGAAGTTGCTTCTTGAATTTGGAACATTTCTCGTTGCGAGAATACAGAAGTCTTACGAGATTTCCCTTTTCTTCCAACTCTTTAACTCTTTGGCAAAAGTTTCCTTCAGATACCGTGAACAGATGACAACATATTAATAAAATAGTGAAGATACAACTACAAAATGGATTATTGGAAAAACAAGAATAACAACCTTCTCTTTGCAAGATCATATCCTTAATCAGGGAAGAATGATCAGCTTGAGGACTAACATCTACGCCTAAATTGTTTTTGGCATTGTCAAGAATTTTCGCAGCCCACGAAAAATCATCATCATTACTAATGAGAAGGCGGGAGTGAACTTGGTTTTCCCTTTCAACAAGAGCTCTATTCTCGCAGATAAGTCTATCTCTTTCAATTTGAACATCGAGAAGAGTCATATGAAAATCTGCTAAAGCTTGAGCACCATTTTTAGCAATGAGGTATTTTTCGTCAATAAGATCACTATACTTGGTTCTTAATATATTAGTTTCCTCTTTTGAGTCAATATAAAGGCGCTTAAACTTATTAGTTAAACCCAAGTTGAATCTATGTTCAATCCTTAAGAGATGAATTTTGGATCTAAGATCATCTATGGAAAGAGATTTAATTTCATCATTTAAAAAGTTACTCAAAGAATCATTAAGGAGATTGAGGAGAGTATCATCATCTATTAGATTTGGAAAAGAACGAAGGAATACAGCTTCATCAGAGAGGCCGTAAATATCTGCGAAGAGGACTAACTAAATAAGAAAACACAAAGGAATAAAGGGATAAAAAAAGAAGAGAAAAAATGTTACCATAAAGTTGATCATTCACATCCTGGAGACTAGCAACCTTATCTTGCGAAGAAAAAAGTTCAGTTTCTAATCGTTTGATCTTCTCATGAAGGCCAACAGATCCAGATTCTAACTGCTCGCGAAGATTAACAGAATCAGATTGTAATTCTTCATTTTCTTTGCGAAAAGTAAGTATAGCGACACATATATTTTTCGTTGGGCTTTGAGCCCTAGCCCAACACATAAGAAAGTTTGTTTAGTTAGGTAGTCATCCCTTAGCAGCAATTAGTGAGCATGATTAGTAGATACCTTGGAGAAGTCTAGAAAAGAAAGAAAAATCGCATGTGTACCACGTGACCGACATGAGCTAGCTAGGGAAATTGTGGTCTCTTAATTTTTCCCTTCTCAGAAACATTTCTAATTGCAGACAAATATCACTTCTTTTTTTTCCCTGTTCTTCCACCGAATATTTCTTCTTCTCTCATTTAACTTTTTCACTGATTTCATTTCAAAATGATCTCAAGCAAAGGAGAGATTTGTGTCTTTTAATTCCGAAGTGGAGCTTCCATACCCGGCTAAATTTTTACACAAAGGTAGGGGGGTTTTCTTTCAATCTTTCATCTCATGTTTTCTCCACTGTTTCATTGGGACTAATTTGTACTTTTGATTCTCTGATTTGGCTTAGTGTTCTTTAAAGTACCCATGCCTTCGATTATCTTTTAACCTTGTTTAAACTTGAACTTGGTTCGAATCCATCAATTCTTTTTGATTTAACTCTTACACTTTGAACTGTGCATAATTTCAAATGAATTAAAATGATTTTGTAAAGATTAAAATTGTCTTGCAGTTACAAAGCCCTTATTTTTCTTTCTAACTTAAATCTAGTGTTGTATTGCAATTCTGAAAATTGCCTATCACCCGTTTGTAAAAATGATCCAGTGAGCACATTGATTCTACTTCACCATTATTCAAAAAAATTGAACTTTCCTTCATGAACTTCTTTTGATACTTTTCCCACTAAGTTTTCAGTTGAAATATTATCACATGCACAGTTGCAAGAACTTGTTTACAGTTTGAATTATGGGGCTTATCCATTTCATTACATGTAGTTAGATTTTCTTCCTTTTGTAATCTATGTTGATTAGCAAGTTACTGGAACATTTTTGTTTCATTATTATGTCACTTCCTTTAAGTTTTTTCATTTTTGTCTTAGTCAAGCATCAGTTTAACTAGTGATAGTTTTTTTTTTTTAATGAAAATGGCTGTTCTACTTTTTCTAAATTTGTTTTTGAAATAATTACCTACATTTTGTCTTTTTTTGTAAAAATGAAATTAAGTTAATGGAAGGAATGGGTACCTATAAAGTCTCTTGATTTATGTAGTTTGATTTGTTTGGATTTCCATATTTGCATGTGCTGCTTTATACTCGCTTATCGTAGCAATGATTCGGATTTTCATTGATGTATATGAATTTATGTATTTTCTGCTTGAACAAAGGTGTTATAAAAATTGAGTTTTTCTTACGGAACTGTCTTCTTGGTAGGGTTAAAAACTGTGGATCTTAGACTTGTGTTGGTTAGTCGCTTGATTTCGGAGCTATTTCATTTTATCGAAATGTATGTAAGAATTTACATTTTGTCGTTTGTTTGATTACGATGATAAGCTAGGCGACTCTACTTTAGGAACGTCGGGCCTAAGTGGCACCCCACCACCTCAGTGGCTACCCGGAAGATCGTTGCGGCAACGATGGCTGGTAACCAGAACTACCCTGACGGTGGCATTGGCCATGAGAATAGTAGAGTAAATATATTTACGGCTCCGAATATTTTATGATGTATATTTTGCTTAAGATTTACATTTCTGAATTTTTATTTAGGTCTGCTCTCATCTATTTACTCATATTTAGCACTGGTATTACATGTTTGCTGTTATACCCTCTACTGGGCATTCACTCACCCCGTTTTGTTTTGTTTTTTCCCCCCTCAGACTACGAAGAGAAGTTGCAGCAGTAAGCCGGGCAGAGCTTAAGGAAAGCTGTTAGCACTTGAAAGTTAGTATTTTGTAAGCTTATGATATTGTATATCACAGGGTCATCTGGGGTAGTTAGTTTTTGCTTTAGTCTCATATCTTTTTGCTTTATTTTGCTGCTGAAATCTTGTACAAAGCCTTTAAGATGTCTGTAAATGATAAATCTGGTAGTGCCATGTTCCGTGGGTCTGACCTTGTGCGTATATCATTAGTTTGATTTCTTTTGCTATCTGAAATATTAAACCCATCCTTTACGTATATAATTATCTTATGGCTTTCCTTCCATGTGTTTTTAAATGCCGTAAGGCTAGTATGGTTGTGGATTTAGATTTACCTAACTATACTTGGTACCTACTATATTTCCCTTTTGAACTATTAATGTTGAACTTTTCTACACAAGTCCAGAACTGTCTACATGAATTCAATATCAAATGTTGTTTAATTGTAGTGCTCGATTTAATAAGTTATTTTTGGTTGTCTCTAAGAATCATCGTTGGCAGTAATGTCATAGGTGCTAAAATGTGTTTGAAAAATGAATTTATCTTGGTGTTTACCAAAACCACATGTAAAGCTTTGGTACTCATTATTTTTTTATGTAATGGACTTACTGTACATTAACTGCCCATTTTCTTTTCCATGGGACTAGCATAAATTGTTTAATCTAAATGCCCCTTCAAGTATTTTGAATCTTCTCTTGTGGTCTTGATGTGTACTTGCTTCCCAGCAGTTAGCAACATTTCAAATCATTTTTGTTAGTTAACAAACTTACCTTCTAGACAAGGCAGAGATTGTTTTCTGAATTTGAATTTGATGCATATGTTTTTACTTCTATTTTTATTCTCACTTCTTTTGTTGCTAGATTCTTGAATTGGTCATAATTTTTAGTCCTATTTTATTTTTCCGAGTGACGTGACGGGAGTTTTGTGCCTGCCAGTCGGGTCGGATGCCGATCCGACGGGAGCCCAAATCCCCTGTCCGTTACAGTTTGGTATCAGAGCTCCAGTTCTGATTTATCGGGGCTGTGTTGGGGTTTTGTTTGCTTAAATGGTCGATTTCCTTATGTTTCGATTGTGTTCATATGATTTGATTGTTTAAACAGTGTTCTGTTATGTCGCAACTAATCTGAATTTTTATTTTATTGTGTGAACGTACTCTAACCTGTTTGAAACTCAGTTTAGTTACTCTTCTGATTTAGTCAATAAAATTTTTTTTTCTGAAGCTTTTTCGTGGACTTTAACTGTTGCTTGAAAAGGTTTTAACTGAATTTTGGGATTGGGGAATACTAACCAGATGTTGTGATATACATATCATTTATGTATGTTAGTAATGTATATTATTAACCAATTGTAAATCTGACGCTTAGTTTCTTTTTGAAGATGTCCGTGTGCGCAAAATTTGTAACGTCGAGCTCTGTATGCAAGAAAAAGAATCTTAGCAAGAGGACAACACGCCTTGAGAATGATTTTGAAAAACTGTTGGGTTCTGTCAACACTATTGCTCATGCCGTAAAGGACCGTAAACGGATGACATCTACTATGGACTTGAAGGAATTCAAGAAGGTGGTAGGTAAAGATAGGAACTTTAGTGGGACAGTAGATCCTACCGAGGCAGAGATGTGGTTGATGGGAATTGAGAAAGAGTTTGAAGCATTACAAATTCCGAATAAGAAGAAGGTTAGACTTGCCACTTACTTGTTTGAGGGAGATGCCGAACATTGGTGCAGATATGTCAAGCGCATGGAGGATGTCAGCAACATGTGCTGGGAGAAGTTTGTGGAGATATTTCTTAATAAGTACTTTCCACCGACAGTTAAGGCATTAAAGTGTGCTGAATTTTCTACGTTGAGGCAAGGCAGTATGACGGTTATGCAGCTAGATCAGAAATTCAGTGAACTTGAACGTTACGGAACATATCTCGTTTCCAACGCAGAATTAAGGGCTCGAAAATTTGAAGACGCGTTGAGGCCTAGTATTCGTAACCAAGTCGTTGGACACGTGCACATGAATTATAATGATGTCTTAAAGGAAGCACTGGCAATTGAGGCAAGCATGATTAAAGCACAAAATGAAAGGGAGGAGAACGAGGTTAAGAAAAAGAACGGAAATAACTCGTCGTCTCACCATAAACGTCCTTGCTCTGATTCAGACACAAACAAGGACAAACTTAGCGGTTGCTGGCGATGCGGGGGAGATCACTTTGTGAGAGATTGTCCAACACCAGCACACCAAGGACCACAAGATGCAAATCAACCTCAACAGCCGAATGCGTGTCAACAGAATATTTATGCCAGACAGCCTTATAACCCTCGTAACAACACACCACCCTTGCAACCAAGGAAACACAATGTCCAGGGGAATTTCGCACCACTCTTCCAGCCAAGGAAACAAAACATTCAAGGAAAACTCAATCATGTCGCAGAGGTCAAAGGGGAAGCTGAAAGTTTCGTAATCAAGGGTAATTTTTTTAATTTTTTTTTTTTTAATTTATCATTCTTGCGCTGAAACTTTGTTACGCACCAGAGCTAGTTGAAGATAGTCTTCATAGCTCTTCAATTTAATTGAATTGCGGGACACAATTCTTTTTAGGGTGTAATGGTGTAGCGACACATATATTTTTCATTGGGCTTTGAGCCCTAGCCCAACCCATAAGAAAGTTTGTTTAGTTAGGTAGTCATCCCTTAGCAGCAATTAGTGAGCATAATTAGTAGATACCTTGGAGAAGTCTAGAAAAGAAAAGAAAAATCGCATGTGTGCCACGTGACCGACATGAGCTAGCTAGGGAAATTGTGGTCTCTTAATTTTTCCCTTCTCAGAAACATTTCTAATTGCAGACAAATATCACTTCTTTTTTTTCCCTGTTCTTCCACCGAATATTTCTTCTTCTCTCATTTAACGTTTTCACTGATTTCATTTCAAAATGATCTCAAGCAAAGGAGAGATTTGTGTCTTTTAATTCTGAAGTGGAGCTTCCATACCCTGCTAAATTTTTACACAAAGGTAGGGGGTTTTTCTTTCAATCTTTCATCTCATGTTTTCTCCACTGTTTCATTGGGACTAATTTGTACTTCTGATTCTCTGATTTGGCTTAGTGTTCTTTAAAGTACCCATGCCTTCGATTATCCTTTAACTGTGTTTAAACTTGAACTTGGTTCGAATCCATCAATTCTTTTTGATTTAACTCTTTCACTTTGAACTGTGCATAATTTCAAATGAATTAAAATGATTTTGTAAAGATTAAAATTGTCTTGCAGTTACAAAGCCCTTATTTTTCTTTCTAACTTAAATCTAGTGTTGTATTGCAATTCTGAAAATTGCCTATCACCCGTTTGTAAAAATGATCCAGTGAGCTGCACCATTGATTCTACTTCACCATTATTCAAAAAAATTGAACTTTCCTTCATGAACTTCTTTTGATACTTTTCCCACTATGTTTTCAGTTGAATTATTATCACATGCACAGTTGCAAGAACTTGTTTACAGTTTGAATTATGGGGCTTATCCATTTTATTTCATTTCATGTAGTTAGATTTTCTTCCTTTTGTAATCTATGTTGATTAGCAAGTTACTGGAACATTTTTGTTTCATTATTATGTCACTTTAAGTTTTTTCATTTTTGTCTTAGTCAAGCATCAGTTTAACTAGTGATAGTTTTTTTTTAAATGAAAATGGCTGTTGTACTTTTTTTAAATTTGTTTTTGAAATAATTACCTACATTTAGTTTTTTTTATTTGTAAAAATGAAATTTAGTTAATGGAACGAATGGGTATCTATAAAGTCTCTTGATTATGTAGTTTGATTTGTTTGGATTTCCATATTTGCATGTGCTGCTTTACTCGCTTATCGTAGCAATGATTAGGATTTTCATTGATGTATATGAATTTATGTATTTTCTGCTTGAACAAAGGTGTTATAAAAATTGAATTTTGCTTACGGAACTGACTTCTTGGTAGGGTTGAAAACTGTGGATCTTAGACTTGTGTTGGTTAGTCGCTTGATTTCGGAGCTATTTCATTTTATCGAAATGTATGTAAGAATTTACATTTTTGTCGTTTGTTTGATTACGATGATAAGCTAGGCGACTCTACTTTAGGAACGTCGGGCCTAAGTGGCACCCCACCACCTCGGTGGCTACCCGGAAGATCGTTGCGGCAATGATGGCTGGTAACCAGAACTACCCTGACGGTGGCATTTGCCATGAGAATAGTAGAGTAAATTTATTTGCGGCTCCGAATAAATTATGATGTATATTTTGCTTAAGATTTACATTTCTGAATTTTTATTTAGCTCTGCTCTCGTCTATTTACTCATGTTTAGCACTGGTATTACATGTTTGCTGTTATACCCTCTACTGCGCATTCGCTCACCCCGTTTTGTTTTGTTTTGTTTTTCCCCCCTCAGACTACGAAGAGAAGTTGCAGCAGTAAGCCGGGTAGAGCTTACGGAAAGCTGTTAGTGCTTGAAAGTTAGTATTTTGTAAGCTTATGATATTGTATATCACAGGGTCATCTGGGGTGGTTAGTTTTTGCTTTAGTCTCATATCTTTTTGCTTTATTTTGCTGCTGAAATCTTGTGCAAATCCTTTAAGATGTCTGTAAATGATAAATCTGGTAGTGCCATGTTCGGTGGGTCTGACCTTGTGCGTATATCATTAGTTTGATTTCTTTTGCTATCTGAAATGTATTAAACCCATCCTTTACGTATATAATTATCTTATGGCTTTCCTTCCATGTGTTTTTAAATGCCGTAAGGCTAGTATGGTTGTGGATTTAGATTTACCTAACTATACTTGGTACCTACTATATTTCCCTTTTGAACTATTAATGTTGAACTTGTCTACACAAGTCCAGAACGGTCTACATGAATTCAATATCAAATGTTGTTTAATTGTAGTGCTCGATTTAATAAGTTATTTTTGGTTGTGTCTCTAAGAATCATCGTTGGCAGTAATGTCATAGGTGCTAAAATGTGTTTGAAAAATGAATTTATCTTGGTGTTTACCAAAACCACATGTAAAGCTTTGGTACTCATTATTTTTTTATGTAATGGACTTATTGTACATTAACTGCCCATTTTCTTTTTCATGGGACTAACATTTCTTTAACTAGCATAAATTGTTTAATCTAAATGCCCCTTCAAGTATTTTGAATCTTCTCTTGTGGTCTTGATGTGTACTTACTTCCCAGCAGTTAGCAACATTTCAAATCATTTTTGTTAGTTAACAAACTTACCTTCCAGACAAGGCAGAGATTGTTTTCTGAATTTGAATTTGATGCATATTTTTTTACTTCTATTTTTATTCTCACTTCTTTTGCTGCTAGATTCTTGAATTGGTCATAATTTTTGGTCCTATTTTATTTTTCCGAGTGACATGACGGGAGTTTTGTGCCTGCCAGTCGGGTCGGATGCCGATCCGACTGGAGCCCAAATCGCCTGGCCGTTACAGTAAGAGATTCAGACTTTAATTCTTCATTCTCTTTACAAAGATTAGCGTTTTTTGTTTACGAGAACCACACTCCTCTTTTCCAAGTCTGAGACAACAGCAAAAGAAGTTTTCCCAGCCTGCGAAATAATACAGCGAGCTTTAAGAATTAATTATAAATTCAAAATGAAAATAAAGAGAAGGAAAATGTAAGCATGGAAATTTACCAAGTTGTTAAATGAATACAAGAAATTTGGAGATATAGATCTTGATATCCCGTGAAGAGATTCATTATTCTCTAGGAGAGGGCATCGCAGATGGCAACTATAGACTTGCAAGCATCAGTCAAAGGGATATCACCAATTACTTGCATGGTATTAGCAAAAATGCCAGATAGATGAGCCATAGAAGACTCAGGATGAGAGTATTCCTTCGCGGAAAAGATATCATCATCACCATTATCATCGTCATTATCAGTATTGTCACTTGAACTTTCAATAGATTGAGGAGTTGAAGGAGAAGGAGATTGAGCTTTTCTTTTCTTTTCTTTAAAATAGGAGCACCAGACTTCTCCTTGCGAGAAGTATCAGATTTCCCCTTGCGAGCAGCATGATAAGTGCATATTGCACATATATTTAGTGTTGATTTTATGCTAGTATTTGTTGGTTTTCTTGCAGATTATTGTGTGTTACGCTTGTTTTATCTTATTTGTGTGTTATTAGGTGAATAATCCAAAAAGAAGTGAATTTGAGCTCAGTTGTGCAACAAAAAGAAGCTAGCCAAGAGTGAAGGAGGGCCAAAGACCAAATGTAACTCTTTCAAATACAAGATTTCTACTTTTCATTGTGTAGACGACGAGAAGGCGAAGCCAACGGCGAAAGAACGGAGTCATTCGGAGTTCGTATGAAGAAGTTATGTGCAAAACGAGAAATTAATCTTGTCAGTTCCGGAGAACTGACAGTTAAACAAATATTGCTAAGAGGCACCCTCACTATACGATAAGGGGCACCTTCCTGTTAAGGGGTACCATGGTTCAAGGGAACTACTAAAGGAAGGCCAGTCAACTGCTAAGGGGGCGACCACCTTCTTCCTCATACCCGTCGGCCTTCTATCTCCGGTTCACCCGAGATTGTCTGATGGATTTTTATGCCACAGTAATGGTTGTTTTTGCAGGTGATTCGCTTGGACAGTAAGGATGAGAAGATGGCTCGGTGATGGTGATCGAGCCAATGATAACAATGCTACCATTATCGGGTTGTGAACCAAGTTCAGGAGATGATGGCATGGGACGATGTTCATGGCAGCAATGAACAAAGAATGATACTGCCGGTGATTGAGTTCATGAAGCCGAGGAGCTTGAATCTTGAGTAGGACGTATGGTTTGCTGCCAACAATGGAGAACTCGAGTTCACAGGGCATGGCATGCATGGCCGGAAGGAGAACCCGAGTGGTTGCTGCCATCAATGGTGAAACCAGTTGAAGAACAAACGGGGTTTCTAGGCTGAGGTTTGAAGGTTCACGGGAAATGGAAGAACTCGAGCATGGAGCTCCGGCTTGAGAGTCCATGGTGATGGCAGTAATGTACGAACAGGGAAGAAGAGCAATGATGAGAGTTCATGGTGTTGCCTGAGATGAGAAGATAATGGTGAAGAGAAGAATAGCCGGGCAGTGGTTGTTGTTACGATGTTCGGTTGGGAGAAGATGCAGCTCGAGTTGTGTCATGGCCGTGAGCGATGAAGTTCGGAGCTCGGTTTTGGCTAGCTGCTGATGAACTGAGAGTTTCGCCAGCAGAGGAGCATAGCAGAGAACAAAAGATGGAGAGATCGAGCCAGGGAGTTGAAAGGATATTCGATGGTGTTGCTGCCATTATTCATGGAGCTTGGACCTCGAGAAGTTTTGTTGTGGGAACATGGCTCTTGATAATGCTGTTGTTCATTACCTCCATTGACGGAAATGTTTGCCGGAACAATGATGAACTCGTGATACTTTTGGTTGATACGGGTGGAGCTTGATGTTGTCGAGATGACAGTTTAACCGGGACAATGTCGTGAGCACTTGGCTGCTGTTCGAGGAGCAGTGATGAAGAGTGAACGAAGGGAAAACGAGTGGCTGCTGCCATTATTGACTGAAGCTAGAAAACGTGTGATACCGACACACCTAACACGCCGCACAAAGGAAAGCAAAGGCAGAAAAGACGGAGAGGCAATGATGAAGACGAGCTCAAGAAATGGTTTGCTGCATGCATGGTCGAAAGAAGAATTCAACAATGGCTGCTCAAGATTATACGGCGCTGAAGAATGCCAACAGAGATGATGGCATGCATGCATACAAAGAAGCATGGGAGTATGGGACCATTCAACTCCCACATGCGCATGCGTTGAGGGAAAAGAAGGTGAAATGTTTGACACGGTAACATGGGTTGGCAGAAAACACAAAGAAAGAAAAAAAGAAATACCACGGCCATCAATTCTAGTCGCCCAGCACATGCGCCGAAAGAGAAATGAAGAAAAAATGACAGTCCATCAGATGCATGCGGGGCATCAAATTGTCGGGCAACTCTCCTTTAAATAGATTGCCAATACTCCTCCCAAGACACACCAAGACTTCCGTCTTTTCTCATCCTTCTTCTCTTTTTGCTCTTGTTAGCTTTAGTTTTTAGCTATATTTTAATTCTATTTTTTTATTTACTTATTTGCTAGTATTTTAAATTATGAGTAACTAAAACTCTCTTTTGATTAAGGGCGATTTCGAAGCCCGAAATATGAATCTATATTTGATATGAAATAACTTATTCTATTGCATTTATTTATGTTATTGATTGATTTTCTACTATGCTATTATTGTTTATGGATTATTTGTTAAGGGTTTAAGTTCGAAATTAAATCATTAATTCTTAATCTATTTGCTAGTTTAGATTTTCTTCGACCCGTAATTGTCTAGAAATATAAACGCAAGTAGCAATATATGGGTACTGATGATTGGACTTTGTTAAGTGCCTGTATGTAGAAATCAACACTAGTAGGTGATTCATGCCTTTGAGTTCATCACTAGGAGCAACCTTATCTCACAAAATTTAGAGCATTTGTTTAAGTCACACCTAGTAAGCGTACCTCTAGGAAACTTGGCAAGTAGGAACCGGTAGTCGAGCGCTTCCGTATCCGGTGAGCTTAGAAGATAATAACGGAATAGTTGAGCGTACTAATTATTCTAGGGTTGTTAGTAACATGATAATGAAAAGAACTTGGCTATATATCAATTTGGTTTGTATTTCGTGGTCTAGAATGAACCTTTAATCAATTCCATCTCATTTTTGAATACAATTTACAATTTTCAGATTTTCTACAACACAATCATCTTTGCTAAGAATATTTGCTTAACAACTAGAAACTTCATACCTCCCTTGGGACGATCCTTCTTACATTATACTACTTGCTAGTGTAAAAAGTAGAGAAATATTATTTTTGCAAGTTCGACGCCTCGTCACAGCACCTTTGTCTTTTCCCTTGGTCCTTATAACTTTAACAGGATCTATTTCTTCGATAACCTTCAAACACAGATAAAGATAAGAAATAGAGGCAACAATATATTGTTAAGAATCACAAAGGAATATTTCTTACTTCATCTGTGAGTAACTTAAGAGCTGATAAAGTACTGGGTTTCATAAGCTTCTGATAGCTAGTTTTTAGCCTGTTAATCTGGAAAAAATTGGAGTAGTCAGCGAGAGTATAAAAGCATGAGGAAGATGATAATGATAATTTATGCAAAAAATTGAGAGAACATACCTCTTTATTCCTTTCAGGCCAACTGAACACCCATGGATGGTACTTGCGAGATTCGCATGTAAAACATGAGGACCGCATATGTAGGGACCCTCTAGAAATAATGGGAAAATACACCACTTATCATCACTAGAATGGCGCGGACCTTGATTATTACCCAGATGCTAGTCAATATCCAACATGAGAATTTTACCTTCAGCAATGTCATCCTTATTTCGTAAGCGGACATCCCAACAAGTGCTATCTTTCCACATGGGGATTATATCATAATTCGCGAAGAAATTCTCTACGGTATACTTCGCAGGAATAATTGGAACATCAGAGAATTTAGGATTCTTTGCTTTATCAGGATAAAGAGATTTCTTACCAGCACCGCGAGTAGCATACTCCAGCATCAGACAAATACAGTCCCCACTCAACTGATATATAGCACTTGAGAACCTCGCATGAGAAAGTATTTCATAGAATAAAGGGAGCTCAGAATCATAAAGAGGAATGGGAAGACCAGCTTCAAGCTGACCTAGCGAGACTATAATCTTCTCGCGAGAACACGGATGATCAGAAAATAGTTTAATGGAAAGTTCGGCTTTAGGGTTTTGATCAAGGATGGTAGATAAAGCAAAAACTTCGTCCTTAAGTTTCTTTTGCAGTTGCTCTGTAGTTGCAGGAATTCCCACACTACACCCTATTCAAGAATCTATCAATATTTATGACATAATTTGAAGATTAAGGACCTTTTTTATTAATATGATCTTAAAAGAATTACAGAAATCAAGAACACAGAACACTTAATAAGATTTTCTCTCTCCTAAAAACTTTCTTAGCACTCAAAAATTCATCTCTCTCTTTGGAACTATTCATTTCCTTTATATAGGCATTTACATAGTGGATTACAGCTCATGACAGCTCATTTACAGCTAAGATTCCCTTTAGTTTCGGATCTGGGTTCTTGCGATACATCGCAGTTTGCACCGCCTTAATATTTCACAGGTTTTATTGATTCATCGCGGAAATGTCACACTTTTCTCATGTTTCTGTCGTTTTCATCCGATATGTCATTCCTTACGTCATTTTGAGATGTATCGCAGAATATCATTGATGTATCGTAAACATGTCTCGCAGAACTGTTGTTTATTTCGCAGGAATATTGTTGTGACAATATTCTGATCCTACATCTTGCCTCTTCTCATATCTTTTCTGCGAAGAAGATAAAGATCATGAGAATTTAAACCTCTTGATTTGCCACAACTCTTTGTCTTTTCGCACTTCTTTCACTTTGACACGTCTCTGCATCCATCGCTAGATGTTCTACGCGTGTTTCTTCTCTCATTTATTCCTTGACACATCTCTTTTCAACCGTTGAATTCTGACCATTCACGTCTTTTCTTCATTGAATGCATTGATATTCTCGAAAATATTTTTCTCTTATAAATATCTTCTTTGCTAATCTCTCCTCTTCTTTTTACTTTCTCTTTTTAATTTTCTCTGCAACTCTACTGTTCTTCATCTTCTTCCGCAAATTCCGGATCTATTACCGTTTCAATTTCGTTTCTTTATTCTTCTTCTTCATCTTAATCATCATTCCCATACTAAAAAATGGCTCCTGCTAAAAAATTGGGTCAACCCACTTTCCAAAAACACCAACAGAAACTCAAAACTTTAGGTTTCACACTTTCTGAGATTACTGATCAATCTTCAGACTCTGATCTCTCCATTGATCTAGTTTCAGGATTTCCTTCTTCCAATGGGAAAATCCTTATTTCGCTTGGTCAACTAGAAGCTGGCCTTCCTATCCCTCTTTATAACCCAGATCTCCCTCTTTTTTATGGAATTCTGTCTCACGCTAAATTCTCACAAGCAATCTACCAATTAAGTGGAGATTGTATTCGTCTCATTCTCGAATATGCCTCTCGTGGAGCTGGTAAAGGATCTTGCTATCCTGAATCTGCGAAACATCCTGATTTTAAAGATATCCCAATTATTCCAGCGAAATATACCGTGGAGAATTTCTTTGCGAATTATCAAGTGATTCCCATGAAGAAAGAGAGCACGTGTTGGGATGTTCGTTTGAATAGGAATAAAAAGGTTGTGAAGGATAAACTTATTATGCAAGATATAAATTATCATTCGAGTAAAAACAAAGGTCCACGCTTCTCAAAAGATGATAAGTGGTGCAGATTTCCTCTCCTCCTTGAAGGTCCATATATTTCTGGCACTCTTGATCTTCCTGCGAATCCTGCGAATCTTGCGGCGTATCGTCCTTGGGTTTTTAACTGGCCTGAAAGGAATTCTGAGGTATATCTCGCAAAATTTTATCATTATTCGCAGATTTGGATAAATGTATTATTCTTACTAATTATTGAGATATCTTTTATCAGATTGAAAGAATGAAGCTTAGCTATGCCAATACTGGGAGTCCCAATCTCCTACAAATTTTGAAAACCTTCACAAATGAAGTAAGAAACAATCTTCTATAACCTTTAACAATATATTATTGCCCCTGTTTCTTATCTTTATGTGTGATTGTTTTCAAGGAAATACTATTTGTCACGGTGGTTGAAGACAAAGATAAAGGCAAAAGAGTAGTAACTCCAAATGAAAGTTCCGGTGCTTCTCCTCGCCGCAATAAAAATCAAACCACTGACGGTCCCCCACAGAAAATAAGAAAAACTCAACCATTTTGTTCTGATAATTCTCAACTCAAAGAGACTTCTTTTATCGCTGAAAAAGATAATGAAATTGAAAAAAATAGTGGAATTAATAATGATGCCTCTGTGGGCCCTTCAATACATATTTCTTCCGCAAGAATTAGGTCTGCGATGGGTCTTTGTCAACCTGAGACTCCAATGGATCAATTGTCAAACATTTTTAGAAATCCCCTACAAGGTGTTGGAGAGGATGATATTACTCGTACTTGCAACTATCTCTCAAAGATATGCGACGCTTCAATCTTGACAAATAATAAAGATCTTAAAGGAGTCTCAAGATTTATTAACCCCGGTCTTCTTCATGCGCTAGCTTCGTTGGTATGCCCCTTTCCTTTTTTTTTTGTAGTAAACTTTACATTTGTCATGAGCATCAAAGATCTTTTACTTATCTTACTCATTTTCTCTTTTCTGTCACAGACTGCTAGAGCTTCTTTTTCTGTTGCTTCAGAATTAGAAAGTAGATTATCATCATCACAAAAGAGGCTTACTGATTCACAATCTGAATCTGCGAAACTTCTTGAGAAAAATAAGCAATACGAAGCTGAAATCTCCATTCTTCGCGAAAAATGTAAATAGTTGGAAGTAGCTGGAAATACTGAACTTCTTAATAAAAACAAATCGCTTGAAGTAGAAATTCAAGTTCTTCAACAGAAATTAGTTGACAAGGAGAAATTCTGCAAACAAGTTATTGGTATGAATCTTCCCTTTTTTTTTTTTTAGCTTATTTGGGCAACCATTTTGCAGATGCCTATAATCTTACTGATGAAGCCATCATTCTTAATTCTTTTGATGAACCCATAGATGAAACCACTCTTCTTGAGCGTCTTAATGACGCTTTAAATAACTATTCAGATGAAAAAAATTAATACTTTGTCCATTGATGAGCTTAAATATCATATCTCCCTTATGAGAATGGATTATAGATCTGTCTTGAGTACATCCAATAGTTTAAAGACTTGCAGAGATGAGTTTAGAGAAAAAAATCAAAGTCTTAAAATCCAAGAAGAATGAACTTGAGAAGGATAAAGAACGCATTACTCTTCAAGGCGCTGAAGCTCTATCAAAATTTTGCAATACCCTTATTGATACTGAACTTGAGAGAGATAGACTTAAGGATGAAAACATTAAACTTCTTAAAAGAGAAAAACAAATTCATTCCCATCTTCTCATTCAAAGTGATGATGAATTCGTATGGGCTGCGATAATTTTTGATAATGCTAGGAAAAACTTAGCGATAGATGTCAGTCTTTATACCGAGCAAGCAACATTGATACAAGAAATGATCCATGAAAGAGAAGGTTATTTATTGCTCCTCTAATATCTTTGTATTTCTTGTAGATTTCCAACCAGTTTTTAATTTGTTGTTGTATCATCGCAGAATCTGAAGGAAGATATTCCAAAAGGGTAGCAAAACTTGAAGAAGAAAAGAGTAGTCTTGCGAAAAATCTTGCTTCCCTTAATGAAAAAATCTCAAGACTGCGAGAGAAGATAAAGATATCCAACTCAAACTTGCGTAATAATCTTCTCACCGTTCGCAATAATGCTATTGAGAAAGTTTTCAAAGATAACGATCTTCCTCTTAGTCTGTATCCTTGTCTTAGGGATGATATCCCAGCTAGTTCTCAAGTACTAGTTATTTCTGATAGTGAGGCTGATATAGATAGTGATGGTGAAGATGAGGAATGAACTAATGATGAAGATGAAGATGAAAATAATGATGGAGATAAATCTCAATAGTTTTGTTTTTTCTTTTTGATATGTTCATGTATTTCTCCCTTTCTTTCTTGCGATAACTATCCGCCAAAAATTGTAATATTCTGCGAATTATCTGCAACTCATGATGTCTTTCAATATATAAATTCTTTTTTTGTTTCAATATATCATTAATCTCAAATTACTTGTATGAATTTATCATATAATGATGAATAACAATATTTACCATTCTATGCATCATTCCCATACTTGCCTCTTATTATTAATCTGCAATATGATAAATGAATTATCGCAAATAACGCTGCGAAAAATCTGTTATATGCTTCGCAGATATAACCTCTCTTGTGGTCTTATTTTTCCTTCCTAGTTAAAGGTCTTATTATGCCACTTTTTATGCGACAAGATCGCAGGACATTCTTACTTTTACATGTAATAATCCATTGATCTTGTCTTATCATTTATTTTGATCTATGCGACAATATGATAAGTCTAAGCCATCTTGCGAGATTAATCTCTCTTTATTTTTTAAGACTTATGACATTGGCGTCTTTACGATGAAATCGCAGGACGTTTTTGTGATTTATATCCTCTTATCATTGATTTCATTTATCTCATCTTTTGTTTTTATCGCAAAAACCCATTGATCTCATCTTAACATTTCTCTTTAGGCTTTTTGGCCTGTCATGCGGCAATATGACGGGCCTAAATATTCTTGCGAATATAAAGTCCCATGACATTGCTGTCTGTGTCACGCGACAATATGACGAGCCTAAATACTCTTGAGAATATAAAGTCCCATGACATTGATGTCTTTTTTGATACACAGCTCCCTAATGGAGGGTATCTCCCTTATCTCTCCCCCTGGTTGCCCCTTCAAGGAGACATAATTCTGCCATACAAGACTAGCTCCTCCCATCCGATTCTAGAAACAACCAGTTTTTTTCGTAGCCTCTTATCCTTTATGCCTATATGGCTTATAGTTACAAGACTACACCCTAGTGGGGTTTTCTTCGGCCGAACACATCGTAAGCCAAGACTTTCCATGGATGGCTAGGGTAGGTTCATCCGTCCCGGGCACCCACATCTCAACCGTGTACCTCGGCGCCTTGATCATACTTTGCATTCCTTAGGAGAAACTCTCGGGCGCCCAACCAGGGTATAACCTTATATAGTTGGGAATCCAAGTTATCTCTCCCGGATGGATTTTCTATAACCCCAAATCTCCAAGACTAGGTTCCAGCAGCAGTATAGCCTTTCCCATAGTCATGCAAAGAGATACCCCCCTTATAACGCACTTTAAGGACATTGCCTCTTACGGAATAGAATCCGCGAACTAAGGTGTACGCCATAAAAGTTCGTCCCATTCTTATATGTTTTTAGGAGATTTGCGCCCGTCTTATGCATTTGCATTAAAAATTCTTATATGATTTGAAATCATCATCTTTTTTTTTCAATAGAAAAATTCTTATTTTTCGAGCAAAGTTTTTCTTTTAATATTCTGTCTGCATATTTCTTTGTTCGCAACATGACTTTGCTATACTTCTTTTCTTCTGTGAAGAATGATTATTCGCAGTATCTTGCTACTTGTTTATTTTCTTGCGAGAAATGATGATTTCAACTTTTTCCCAGCACCTTGCACTTGTTTATTTTCCTGCGAAGAATGAAGATTTTAACTTTTTCCCTTCTTTGCGTGATTAATCATCATTGATCTTTTTGGCACAAACTATTCTTGTAATATATCCTTTCCCCGCAGCTCTATACTGTACACCATCAATTTCTCTGCTCTCTGAGTTTGCTTCTTCTTATGTTGCCAATTACGATTTCTGGCGTTTCTTTCTTCGCAAGTATTAATGTCAACTTCATAACACTTTTTTCCTTCAAACCAATCACCTTTAATTATCCCAATACCATGAGGATGTGGAAACTTTATGCATTGATGATATGTGGATGCTATGCCCAAGATCCCATGGAGCCATGGTCTTCCAATTAAGGCATTATAAGGAGATTCTATATCCACTACACATAACTTAATTTTTGAAGATATCTTGTTCAATGGGATTTCCATAGTAATTTCTCCTTTTGGCATATTCGCAGTGCCATTAAAACCATAGATCTTGTAAGTTGAGGGAATTAACTCATCATCTCTTCCACCCATTGTACGATAAGTATGATAAAATAAGATATCTACCGAGCTGCCAGTGTCAATTAAAACCTTATCTATTGCCCAAGAATCATTTACTACATCACCATCATCATCTTCTTCTTCTTCTTCTCTGTGCTTTGGATTTATCTCTAACTTCACCACCAACGGGTTGTCATGCATCTTCCCTGGATCTGGTATCTCTTTTGCAGTAAAAGAAATAACTTGTCTCTGCCATTCTTCTAACGGAGAAATTTTTGCAATATTCATCACCTCTCTTCCCTCTATATCCCTCGCAAATACCCTACTTAGTACATTATCATGGAAATCTTCTATTGTTTTCTGCGAGTGTACAATTGAATTGCAAAATAAATTTTTTGCTGTAGCTCCTACTTCAATAACAAATGTTTCTGCGTCTTTCGAAACATTGACTCTGCGAATTTATGGTGCTTACGGCAATTGCTGGGGTTATGGATACCTCGCTAGAAAATGATTTAATTTCCCCTGTTCAATCATTCGCAGAATAATTGTTTTTACATTTCTACAATTATTTACATAGTGGCCATGAAAATGATGATAAGGACAGAACTCTTGATTTTGGTTGTTAGGATGTGGTTCTTTCCCCATGTTCCAGGGTGAGGGTATATTCTCCATCAAAATAATCGCTTCCCAAATCTTGTCTATATTGGTATTTAGAGGTGGCAATTTGACATCTTCCCATATAATATTTTGACCTCTTTGCTCTCTTGAATAATTCTGCCTCTGTCCACCATAAGTTTCCTGCGGTTGATCAAACCTTGGGACCTTATTATTGTTATTGCGATTATAGAAATTTCTCTCCTTTTCCAATTCCTCCTGATGTCTACTCCCTATTGCTACTATCTTACGTTGATTATCAATCTCCATTTTCTCTCGTTGATTTTGGGAGGTACTTGCTACTGTATTAATCATCCTTGGTAATAAACTTCCATTTGCTGCGGATGAACTTGTGCCTGCGTGAATTGGATATGACTCCATCTCATTTTGTTTTTCCTCCAAAGCGATATACTCTTCTTGCAATTCTCGCAGTTCTGTCATAGTGATTGTGTTTTTAACTCTGAATACCTGGATGTATAATAGATTTGTCGCAAACATAGCATTTATGAAGGACAAAATGAGATATCTTTCATCTACTCTTCCAGCCATTTCACTATACATTGTCCTCTATCTTATCGGTAAGTGCTTTAAACTCTCTCCAACTCTCTGCTTCAATCCAAACACATCTTCAATTCCAGGTCGTGTAGAGTTATTACTTATGTATGCTCCTAAGAAAGTAGTTTGCAAGTGCATGAACGAAGTTATTGTATTCTTGGGGAGACTTTCAAACCACTTCAATGCTTCGCCAGTTAAACTTGACGCAAAGTATTTGCACGGAACGACATCATGGTTCTCCCATTGTAGCATGCATCGAATATAGGCTTTGATATGTTGGACGACACATGTAGTCCCATCAAAAATACTGGTCAACACCGGTAAATTGCATTTTGGAGGTATGCCTCCTAATTGTACCTCTTGAGTAAATGGAGTTTTCGCATCTTCTTCGATTGCCTCATCAAGTTGTCTTCTTCCTCCTTCTCTTCTGTTACTTATCATTCCTCTCATTTCTGCTAATTCCCGCAAGATTTGTTCATTCCTATCAGAATTTTTCTCTATTGGCCTTTTCAACGCAGCCTCTCTTCGTCTGCGTTCATGCCTTTCTTGTCTTGCGATATTTCGCGCTTCTTCTCCAACATCTTGATTTTGGCTTCTTCTACAATTTTCTTCTTCTTGAACTTGCAAGTTAATTTGTCTTTCATTCTCTTCTCTGCGAATTTCCTCATCCCTTACTGTTTCTCTTCGTTGCCTTTCTATGTCTCTGCGAATTCTCTCATATTCCTCATTGAGATTACCATTATTACGATTTTGTGCACGTCGTCTTTCTCGATTATCATGATTATTCTGTCGCAATGCTGCTTGAATTTCTTGTTCTTCTACTTCCGCTCGCAATCTCTCTCTCTCTCTCTCCCGCTAAATGTACTTGCTCAATATAATGCCTCTCAATATCATCTTCAATTATTCTGCGATTTCTTCGAATCTCCTCATCACGTAACATTCTCCTTCTATCTTCTTGATTTTCTCCCTCATCTTGATTATGTCTAATGTCCAAAGTTTCACCGCGTGGAATATAACGATCATTTATCAAATTCTCGCCAATATTTTGTATAGGGTGATTTTGTCTTGTTTCTTCTCTATATGATATTGGACTTGATCTCATGCTGCTTCTTGATCTTCTGTTTTGCAACCTCAAATTTTCCATTCTTAGTTCATGATTTTTCCTTGTAAGATTTGCACGTTCTTCTGCCTCTAATCTTCTTTCTTCCTGTATCCTTTGTCTCAAATCATCTACTACTTCATGCCCTTCATGAATTACTCCTCCATCCACTTCTTGATTTCTTTCCACTTCTTGATTTTCTGCCTCTTCTATCGAATCCGACCTCCAAGTATGCACACTTACTCTATCATAATCCACATCTCTATCTTGTGCTTGTATTTGTTGATTTGGTGGTTGAATTGAATTTTCTGCTCCATTTCTCATTCTACTTCTTCTTGATTTGATCCTTAAAGATCCTTCCAATTCACCTGTTCCTTCTCCTGTAATTCTTTTACTTCTTCTCACTGTTGTTGGTGGTTCTGATGTATTTCTTCTTCTCCTAGCCATTTCTTCAAATCTTCAAGTTGCAATTTGAAATTCTCAAATTGATTCTCCCTGTTTCTAGCGCCAAAATGTAGTTGTAGGAATTCCCACATTACACCCTATTCAAGAATCTATCAATATTTATGACACAATTTGAAGATTAAGGACCTTTTTTATTAATATGATCTTAAAAGAATTACAGAAATCAAGAACACAAAACACTTAATAAGATTTTCTCTCTCCTAAAAACTTTCTTAGCACTCAAAAATTCATCTCTCTCTGGAACTATTCATTTCCTTTATATAGGCATTTACATAGTGGATTACAGCTCATGATAGCTCATTTACAGCTAAGATTCCCTTTAGTTTCGGATCTGGGTTCTTGCGATACATCGCAGTTTGCACCGCCTTAATCTTTCGCAGGTTTTATTGATTCATCGCGGAAATGTCACACTTTTCTCATGTTTCTATCGTTTTCATCCGATATGTCATTCCTTACGTCATTTTGAGATGTATCGCAGAATATCATTGATGTATCGTAAACATGTCTCGCAGAACTGTTGTTTATTTCACAGGAATATTGTTGTGACAATATTCTAATCCTACATGCTCAAAGGCGATGAGATTTTTACGACCAGCTGGAGCCATTTTTAGTAAGTATGGGAATGAAGAAAAGAGTAGAAGATCAAAAGAAAGGTTGCAACAACATTGAATGCGGAATTTACGGAAGAACAGTGAATTTGTAGAGAGATTGCAGAGCATAAGAAGAAGAAAGTAAAAAGAAGAAGAGTGAAGAAGATATATATAGAAGGTAAAAATTCTCGAGAAGATAAGTGCAATTAATGCAAAGAAAATACGTTAACAGTTGGAGCGCAGCGGTTGAAAAGAACGTGTCAGAAGTTGAATGGATAAAAAAGATACGTGTAATAAATCTGGAGAAGCATGCAGATACATGTCAGAACAAAAGAACGTGAACAAATAGATAGTTGTGGCATTTCAAAAGATTTCTATTTCTCATGATCTTTTCCCCTTCGCAGAAAAGACATGAGAAGAGGAAAGGTGTATGATCAGATTATCGCCACAGTAGTGTTCTTGCAAAATTTATAAACAACGTTTCTGCGAGCTCTTTAACAACACACTACGAGCGTCGCAGAATAACTCAAAGAATGACGGTAGAGAAAACACGAGAAGAACATGACGATGCTGTGAAGATTGGAGTATCTGCGAAAGAATACATTACAATTACTGCGAGCGTATCGCGAGTCAGATCCGAAATTAAAAGATAACTTAGCTATCATCCACTATGTAATTTCCTATATAAAGAGAACTTGTAGACTCAAAAAGGGGGGGATCATTTTTAGAGTTTGAAAAAAGTTTTGAGGAGAGAGAAAATTCTTATGAGCGGTTGTATTCTTGATTTCTTCTATTTCTTGTAACATTTCTGAGAATTAATCAATAAAGTGTTGTTTTTTGTCTTTAAATATATGTTGATAATTGTGGATTCTTCTTAGGGGTGTAGTGTAGGAATTCCTGCAACTACATGTACCATCCAAGTTATCTCTCTTGTATTTAAATTGAGACTCGCAGTTTTCTTTAGTAAGATTAAAATCGAGAGATAGAGATATAAACTCTTTGATATACTTTTATATTTATTGAGTCTAACTGTCTAGTTGATTCTCTAGAAAGAATATTGGAGTTTGTCTATACAAATTGCTAATAGAAATATTGGGTGTGGTTGTTATACCCCCACTTTTTCAATTGGTATCAGAGCAGGAAAACACGTTCAAGACCTTATAAGTTTGTGTTTGTAGTGATCTGACTCTATGAACAGAGGTGATATCTCTATTAACGTACCACCAGTCTTCGATGGCTCTAATTACTTATGGTGGAAAATTGTTATGCGAGATTTTCTTCAAGCACGTGATTTTCAATCATGGGTATATGTTGTTAATGGCTATGATCCTCCCGTTGTGGCAGTTGGAGATGTAAACGTTCCTAAGAATATTGGTGAATACACCCCTGCCGAGATACTTGTTGCAAAGCAAAATTATGACGGTTTGAATGCCATCAAACATGCCACTACCCCAAATCTCCAGATCCATGTGTCTAATTGCACTAAGTCGCAAGAAGCTTGGGATATCTTAGAAACCGTATTCTAAGGTAATACTAGTGAAAAGGAAGCTAGGCTTCAAAACCTTAATTTCGATTGGGAAAACCTTCGTATGGCAGATGAAGAAACATTTGATAAGTTTAATCACAAAGTGTCTGAAATTGTTAATGCATCTTTTGCATTGGGTAAGACTATTCTTGAAAAGGACATTGTGATAAAAAATCTCAGATCGCTGCCATCTAGGTACGATTGTAAGAAGCATGCCATCGTTGAGGGAAATAACCTTGATAATCTATTCAGAAATACGCTGGTTGGAAAGCTTAAGATCTTTGATCATGAACATTCATCCAAATCTAAGGATGTTTCCTTCAAAGCACTAAAGGACACTAAATTACTTGATAAAAGTAAAAAAGTGTATATATCTTAAGATGATCACTCTGAGACAGATTCATCAGATGAAGATCTTGACAAATCAGTCTCGATGATCTCAAGACAGTTTAGGGATCTTCTGCTGAAGAGAAGTAAACGGTTCTCCAGAGATAAGCCTAAGGCATCAGTCAAACCTCATAATCGTGTTCCTCCTAAAAATAGGGATATTGATGAAACTGATGATGAGGATATGCCTCAGTGCTTTAAGTGTAAGGGATTTGGTCATTTTGCAAAAGAGTGCCAAAATCGTATAAAATACACTGGGAACAAAGGTCTTGCGACAACTCTTGATGAAATGTCTGACAACTATGATTCTAATGAAGACGAGAAATCAAGTGTTGCACTTCTTTGTGAAATATTAATTTTGATAATTGTAGCAATACATACATAAATCTTGATATTCTTTCAGAAGATAATCCAACTATTCTGGAAGATAAAGTTGACCCATCCTTTGGAAACTCTGTTTGTACTGTTTCAGGTTCCACCATGTGCCTAGCTGCTTGCACATCTCAAAAGCCTGATTTTTATCCTAACTTGATGTGTTCTTATTGTTTTTTAAACGTTCATGAACTTTCAAGGTATTACAAGTACAAACACCAACAAAGGCACCTCAACAAACTTCAACGAAGAGAAAATTATTTAGCAAGGAAGCTTAAACTTTCTCAGAAGACCGCTGAGGTATGTAGGATTTTATTTTCGACTAAGAAGTTTGTTTCCAAGGATATGACTAAACCAATTAAGAAGAAAGTATGGTCAAGTCGTTTTGATAGACAAAAGTCTGTGGATTCCTCTCAAGAGGAAAATGGTGGAGAAATTGTTGTTCACCACAATGCAAATTGATTGTGTTGTTTTTGAAATCTTGTCTCATGTGCCTGATCAAAAGAGAGAATGATTTTGTATCCTCCAGGCTTTAGGAAAAGTTTTTTTTTCTCTTTTCTTTCTTTTTTGTCTATCAAACTAAAGAAAGGGTATTATTGACAATTTTAATCTTCATAGGGTTGATAGTTGGTCGTGTACAAACCTGTTTAAAGGTTTCGAAACCTTACATTACTTTTTCCTTCTGTGTAACCTATTTTTATCTCAAGACCACTTGTTGAGAAAATTGTGATTTCCTCTCACAAACCCATACGTTTATGGATACTCCAAGCATGATGTCTTCTGATGGAAAGGATGTTAATATGATTGTTAAGCCATCAATCATGAAGAAAAAAGAAAAATCTCCGCTAGCTCCTATATTGAAAAGAAAAAGAAGGAATGTGAGGAAGCCAAGAGCCGTTCCTTCAAATTATCAGAAATTTTCTGATGTTCTTGATGGGTTAAAGGAGATGCAAAAGGATATTCAACAAATAAAGGCTTTTCTGTATAAGCCTCATGAGATTCAGAAGGCTCTGGTTCGACAACATCAGCCAAGAAGGTTTATTGATATAAAATCCTATCTTAATGAACCTTATGTTCTAATGGCTGTTGATGATAAGGAGTTCGGGGACGATAAAGAATTCTTTAAAGGTCATATTGCCTAGTAAATCTTCTATTTTTCTTGTTATTGTTTAGAATAATAACTAGAGGTTGGAATAGCCATTATTGTGATTACACATAGCTATGTCCAACGTCTTCATATTCATGTTTTTAGGTTTATTTGTTTAAATTCTAAAACTATTTGGAGGATGATTATTGCAGTATTAATCTTTATGGTTTTATATATTGCAATATTTTTATGGGATATGTGTGTTTGCGTCCATGAACTTGATTGTCCCATATCTTGTCAAAAGTAAATTCGTTCATGAGTTGATATGCATATATTGATAAAGGAATGAATTGACTTTTGACAAATACAAAAGTTAAACCTATTATGTCAACTTTTGATGGAAGATAGGTTAATATATTTTGTTTTCAAGGATTATGTCTATTGTATGTGATTGTGTAAATGGTGATGGAAAATAGAATGAATCCTTGTGTATTCCGCAGTAATTGATCTTCCCTGATCCATATTTTATGTATTATTGTAAGGTTCCATAAAGTGTCTTATGTTGAGCTCTATCGATTGAGTCATTATTTTGGCATAGTTGTTGTTCCATGAGATACTTTGTGTCGAGCATGACCAATTAAATTGATTACTTTTGTGATTAGTTTAGTTGTGTAATTTGATTAGATTAATTATGGGTTCTCTTGTGATTAATTTAATTGAATATTTTTAAGTCTCCATAAGTTTACTTGTGTTGAGCATATTCGATTAAGTTAATCATGGGTTCTCTTATGGTTATTTTGATTGAATATTTTTGGATTAAAATTCGTACTTGTATGTGATTTGTTATGTCCAAAGAAATCCTTCTTTTCTTTTGAAATTAAGGTCGCTCTTGTTGTTCTTTCGGGAATGACATATTATGGGGGAGAGTTCTTATTTGAACTTGTGCTTAATTGCCAAATCTTTGTGGGGAGTTCGGCTGTGGAATATTATAGGGGTTATCTTGTATCTTTATAGACTCCTTGATAAATGCATTTAGCTTTGGATTTATGATTGCATCTAAATAAAATGATATACGCTTACTTTTGGTCATGAAATGTCTCGTTTGGAAATTTCATTAGGATCTCGTTCTTGTACCTTTTCCAATTTTATTTACAAAAAGGGGGAGAATTAATATGTAGTTCACACTACAAATACATATGGTTTTAGGATCATTATGTAAGGGGGAGTGGTTTCCATGTGAGATGGAGTATTGACTAAGAGGGAGTGACATATCACCATAGTATTGTTGTTAAAGTTGTGATGCAATTGGACTTTGACGTTGTTGTAGGAGCGGAATATCACAACAAATGATAACTTACGAAATTATGGAGAGAAAAGACATCTTGCGAGCAAAGGAAATCACGAGGAAAGAAAAAGAAGTTCGCGAAATTAAGTTACGAAGGTTCGCAAGATAATTATCAAATCCGAAATGGCGGGACAACACAACTGTCATATTTTGTAAGATCATATAAATAGCCATTTAGGCATGAGAAGTGGGAGAGATCTTTTTATTAAGGAGGATAATTTTAGGAGGAGAGAGAAAATTTTAGAGAGGGATTTATTTTCTTTATCATCTTCTTCCCCAAAATTCTAGAGCTCCAAATATTCATTAATGGAGTCTCAATTGTAAAATCATGTAATTACATACAATCACTAGTGAAGCACCGTGGATGTAGATCACATTGATCGAACCACGTAAAAATCTTTGTGTCTCTTTACAATTTTAGTACTTTAATTCTTAGTTTCATATCAAATTAATTAGATTTAGGAATCATTTGAATGGATTCTTATGAGGGTGTAGTTGTGAGATAATCCGCATCTACATAATTGGCGCTAGAAACAGGGAAAGATTAAATGGATTTATCCTTCCTGTAACTTGTTGGATCAAGAATTTCTATGAAGATTAGTTAATTTCCATACTTTCTCAGGGATATTATTCCTTGATTCATAATATACTTCATCATCAACTCCAGCAATGAATCATCAACTTCATCATCAAGACATGAAGAGAGGCAACAATGCATAATCGAGCATCTCTCCCAGCTGTGTTAGCAGCAATTCTACCATTAATTGGTAGCAATGAAAAGAATTAACAATCAATGAAAAAACTCAACTAGTTGCGAAAGCAATCAATACCAATCTCAGTACCATAATACCGTCGAGAATACCAGGGAGGAGTTGAATTGCTAAAATACCGATTACATCCTGTGGAAGCAATCAGTAAAGGATCAACCAACGAGTCAACACAACGAGATAACCATATCACGAAGTAAACCTGCAAGGGAGTATGATCAAAAATGGTAAAGTAACATCGAAGAAAACCACATTTAACGCAGGCCACAGGTTCTTAACAACATCAATAATGGAAAATCATGAGCAAGAGGAATTTAGGAGAAAATCCAAAGACGTCATATTTATTAAGTAGAAGACATCAGTTCGCAAGAAGTTACAATGAGATATCAGTTCGCAAGAAGTTACATCAGTTCGCACCAATTCACTTTACAAAGCTAAGTCCTGGTTCACTATTCGCAACAATTTAATCCAATGAGATATCGAAGTTTCAGGTGGAGCATAATAAGAATGTATTCCCATAATTATAGCCACACCGATTGGGAGATTCAACTCGTAAATAAAGAAGAAGAATGAGAAAGGGAATTCTACAAAGCAAACAACGTAAATATCATTACAACTCAAAGTGGAATCAACTCAACAACATGAAGAAATTCGCAGAAGCATTTAAAAAGAGATAGAGTAAGGCTGAGAGTAGCAAACGATGGAATTATCGTTAACATTTCGAACAACCAAACTTCAGCAAGACTCAGCTATAGATGTCAATTGCCAACAGCATCAGAATACATAGATGATATTCGCAATGTGTATCATCAGTTAGTTATTTCTCTCATGAATAAAGCCATTTATCGTCAACCAAAGTCCAGTTATCAGTTATCACAATGCAATAATTAAATAGGTTTAGAGGAATCGTAAACAAGAAAACAATGAGAATAAAATCTCATCACATCATCATAAGGATGAAAGGCAGAAGAGTATGCAAAGAAAATAGTTTCATATCTATTACTTCGCAACAGCAAGTTAAGGGCACATTAAATAATTTGCGAACATAACCAGTGTGGGCAGGACGTCTTTAGCTGAAAGGAAGAAAGGAGGAAAAGAAAAGAAACGTCCAAACAAGGAATGTCATCAATGAATGTTCATGCACGAGAAACTTGCAGTCTCATTTCACTGCATTAAGCATGGATTCTCCTTAGAAGAACATCCCAGCAGTTGGAATATTTAACCAGTAATAAGTTCGCACCAATCAATCCACTTTCCGTAACAATAGATCAGTTCAAATCACTCGACCCAGTTCGCAACAATTCAATATACTCAGCTAAAGAGTGGTATTCAAAGACTTTGAACGTGAGGTCCTTCAAATCAACTCAATCGACTTGGGAAAGCTCAACTTCATAAGTAGGAGCTTGCGATCAATTCCTTTTTGAATATTTGACTTCCAGCAACTTGAGCAGGAATGATTAGCAAAGAATATTTCTTACGAATGTTCGCGAAGAAGAAATGATTAGCAGAGGAAGGGAAAATCAGTAGGGAAAGTAATGAACCAGCGAGCAAAAGAGAAGAAAAAATACCACTTCATCTCAATACAAAGAAGAAACCAGGACACGAAGAAGAAATATCCAGTGAAATACTCAGAAAAATAACTAAAGCGTAAAGACGCAGACGTACAGAGGGAAAAAGATGGAGGCGTTATATGAAGACGCAAATTCGAATCCTATTTCATCTTTTTCTGCGAATTTCTACTTTTACTTTTCATTCTTTCTATAAATTTTTGAGCTCCCAGTTTTACAAAAAATAAATAAATTTTCTTTCTTTCTTCGCAGATGCTTACCTTATGAACACACGCAACACAAACAAATATTTCGTACAAATTCATGCATTTCAAAGCATCTATTCAACCCATTGACAACATCAACTTGCAAAAACAACATTAGTTCGCAACAACTTGACAACATCAATTCGCAAAAACAACATTAGTTCGCAACAACTTGACAATATCAGTTCGCAATATCAATTCGCAACAATACCAACGGATGATTAAAGATCCAAGAAGCAAATCATATATTTCGCAAGAGACAACAACAAGCCATAAAAAGGTAAGTACCATTTCCTTTAATACTTTATTTACAGAAGACAAAAGATTTTTGAATTTATTTACTAAAACGGATATACTCGTAAAATTTCTACAATTTCTAAGATTTCAAAACATTTCAAAGATTTTTTAGATTGGTTAAAAGCGATACAATCGCAAGATTCAAAAATGACTTCATCGCAAAATTTAAAAGATCTCAATTTTTTTTCAAAGACTTCAAAATTACAAAAAAACAGAGAAAATTAAATTCCTATATTTCTATAGAATAATTTTGATTTAAAGATGTGATATGGATACTTCTCATACTTCTTATACTAAACATTTCATGAAAACATTCAACATTTTATATACATGAAAAATTTATGATGAATTTTTAAAAAGGCGAAAAAATACCGCCAAAAATCAATTGCGATTAAACTTTCATTAATTTGCGAATAAAAGACCGCAATCTGTGATCAGCCTCCAAAAAAGAAAGAGAGCCGCAGAAAATTTTATACAGGCAAACCTTTGTGGCGTACACCCTAGTTCGCGAAGCTATATTTCGTAAGAGGCAAAGTCCTAAAGTACGTCATTTAAGGGGGTACCTATAAACGTAGCTAAGGGTAACCGGAACACCACCAATGACCCTTAGTACATGGTAAAATTTTAGGGGTACAACCCAATAATGGGGTACCTATCCGGGTTAGACACCTTGGATTCTCACCTAATCTAGCGACATTACGCAATATAAAATGCGGTGTAAGAGGATTTAGGTTGGGCGACTAAGGCATACTGTCTTTCCCAAGAAGTGCAGAAAACGATCAAGGCGCCGAGGTACACGGTTGAGTCAAGAGTGTCGGGTGAGGTTGAACCACATCTGCCATTTTTGACAAGTCTTGGAAAATGATGCACTTGTCCCAAATATACCCCATAGGGTGCAACCTCGTAACTATAAGCCCTATAGTCAAAAAGGATAAGAGGTTGCGATCAAAAGATGGTTGTTGGCAGAACCAGATGGGAAGAGCTAACCTTGTATGGTCGATGTACGCTTCCTTGAAGGGGCAACCAGGGGGAAGATAAAGGGCAGCACCCTCCATTAGGGGAGGCGATACGTGTTATATAAGACGCAAATGTCACGAGGCTTCTTGTTTGCGAAAACATAAAGGCTTGTCATATTTGTGCAACAAATGAAGTTCTGCGAGCATTCAAAAAAAAAAAAAAAAAAAAACAGAGAGAGAAGGAAAACATACAAAAAGAACTCGCAGAATGAAACAAAGAAGTTAAGATGAGATCAATGGGTTATTACATGAAAGTGTAAAAACGTCCTGCGATTTCATCGCAAGACGATAATGTCACGAGGTTGTATGTTCGCAAGAATGTTCAGACTTGTCATATTATCGCAAATACAAAAATTTACTACAAAAGAGGTGGAAAAATAAGACCTTTACTTAGGAAGGCATGATAAGACCACAACAATTAATGAATTTAATTCCATCAATATCATTGAAGAACTTTTACAAGAATATATATCATGAAGTCCTAACAAAGAAGACAATTCCATCAAGATCATTGAAGAACTTTGAAGAGAATATATATCAAAGAAGACAATTCCATAAAAATCATTGAAGAATTTTGAAGACAATATATATCAAAGAAGACAATTCCATCAATATCATTGAAGAATTTTTACAAGAATATATATCACGAAGTCATACCAGAAGAGGGGATTTCATTCGCGAAAATATACAAGTAAACTTGCGAAGATGCTTATATGAATGGAGGCAACTCAAAGATATATCAATTTTACTGCAGCAAAATGAGCTAAGTAACACAAACATTAGCTATTCATTATAATAGATAAGTATTAACATCATACAAGTATCATACTTGCATCATACAAGCATCATATTCGCATCATTCAAGCATCATATTTGCATCATAAAAGCATTGCATAAACATTTTATGGCATAAGCATCACATACACCTTTCATAACATAATCATTACATAAATATTATATTCGCACAAGTATTTTACAAAATTTTACAAGATAATACCGCGAAACTTCGCAGAAACATTCATAATTCACATGACTATTCATAATTCGCAACAGTACATTCGTAGAATAAAATTATGTTCATAACAAGACATTCGCAAAAAGTATTCTGCGCAAATATGTTCAAGACTATTCGCAACACTATTCGAAGTTTAGAAATTCGTAGAGAAAACCCAGAAATTCACAGAAAAATTCAGAAATTTGCAGAAAAATTTAGAAGTTAGCAGGGTTACCACTTGAGGCAGAGGCAAGATAAGAATAGAGACGCAATTTAATTATTCAACATTTTCTCAAGGATTCTCCTTCATAGATAAAGAACAGAGGCAACTATGGATACCCAAGAAAATATTTTATGTTCTTTATCTTCTCACCAAGAATCCTCACCAAAAACGGAATAATAATTTCACATGAACAGAGGCAATATTTTTCTTAAGGATACTTCATACTTCTTATATATTTCGAGGATTGAGTACTTCTTATACTTCTTCAAGGATATTTTATATTTCTTATACTTCATACTTCTTCAAGATACTTCACATACTTCATACTTTGCAAGATGATAATTCTAATTACTTTTTAAAGCTTCAGAACTTCGCAAAAGAATAGAGGCAAGTATATACTTTATGAGTTTGATATTCTTTCGCTCGTTCCTTCATCAACAAAGATCAAAGACTACTCCAACAACCACATCAAGTGATTTTTCTTGAAGATCACTCTTCAAGCAATATTCAAGAAAAAAGAGGCAAGATGTAGGAGTGGAATATCACAACAAATGATAACTTACGAAATTATGGAGAGAAAAGATATCTTGCGAGCAAAGAACATTTTGCGAGCAAAGGAAATCACGAGGAAAGCAAAAGAAGTTCGCGAAATGAAGTTACGAAGGTTCGCAAGATAATTATCAAATCCGAAATGGTGGGACAACACAACTGTCATATTTTGTAAGATCATATAAATAGCCATTTAGGCATGAGAAGTGGGAGATATCTTTTTATTAAGGAGGATAATTTTAGGAGGAGAGAGAAAATTTTAGAGAGGGATTTATTTTCTTTATCATCTTCTTCCCCAAAATTCTAGAGCTCCAAATATTCATTAATGGAGTCTCAATTGTAAAATCATGTAAATACATACAATCACTAGTGAAGCACCGTGGATGTAGATCACATTGATCGAACCACGTAAAAATCTTTGTGTCTCTTTACAATTTTAGTACTTTAATTCTTAGTTTCATATCAAATTAATTATATTTAGGAATCATTTTAATGGATTCTTATGAGGGTGTAGTTGTGAGATAATCCGCAACTACAGTTGTGTAATGATACTATGACACTGTATAAAAATGATTGATAACTCTTGTTTTCTCGTTGTTATAGCTATGGATTTTCAACAACGATGATGCTAAACTTACAACCTTTGGGATCATTGGAGTACTTGGAAGTGACGAAGATTTCGAGTAATGTTGAAGATTAGACATGTGGAATATGATCTACAAAGTTTATTTATATATTTTTTGTATTCCATATGTATTGATAGTTTTGTCACTAAAATTGACAAAGGGGGAGATTGTTAGAGTATTTCTTGGTCGAACTCGCATGCGTTGCTATCTCAAGCATGTTTGTCAAAAAAAAATTATTTTTTTTGAAGCAAGTGAGGGTTTTATTAAATTTCAGATATTACAAAGTTTGCATCTGCTTGAACCTGACTAATAATATTATCATGACTAGATATTAACCAGACACAACTAGAACAAGAGACTCTAGCATACTTTTCTAATATATCCGCTACTTTGTTTTTTTCCTTGGGGACATAATTGAATTTCCAAGAACTATTATTTGAGAAAATTCTTTGATGTCCAATAGCAAGTTTCTAATTCTCCATTCCACGTTAGTTTTGTCCTTCTTAATTGCATCATCTACAATTTGTGAATCTAATTCAAAATGAACCTTCACTAGTTGCATCTCCGTAGCAAACTTTACAGCTTCCCATATACCTTTGCTTTCCACATGCTCTGGACTCCGTGCAGCTTCTAAGTAGATACATTTGTATCTCCTATGTGCACCTGCAAAATCACGCACAATAAGTCCAATGCCACCAGTTTTTGTACCATAATTAAAAGAACCATCAACATTGATTTTAAGAGTATCAGGAGGAGGACTCCAGTGTATATTGATTCTATATTATCTAGGAACTTGAACAGTTAGACTTGTAGTTTTCTGTTGTAAAAGCTCAATTTCTAGCTTGCATCTTGTAGGACCATAATATCGCCATGATATTACTCTTGCGAGATTAACAACACTTCTGCGAACACCACCGCGAGTTCTTCAACAAAACTTTGCGAGTATCACAAGATAATTTAAAGAGTGACGTAATAGATGACGAATGAAGAAACACGAGAAGAGCATGATTGTCCTGAGATGGTTACAACGCTTGCAAGAATTGACATTATAACTACTGCGATAGTATCACAAGTCAGATCCGAAATTAAAGGACAACTTAGATGTCATCCACTATGTACCTACCCTATATAAAGAGACCCAGTAGATTCAAAGAGGGGATGATGTATTTTTGAGTATTGAGAAAGTCTGGAAGAGAGAGAAAATTCAAGAAAGCGGTTGTATTCTTGATTTCTTCCATTTCTTGTAAACATTTCTGAGAATCAAATAATAAAGTGTTGTTTTTAATCTTGAAATATGTATTAATTACTGTAAATTCTTATCAAGGGTGTAGTGTAGGTTTTCCTACAACTATATTTTGGCGCCCGAAACAGGGACTGAATTAAAAAAAATCATAGAAAAAGTTGTAGGACCAGAATATCGCCACTATATTATTCTTGCGAGAGTTAACGACATTCCTGCGAGTTATGCTGTGAAATTCAATAACAACATACTGAAAGTGTTGAAGGATGATCTAATAAATGATGTAATGAATGATGATAGCCAAAACACAAGAAGAGCGTGATGATTCTGCGAGGATTAAAGTACCTGAGAGTGGATATTATAACTGTTGCGAATATTTCGCAGGCCAGATCTGAAATTAAAGGACATCTTAGCTGTCATCCACTATGTAACTATCCTATATATAGAGGACCAATAGATTTGAGAAGAGAGATAATTTTTGAGTGAGGAGAAAATCTTGAAGAGGGAGAAAAACTTAGAGAAGGCGGTTGTAATCTTGATTTCTCAAATTTTCTGTAATTCATTCTGGATCAAATTAATAAAAATATTGTTCTTTATCTTCAAATTATGTCGTAATCTTTGTGAATTCTTAATAAGGGTGTAGTGTAGGATTTCCTGCAACTACATTTTGGCGCCCGAAACAGGGATTGAGTGGAAGAAAATCATAGAAAAAGGTAAGATTGGAGATAAGGATAATTCAAAGATTAAAAAGATGATTGAACAAAATGATGAAATGGATGAAGAAAAAATGAGTAGAATCAGGGAAAATTATAGGGAATTGGAGTGTAATATGATAACAAGAGCAATGATCAACAAGTTTCATGAAAATATGAGGCGAAGGATACACAAAGGAGATTTTGAAGGGAAGAAAATTATGACGGTGGAGAAGGTATTACCTCTAAAGGATTGGGAAAAGCAGAAAATCACATTTATAGCAGCAGAAATACCAAAAGAAAATTTAAATCACACATCTCCTTTGGTGGTCACAGTACCTATTTATCAATGAAAAAGAGAAAATCAATAGGATCTGTGGAAGAATGGGCTGTAAATAGAACTTTGGTGGATGCAGGAAGCTCCGTGGACATAATATTTTATCATACCTTTAATAAAATGGGGTATAAGGATGAAGAGATGTCTTGTTCAACTTATCATATTCATGGCCTTGGAAAATCTTTAACAAAACCTAAAGGCGAGATAGTAATGCAAATTCTATTAGGAGAAATAGAAACACGAGTAACGTTGTGTGTGGTAGATATAGAATCACCATATAAGATGTTATTGGGACGATCATGGATATAAGAAATTAAGGCTATAGCATCAACATTACATCAGTGTATCAAATTTCCTATGCTCAGTGGAATTGGCGAGATTAGAGGAGATACAGATCATGCAAAATTATGCTTTCAAATTGAAGTGAAGAATTATGAAGGATGAGTAAAATTGCGAAAAGCTCGCAGAAAATTGGCAAAATAAGCAAAGAAAGAAGAAGAATTCAAGGTCTACATGGTAAGGGCACAAGAAGGGAAGGGAATACCTGGAAAAAGTTCGCAAGACATAGATGAGCCTGCGAGAGTTATGAAAACCCCGACACCAATGGGAGATCCTGAAGCCAGCTACACTGCAGCAGAGCCAATAAAAGAAGTAAATATTGGAAGTGAGGAAGAACCAAAAATGCTAAAAATTGGAACTAAAATGGATTCAGATGAAGAAGATCAAACTATAAACCTCTTGCGAGAATACAAAGATATCTTCGCATGGAGTATGGATGAGATTCCTGGAATAGATCCATATGTTGCATGCCATAGGTTAGAAATTAACAAAGATGTCAGACCATTCAAACAAAGAATAAGAAATATTGCGACCACTTATCATTCCAAAATAGAAGAAGAGTTGCAAAAGATGTTTGACGCAGGAATTATAAGACAAGCCAAATACCCGGAGTGGATCGCAAATATGGTAGTGGTTCCAAAAAAAAATAAAGGGATAAGAATTTGCATAGATTTTACTGACTTAAACAAAGCTTGTCCTAAAGATAGCTTCATATTACCAGATATTCCACAAATGGTCGAATCAGCAGCAGGAAATGATAGAATATCTTCATTGGGTGGGTATAAATGATATAATCAGATCCCTCTTGCTGAAGAAGATCAAGAGCACACATCATCTTTTGCTCCAAGAGGATTATATTGTTACACAAAAATGCCATTTGGGTTGTGAAATGCTGGTGCAACATATCAAATAATGGTGGAGAAGGTATTCGCAAAGTGGATACACAAAACATTAGAGGTGTATGTAGATGACATGTTAATAAAGAGTAAAGAAGCTAAGAACCATGTGCAAGATTTGAAGGAGATTTTTGATCAAATGCGACTCTTTAACATCAAGGTGAATCCTGAGAAATACATTTTTGGAGTAGCATCAGGGAAACTTTTAGGTTATATCGTATCAAAAGAAGGAATTCAAATTGATCCAGAGAAAGTACAAGAAATTCGCGATATGCCAACGCCAACGACAGTGAAATATGTACAAAAGTTGAATGGGCTCTTAGCCTCGCTAGGAAGATTTATCTCGCGATCTTCAGATAAATGCAAACATTTTTTCAATATACTCAGGAAGGGTACAAAATTCAAGTTGACAGATGAATGTGAGAAGGCTTTTCAAGGAGTTAAAGAATATCTAATGAATATATCTATTTTACAGAAAGCAGAGCCGGGAGAAGAATTATTGATTTATCTCGCGACAACATCGCACGCCTTAAGCGCAGTGTTATTGCGAATAGATGCAGGGGTAGAAAAACCAATTTACTACATCAGCAAAACATTTAATTCTTGTAGAGAAAAATTATTCAAAGATTGAAAAGCTAATCTTGGCATTGGTTTACGCAACATTTAAGCTTCGTATTTACTTTCAAGCACACAAGATAAAGGTGTTAACAAAGGTAGCAATTGAATCAGTAATGAAGAATTCAAAAAGGTATGACAGGGTTGAGAGATGGAATGCACAAGTATGGAACTTTGAAATCAAATATGAAGTTTTATCCTTGCCAAAATCACAGGTTGTAGCAGATATTTTAGCGGAATTTCCTCTAGAAGATGATGAATCTGTAGAAGAAATGATGGACATAGAAGAAGAACATGGAGACCCAAAATATCTATTAAAAGAACCCAACATGTGGTAAATATTGGTGGATGGATCATCAAATGGGGAAGGTAATGGAATTGGAGTTGTCTTTATTTCACCAGAAGGAGAAAAAATGGCTTTTTCATTTCGTCTGGAATTCACATCCACTAATAATGAGACAGAGTATGAAGTGGTGGTGCATGCGTTAAAATTCGCCATAGAGATGAAATTGGAGAACGCAAGGATTACCAGTGACTCGCAATTGATTATTCGCCAGATAAAAGGAGAGTACATAACTAATGAATCATCTCTGAAGAAATACAAGAAACTTGTTGAAGAATTGTCTGCGAGAATTCCAAAAATAAAGTGGAGACATATATCAAGAAAACATAATAGACTCGCAGATGCTTTTGCGTTCATATCAAGTATGATGACAAACCCAGCTGCGAGATGCATAAAAATACAAACACTTATATCGCCTTCAGTCAATAAAGAAGAAGAAGAAAAAATGGATGTAATGATGACAGAAAATAGCGAGGAAGAACCAAAAAGAGATATTACAGATTGGCGAGTAGAACTTCATGCATATTTGGCGAGAGGAGAAACACCGAGAAATAGATTAGAAGCACACAAATTAAAAATCCGTGCAACAAATTATGAATTAAGGGATGGGATATTGTATCAAAAATCTTTTAATGGGCCATTACTTAGATGTTTGATGCGGGAAGAAGGAGAAAAAATATTAAAAATGTTGCATAGCGGTGATGCTGGAAATCATAGCGGAGGAAGATCTTTGGCTTATAGAACAAAAATGCAAGGCTATTATTGGCCATATATGCATGAGGATGCAAAACAATTATCAAAACGTTGTGAAGATTGCCAGCGATATAGAAAGAGGATACATGCACTAGGGGTACCATTATCATCTTCAAAAAGTGTGTGGACTTTTGGAAAATGGGGCTTAGATATTGTGGGACCCTTTGTACCAGGTTCAAGGCAGAAGAGATACTTAATTTTCGCGACAGATTACTTCACAAAATGGGCAGAGGTAAAATCAATACAACATATTCGCGATAAGGATATATTTACATTCATCTTTGAAAATATCATCTGCAGATTTGGAATTCCAGCACAGTTGGTTTCTGATAATGGAAAGCAATTTGAAGGACAAAATATATAATTTCTACTCAATGTATTTAAGATAAGATGTGGAAAATCTACTCCTCTGTATCCACAAGCTAATGGTCAGGCTGAAGCGACTAATAAGACAATCGCAGACATCTTAAAAAAGAAATTAGAAGGGTACCATAGAGCATGGTGTGAACAAGTACATAATGCAGTCTGGGCTTACAACACAACCAGAAGAGAGGAAACTGGAATGTCACCTTTTTGTTTAACATATGGTGTTGAAGCCGTACTACCAACAGAAGTTGTTATTCCTACAACAAAAAGGGAAGTTTGGTAGAAGAATCTTAATACTAGTATGATTTTAAGAGAACTTGATGAATTAGAAGAGAAGAGAGAGAAAGCATTACAACATATGGAAAATTATCAACGCAGACTATCTCGTGAGTACAACAAACGTGTTAAACAGCGAGAATTTCATCCGGGTGATCTGGTGCTGCGATAAACACCTGAATATCAGCGAGAAAAAGGTGGAAAATTAGCAAGAAAATGGGATGGACCATATGTCATCAAAGAGATAGTTGGTATTGGGGCATACAAACTAATGGATCCAGAGGGTAGAGATGTTGGTCAAAGACTTGGCAGACCATGGAACAGATTATATCTGAAAAGATATTACCAATCTCCATTTATGAGAGACTAGATGATTTAATGAAACAAAGAAGGAATAAAAAAATAAAAAAATTTGGTATAGCTACGAGATTATTAAGAATTATAAAGATGGCGAAATTCGCTAAAGAAACACAAGAACGGGACAAACCTTTATGGCGTACACCCTATTTCGCGAATACAATTTCGTAAGAGGCAAATGTAAGACCTAAAGTATGTCATATGAGGGGGTATCTCTTTGCATGATTCAGTGAAATGTTATACCGCTGCTGGAACCTGAGTCATGGATATTGGGGTTATAGAAAACCTATCCAGGAGAGGTAACTTGGATTTCCAACTATATAAGGTTATACCCTGGTTGGACGACCGAGAGTCTCTCCTAAGGAGTGCACAGTATGACCAAGGCGCCGAGGTACATGGTTGAGCCAAGGGTTCCCGGGGAATATGAAACTACCCTGGACATTCTTGGAAAGTCTTGGATATGATGCACTCAGCCTGAGGAAAACCCCACTTAGGGTGCAGTCTCGTAACTATAAGCCATATAGGCATAAAGGATAAGAGGCTGCGAAAACAACTGGTTGTTGCTAGGACTATATGGGAGGAGCTAGTCTTGTATGTCAGAAGTACATCTTCTTGAAGGGGCAACCAGGGGGAAGACAAGGGCGGCACCCTCCATTAGGGAGCTGATAAGTGTCTTAAGACGGAAATGTCATGGGGATTTATGTACGCAAGAACATTTAGGCCTGTCATATTGTCGCGTGATAAATATTCTAAAGAGGCAACAATCCATAAGACAAAGTTAAGATGAGATCAATGGGTTTTTACATGAAAGTGTAAAAACGTCCTGCGATTTCATCGCAAGACGGCAATGTCATGAGACTTTGTTCTCGCAAGGGAACTTAGACTTGTCATATTGTCGCAGAATAATGAAAGAATAAATTTAAGGAAAGATCAATGAGTTGTTACATGCAAATGTAAGAACGTCCTACGATTTTGTCGCAGAAACAAAAATATTGGTGATATAAGACCTTTAATTAGGAAGGCATAATAAGACCAATAGAATAATTGTACCAATTAAGTAGTTTATTTTGCAGGAAAAATTTGAACATTCCAAGGAAGATTATGATGGGAAAATATGGGAATTCTTAAACAATATTTTATTATCTTTATCGCGAATATTCAAAGTAATAAGAGTTTAACTGAGTTTTAAAGTAGATGTCAAGGTTACATAGAAGCATATTTCTTGCGAAAGAAAGAAATAAAAGATAACACAGATAAGACTTAAATTCAAGGATTAGTCTCTCCAGCTTCACTGTCCTTGCCGGTATCATATTCTTCAACAGTATTATTTTTCTCGAACTGAGTTTCTCCTGCATTCAATTTTTCACCAATAACTGCTTCATCACCAGTAGTTGTTTCTTTAGGAGGTTTTTCTTCTTCTGAGGAATCTTCATGATAAATATCTTCTTCACCACTGGGATAGGTTAAATCCTCATCAATAGGAATGGGAATTTCATCGTCGTCTACTTCCAGAGGATTGACTTTTATAGGAGGAAGAGAATGTGATACCAGAATATTATTCACAAGAACTTCAGCGCTAAGATGGGCCTTGCGAAGAAAAGCTTTATCACGATTCCTAATTTCCATATTCTTGAAGTATTCAAGATAGTCATATTTTTTTTCTGCTCGATCGCGAACATCAACAAGGTGATTAGTAAGTGCCTTATTTTCTTTGCAAGTTTTAGCCAATTTCCCAGTTAGATCAGAAATGGTAGACTGAAGACTTTTTTTCAGATTCTGCGAGAGAAACAAAAAAACAAAAAATATATTAGACAAAGTTTTTGCGAGAAATGTAAAAGAGAAATGTATTGGAAGGATTAACAATTACGGCAGTCAAAATAACTACCTTCCTTCTGCGAAGTTATGTTTTGAATTAGTCTAAAGAAACAATTCTCCCATTGATTCATGGCGTCATCAAATTTATCCCCAACAATACCTTTCAAGCGAGATTTTATATTTTCTTCTTTAGAAAGGAGATACGTATTTTCTTTTGTTAATGAGGAACAAGATTCTTTCAGTTGAGAACAACGCTCTTTAAGTTTGCTGGATTTTATACTTAGAGCTATTCTACCTTTGATAAGTTTATCTTTTTCTGCGGCAGATGATTCGGTTATCTCCTTAAGTTCCTCTTTTAGTAAGCGAAGGTATTGTTCTTGATTATCACATACTTTCTGAAGAATACTCAATTGTTGCGAGGAGATCGCCATAATATTATAAAAACTACGTTTTTTCCCGAGACAAAGACTCATTTTCATCTGATAAAGATTCCATCACCAAGTTAGCTTGAATTAATGAATATGAAAGGCGAATGATTTCGCTACTTAGAAAATCTTGCCTTTGAACTAATTGCTTATTCTCATTAGTAAGGTTGTCTATTTGATCAATTGAGTATGTGTGAAGAATATCTAATCTATTGAATTGGTCCATCCAAGACTCTTTCTCAACGCAGGCTTCTTCAGCAGCAGATTCACATTGAAATATCTTCATTAATCGATTCCGATTTGAAGGTAAATATGCAAACCAAATTTATAGAAGGAAATTGAGCATTATCAAACATAAATTTTTTCTAAAAACAAAGAAAACAGAGGCAGGAAAATCTTACCTTTCAGCTCGTCATTTTTATCGCGAAGATTCTCGCAGTCCAATAAAGAGTTGCGAAGTATTTGATCAAGAATTTCACACTCTGAACTTTTAATTTGGAGACTTCTCTTTATAGCATCAATTTCACCTTCTAAGGATACTTGCGAAGCAGATTGGAAAAAACCAAAATATTTACTTAAAGTCATACAAACATCATGTTTAGCAAGATCAGCAGAAGACTTCCTAGCGTCATCTAAAATCTCAAACAGCACTTGGAAAGCAGCATCTACTCCAATTGATATCTCTTTAGGATAAGGATGAGACGCAGAAGAAGAAGTTTCAATAGTGGCGAGTTGAAGATTCGAATCACTCGCAACAGGCGGGACATAAAACAAATTTTATTGGAGAAGAAGCTACAATAGAAGCTTCATTTACTACAGTCTCAGAAACTTTATTTATTGGAGGATTAGTGATAATATGGATATTGGTATTGATATTTTCACAAGGAATGGATGAAGGTTCAATTTACGAAGGTGTAGAAGTAGGACTTGCAGTTGTGAATCCGGGAAAGAGGATGTCAACATTAATAGCTTTAGCATGGCGAGGCTGCTTGGGAGGTTTAACAATATTTTCATCGCCCTGTGAATAATAACTTAGATATGAAACAGAGGCAACAATATTGTTATTTAGAAAACAAATGTTTCTTATTACCTTATCATCCGCAGGTCTCTTTTTTTCTTTCAGAAAGCTTCTTTCGAGGATTTTTAGGGTTAGGGTTTTGAACCACAAACCGGGTGTTCGATGTATTCTCACTCAAAAGAAAATAAAATATGGGAAATACAGAAGAATCAAATGAAGGATAAGAGAAAATAATATAAACAGGGTTCAGATAAGAACACAAACCTTGGGGCTTCCATTAAAACAGTAGCAGGAGAAGTTATAGAAGAAAAAGTTGCAGACAAGAAGATGAAGAAATAGAAGAAAAAGAAGGGATTTCTTCATTAGGATACCCCTTTTATAGATGAAAAAATGTTGATCGGATAAAAAAGGGTAACCGGTAAAGAATGGAATATTCGACACGTGTAGACGGTTATGCTTAATTTGTGGAACTTTGTCGGGAAAAGAAGATGAAAAAACGAGTAGCTGCGGCATTTTAGTTCTCAAGATCTTTCCTTCTTCGCAGAAAAGACATGAGAAGAGGAAAGATGTAGGACCAGAATATCGCCACTATATTATTCTTGCTAGAATTAACGACATTCCTGCGAGTTATGCTGCGAGATTCAATAACAACATATTGTAAGTGTTGAAGGATGATCTAATAAATGACGTAATGAATGATGATAACCAAAACACGAGAAGAGCATGATGATGCTTCGAGGATTAAAGTACATGCGAGAGTGGATATTATATCTGTTGCGAATATCTCGCAGGCCAGATCCGAAATTAAAGGACAACTTAGCTGTCATCCACTATGTAACTACCCTATATATAGAGGACCAATAGATTTGAGAAGAGAGATAATTTTTGAGTGAGGAGAAAATCTTGAAGAGAGAGAAAAACTTAGAGAAGTCGGTTGTAATCTTGATTTCTCATATTTCCTGTAATTTTTTCTGGATCAAATTAATAAAAATATTGTTCTTTATCTTCAAATTATGTCTTAATCTTTGTAAATTCTTAATAAGGGTGTAGTGTAGGATTTCCTGCAACTACAAAAGCGAGGTAAAAGATGAGAGTTATTCAAGGTTAAGAAGATAATTGAACAAATCAGTGAAATAGTTGAAGGAAAAATGATTAGAGCCAAAGAGAATTGTAGGAAATTGGAGTGTGGTATGGTAACAAGAACAATGATCGACAAATTCCATGAAAACATTAAAGGGAAGATACATAAACGATATTTTGAAGGAAAAAAATTATGACGGTGGAGAAAATATCATCATTGAAGGAATGGGAAAATCATAAAATCACAATTACAGCAGCAGAAATACTAGCAGAAAATTGGGATCATACATCTCCTTTGGTAATTATGGTATCTGTTATACAAATAAAGAAGGAAAAATCAACAAGATCTGCAGAAGAGTGGGCTGTAAATAGAACTTTGGTGGATGCACAAAGTTCTGCAGATATAATATTTTATCATGCATTTAAGAAAATGGGATACAGAGATGAAGAAATATCTTGTTCAACATATCATATTCATGGCTTTAGAAAATCTTTAACAAAACCTAAAGGCGAAATAGTGGTACGAATTCCGCTAGGAAAGATTGAAACACAAGTAACATTTTGTGTGGTAGACATGGAATCGCCATATAACATGATACTGGGAAGACCATGGATACATGCAATCAAGGTTGTAGCATCAACATTGCATCAATGCATCAAATTTCCTATGCCCAATGGAATTGGAGAAATTAGAGGAGATACTGATCTTGCGAAGTTGTGTTATCAAACTGAAGTAAGAAATTATGAAGAGCGTCTAAAGCAGCGAAAAGCTCGCAGAAAAATGGCGAAATAAACAAAGAAAGAAGAAGAATTTAAAGTTTACATGATAAGAGCAAAAGAAGGAAAAGGAATACCCAGCGAAATCTCGCAAGAAGGAGATGAACTTGCGAGAGTTGTGAAAATCTCAACACCAATGGGAGAGCCTGAAGCTAGCTACACCGCAGCAGAACCAACAAAAGAAGTAAATATTGGAAGTAAAGAAGAACCTAAGATGCTGAAAATTGGAACAAAGATGGATGCAGATGAAGAAGAGCGAACCGTAAACCTCTTGCGAGAGTATAAAGACATCTTCGCATGGAATATGGATAAGATGCCCGGAATAGACCCATCAGTTGCATGTCATAAGCTAGAAATTAACAAGGAGGTAAGACCATTTAAACAAAGGATAAGAAAAATCGCAACAACGTACCATTCCCAAATAGAAGAAGAATTACAAAAGATGCTTGATGCGGGAATTATAAGGCATGCAAAGTACCCGGAATGGATTGCAAATATGGTGGTGGTTCCAAAGAAGAATAAAGGGATAAGAATTTGTATAAATTTTACTGACTTAAACAAAGCTTGTCCTAAAGATAGCTTTCCATTACCAGATATTCCTCAAATGGTCGAATCAGTAGCGGGAAATAATAGAATATCTTCATTAGATGGGTATAAAGGATATAATCAGATTCCTCTAGATGAAGAAGATCAAGAGCACACCGCATTCTTTGCCCCAAGAGGATTGTACTATTATACAAAAATGCCCTTTGGTTTACGAAATGTTGGTGCAACATATCAAAGAATGGTGGAAAAAGTGTTTGCAAAATGGATCCATAAAACATTATAGGTATATGTAGATGACATGTTAGTCAAAAGTAAAGAAGATAAAAACCATGTGCAAGACTTAAAGGAGATTTTCGATCAAATGCGACATTTTAACATCAAGGTGAATCCCGAAAAATATACTTTTGGAGTAGCTTCAGTAAAAATTTGGGGTACATTGTGTCAAAGGAAGGAATACAAGTTGACCCAGATAAAGTACAAGCAATTCGCGACATGCCAACACCAACAACAGTAAAAGATGTGCAGAAGTTGAACGGGCTCTTACCCTCGCTAAGAAGATTTATATCGCGATCTTCAGATAAATGCTAGCATTTATTCAACATACTTAAGAAAGGTACAAAATTCAAGTGGACAGATGAATGTGAGAAGGCTTTTCAAGGAGTTAAAGAATATTTAATGAACATATCTATCTTACAGAAACCAGAGCCCGGAGAAGAATTATTGATTTACCTTGCGATAACTTCGCGCGCGTTAAGTGCAGTATTACTGCGAGTGGACGCAGGAATATAAAAACCAATTCATTACATCAGCAAAACATTTAATACTGCAGAGAAAAATTACTCAAAGATTGAGAAGTTAATTCTGGCATTGGTTTATGTAACCTTTAAACTTCGCATCTATTTTCAAGCACATAAAATAAAATTATTAACAAAGGCACCAATTGAGTCAGTAATGAATAATTCAAAAAGATCAGGCAGGATTGAGAGATAGAATGCACAAGTAGGGCACTTTGAAATCAAATACGAAATCCTATCCTCGCCAAAATCACAAGTTTAAAGGGGTGATTTTTAGCAGAATTTCCTCTAGAAGATGATGAAGCTGTAGAAGAAATGATGGACATAGAAGAAGAACATGGAGACCCAAAAGATCTATTAAAAGAACCCAACATGTAGTAAATATTGGTGGATAGATCATCAAATGGGGAAGGTAATGGAATTGGAGTTGTCTTTATTTCGCCAGAAGGATAAAAAATGGCTTTTTCATTTCTTCTGGAATTCACGTCCACTAATAATGAGACGGAGTATGAAGCGGTGGTGCTTGCATTAAAATTCGCAATACAAATGAAGCTATAAAATGCTAGAATTACTAGTGACTCGCAATTAGTTATTCTCCAGATAAAAGGAGAATACACAACAAATGAACCATCTTTGAAGAAATACAAGAAACTTGTTGAAGAATTGTCTGCGAGAATTCCAAAAATAAAATGGAGACATATATCAAGAAAAGATAACAGACTCGCAGATGCTTTTTCTTTCATATCTAGCATGATGATAAATCCAGCTGATAGATGCATAAAAATTCATACACTTGTATCACCCTCAATCAATAAGGAAGAAGAAAATAAAGCAGATGTGATGATGATAGAAGGTGGTGAAGAAGAACCAAAAGGAAATATTGCAGATTGGCGAACAAAACTTCATGCATATTTGGCAAGATGAGAGACACCAAGAAATAGATTAGAAACACATAAATTAAAAAGCTGAGCAACAAATTATGAATTAAGAGATGGAGTATTATATCGCAAATCTTTTAGTGTACCATCGCTAATATGCTTGTCAAGGGAAGAAGGACAAAAGGTGTTAAAGATGTTGCATAGTGGAGACGCTGGTAATCACAGTGGGGGAAGATCTTTGGCATACAGAACAAAAATGCAAGGTTATTATTGGCCATACATGCATGAAGACGCAAAGCAACTTTCAAAACGATGTGAAGATTGTCAGCGATATGGAAAGAAAATACATGCACCAGGGGCACCATTATCATCCTCAACAAGTATGTGGCCTTTTGGAAAATGGGGGTTGGATATTGTGGGACCATTTGTACCGGGATCCGGACAAAGAAGATATTTAATTATCGCTATAGATTATTTCACAAAATAGGGAGAAGTAAAAGCAGTAAAACACATCCGCGACAAAGACATTTTTACATTCATATTTGAAAATATAATTTGCAGATTTGGGATTCCTGCACATTTGGTATCTGATAATGGAAAATATTTTGAAGGACAAAATATCGAATTGTTACTTAATGCATTTAAGATTAAATGTGGAAAATCAACACCACTATATCCACAGGCCAACGGACAGACAGAGGAAACAAATAAGACAATTGCAGATATACTGAAGAAGAAATTAGAAGGACAACATAGGGCATGGTGCGAACAAGTACATAATGCAATATGGGCTTATAATACAACTAGACGGGAAGCTACCTTAATGTCACCTTTTTGTTTGACATATGGGGTTGAAGCTGTGTTACCAACATAAGTTTCTATTCCTACAACAAAAATAGAAGTTTGGGAGAAGAATCTTAGTGCAGGTATGATTCTAAATAAACTTTATGAGTTAAACGAGAATAGAGAAAAAGCCCTACAACATATGGAAAATTATCAGCGGAGATTAGCTCGCGAGTATAACAAATGTGTCAAAATACGTGAGTTCCAACCAGGTGATTTAGTGTTGCGGGAAACACCAGTATATCAGCGAGAAAATGTTGAAAAGCTAGCGAGAAAATGGGATGGACCATATATCATTAAAGAGATAGTTGGAACTAGGGCATACAAATTAATGGATCCATAAGGTAGAGATGTTGGTCAAAGACTTGATAGACCATGGAATAGATTATATATGAAAATATATTACCAATAAAAAATTCTGCAAGATACTGGTATATTATATGATGAAAAGGATAATAAATTTTTCTTTCTCTATCACAACTGCGAGATTATTCATATGACAGATCAAATAAGAAACGCGAAAATATCGCATGAAACACGAATAAAATTTCGCAGAGACATAAGAATGGGACGAACCTTTATGGTGTACACCCTAGTTCGCGAATAAAATTTTGCAAGAGGAAAATATAAGACCTAAAGTGTGTCATATAAGGGGGTATCTCTTTGCATGGCTCGGGGTTAAGGTTATACCGCTGCTGGAACCTGAGTCATTGAGATGTTTGGGTTAAAGAAAACCTATCCGGGGGAGGTACCTTGGATTTCCAACTGTATAAGGTTATACCCTTGTTGGATGACCGAGGGTCTCTTCTAAGGAGTGCAGAGTATGACCAAGGCGCCGAGGTACACGGTTGAGCCAAGGGTGTCCGGGGCGTACGAAACTACCCTGGCCATTCTTGGCAAGTCTTGGCTATGATGCACTCGGCCCGAAAAAAACCCCACTTAGGGTGCAGTCTTGTAACTATAAGCCATATAGGCATAAAGGACAAGAGGCTGCAAAAATAGCTGGTTGTTGTTAAGACCGGATGGGAGGATCTAGTCTTGTATGGCCAATGTGCCAACCTTGAAGGGGCAATCAGGGGAAAGATAAGGGCGACACCCTCCATTAGGGAGCTTATAAGTGTCTAAATACGGCAATGTCATGGGGATTTATGATCGCAAGAACATTTAGGCCTGTCATATTGTCGTGTGACAAATATTATACAGAGGAACAAGCCATGAGAAAAAGTTAAGATGAGATCAATGGGGTTTTACATGAAAGTGTAAAGACGTCCTGCGATTTCATCGCAAGACGGCAATGTCATAAGACTTTGTTCTCGCAATGGAGCTTAGACTTGTCATATTGTCGCAGAGAAATTGACCAAATACGGATAAGGAAAGATCAACGGGTTTCTACATGCAAATGTAAAGACGTCTTGCAATTTTGTCGCAGACACAAAAAATTGGCAAAATATGACCAACAGAATAATCCCAAACATTAACTATTTTCTTTTAAGAATGCAGGAAAGATTTGTTCATCACAGAAGAGATGATGAGAAACAAGTATCCCTCAGAATTTCTCAGAAATATTATTCAGAATCACACAACAGGATTATTCATAATTTGGCAGAAGTATTCATAATATCGCAGTACTATACATAATTTCGCAAGTACTATTCGCAACACAGTTCGCAAGGAGAAAATGCGGGAAACACTAGTTCATCACAAGAAAGATAATGAGGGGCAAGTATGGGAGTTGATAAATAAAATATCATTATCTTCCTTAAGAATATTCAAAATAACATAAATAAAATTGAATTCCAAAGTTGCATAAAGATACATTGCTCGCAAGAAAGAGGAGGAAAAAGAAAACAAAAAACAAAACTCAAGCTTCAATATTGGTCTCGATATTAGTCTCGCCAGCTTCATTCTCCTTGTCAATATTCTTCGCGTCATGATCATCTTGAGTTTCTTCTTCATCTAACTTTTCACCAGTAATTGATTCACCACCAGTAGATACTTATTTAGAAGGACTTTTTTCTTCTTCTGTTAGGTCCTCTTGAGAGACATCTTCTACACCACTTGCATAGATTAGATCATCATCAATGGGAAGAGGAATTTAATCATCATATACTTCTAGAGGCTCAATGGATACAGGAGGGAGAGACTGGGATATCAGAATGTAATTCACAAGAACTTCAGCATTAAGATGAACCTTGCGAAGTAAAGCTTTATCACGATTTCTAATCTCCATATTTTTAAAGTATTCAAGGTAGTCATATCTCCTCTCTGCACGATTGCGAGATTGAACAAGATTAGCGGTGAGCACTCCGTTTTCTTTGCGAACTTTATCCAATTTTTCAGTCAAATTAGAAATGGTAGAACGAAGGCTTTTTTCAGATTCTGCGAGAAACATAAATTGACAAGAAAATATTCAGATGAAAATCTCGCAAGAAATATAGCAAAGAAATTAAATAGAAAAATTAACAATTAATGCAGTCAAAATGACTACCTTCTTTTTGAGAAGTTAAGTTTTGAATTAGTGTTAAGAAACAATTCTCCCATTGGTTCAAGGCATCATCAAAATTATCTCCAACTATACCCTTCAGGCGATATTTTATAATTTCTTCTTTGGAGAGGAAATAAGTATTTTCTTTTGCTAATAAGGAGTAAGATTCTTCTAATTGAGAATATTGATCTTGGAGTTTACTGGCCTTTAAACTTAGAGTTAATCTGCCTTTGATAAGTTATCTTTCTCATCTGCAGAAGATTCAGTTACTTCCTTGAGTTCGTCTTTTAATGAACGAAGAGATTGTTCTTGGTCGTTACACACTTTCTGAAGAATATTTATTTGCTGCGAGGAGATCGCCATCTTGTTTAAAAATTTACGTTTGTCCTGAGACAAAGTTTTATTTTCATCTGATAAAGATTCCATCGCCAAGTTAGCTTGGGTTAACAAATATGAGAGGCGAGTAACTTCGTTACTTAATAGATTTTTCCTTTGCGCTAATTGATCGTTCTCATTGGTAAGATTATCTATTTGATCGATCGAGTAGGTGTAAAGATTATCTAATCTATTATATTAATCCATCCAAGAATCTCTCTCAACACGGGCTTCTTCAGCGACAGACTCAAATTGAAATATCTGATTTAAAGCTAAATAGGCAAACCAAATATTTAAAAGGAAATTGAGTAAAGAAAAGATGAAAATCTACTAGAATAGAAAAATTAGAGGCAGAGACAGAAGAACTATACCTTTTAACTCCTTGTTTTTATCGCGAAGATTTTCGCAATCTAGTACATAATTGCGAAGCTTGTGATCAAGAATATCACATTCTGAAGTTTTGGCTTGGAAAATTCTCTTTAGAGCTTCAACTTCATTTTCTAAAGAAGCTCGCGAAGCAGTTCGATCAGAACAAAAATATTTGATTAAAGTCTCGCAGACATCATATTTGAAAGGGTCAGTAGAATATTTACTGGCATCATCTAAAATGTCAGACAAAACTTTAAAAGAAACATCAACCCCTACTGATGCTTCTTTAGATGAGGGAAGAGATGCAGAGGGTGAAGTGGTAATGATGGCGAGTTGGATATTTGATTCATTTGCGATGGTTTCATCACCAGAAGGTGGAGTGTTTGGAAAAGTAACGGTTGGAAGTAAAATAGGAGAGGAATAAACTTTGTTCATAATAGTTTTGGGAGTCTCATTCATTGGAGGATTAATGGCATTGGGGGTATTGATAATTATATTCTCGCAAATAGATGATGGAGGTTCCATCTACGAAGTAGTAGAAACATATTTTGAAGATGAAAATTTGGGAATAGTAATATCAATCTCAAGAGCCTTGGCTTTGCGATATTTCTTGCGAGGTTTAACATCATTCTCATCACCCTGCGGGTAATAATATAGATAAGAAACAGAGGCAACAATATTGTTATTAAGAAAACAAATGTTTCTTCCTACCTTATGACTCGCAGACTTCCTTTTCTTTTCAGTGAGTTTTTTTGAATCTTCGAGAAGATTAGGGTTTTGGTCGACAAATTGGGTGTTGGATGTAGTTCTACTGAAAAGAAAACATAATATGGGAGTTATATAGAATCAAGCAAAATAGATCAAATAAGGTGAATAAATATGATTTAGACAAGCAAAATCGAGTTTAATAACGTTAGAAGAACACATACCTTGGAGATTCCATTGAAGTAGCAGCAGGTGAATTTGCAGAAGAAGAAAGTTGCAGTTAGAAAAAATTCGCAGAGAATGAAGAGGTGAAGAAGATGAAGAAGTAAAAGAAGAAAAAATATTTCTTTGATAGGTTCTCTCTTTTATAGATAGAAGGATGGTAACCGGGTAATAAAAGATTAACCGGTAAAAAGAGGAATATTCGACACATGTATGCGGTAACACTTAATTTATGGAGTTTTGTTGATCATAGAAGATGAAATGATGAATATCCGCGGCATTTTATTTCTCATGATATTTCCTCCTTCGCAGAAAAGACCTGAGAAGAGGCAAGATGTAGGACCAGAATATCGCCATGATATTACTCTTGCGAGATTAACAACACTTATGCGAACACCACCGCGAGTTCTTCAACAACACTTTGTGAGCATCACAAGATAATTTAAAGAGTGACGTAATAGCTGAAGAATGAAGAAACACGAGAAGAGCATGATTGTCATGCGATGGTTACAACGCTTGCTAAAATTGACATTATAACTACTGTGATAATATCACAAGTTAGATCCGAAATTAAAGGAAAGCTTAGCTGTCATCCACTATGTAACTACCCTATATAAAGAGACCCAGTAGATTCAAAGAGGGGATGATGTATTTTTGAGTGTTGAGAAAGTATGGAAGAGAGAGAAAATTCAAGAAAGCGGTTGTATTCTTGATTTCTTCCATTTCTTGTAAACATTTCTGAGAATCAAATAATAAAGTGTTGTTTTTAATCTTCAAATATGTATTAATTACTATAAATTCTTATCAAGGGTGTAGTGTAGGTTTTCCTGCAACTACACATATGTGGATGATTGAATCCAGATTAATCTTTGCACCTTTAAAGACAATATCACATCTTGTAGTCCATAAGCACCAGGTTACAATTGTTATCTTACAGATATCTTCTTGTTGAATCTGATTATTTGATAGCTTTTCAAACCAGTTTATGATCCAGTCTACCAAAATAGCATCATGATAAATTTGAAGACCAAGAACAGCAAACCATACAGCTCTAGAAATATTACAGTGTAAGATACTATGAGAAGAAGTCTCAAGAGATTGAGAGCATACTGGGCAATCATAGTTACCATCTTGAATGACATAGTGTAGCTTATCTCTGTTTTGCAGGATGTCTTGAAGATATTTCCAAAGAAATTGGGTTATTCTTGGCAGCAAAGGTAGTTTCCACAGTCTTTTAAAAACATTCTGCATTCTTTGGCCGATGGTATGACCATTGTTTTGCTCTTCAAACATTCTTCTATAAGCAGACTTTACATTAAACACACCATTTCTTTCAAGTGTCCAAACTAGTCTATCTCCATGTTGTGGATGAATTGATAGTCCAAGAATTAATCTTGTTGTTGGATCTTCAAAAAGATGAAAGATAAGAGAATGATTCCACCCCCCTGAGTCTATAAATAATTGATGCACATAAATGTAATTTTGATAATTAGCAACACCATGTTTTGGAACTGGAGGTTCAAGTAACTCTGAAATCCATCTATAGCTCCAGATTAAGATTTTTTGACCATTCCCAACACTCCATCAGCTGTATTTCTTTATAAACATAAACTCAAAACTTATGCTCCTCCATGACCAAGTTGAATTTGGATTATCTTTGATATTGAAAACCTTTCTATCTTAGAAATATTTGGCTTTAAGGGATATAACACATATTGAAGTGTCATATGTGCATAATCTCCAGGCTGACTTTGGTAATAAAGCTATATTAAACAGTTTAAGATCCCTAAATCCTAGTCCACCTTCCTCTTTAGGTTTACTTACCTTTTTCCATGAGATTGATGGCTTACCTTTATTAGTCTTCTTCTTCCTCCAAAACTTTTGTTGAGCAGAATTTAAATTGTTTATAATAGCATCTGGCAATTTGAAACTACTCATGTGATGGACAGGGAGAGCATTAGTAACATTTTTGATCATAAAAGATCTACCTGCTTCAGAAATATTAATGGAATTCCATTTGGAAAGTCTGGATTCCATTTTTACTTGTAGATTAGAGAAAGGGATTTTCTTATTTCTACCAACAAAAAAAGGTAAACCCAAGTACTTTTCCTCCTTGATGCTTAATTGCCTAACTTGAAGAATACCACTGATAATCTGAGCACTTGAAGGACTTGTATTTTTGCTGAAAAAGACTGCAGATTTATGAAAGTTAATGAGGTTCCCAGAACATGAGCTGAAATCTTCAATAACCTGTAATAATTTGTTTGTTTGAACCAAATTTGCCTTACAGAATAGAAGACAATCATCTGCAAACAAGAGATGATTTATTTTTGGAGCCGATCTTGAAATCTTCATTCCTGTTAGTTATCTTGTGTTTTCCAAGTGATGCAGCTGCCTTGAGAAATCATCCATAGCTAGGATGAATAAATAGGTAGACATGGGGTTTCCTTATCTGATTCCCCTTGTAGGATTAAATGAAGCAGTAGGTGATCCATTAAGCAGTATCTCAATAGTTGTGGTGCTGATACAATGGTGTATGATATGACATAATTTATCACAAAATCCAAACTATTTTAGAACCCCATCAAGAAAAATCCATTCTATCCTATCAAAAGCTTTAGACATGTCCATTTTGAGAGCTAGATGACCAATTCTACCTTTTTTTTTTCTTCATAGCTTTCACAAGTTCTTGAACAAGACAAATGTTTTCAGAGATAAGTCTTCCAGGAACATATGATGATTGCATTGGAGATATGATATTAACCATGTGCTGTTTGAGTCTAAGAGCTAAGATTTTTGATATTATCTTGTAATGGTGTTGCAAAGAGCAATGGGTCTATAGTCTTAAGGTTTACTAGCTCAACTGCATTTGGGAATAAGAGTAATTCTTGTGTTATTAATCTTTTGAAGTAAGAATCCTGAACTAAAGAAAGCTTTAACCATCTTGCAAACATCATCTTTCATTATTTTCCATTGAGTTTGATAAAATCCTGGTGGGAAACCATCAGGCCCTGTACTGGTCCATGGCTGCATTGCCATAAGTGCTTCATATATTTCCATATCATTTGGAATTTTAATCAACTTCTCATTATCTTGCTCAGTGATGCAGGAAGGAATATGTTGAAGAAACTCAAAAGAATCAACTGGATGAGAAGTGGTGCTGATTTTCTTGAAGTGAGTTATCAAAACATCCTTCATAGAATTCCTATCTTGACACCATTGACCATCTGGTGCTAGTAAAGAATCTATTTATTTCTTGCTCTTCTGTAGTTGACTCTAATATGGAAGTATTTGGAGTTTCTGTCCACTTCATTATAAAATTGGTCTCTTGACTTTTGCATATTTGATCTAGCTTGAATTTCATTGAGATTATCAATCTCAATCTCCAGATTTTAACCTTCTCAATGTTGCTACCTTGAACATCAGAAGCTTGAAGTTGTTGTAGTTCTTCTTGCATAAAGATATTTTAGCCTGAGTATTACCAAATTTTGCCTTACTCCATTTAGAAAGAAAGAATTTTGTATTTGAGAGATTATCAGAAAGAAGGTAAGCAGCAAAACCTATAAGGTTAGATTTCCAAGCAGACAAGATCTCATTCTTACAAGTATCATTTTTTTATCCAGTGTTCAAAGAATTTCCAACACTTACCTGAGGTACTAGACTTTTCATACATAGTTAGCAAAATGGGAGCATGATCTGAACCCTTAATGGGCAGATGAAAGAGAGTGGCATTTGGAAAATCGGAAACCACTCACTATTAACTAGGGATCTATCAAGTCTATACTTGATTTTACTTGTACCATGGTTATTACTGGTCCAAGTAAAAATATTTCCACTATAACCTAATTCATGTAGATCAAAATCTTTTATGTATTTAAGTATTTCAGTAGATTTAGGTTTAGTGTTGGTGATCCTTTCATTAGCATTCATGGTGATATTTAAGTCACCTAAGAGAACCCAAGGGATGCTAACAGAATTGCTTAATCTATGAATGTAGTTCCACCGCTCAGGTTGCTCATTTTTGTAGGGAGGTCCATACACACAAGAGAGAAACCATTCTCCTTTGATGGAATCATTCTTATCTAAGGCATGAATCATATTAAAGGTTGTGTTTAAAATTTCAAGGGAGAAACCATCTTTCCACAACAAGATGATTCCACCTGATTGACCAACTGAATGTACATATCATTTATTAGGCATCTGAAGAAATTGAGTAATACTAAGGATCCTGTAGTTGCAGGAATTCCCACACTACACCCTACTCAAGAATTTATCAATATTTATGACACAATTTGGAGATTAAGGACCCTTTTATTAATATGATCTTAAAAGAATTACAGTAATCAAGAATACAATTCACTTAATAAGATTTTCTCTGTCCTAAAAACTTTCTTAGCACTCAAAAATTCATCATCCCTCTGGAACTATTCATTTCCTTTATATAGGCATTTACATAGTGGATTACAGCTCATGACAACTCATTTACATCTAAGATCCCCTTTAATTTCGGACCTGGGTTCTTGCGATAAATCGCAGTTAGCACCACCTTAATCATTCGCAGATTTTATTGATTCGTCGCAGAAATGTTACACTTTTCTCATGTTTCTGTCGTTTTCATTTGATATGTCATTCCTTACGTCACTTTGAGATGTATCGCAGAATATCATTGATGTATCGCAGAACTGCTGTTTATTTCGCAGGAATATTATTGTGACAATATTTTGATCCTACATCTTGCCTCTTCTCATATATTTTCTGCGAAGAAGATAAAGATCATGAGAATTTAAATCTCTTGATTTGCCACAACTCCTTGTCTTTTCACACTTCCTTCACTCTGACACGTCTCTGCATCCATCGCTAGATATTCTACGCGTGTTTCTTCTCTCATCTATTCCTTAACACATCTTTTTTCAACCGTTGAATTCTGACCATTCACGTCTTTTCTTCATTGAATGCATTGATGTTCTCAAGAATCTTCTTCTCTTATAAATATCTTCTTCGCTAATCTCTCCTCTTCTTTTTACTTTCTCTTTTCACTTTTTCTCTGCAACTCTATTGTTCTTCATCTTCTTCCGCAAATTTCGGATCTATTACTATTTCAATTTTGTTTCTTTATTCTTCTTCATCTTAATCATCATTCCCATACTAAAAAATGGCTCCTTCTAAAAAATTAGGTCAACCTACTTTCCAAAAACACCAACAAAAGCTCCAAACTTTAGGTTTCACACTTTCTGAGATCCCTGGTCAATCTTCAGACTCTGATCTCTCCATTGATCTAGTTTCAGGATTTCCTTCTTCCAATGGGAAAATCCTTATTTCGCTAGGTCAACTAGAAGCTGGCCTTCCTATCCCTCTTTATAACCCAGATCTCCCTCTTTTTTATGAAATTATTTCTCACGATAAATTTTCACGAGCAATCTACCAATTAAGTGGAGATTGTATTCGTCTCATTCTTGAATATGCCTTTCGTGGAGATGGTAAAGGATCTTGCTATCCTGAATCTGCGAAACATCCTGATTTTAAAGATATCCCAATTATTCCAGCGAAATATACCGTGGAGAATTTCTTTGAGAATTATCAAGTGATTCCCATGAAGAAAGAGAGCTCATGTTGGGCTATTCGTTTGAATAAGAATAAGAAGGTTGCGAAGGATAAACTTCTTATGCAAGATATAGACTATCATTCAAGTAAAAACAAAGGTCCACGCTTCTCAAAAGATGATAAGTGGTGCGGATTTCCTCTCCTCCTTGAAGGTCCATATATTTCTGGCACTCTTGATCTTCCTGCGAATCCTGCGAATCTTGCGGCGTATCGTCCTTGGGTTTTTAAGCGGCCGAAAGGAATTTGAGGTATATCTATAAAATTTATCATTATTCATGGATTTGGATAAATGTATTATTCTTACTGATTATTGAAATATCTTTTATCAGATTTAAAAAATGAAACTTAGCTATGTCAATACTGGGAATCCCAACCTCCTACAAATTTTGAAAACCTTCACAGATGAAGTAAGAAACAATCTTCTATAACCTTTAACAATATATTGTTTCCCCTGTTTCTTATCTTTATGTGTGATTGTTTTCAAGGAAATATCATTTGTCGCGGCGGTTATAGCCAAAGATAAAGGCAAAATATTAATAACTCCAAATAAAGGTTCCGGTGCTTCTCCTCGCCGCAATAAAAATCAAACTGCTGATGGTCCTCCAAAGAAAATCCAAAAAACTCAACCACTTCCATCTTTAAATTCTCCACTCATAAAGACTTCTCTTACTGCTGATAAAGATAATGAGATTGAAAAGAATGGTGGAGTTAATAATGATTCTTCCATGGGCACTTCAACACATATTTCCTCCGCAAGAATTAGGTCTGCGATGGGTCTTTCTCAACCTGAGACTCCAATGGATCAATTGTCAAACATTTTTAGAAACCCCATACAAGGTGTTGGAGAGGATGATATTACTCGTACTTGCGACTATCTCTCAAAGATCTGCGACGCTTCAATCTTGACTAATAATAAAGATCTTAAAGGAGTCTCAAGATTTATTAACCCAAGTTTTCTTCATGCGCTAACTTCGTTGGTATGCCCCTTTCCTTCATTTTTCTTGTAGTAAACTTTACATTTGTCATGAGTATCAAAGATCTTTTACTTATCTTACTCATTTTCTCTTTTTTGTCACAGACTGCTAGAACTTCTTTTTCTGTTGCTTCAGAATTAGAAAGTAGATTATCATCATCACAGAAAAGGCTTACTGATTCACAATCTGAATCTGCGAAACTTTGTGAGAAGAATAAGCAATATGAAGCTGAAATCTCTATTCTTCGCGAAAAATGTAAACAATTGGAAGTTACTGGGAATACTGAGCTTCTTAATAAAAACAAATCGCTTGAAGTAGAAATTCAAGTTCTTCAACAGAAATTAGTTGACAAGGAGAAATTCTGCAAACAAGTTATTGGTATAAGTTTTTTTCCCCTTTTTTTTTTCTCTCTCGCTATTTTAGCTTATTTGGGCAACCATTTTGCAGATGCCTATAATCTTACTGATGAAGCCCTCATTCTTAATTCTTTTGATGAACCCATAGATAAAACCACTCTTCTTCAGCGTCTTAATGACGCTTTAAATAACTATTCAGACGAAAAAAATTAATACTCTGTCCATTGATGAGCTTAAATATCATATATCCCTTATGAGAATGGATTATAGATCTGTCTTGAGTACATCCAATAGTTTAAAGACTTGCAGAGATGAGTTTAGAGGAAAAATCAAAGTCTTAAAAGCCAAGAAAAATGAACTTGAGAAGGATAAAGAACGCATTACTCTTCAAGGCGCTGAAGCTCTATCAAAATTCCGCAATACCCTTATTGATACTGAATTTGAGAGAGATAGACTTAAGAATGAAAACATTAAACTTCGTAAAAGAGAAGAACAAATCCGTTCCCATCTTCTCATTCAAAGTGATGATAAATTCGCATGGGCTGCGATAATTCTCGATAATGCTAGGAAAAATTTAGCGATAGATGTCAGTCTTCATACCGAGAAAGCAACCTTGATACAAGAAATGATCCATGAAAGAGAAGGTTATTTATTACTCCTCTAATATCTTTGTATTTCTTGTAGATTTCTAACAAATTTCTAATTTGTTGTTGTATCATCGCAGAATATGAAGAAAAATATTCCAAAAGGATAACAGAACTTGAAGAAGAAAAAAGTGGTCTTGCGAAAAATCTTATTTCTCGTAATGAAAAAATCTCAAGACTACGAGAGAAAATAAAGATATCCAACTCAAACTTGCGTAATAATCTTCTCACCGTTCGCAATACTGCTATTGAGAAAGTTTGCAAAGATAACAATCTTCCTCTTAGTCTATATCCTTGTCTTATGGATAATATCCCAGCTAGTTCTCAAGTACCAATTATTTCTGATAGTGAGGCTGATATAGATGAAAGTGAAAACAAAGATGAGGAAGGAAATAATGATGAAGATGGTGAAGACGAAGATGAAGATAATGATAGAGATAAATATCAATAGTTTTGTTTTTTCTTTTTGATCTTCTCATGTATTTCTCTCTTTCTTTCTTGCGATAATTATCTGCGACAAATTGTAATATTCTGCGAATTATCTGCAGCTCCTGATGTCTTTCAATATATAAATTCTTTTTTGCTTCTATCTGTTTGTCATTAAAAATTCAAGAAACAATTCTTTTTGCAAGATGGTTAATATAATCATTAATCTCCAATTATTTGTATGAATTTATCATATAATGATGAATAATAATATTTACCCATCTATGCATCATTCCCATACTTTCCTCTTGTTATTAATCTGCAATATGATAAATGAATTATCGTAAATAATGCTGCAAAAGATCTGTTATATGCTTCGCAGATATAACCTCTCTTGTGGTCTTATTTCGCCTTCCTAGTTAAAGGTCTTATTATGCCACTTTTATGCGACAAGATCGCAGGACATTCTTACTTTCACATGTAATAATCCATTGATCTTGCCTTATCATTTATTTTGATCTCTGCGACAATATGATAAGTCTAAGCCATCTTGTGAGATTAATCTCTTTTTGCTTTTTAAGACTTATGACATTGCCGTCTTTGCGATGAAATTGCATGACGTCTTTGCGATTTATATCCTCTTATCATTGATTTCATTTACCTCATCTTTTGATCTTATCTCAAAAACCCATTGATCTCATCTTGACATTTCTTTTTAGGATTTTTGGCCTGTCATGCGGCAATATGATGGGCCTAAATATTCTTGCGAATATAAAGTCCCATGACATTGTTGTCTGTGTCACGCGATAATATGACGGGCCTAAATACTCTTGCGAATATAAAGTCCCATGACATTGCCGTCTTTGTTGATACACAACTCCCTAATGGAGGGTATCACCCTTATCTTCCCCCCGGTTGCCCCTTCAAGGATTATACATCGGCCATACAAGACTAGCACTTTCCCATCTGGTTCTGCCAACAACCAGTTGTTTTCGCAGCCTTGTACTTTATGCCTATATGGCTTATAGTTACAAGACTGCACCCTAGTGGGGTTTTCTTCGGGCCGAACACATCGTAGCCAAGACTTGCCATGGATGGCCAGGGTAGGTTCATCCATCCCAGGCACCCACAGCTCAACCCTGTACCTCGGCGCCTTGATCATACTTTGCATTCCTTAGGAGAAACTCTCGGGCGCCCAACCAGGGTATAACCTTATATAGTTGGGAATCCAAGTTATCTCTCCCGGATGGATTTTCTATAATCCCAAATCTCCATGACTAGGTTCCAGCAGCAGTATAGACTTTCCCATAGCCATGCAAAGAGATACCCCCGTTATGATGTACTTTAAGGACATTGCCTCTTACAGAATATAATCCACGAACTAGGGTGTACGCCACAAAGGTTCGTCCTATTCTTATATGTTTTTAGGCGATTTGCGCCCGTCTCATGCATTTGCATTAAAAATTCTTATATGATTTGAAATCATCATCTTTTTCTTTTAATAGAAAAATTCTTATTTTTGAACAAAGTTTTTCTTTTAATATTCTCATCGCATATTTCTTACTGTTCTTTTTTTTCGATTGTTCGCAACATGCTATTGTTGCACTTCTTTTCTACTGTAACGAATGATTATTCGCAATATTTTGTTGCTTTTTATTTTCTTGCGCAAAATGAATATTTCAACTTTATCCCAGCACCTTGCATTTGTTTATTTTCCTGCGAAGAATGAAGATTTCTACTTTTTCCCATCTTTACGCGATTAATCACCATTAATTCTTTTGGCACAAACTATTCTTTTAATATATCCTTTCCCCGCAACTTTATACTGTCCACCATCAATTTATCTGCTCTCTGAGTTTGCTTCCTGTTATGTTGCCAATTACGATTTCTGGCGTTTCTTTCTTCGCAAGTATTAATGTCAACTTCATAACACTTTTTTCCTTCAAACCAATCACCTTTAATTATCCCAATACCATGGGGATGTGAAAACTTTATGCATTGATGATATGTGGATGCTATGCCCAAGATTCCATGGAGCCATGGTCTTCCAATTAAAGCATTATAAGGAGATTCTATATCCACTACACAGAACTTAATTTTTGAAGATATCTTGTTCAATGGAATTTCCATAGTAATTTCTCCTTTTGGATTATTTGTAGTGCCATTGAAACCATAGATTTTGTAAGTTAAGGGAATTAACTCATCATATCTTCCACCCATTGTACGATAAGTATGATAAAATAAGATGTCTACCGAGCTGCCAGTGTCAATTAAAACCCTATCTATTTCCCAAGAATTATTTGCTGCGTCATCATCATCTTCTTCTTCTTCTCAGTACTTTGGATTTATCTCTAACTTCACCACCAACGGGTTGTCATGCATCTTCCCTGGCTCTGGTATCTCTTGTGCAGTAAAAGAAATAATTTGTTTCTTCCATTGTTCTAATGGAGAAATCTTCGCAATATTCATCACCTCTCTTCCCTCTATATCCCTCACAAATACTCTACTTAGCACATTATCATGGTAATCTTCTATTGTTTTTTGCGAATGTACAATTGAATTTCAAAATAGATTTTTTGTTGTAGCTCCTACTTCAATGACAAATGTTTCTGCTTCTTTCGCAACATTGACTCTGCGAATTTCTGGTGATGGAGGAAATTGCTGAGGTTGTGGATATCTCACTAGAAAATGATTTAACTTCCCCTGTTCAATCATTCGCAGAATAATTCTTTTAACATTCCTATAATTACTCACAGAATAGCCATGAAAATGATGATAAGGGAAGAATTCTTGATTTTGGTTGTTGGGATGTGGTTATCTCCCCATGTTCCATGGTGAAGGTATATTCTCCATCAAAATAATCGCTTCCCAAATCTTGTCTATACTGGTATTTAGAGGTGGAAATTTGATGTCTTCCCATATAATCCTCTGACCTCTTTGCTCTCTTGAATAATTCTAACTCTGTCCACCATAAGTCTCTTGCGGTTGATCAAACCTTGGGACTTTATTATTTTTATTGCGATTATAAAAATTCCTTTCCTTTTCCAATTCCTCCTGATCTCTACTCCCCATTGCTACTACCTTACGTTGATTATCAATCTCCATTTTCTCTCGCTGATTTTGGGAGGTACTTTCCACTGTATTAATCATCTTTGGTAATAAACTTCCATTTGCTGCGGCTGAACTTGTGCCTACAATAATTGGATATGACTCCATCTCATTTTGTTTTTCCTCCAAAGCTATATATTCTTCTTGCAATTCTCGTAGTTCTGTCATAGTGATCGTGTTTTTAACTCTGTATACCTGGATGTATAATAGATTTGTCGCAAACATAACATTTATGAAGGACAAAATGAGATATCTTTAATCTACTCTTCCTGCCATTTCACTGCAAATTGTCCTCCATCTTATCGTTAAGTGCTTTAAACTCTCGCCAACTCTCTGCTTCAATCCAAACACATCTTCAATTCCATGTCGTGTAGAGTTATTGCTTATGTATGATCCTACTAAAGTAGTTTGCAAGTGCATGAACGAAGTTATTGTATTCTTAGGGAGACTTTCAAACCACTTCAGTGCTTCGCCAGTTAAAATTGACGCAAAATATTTGCACAAGACGACATCATGGTTCTCCCATTGTAGCATGCATCGAATATAGGCTTTGATATGTTGGACGGCACATGTAGTCCCATAAAAAATACTGGTCAACACCGGCAAATTTCATTTTGGAGGTATCCCTCCTAATTGTACCTCTTGAGTAAATGGATTTTTCGCAGCTTCTTCGATTGCCTCATCAAGTTATCTTCTTCCTCCTTCTCTTCTCTTATTTATCATTCCTATCATTTCTGCTAACTCTCGCAAGATTTGCTCATTCCTATCAGAATTTTGCTCCATTGGCATTTTCAACGTAGCTTCTCTTCGTCTGCGTTCATGCCTTTCTTGTCTTGTGATATTTCGTGCTTCTTCTTCAACATCTTGATTTTGCCCTCTTCTGCGATTTTCTTCTTCTTGAATTTGCAAGTTAATTTGTCTTTCATTTTCTTCTCTGCGAATTTCCTCATCCCTTATCGTTTCTCTTCGTTGCCTTTCCATGTCTCTGCGAATTCTCTCATATTACTCATTTAGATTATCATTATTACGATTTTGTACACGTCGTCTTTCTCGATTATCATGATTATTCTGACGCAATGCTGCTTGAATTTCTTGTTCTTCTACTTCGGCTCGCAATCTCTCTCTTTCTCCCGCTAAATGTACTTGCTTAATATAATGCCTCTCAATATCATCTTCAATCATTCTGCGATTTCTTCGAATCTCTTCATCACGTAACATTCTCCTTCTCTCTTCTTGATTTTCTCCTTCATCTTGATTATGTCTAACGTCCAAAGTTTCACCGCGTGGAATATAACGATCATTTATCAAATTCTCGCCAATATTTTGTATAGGATGATTTTGTCTTGTTTCTTCTCTATATGATCTTGAACTTGGTCTCATGCTGCTTCTTGATCTTCTGTTTTGCAACCTCATATTTTCCATTCTTAATTCATGATTTTCCCTTGTAAGATTTGCACGTTCTTCTGCCTCTAATCTTCTTTCTTCCTGTATCCTTTGTCTAAAATCATCTACTACCTCATGTCCTTCATGAATTACTCCTCCATCCACTTCCTGATTTCTTTCCTCTTCTTGATTTTCTGCCTCTTCTATCGAATCCGACCTCCAAGTATGCACACTTGCTCTATCATAATCCACATTTCTATCTTGTGCTTGTGTTTGTTGATTCGGTGGTTGAATTGAATTTTCTGCTCCATTTCTCATTCTACTTCTTCCTGATCTGATCCTTAAAGATCCTTCCAATTCACCTGTTCCTTCAACTGCAATTCTTTTACTTCTTCTCACTGTTGTTGGTGGTTTTGATGTATTTCTTCTCCTTCTAGTCATTTCTTCAATTCTAACAATTTCTTCAAATCTTCAAGTTGCAATTTGGAATTTCTCAAATTGATTCTCCCTGTTTTTGGGCGCCAAAATGTAGTTGCAGGAATTCCCACACTACACCCTACTCAAGAATTTATCAATATTTATGACACAGTTTGGAGATTAAGGACCCTTTTTATTAATATGATCTTAAAAGAATTACAGTAATCAAGAATACAATTCACTTAATAAGATTTTCTCTCTCCTAAAAACTTTCTTAGCACTCAAAAATTCCTCATCCCTCTGGAACTATTCATTTCCTTTATATAGGCATTTACATAGTGGATTACTGACTCATGATGACTCATTTACTGACTAAGATCCCCTTTAATTTCGGACTGGGTTCTTGCGATAAATTGCATTAGCACCGCCTTAATCATTCGCAGATTTTATTGATTCGTCGCAGAAATGTCACACTTTTCTCATGTTTCTGTCGTTTTCATCTGATATGTCATTCCTTACGTCACTTTGAGATGTATCGCAGAATATCATTGATGTATCGCAGAACTGCTGTTTATTTCGCAGGAATATTATTGTGACAATATTCTGATCCTACAGATCCTATCATCATTAATTTTAGTTTCTGAAAGAAAAATGATGTCTGGAGAATGAGTGTTATTTATATGCAACAAATGATCTTTAGTGTCTTTGCCTAAGATACCATGGCATTTCCAACTTAATATTTTCATGGCTATTCCTAAACTAGGAAATCTTAACTTGATACTCAAGTTATAACTAGAATTACTAAAAAGACAAAAGCAAGCAGTACGAAAAATAGTTAATAGTTTAAGATCTAAATTGTAGTAAATATTGTTCTTAGAATTCAAAAACAAGAGATTTAAAGAGAAGGTTTTAGTCGGGATTACCAGATCATTTTGAGCCTCATTCATCTCATGGGAAAACTTTCCTGCTCTTGCTCCTTCTTCTTGTATGAGATCATGCTCCATTTCATCATTATTATTAGTAGATTGGGTACCACCAGTATTATCTTCCACAACATCTTCAGAAGGGTTTTCAGTTCTAGATCTCTTATTATTTCTAGGCTCTTCTACTTCAGTTTGCTTATCTTCTTTAGCTTAATCTTCCATTTTCTTACTACTGGCTTCAAAAATTCTCTCCAAGAGAAGATCAAAATCATCGCAAATTTCTACTTCATAGGCAGCAGCTAGCTTATGGAAGTAGTTAATGTATTGTTCATTAGTGAACCTTCTTAACATTAGGACAATCATCTTCATCATGATCAATTACATAACATTTTGGGAAAAGATTGTGAGGTTGTCTTTCCCAATGAAATCTGATCCAGGTAACTCTTCCAGCAGTAATATTCCACCATCCTCCTCTATGAAGGGGTTTTGTGAGGTCAATCTTGATTCTTGCATTAATCTGAGTTCCAAAAGTAGGTTTGCAGTCTTCTGGGTATGTAGAAATTTGTATACCTAGTTCTTCAATAGCTTCACTAACCACCTCAGTTGAATTATGTTCTGTTAAGATATTTTTGAATTGGATATCCCATTCTTGATATTTGAATACCCAATCTTTGATAGGAATGGCAACATCATATTTTTGGAGATTTAGGTGACTTTTATTGACATTCCATGGCCCTTTTGTCGGAATATTGTTCATAGCATCTTCAGTAAAGAACTTGAATAAGAATAAGTTTTCATCAATGGCATGAACATCCTCGACTCTGAATCTATTCCAGATGAGAATTACTCATTTTCTCACAATATCTGTTTCAACAAGATCTTTGGAAAACACCTTCCCAATCAGAGTAGTACTCCAATCATCCTTAGCTTTGATAATACCAGATTTTGAACCTACTATTTTCCTAAAGTTTCTTGCTGCAATATCTCTTATCTGAGTGTTTTTCATCTTTCCAGTGATTGCAGTGATTTGATTGTTGGAAGAAGAATCCATTGTCTTATGGATAAAAGTTCTAGGGTTTGATAGAGATATATGATTAATCCCTTTGTGAATATGAGTAGAAATAGTTATTATCGGATAATTTTCTTCTCTTAGATAAATTGTGGAGATTATTCTTATATTAACAGAATATTGAATACACATGATGGAATTAACTTTGAATAGAGACAATTTCGGCTCTAGATTAGCTACCCAGCTGTTACAAGTTTTCAAAGAAGGGAAGTTTGGAGGTTTGAATTTTGAAAAAATTGGATCTTCAACTAGGTATTGATTTGGTTTAAGAGTCATACTATTATTGAATATGTTGTTTAAATCATAAACATGATATAGAAGATAATACTGGTACATACTATAATTTTCCATCTTTAAAAAGATGTTTGACAATACTGCCGCATACTGAATTGATGAAACTTGACTCCTTGATCTCCAACTTATAAGAAGAAAAAGGATTATTTAGTATGGAGTCCAATAATGGATGTTTCCCATGATTAGATGAATATGAGAGGCCTTGTAAAAATTAACAATCCATAAGAAAGAAAAGAAATAGTAGAGAAGAGGAAGAGATTGAACAAATGAAAAAGAAAAGAAAACAAGATTCTCTAGATGAAGAGAGATATCTGAATAAGAGACCTATTAAATCAGAAATTTGAAAAGAGAAACATCAAAAAGTGAAGAAAATTTAAGAACGATTAATGCGACAGTCATTTGGGAGGAAAGCCCAAGTGTTTTTCATTTCAGCCAAAAATAAATATTCTATTGTGTAACTTATAAACAAAAACATAAATGACCAAGATCGGGTACTCCCCCACGGGTTTAGTAGCATTATCTACTTGGGTGCTCGAACTTCTCCTGCTAGAGTGCTCGATGAGATCATGTTTGAATTAGTAGGAAGTTCTCACTTATCTTTTTCCATTATGCAATTGCCGAAAACCGAAGGTGAGTTGTTTAGATGATTAACCTAAGAAGAAGAAGGATGTCCGCCAGTATAAGCATGTTTGTCAATGTTAGTGATCAAAACTATAAGTCTTGATTTCTAATTTACTATAGCTAAGGTCTCGGACTAGGATAGAAAGTGTAGTTGAGCTCAAAAACTCCATGGAAATCATCATACAAGACGAATGACTACTTAAGGAACTGGTGGATCTTCATCGAATAAAAGGTATATGGAGACTTGAACTTATCTATTACTCAAAACTTTATTTATCTCCTACCTTGAGACAAAAGTCATTTTGCTATATAGACTTAAATTATACACATTTGGTATTTCGAGCCGAGTGTATCTCGCATATCTATTTCTCAAAATATGTGTTGGTAAAGATTTCGCTTTAGCCAAGTTCATCTTTACCTAGTGACAAAAGTCGTGTTAAGTTTCAATGACTTTGAAAATTGCTCTGACGAAAAATGGTTTGTGAATAACAAGTATATAACATCCTCTGAGAATGTTTCAATGATTGAAATGAAAGTTTAGACTATATAACCATTGGAGGATATAAGCATTGTTGTGGAAACACATATATGTATAAGTCCTTAATCCTTGTACCGAAGTTTGCGAACTTTGTTGATCAAGAGAACCGGAGAAGTGCGTGAACTAAGTCCGCGAACTGGCGGAAGTTCTCGACCCGAGAATTTCTTCTGGGGTTTATGAACTCCATCTGGGAACTTAAGTCCGCGAACTTGAGTAGGTTATGTCTAAAAACGATGTTTGTGAACTTATCTTTATAAACTAAGGAATGCTATTGTAAACCGTGGCTATATAGTTCATGAACCGATTCGAGTGAATCAAATCATTTTTGTTTCAATTATGTCTTATGTAGTATATGATATTTCCTTGCAATTGAACAACTCTCTAACTAGTTCATTTGAGTCATTTGAACTAGTTATGGTGTAGAAGAATATGGTTGATATGAAAGTTATCATATGGCTAACCATTTGGTTAACTATTGTTGAACCAACTAATGTAAAAGTTTGGGCACGATTACATAAACCTATAAAAGTGAATTTCATGTGTGTATAACAAGCTATGTTTTCGATCTAACGGTTGATAAATATTAGCTTGAATTTAATAAGGTTTTCATCTAATGGTTAATATCGAATGCTTAGTTACCAAGCTAACATTGACTGCAAACCCTGATTTGAAAGACTATATAAGGGAGAACTTTAGCAACTGGGAAACCTAATCCCCACAAATTCTATGTGATACAAGTTGTGCTAAGCTAGAGTCGATTCTCCTTTAACCTTTGGTTTCTTCTTCTAAACCAGGTTAACGACTTAAAGACTTCATTGGGATTGTGAAGCCAGACCGATACTACATTTCTTGTAGTTATGTGATCTGATCTTGATATTCCTATCGTACGAGTACAATTGTAATAATTGGCTTGAGATTTATATCTCCGATAGGAAAGATAAAAAGTAGTCACAAACATCTTCGTCTCATCATTTTTGATTCCATAATATATTTTTTCGCTGCGTCGATTAATACTATTATGAGGTGATTGATAATACTGAGCTGTCTTCGGGAATATAAGTCTGGTTTTGTAGTAGCAGGAAATCCCACACTGCACCCCTCACAAGAATTCATACAATCAAATCATTTTTAGATCAACAATCATAACTTTTATTGATTAATCTCCAATTTTACAAGATGAAAAGGAAATAAATCTAAAGAATTAACAACCGCTCTGGACTTTCTCTCTCCTAATGACTTGCTCAACACTCGAAAAAGATCTCTCCTTCCTTACGCCTGTTCAACTCTTTATATAGGGAATTACATAGTGGATGACAGCTAACCTGTCCTTTATTTTAGGATCTAACTTGCGATATTCTCGCAAGAATTCTATTATTAATCTTCACAAACACTCTAAACATCGCAGAGTCATCACACTTTTCTCATGTATCTGTTATCGTCATCTGTTACCTCATTCTTCAAATCATCCCGCGACGCTCGCTATGTGATGTTGATCAAACTTCGCAAATGTGTCACTCTTGCGATATTCTGATCCTATATCTTGCCTCTTCTCATGTCTTCTCTGCGAAGGGGAGAATGTCATGAGAAATTATTCTTCAAAATGCCGCAATTTTTCACCTTTTATTTCTTCATCTTTTCCTACCGACAAGGTTCCGTGAATTAAGCATAGTTGTCTACACGTGTTAAATATTCTCGTATTCACCGACATGTTTAACATTAATCGGTCATATTCTTTTTCCTATTTAAAGAGGGATCTGGAAGAAAGATAATTTTCTTCTTTTATTTCGTCTTCATCTTCTTCATCTTTATATCCTCTGCAAATCTTCATCATCTGCAATTTTCCTTTTTTATCAAGTCCATCTTCCTGCTACTGTTCTTTCCTGCTTTCATGGAATCACCAAGGTTAGTTTTTCTTTTTCTTCTTTTGATTTTGCTGAAACTGATTTTGTTTTACTGAACTCATCTTGTTTGTTATTTGTGTAATTCCCCTATTGTTTCTGTTTCAGCAAAAGCACTTCCAATACTAAATTTACAGTTCAAAACCCTAATGTTCCCAAAAGTTCACAACTCAAGGTTCCCGCGAGAAAAAGAAAGTCTTCGAATGACAAGGTAGTAAGAAACATGGATCTTTTTAATATTAATATTGTTGCCTCGGTTTCTTATCTGAGTTGTGATTCGCAGGGTGACGGAGATGCCACTAAACCTACCAAGAAACCTCGCCAACCTAAAACTGTTGAAACTTCCGTTTCCTTTCCCAAACTTGGTCTTTCAACTTCTTCTTCGCAAACTAATCCTCTACTTCCTGCTTGCGAAAACATCGCAATAAGATCTGATATTTTAACTAATCCTTCTATGGATGAAGTTCCCATTGCAAAACCTATTGAGAATAAAATCTCTTCCTCCCTTGTAACCAATATTTCTCAAATTCATTCCACCATAATCTCAGCCATTGATCTGCCTCACATTTTACCCTTAAATGACATCTCTTTAACAAAGAATGATGATCATCAACTTTCTATTATTGTTGTTTCTTCATCTGAGTCTCTCCCTTTTTCTAAGGAAACTGCGGATGGAGTGGATATTTCCTTCAAGGTTTTATCTGATATTTTAGTTGATGTCAAGAAATCATTTGTGGACCCTATCAAATCTGGTGTCTGCGAAATGTTAGGAAAATATTTTGGTTCTGATAGGATAGTTTCGCAAAAATCCTTAGAGAAAGAAATCGAAGTTTTTAAGGAGAATCTTCGCCTTGAAAGTCAGAAGTTTCAAAACGCTTCTTTGGACTGCGAACTTCTTCGCAGGAAAAATGATGAAAAAGGTATGAACTTCTTATCTTCGTTCTTAACTTTCCTCTTAACAAATTTGTTCTTTCTATGTTGTTCATTCTTAAAGGCTTTTTTCGCTTGTTAAGCTTTAAACGAGAAACGAATAATAGAGAGATATCAATTTGAATCTACCGCTGAAGAAATTCGCGTTAATAGAGATATTTGGATGGATCAATATAACTGATTAGATAATATTCATACATATTTTGTTGATCAAATAGATAATCTTACCAAAGAGAACACTCAATTAGCTCAGGAGAAAAACTCATTAAGTAGCGAAATATCTCGCCACTCATATTCTTTGAATAAAGCTAACTTATAGATGGAAACTTTATCAGATAAAAACAGAACTCTATCTCAGGAGAAGCGAACTCTTTTAAATATGGTGGCGATCTCTTCGCATAAATTAAGTGTTCTTCAAAAAGTGTGTGATAATCAAGAACAATATCTTCGCTCGCTGAAAAATGAACTTAAAGAAGTAACTGAATCATCTATTGCTGAGAAAAATACACATATTCAATGTAGGATAACTTTAAGTATAAAAGCAAGTCATCTCAAAGAACAATACCCCAAGTTAGAAGAATCTTATTTCTCTCTTGTGAAGGAAAATACTTTTCTCATTTCTAAATAAAATAATCTAAAATCTCTTCTGAAGGGTTTAGTTGGAGATAAGTTCGATGATGCGATGAATCATTGGGAAAATACTTGCTTGGCACTAATTCAAAATCTAATTTCGCAAAAGGAAGGTAGTCATTTTGACTGCCTCAACCATTTTTTCTTTGTTAAATTTTCTTGCAATATTCTCTTACGAAGTATTCGCCGAAATAATATTTGTTCTTATTTTTCGCAGAATCTGAAAGAAAGATTCAGTCTTCCATTTATACTTTGGATTATAAACTTTCCAAGGTTCACAAAGAAAATGGTTTACTTGCTGCTCACCTTGCCCGTTCTCGCGAACGAGCAGAAAGAAAATATGACTATCTTGTTTATTTCAAAGACATGGAGATTAGAAACCGTGATAGAGCTTTCCTTCACCAATCTCATCTTAGTGCTGAAGTTCTTGTGAATGATATTTTAATGTCCAAATCTCTTTCTCCTGTATCACTCAAACCTCTGGAAGTAGATGAAGATGAAAGTCCTCGTGTTGCCGATAGTGACTTTGATTATGAAAGTTGTAGTTGCAGGAAATCCTACAACTACACCCTCAGTAGAATTTGTAAAACTTTAAGAAGTTCTTGATGAAAAATGACAATCTTAATTAATATTCTCGACTGATTACAAATAAACATGCTGATGGAAATTAGAACAGTTACAACTTTCTCTGTTCTCTCTCCTAAGACTTTTTCTAACACTCACTTAAAAGAAGGTCTCTATTCTAGCATTTGAACTACTATTTATAGTGAAATCTGTACAACTGTATATAACCTGCGAATCATCGCAACCTCTGATCGTAAATTTATTCTATATTCGCAAACCCTTCACGCTTCTCCCGTGTTTCTTATACCATCACATTATCTTGCGACACTTTTTTCTTGTACTTGTTGCTATGTTCGTAACCCAACATCTTGTGATATTCGGTACCTACATCTTGCCTCTTCTCATGTCATTTCTGCGAAGAAGTAATGATCGTGAGAATATAACCGTTACTTATTCTTTATTTTCCTTTTTTATCAGAATTTGAACACGTCTTTTATAACCGTCTTTTCCTAACTATTCCCTTATATATACTCCTTTTATTCCCTTCCTTATCTTTTTACCTTCTCTTTTTTACTTCTACAACTTCATCTTCTTCTTACATCACTTCTTCGGTTATCGCCTTCTCTTACTGTTAATTCCATCATGAGTTCTCCGAGGTAATTTTCCTTTATCTCTCGCATCTTTCACTTGTTTATCTCTTTTATTTATGTTTAATTCATTGTTTGATTTTGATTTCTTTCAGCAAAACTATTTCTCCGTTGAAACCTTCAACTAAAAACTCAAGCCCTAATTCTCGAAGAAGAAAATCCGAGAATCAAAAGGTAGTTAAAATACTCTGTCTTCCTTCTGAAACAATATATTGTTGCCTCAGTTTTTAATCTACATTTTGATTCGTAGGTCGGTGAAAAATCCAACCCTACCAAGAGATCTCGTATTATCAAATCCAAGCCATCAATTTCAATCAGTGATTTCCTTCCTGTGATTGATAAAGAATTTTCCTCTCCTCCTCGTGAAAGCACTTCTTCGCAAACTCCTGCCACTACTCCATTACCCAGTTTTCAGTCTCCCACCCCTGTCAATTTATCAACACTTCTTCAAGATCAACCTTCGAAAGCTACCTTCTCAACCTCTTCTCTTGAAAAACCCATTTTAGCTCCTAATCCTTTGAGTGTTGTTGCTCCAAGAAATTTACAAATTGCTTTGATTCCTTCGAATTCTTCTCCCCTTCCTCAAGAAGTTCGAGATAGAATTTATTCAGCTTTCCAGATGTTATCTGATGTTTTGTGTAATACTGCGAAGTCTTCAAATGTTCGTTCGCAATCTGAATTTTGCGAAATACTCAACAACTTCATCAATCCCGATGTTTCTATTTCACGTCAAGCCTTGGAAAAAGAAGTTGAATTGCTTCGCCAAACTCAGGAGTCTTTGAAATCGGAGTGTGAGAATCTTCGTAAAGAGAATCATCATCTTCAAAATGATTCTCTAGATTGTGCAATCCTTCATAAGAGGAATGATGCATTAAAAGGTATTGCTATTATCTTTATATTTTCTCCTTTTGTTTGTTTCTATTTCTCGTATGTTTGAAACACCCATTAAAACCCATTCCCCTTTATAGAATCAATCCAGAAATGTAGAATGTTGGTACTTCATCATGAATCAGTCGCAGAAGAATTTCGAGCCAAGCATGAAAGTCTTTTGAACCAATTTTCCCACTTATCTAGTCTTCATTCATGTGCTCTTGACAATTTAGATGCTATTTTTTGAGAAAATACCCAACTAATTTATGATCACAAATTTTTGAATGATGAAATATCTCAACTCACTTCTTCTTTAACTAAAGCCGATTTAAGAATAGAAACCCTATTAGAAGAGAATAAAACCTTATCAGAAGAAAGATGTTCGTATTTGAATACAATGGCCGTTTCTTCGCAACAATTGAATATTCTTTAGAGTAAATGTTGCGATCAATAAAATCTCCTTTATTTGTTAAAAGGTGAACTTGAAGAATTAAAGAAGTCTTCAGATGCAAAGAGAAGTTCTTTTGCTGCCGAGAAGAAATCCTTTCTTAATAAGAATATAATCTTGAATACTAAGAGGAATAAACTTAAAGAAGATTATTCCCAACTAGAAAACCTTAATACAAAACTTGCGAAGGGTAATAAATTTTTTCTTTCCAAAGATCAAAAGCTTCAATCCAGACTTGAAGGATTAGTTGGTGATGGTTTTGATAAAGCTATGGATCAGATGAAGAATTGTTGTCTATCTTTAGCTCAATTTCTTTCCTCACAAAGAGAAGGTAGTCATTAAAATTTGACTGCCTTTGATATACCTTTAAGCTTTGTTATATTCGCAAAATTGATTCTTTGAATTTTGTTTCACTCGCAGAATCTGAGAACAATCTTCACAATGCTAAAGCTGGATTGGAGACCACCTGTTCTGAGCTTCGTAAGAAGAACGCTTTGCTTTCTACTCGTTTGATCAATTCTCGTGATCATGCCAATCGGAGATTCAACTATCTTGATTATGCCAAAGATATTGAAGATACTAACCACCAGAAGGCTCTACTTCGTGAAAGTCATTTGAAAGCTCAAGTCTTCGTAAATAACATTCTCTTATCAAAATCCTTGCTTCCAGTGAAAGTTGAACCTCTGGAAATATCTAATGATGAAGTTGCTCGTGATCCTGATAGTGACTTTGATTACGAGAGTGATGATGGAAGACTTGATGGTGTAAAAGAGCCTATCCCTCAAGGGGAGGTTCCTGTTGAAGACTCTACATAGGGTAATGTTTCACAAGAATTGAACACTGCTAATGATCCTTCTCATCTTAAAGATCCAGCACAAAGTGTTGATGAAGAGCATTAAGCATGACAAACTTTTTTCCCAAGTTATCGTTAATCCGACTGTTTTTCTTTCTTTTGAACTCTTTCTCCTGTTACTGTTGGTCCTCTTTCTACAAATAATTCTGCTTATTATTTATGTTCCTCAAGAAGTATATTTTATATTTTGCGATAATGATTTAACCTTTCTCTAATTGAATACTTTCTTGATTTGCATAAATTGAATAAATTGATCATATGAAGAGAAATAATATATCTTAAAGACTTAGCTTAATATTCCCTTTCCCCTTATTATTGCTCTTCAGGTGATAAATTATTGTTGTAAGTATTAGAATATCTGCCTCCGTTTAAGTTGCGAAGTTTCAGGTTGTTGCGAAATAAACAAGAAATCTCCCCCTTGAAGTATAAGAAGTATGAAACCTCCTTGAAGAATTATGAAACATCCTTGAAGAAGTATGAAAATTATGAAACATCCTTGAAGAAGTATAAGAATTATGAAACATCCTTGAGGAAGTATAATAATTATGAAACACCCTTGAAGAAGTATGAGAAGTATTCAATCCTTGAAGAATTTAATGAGTATGAAATATATGTCCTTGATTGCGAATAAAATTGCCTCTTTTGGTATGATTTCTTGATACATATTCTTGTTGAGAATATAAAGAATCTCCAATGACATTGACGGAATTGACTTCATTAGTTTCTGTGGTCTTATCATGCCTTCCCAAGTAAAGGTCTTACTTTGCCACCTCTTTTGCGATAAATTCGCAGGACGTTGGTGCACTCGCATGCCTCAACCCCTTGACTTTATATTAACAATATTTTTGTATTTGCGATAATATGACAAGTCTGAATATACTTGGGAATATACAACCTTGTGACATTATCGTATTGCGATGAAATCGTAGGACGTTATCACACTTTCATATAATAACCCATTGATCTCATCTTAACTTCTTTGTATTTAACTCTGCGAGTATATATATATATATATATTTATTTATTTATTTACTCGCATAAATACGATTGTTGCACAAATATGACAAGCCTTTATGTTCTTGCGAACAAAAATCCTCGTGACATTTGCATCTTATATCACATATCAGCTCCCTAATGTAGGGTGCTGCCATTTATCTTCCCCTTGGTTGCCCCTTCAAGGAAGCGTACATCGACCATACAAGGTTATCTCTTCCCATTAGGTTTTGCCAACAACCAGCTTTTGTTCGCAACCTCTTATCCTTTTTGCCTATAGGGCTTATAGTTACGAGGTTGCACCCTATAGGGTATCTTTGGGACAAGTGCATCATTTGCCAAGACTTGTCAAGAATGGCAGATGTGCTTCAAACCCATCTGGCACTCTTGACTCAACCGTGTACCTCGGCGCCTTGATCGTTTTCTGCACTTCTTGAGAAAGACAGTATGCCTTAGTCTCCCAACCTAAATCATGTTACATCGCAAGATTAGGTTGAGAATCCAAGGTGTCTAACCCGGATAGGTACCCCGTTTTTGGATTATGTACCCCGTAATGTCCATGTACTCAGGTTCCGTGGTGGTGTTCCGTTTCCCCTGATCCATGCTTATAGTTACCCCCTTAAATGACGTACTTTAGGACTTTGCCTCTTGCGAAATGTTGCTTCGCGAACTAGGGTATACGTCACAAAGGTTTGCCTGTGTAAAATTTCTGCGGCTTTCTTTCTTTTTTGAAAGCTAATCACAGTTTGTGGCTTTCTTTTATGAAAGCTGATCGCAAATAAATTTTTGCGTCTTTCTTTAATGAAAGATGATCGCAATAATAATTTTAAAATTTGTAATTTTGGTAGTTTTTGTGCGAGCAAAAGATATTCGCAAAATTATCATGAGTTTTATGGATAATACCTTTTTAGATACAGTCTATTCCACGGTCGACCAAGTCTTAAACCCATGTCTTTGCCTTCTGGATCCATCAGCCGATAAGCTCCACTTCCCACAACCTCTTTACTGACATATGGTCCATCCCATTTTTGTGCTAGTTTTCCTCCATTTTCTTTCTAGTAGGGAGGTGTTTCTCGCATGACCAAATCACCTGGTTGATACTCACATTCAATAACTCTCTTGTTATACTCTCGAGCCAATCTTTCCTGATAAATCTTCATATGTCGCAACACCTTTTGCCTTTTTTCTTCCAAATCATCTAGTTCACTTAATATTACCCCTGCACTTAGATTTCTTTCCCAAACTTCTTTCTTAGTTGTCGGAATTATAACCTCTGTTGGCAATACTGCTTCTACTCCATATGTTAAACAATAAGGAGACATTCCAGTTGCATCCCTTCTAGTTGTATTGTATGCCCAGACTGCACTAGGCACTTGCTCGCACCACCCTCTGAGATATCCTTCTAATTTCTTTTTGATTGTATCTGCGATTGTTTTATTTGTTGCGTATGCCTGTCCATTAGCTTTTGGATATAATGGAGTTGACTTCCCACATTTTATCCTAAAAGCACTGAGTAACATCTCTATATTCTGCCCTTCAAATTGTTTCCCATTGTCGGATACTAACTGTGCTGGAACTCCATACCTACAAATGATATTCTCAAATATGAATGTAAAAACATCCTTATCGCGAATATATTATACTGCTTTTACTTCTGCGAGCTTCGTGAAATAATATGTTGCGACTATTAAGTATCTTCTCTGCCCAGATCCAGGTAAAAATGGGCCAATAATGTCCAATCCCCACTTCCCGAAAGGCTAGCAGCTTGTTGAAGAAGTTAATGGTGCCCCTGGTGCATGAATTCTTTTCCCATGTCGTTGACATTCTTTGCATCGTCTCACAAACAATTTTGCGTCTGTGTGCATATAAGGCCAGTAATATCCTTGTATTTTTGCTCTATATGCTAGAGATCTTCCCCCACTATGATTTCCAGCTTCTCCTCCATGTAACATCTTCAATATTTTTTCTCCTTCTTCACGAGTTAAACATCTAAGAGGTGGTCCGCTGAAAGATTTTCTGTATAAAATTCCTTCTCGTAACTCATAATTTGTTGCACGACTCTTTAATTTATGTGCTTCTAGTATGTTCCTGGGTATTTCCCCTTTTGCGAGATATGCATGAATGTCCTTTCTCTAATATGCGATATCTTCTACGATGTCGTCTGGTAGTTCCCTTTCTACTTCCATCGCAACTGCTTCCTCAATTTCTTCTTCTTTATTCACTGATAGATGTTGAATTGTCTGGATTTTGATATTTATTGTATTAGGGTTTGTCATCATACTTGGAATGAATGCAAAATCATCTACTAGTCGATTGTATTTCCTTGTTATATGCCTCCATTTTAACTTTGGTATCTTCTCAGATAATTCATCAACGAGTTTCTTGTATTTCTTCAAAGAAGACTCATTTGTGGTATATTCCCCTTTAATTTGACAAATTACCAGCTGAGAATCACTTGTTATTATTATATTTTCAAGCTTCTTTTCTATTGCGATCTTCAATGCATGCACTACAGATTTGTACTCTTTTTCATTGTTCGTAGATGCAAATTCTAGTCTGAATGAGAATGTTATTCTTTCTCCTTCTGGTGAACTCAACATAACTCCTACTCCATTCCCCTCACTGTTGGATGATCCGTCTACTAAAATTTCCCATCTATTTGGTTATGTTAATAGGTCTTTTGGATTCCCAAATTCTTCTTCAATATCCATCATTTCTTCTACTGCCTCATCTTCTTCCAAAGGAAATTCTGCCAAGAAATCTACGATAACTTGTGACTTTTGCGATGATAACACTTCATACTTTATCTTGTAATAGTTTATTTGTGCATTCCACCTTTTTATTCTTCCTGATATTTTTGTGTTCTTCAGGGCTGACTCAATTGGGACTTTGGTTACCACTTTTATCACATGCGCTTGAAAGTATATTCGCAACTTAAATGATGCATAAACCAAGGCTAGGATTAAATTCTCCATTTTAGAATAATTTCTCTCTGCTGTGTTAAAAGTTTTACTGATGTAGTAAATGGGCCTTTCTATTCCTGCATCTGTTCGCAATAGAACTGCACTTAAAGCATATTAAGTTGTTTCGAGGTATACCAATAATTCTTCATCTTTCTCTGGTTTCTGTAATATGGATGTATTCGCGAGATATTCTTTGATTCCTTGAAAATATTTTTCACATTCGTCAGTCCACTTGAATTTTACTCCCTTCTTAAGTATGTTGAAGAAATGTTTGCACTTATCTGACATTCGCGAAATAAATCTTCCAAGTGAAGCCAAGAGTCCATTTAGTTTTTGCACTTATTTTACCGTTGCAGGTGTTGGCATGTCACGGATTGCTTGTAATTTTTCTGGATCGACTTGTATTCCCTCCTTTGATACTATATATCCCAAAAACTTTCCTGACGCAGCTCCAATTACACATTTTTCAGGATTTAATTTGATGTTGAATTTTCTCATTTGTTCAAATATTTCCTTCAAATATTGCACATGATCTTTGGCCTCTTTACTTTTTATCAACATATCATCTACATACACCTCTAAGGTTTTATGTATCCATTTTGCGAACACCTTTTCGACCATTCGTTGATATATAGCACCCGCATTTCGCAAACCAAATGGCATCTTCATATAACAATATAAACCTCTTGGAGCAAAAAAGGCAGTATGTTCTTTGTATTCTTCTGCGAGTGATATTTGATTGTACCCTTTATATCCATCGAGTGAAGTGACTCTATCATGTACTGCAGCTGATTCCACCATTTGTGGTATGTCTGGCAATGGAAAACTGTCTTTGGGACAGGCTTTGTTTAGATCAGTGAAATCTATATAAATTCTTATCCCTTTATTCTTCTTTGGAACAATGACCATATTCGCAATCCATTCTGGGTATTTTTCCTCTCTTATGATTCCTTCATCCAACATCTTTTGTAATTCTTCTTCTATTTGTGCATGATAATTCTGCGAGATCTTTCTTATTCTTTGTTTGAATGGTCTTACTCTTTTATCTATGTTCAATCTATGACACGCCACTGATGGATCAATTCCTGGTATTTCATCTACACTTCCTGCGAATATATCTTTGTATTCTCGTAAGAGATCAATGATTCTTTTCTCCTCTTCTTCGTCCATCTTAGTTCCAATTCGTAGGATTAAAGGCTCTTCTTCAATTACAATATTTATTTCTTTGGTTGGTTCTGCTACAACGTAACTAGGACTTTTCTCTCCCATAGGTGTTGGTTCTTTGATTACTTTCACTGGTTCTCTTTCTTTTTCTGGGATCTCACTTGGTATTCCTTTTCCTTCTCTTGCTCTTATTGTATACACTCTGAACTCCTCTTCCTTTTTCGCTTCTTTCGCAAGTTTTCTACGAAATTGTTTCTTTCTTGCTCTCCCTCCACACTGTTTTACTTCAATCTGATAACAAAATTTTGCACTATCAAGATCCCCTTTTATTTCTTGTATTCCGCTTGGTGTAGGGAACTTAATTGATTGATGTAATTTCGAAGCAACATCTTTAATCGCATGAACCCATGGTCTTCCCATCAGCATATTATATGGATATTCCATATCTACCACACATAAAACTATGTGTGTTTCAATTTCTCCCAGCGGTACTCGTAACATTATTTCCCCTTTGGATTTTGTTGTAGATTTTCCCAATCCATGAATAAGACATTCTGAATTTGTTATCTCTTCATATTTAATCCCCATCCCCTTAAGTGCATGATAGAATATAATATCAATAGAACTCCCTGTATTAATCAAAACTCGTTTTAATTTCCATTTTTCTGTAGATTTTGTAGCTTTCTTTTCCTCTCGCATGATCGGAATTGTGACTATTAGTGGTGAAGTGTGGTTCAAGTCTTCATTTGGAATTTCTTCTACTGAAAATGTGATGTTCTGCTTTTCCCATTCTTTCAAAGTTGTTATTTTCTCCACTTCCATGATCTTTCTTCCTCTATAATCTCGTTTGTGTATCCTTCCCTTCATGTTGTTATGAAATTCATCAATCATTGTCTTTGTGATCATATTACATTCTTATCTTTTGCAATCTTCATCTACTGACTCCATTTGATCTTCAAATTTCCAAAACTCCTTCAAATTTCTGCTATAACAATCTTCAAATCCCTGTTTCTAGCGCCAATTATGTAGTTGCAGGAGAAATTCCTCTTGAAGAAGGAACTGCTGGTGATGAAATGACTGCTGGTGATAAGCCAAATGAGGAGGAAGCCGAAGTCGACCAGAATAAGGAAAACACTGGAAAAGATGGTAAAATTGGTGGAGATGATAAGGCTGGTGAAGAAGATAAAGCTGGTGAAGAGGATATTGAAGTCTGAGTTCTAGTTTTAGTTTCTTAAATTATTATTTCTCTTTCGTTTCTTGCGAACGATGTACTTTGGACCACTTTTAGATTCAATTATACTTTTGGTATTTTAAGAGCTTACGAGAAAGATAATGACATCTTGTTTATTAATTCCCCTACTTTCCTCTCATTATCTATAGGACCAGAATATTGCCATGATATTACTCTTGCGAGATTAACAACACTCCTGCGAACATCATCGCGAGTTCTTCAACAACACTTCACGAGTGTCGCAAAATGATTTGCAGAATGACGTAATAGCTGATGAATGAAGAAACACGGGAAGAGTGTGATTATCCTGCGATGGTTACAACGCTTGCGAGAATGGACATTATAATTACTGCGATAATATCGCGAGTCAAATCCGAAATTAAAGGACAGATTAGTTATCACCCACTATGTAACTATCCTATATAAAGAGATTCAGTAGATTCAGAGGGAGGGATGTATTTTTTGAGTGTTGAGAAGGTCTTGAGGAGTGAGAAAATTCAAGAGAGAGGTTGTATTCTTGATTTCTTCCATTTCTTGTAAACATTTTTGAGAATCAAATAATAAAGTGTTGTTTTTAATCTTCAAATATGTCTTGATTACAGTAAATTCTTATCAAGTGTGTAGTGTAGGATTTCCTGCAACTACATTTTGGCGCCCGAAACAGGGATGAATTGTTGATTTCCTGAAGAAAAAGATAAGAATTAACATTGTGATTGAGAAGAATTTGGAGTAGATAGTGAAGGATTTTTACGCAATTTTCAGCAACTCTTGAAGATTAATGGCTAGAAGAAGGAATACATCGAAACCACCAACAACCGTAAGGAGGAGTAAAAGACTTGCATGAGGTGAGACAAGTGAAATAGGAGAATCTTTAAGGTTCAGAACAAGAAGAAATAGAACAAGGAATGAAGGAGAAAATAAAATTCAACAGCTGAATCAACAAACACCAATACAAGATAGAGCTGTGGATTACGACAGAGTGAGTGTGCATACTTGGAGATCAGATTCGATGAAAGAAGCAGAAGATCGACAATTAAGAAATGAAAGAAGAGAAGAAAGAAACCGAGAAGTAAATGGAGGATTAATACATGGAGATGATGGAAACGAAACAATAGAGGTTTTAAGACAAATACTACAAGAGGAAAGGAGGTTAGAGGCGGAAGAACATGCGAATCTAACAAGACAAAATCATGAGCTAAGAATTGAGAATTTGAGATTACAAAGTAGGAGATCAAGAAGTACTGCTAGATCAAGTTCAAGATCATTTAGAGAAGAACCAAGGCGAAATTCCCCTATGAGAAATGTTGGAGCAAATATCCGAGAGGAAATGCAAAATCCAAATGAATAACAACATCATAGAGAAGAAGATATGATTGAAGATCGCTAAGTTCCACACGGTGAATATGTGAATGATAGACATGATAATAGAAACCAAGAGCGTGGAAATAACCAAGATGGTGAAGAAAATCGAGAAGAAGGTAGAAGAATATTACATGGGCGAGAAATACAAATAAATCAAAGAATCATTGAAGACGAGATTGAGAGGCATTATGCTGAACAAGCACGTCTAGCTTGCGAAAGATAAAGATTAAGAGCAGAAGTTGAAGAACAAGAGTTTCAAGAAGCAATATGGCAAAATAATCATGAAAATAGAGAAAGGAGACGCACACAAAATTGTCATAGCAATAATATCAATGAGGAGTATGACAGAATATAAAGGAGAATAGAAAGACAGTGAAGGGAAATGATGTGGAATGAATAAAATCGCAGAGAAGAAATTGGAAGGCATAATCAGTTGCGAATTCAAGGAGGAGGTGAAAAGAAAAAAAATCGCAGGAGAAGGAAAAATGAAGATGCTGAAGAAGAAACACAAAATCTCTTAGGATAAGAAAGACACGAGCACATAAGAAGAGAAGCTGCACTAAAAAGACCAATTGAGCAAAATTCATCTGGGAGCGAACAAATTTTAAGAGAGTTAGCAGAAATGAGGGGAATGTTGAATAACAGAAGAGAAGGAGGCAGAAGGAAACTTGATGAAGCCATTGAAGAAGCTGCGAGAACTCCTTTCACTCAAGAAGTACAATTAGGAGGAATCCCTCCAAAATGCAATTTACCAGCATTAACCAGTATCTTCGATGGGACTACCTATGTTGTTCAACATGTCAAGGATTATGTTAGGTGTATGCTACAATGGGAAAAATGCTATGTTATGCAAATACTTTGCATCTAGTTTAACTGGCGAGGCATTAAAATGGTTCGAAGGCTTACCTAAAAATACAATAACCTCTTTCGACCATTTGCAAGCTCCATTTCTGGGAGCATATATAAGTAACAATTCTTCGCGACCCGATATTGAAGATGTGTTTGGGTTAAAATAGAGGATTGGTGAGAGTCTGAAACACCTAACCATAAGATGGAAGATAATGTGCAGTGAAATGGAAGGAATAGTGGATGAGAGATACCTCATTTTATCTTTCATTAATGCAATGTTCGCAACCAATCTGTTCTACATACAAATTTTCAGAATAAAAAATACCATCACAATGACTGAGCCACGAGAACTACAAGAAGAATACATTGCTTTGGAGGAAAAACAAAATGAAATAGAATCATATCCAGTCCCAAACACCAACTCAATAGCGGTGAATGGGATTTTACTTCCTAAAATGATTAACAATGTGGAGAGCACCTTGCATCCACAGCAAGAGAAAGTGGTGATTGAAAACTAGCAGAAGTTAGTAGCCATTGGAAGTCGAGATCAAGAGGAGTATGAAAGATAAAGGAATTATTACAATCACGGTGGAAATAATAAAATTCAAAGATTTGATCAGCCGCAAGAGACTTATGGTGGTCAGAGGCAAAATAATTTTAGAGGACAAGGGAATCAAAGAGTAATATATGAAGAAATTAAGATGCCACCCCTGAATGTTAGAATAGAAATTTTTTGGGAAGCTATCATTTTGATGAAAAATATACCATCACCCTGGAATATGGGAAAAGAGCCACATCAAAATAATCGAAATCAAGAATTTTGTCCTTATCATCATTTCCATGGACATTCAATAAACGATTGCAGGAATGTAAAAAGAATAATTTTGAGGATGATTGATCAGGGAAAGTTAAATCATTTTCTAATAGGACATCCACAATCTCAACAGTTACCACCAGCACCAGATATTCGCAGAGTGATTACTGTAAAAGGAGCAGAAACATTTGTGATAGAGGTTGGAGCCAAGGTGAAGAATTTGTTATGTAATTCCATCGTACATTCATACAAAACTATTGCGGATTTACACGACAATGTTCTAAGCAGAGTCTTCGCGAGAGACGCAGATGGAAGAGAGATAATGAATATTGCGAGAGTCTCTCCATTGGAGGAGTGGCAAAAGCAAACTATTTCCTTCACTGCGCAAGAAGTACCAGAGCCTAGCAAGATGAATGGCAACCCACTGGTGGTAAGGTTAGAAATAAATCCAAAACAAATAGAAGAAGAAGATGGAGAAAATGATGATGATGAAACTGAGGACTCCTGGGCCATTAACAGAGTTCTAATAGATACTGGAAGTTCAGTTGATATCTTATTTTATCATACTTACAGAACCATGGGTGGAAAAGACGAGGATCTGATACCATCAACCTATAAGATCTATGGTTTCAACGGCACTGCCAACAATCCCAAAGGGGAAATTGCAATGTGAATTCCATTAAAGGGGTTATTTTCTAAGATTCTATTCTACTTTGTGGATATTGAATCACCTTATAATGCCCTGATTGGACGACCTTGGCTACATGGGATATTATGTGTGGCGTCAACCTTTCACCAATGTATTAAATTTCCTCATCCTAATGGTGTTGGAATAATAAAGGGAGACTGGGCTGATGGGAAGAAATGCTTTGCAATTGATATGGAATCTTGCGAGGAAAGGGCAGCAAAGAGCAGAAATTGGAAACGAAACATCAAGCAAAAATAAAGAGGTGATAAGCTGATGGTTGATACAATAGAGCGGCGAGATGAGGGAATACTGCAAAATCAACATGAGTTAGAAACTGTAAGTGGCGAGCATCTCGCAGATGGAGAGAAAACAACAAAACACAACAAAAAGGGAGAAGCAGAAGGTAGTAAGTAGAAAGGTAAAATGATGAAATTTAAGAAGTTTATGAATGATTTGTTGAAGATAATATTTCAAAAAGATATTTTTTTGAATGAAAGAAATGAATATAAGAAATTATAGAAGAGATGAAATGCAAATAAAGATAAGATCAAAGAAAATAAATTTCATCAGAGTTGCAATACTCGCAAGAAACGCGAATAAAATTTCGTAAAGACATAAGAATGGGACGACCCTATATGGCGTACACCCTAGTTCGTGAATACAATTTCGCAAGAGGAAAATGTAAGACCTAAAGTACATCATATAAGGGGGTATCGCTTTGCGTGGCTCAGGAATAAGGCTATACCGCTGCTGGAATCTGAGTCACGGAGACTGGGGTCCATATCTTTTAGATACCTATCCAGGGGAGATACTTTGGATTTCCAACTATATAAGGTTATACCCTGGTTGGACTACCGAGGGTCTCTTCTAAGGGGTGCATAATATGACCAAGGCGCCGCGGTACATGGTTGAACCAAGAGTGCCCAGGATGGACGAACCTACCCTGGACATTTTTGGTAAGTATTGGCTATGATGCACTCGGCCTCAAGAAAACCCCACTTAGGGTGCAGTCTCGTAACTATAAGCCATATAGGCATAAAGGATAAGAGGCTGCGAAAAAAACTGGTTGTTGTTAAGACCGGATGGGAGGAGCTAGTATATTGTATGGACGATGTGCCCTCCTTGAAGGGGAAACCAGGGGGAGTAATGGCGGCACCCTCCATTAAAGAGATGATAAGTGTCTTAAGACGGCAATGTCATGGGGATTTATGTTCGCAAGAAAATTTAGGCCTGTCATATTTTCGCGTGACAAATACAGAGGTAACAAGTCATAATAAAAAGTTAAAATGAAATCAATGGGTTTTTACATGCAAGTGTAAATACGTCCTGCGATTTCATCGCAAGACGGCAATGTCATGGGGCTTTGTTCTCGCAAGGAACTTAGGCCTATCATATTGTCGCAGACATTTGAAAACATATGGATAAGGCAGGATCAATGGGTCTTTACATGCGAATGTAAGGACGCCCTGCGATTTTGTCGCAGAAAGAAACGTGGCGAAATAAGACCTTTAATTAGGAAGGAAAACTAAGACCACAAGAGATTAACACATGACTGCGAGATTATGGTTGCGATATTCGCACAATTTTATTAAGAATCTAATATGCTAAATCTTTTATATTATAGACGAATAACAGAGGCAAGTATGGGAATGAACAGAACGATAATATTGTTATTCATCTTTATATAACAGATTTACACACAAATAGCTAAAAACTTATAAATATATTACTTAACCATATTGCACAAAATAAATTGTCTTTTAATATATGCAGAAAGAGATAAGAAGAAGTTCATACACTAGAGAACATTAGAAGCTAGAGAAATTTGCAGCAAGTATACTACAAAGAGAAAAGGATAAGTGTACAGATATTACAGGGAAGAATATAAGAAATCTAATTAGATCCATCGTTGTCTTCGCTGGATTTCTTTTCTTCATCTCCACCACCTTCATCATGACCTTCATCTTCTTCAGAATCTTCAGCTTCGCTATCAGAAATGACAAAATCAGGGATATTTTATGGAACTTCATGCAAAATGTCAGGATACTCAGAATGAGGAATTTGATGATCCTCGCGGACCAATTTAATGGAGTCATTGCGAACCCCAACAAGAGTGTTACTAAAATTCCTTCTCATAATTTCTAACTGTTTCTTCAGTCTTGAATACTTTTCATTGCGAGAAGCTAGAGCTTTTGTGAGCACTCCCTTATCATCTTCAAGTTCTTTAAATCTGACAGAGTATCTCTTTTCAACTCCTGCGAGTACAGAATGGAAAATCAAAAATTTAGTATCTAAATATAAAAGACGAAAGACCAATGAGAATGAATAATTAGCAACCTTCTCTTTCAGAAGTCATGTCTCTAATCAAGGATGCTTGTTCAGTATGAAGACTAACATCTACACCTAGATTATTTCTGGCATTATCAAGAACTTTCGCAGCCTAAGTAAATTCTTCATCATTGCTGATGAGAAGACAAGAGCGAACTTGGTCCTCTCTCGCAAGAAAATCTCTATTTTCGCTGATAAGTCTATCCCTCTCAATTTTAACATCAGTGAGAATTTTATGGAAATATTCTAGGTCTTGAGCACCATTTATAACAATAGGGCTTGAGCACCATTTATAACAATAAGATCTTTCTCATCAATAAGATCACTATTCTTACTTCTCAATCTATTAGTCTCTTCTTTCGAATCAATATAAAGACGCTTAAACTTATTGGTTAAGCCCAAGTTGAATCTGTGCTCAATTTTTAAGAGATGAAGTTTGGATTTAAGTTCATCTATGGAAAGCGATCTAATTTGATCATCTGAGAAACTACTTAAAGTGCTATTAAGACGAGCAAAAAGGGTATCCTCTTCTACAGGTTCAGGGAAAGATCGGAAGATTGTAGCCTCATCAGTAAGGTCCTAAATATCTGCAAAAATGGTTACTTGAATGAGCCAAAATAAGGCAAAAGAATTAAAAGAAAATAAGGAAAAGTTTATACCATAAAGTTGCTGATTAGCCTTTTCAAGATCATAAATCTTCTGTTTGTCACTCGAAGCATCAATTTCTAATTGCTTATTCTTCTTGTGAAGCTCAGCAACCTCAGCTTCTAATTATCCTTTACTCCTGCGAAGATCAATTGCTTTAAATTCCAATTATTACTTTTTCTTGTGAAGATCTGCAGATTTAGACTTTAAATTTTCATTTTTGTTGCGAAGGTCAGCAAGTCTTTTCTCCAAATATGAGGCAGCGATAAAAGAATCTCTTCCAGCCTACGAAGAAATGTAAAAATTTCTAAGACAGATATAGTTTGAAATCTAAGATATAAAGAAAAGGCAAAGAAGTGAAAACATACCAAAATACTGAGTGAATTCAAAAGACTGGGAGTCAGCGATCTTGAAATTCCCTGAAAAGAATCATTGTCAACTAATAGGGAACCATCGCAAACCTTTGAGAGAGCTTGAGATACTTCATTAACAGCTTCGTCTCCATAATCATTTGAAATACCATGCATGACATCGCCAAAAATCTTAGATAATTGGGTCATAGGATATTCAGGAGAAGAGGAATCCTTCATAGGAGAGATGTCATTATTATCTTCGTCTTTATCATCATCAGCATCAACGTTACTCGGATTTTCTTCATTAGATTGAGGAGTTGAAGAAGAAGAGAGTTAGGTTTTTCTTCTCTTTAAGGGAGGAGCATCAGATTTCTCTCTGCGAGGAGCAACAAAATTCTCTTTGAGAGGGGCAGTAGATTTACCCTTGCGACCAACTGTGGATTTCTCTTTGGTTCTTGCAGGTTTCACAGGCGCTCTTTCTTAAATTTCCTGTGAACACAGATAAAGATAAGAAATAGAGGCAACAATATATTGTAAAAAGTTATAAAGAAATATTTCTTACTTCATCTGTGAGAGATTTGAGAGCTAAGAAAGTAGCAGGTTTCCCTAGCCTATCGTAGCTGGCTTTCAACCTTTCAATATGATAAAAAGGAAATAGTTAGCGAGAATCTAAAGACATGAAGAAAATAATAATGGTAATTCATTATGCAAAAAATTAAGAAAACATACTTTTTTATTTCTCTCAGGCCAGTGGAATACCCATGGTTGGAACTCTGTGAGATTCGCAGGTAGAACATGGGTACCAGAAATATATGAACCCTCTAAAAGTAAAGGGAAGATATACCATTTTTCATCACTAGAATGATGTGGACCTTGATTAGTACTAGTATGCCAATCGATATCCAGCATAAGCATTTTATCTTCCGCGACATCATCTTTCTTTTGCAAGCGGACACCCCAGCAGGTGATATCCCTATTCATGGGGATTATGTTATAGTTTATGAAAAAATTATCTACAGTATACATTGCGGGAATAATTGGAACATCCTTGAATTTAGGATTTTTCGCAGTATCAGGGTAACGAGATTCTCTATTAGCACCGCGAGTAGCATACTCCACCAGCAGACGGATGCAATCCTAACCCAGTTGATATATGGCTCGCGAGAATTTTGGATGAGAAAGTATCTCATAGAACAAAGGAAGTTCAGGATTGTAAAGAGGAATGGGAAGACCAGCTTCAAGTTGACCTAGCAAGACTATAATCTTCTCGCGAGAACTTGGATGATCAGAAAATAGCTTAACAGAAAGTTCATCTTTAGGGCTCTGATATGGAATTGTAGACAAAGTAAAACCTTTATTTTTTAAGCTTTTATCGCATCTCACCAAAAGCAACCAAATTTTTATGACCTGGAGCAACCATTTTTGAGTATGGGAATGAAGGAAAAGATTGAAGAACGAGAGAGAAATCCCAGCAGTAACAGATGTGCAATTTACGGAAGAACAGTAAAATTGCAGAGAGATTGCAGAGAGAAGAAAGAAGAAGTAAAAAGAAGAAAAGAATGAAAGAAGTATTTATAGAAGAAGAAAATTCTCGAGAAGATGAATGTAATTAATGCAAAGAAAGGACGTGAACGGTCAGATCGCAGCGGTTGAAAAGGACGTGTCAAAAATATAATGGAAGAAAAATTACGTGAAAATAACTGGAGAAGAATACAGAAACATGTCAAAGCAGAAGAGTGCAAAAATATAAATAGCTGTGGCATTATAAAAAATTCAATACTCATGATCTTTCCTCCTTCGCAGAAAAGACATGAGAAGAGGCAAGATGTAGGACCAGAATATTGCCATGATATTACTCTTGCGAGATTAACAACACTCTTGCAGATATCATCGCGAGTTCTTCAATAACACTTCACGAGTGTCACAGAATGATTTGAAGAATGATGTAATAGCTGACGAATGAAGAAACACGGGAAGAGTGTGATTATCCTGCGATGGTTACAACGCTTGCGAGAATGGACATTATAACTACTTCAATAATATCACGAGTCAGATCCAAAATTAAAGGACAGATTAGCTGTCACCCACTATGTAACTATCCTATATAAAGAGATCCAGTAGATTCAGAGGGAGGGATGTATTTTTTGAGTGTTGAGAAAGTCTTGAGGAGAGAGAAAATTCAAGAGAGTGGTTGTATTCTTAATTTCTTCCATTTCTTGTAAACATTTCTGAGAATCAAATAATAAAGTGTTGTTTTTAATCTTCAAATATGTCTTAATTACAGTAAATTCTTATCAAGGGTGTAGTGTAGGATTTCCTGCAACTACATTATCTTTCTTGTGATATATGATCTGCATGGAAAATGATTAGTACTTTATAAAAAATTTGTTTTATCATGTGGTCTTATTTTGCCCTCCTAAGTAAAGGTCTTATTTTTCCATATTTTTCCTTTACGACAAAATCGCAGGACATTTCTACACTTTCATGTAGAAACCCATTGACCTTGCCTTAACTTTATGTTCTTTTATATTTTTGCTGCGACAATATGACAGGCCTAAATTTTCTTGCGAAACCAAAGCCCCATGACATTGATGTCTTGCGACGAAATCGCATGACGTCTTTACATTTGCATGCAATGACCCATTGATCTCGTCTTATCCTATTTTTTGTATTATTGCCTCTTCAGGACTGTTGCACAAATATGACAAGCCTTAATACTCCCGTGAGTAAAAAGCCTCATTACATTTGCGTCTTTAGACACTTATGAGCTCCCTAATGGTGGGTGCCACCCTTATCTTCCCCCCTGTTGACCTTTCAAGGAGATGTACTTCTGCCATATAAGACTAGCTCCTCCCATCCAGTCTTGAAAACAACCAGTTGTGTTCGCATCCTCTTATCCCTATTGTCTATATGGCTTATGGTTACGAGACTGCACCCTAAGCGGGGTTTTCTTCAGGCCGAGTGCATCATAGCCAAGACTTGCCAAGAATGGCCAGGGTAGTTTCATATGCCCCGGGCACTCTTGGCTCAACCGTGTACCTCAGCGCCTTGGTCATACTTTGCACCCATTAGGCGAGCTCTTATTACCTTAGTCTCCCAACTCAAGTCATATGCTCAAGTTGAGAATCCAAGGTGTCTCTCCTGGATGGGCTTTCATTGACCCCAAATATCCATGACTCAGGTTCCAGCAGTGGTTTAACTTTATTGCTGAGTCATGCAACAGATACCCCCTTCTATGACGTACTTTAGGTCTTACATTTTCCTCTTGCGAAATTTTATTCGCGAACTAGGGTGTACGCCATAAAGGTTTGTCCCATTCTGGATCTTAAATGATCATTTCTTGCGAAATTTTCGCACATTTTCATTCTGCTTTTTATATTTTACAATCTTGCAACTTCTTTTTCATAATTTTTTTTGTATTCATTCATTTCATTTCAATCATTCATTATTTCACAATCCACTCCTTCGCAAAATCTCTTATGGGTAATATCTTTTTAGGTATAATATGTTCCATGGTCTACCAAGCCTCTGACCCACATTTATACCTTCAGGATCCATCAATTTATATGCCCCAGTTCCAACTACCTCTTTAATGATATAAGGTCCATCCCATTTTCTCGCTAACTTTCCACCATTCTCTCGCTGGTATATTGGTGTTCTCGCAGCACTAGATCACCTGGTTGAAATTCACGCTTTTTGACACGTTTGTTATACTCTCGTGCTAACCTTCGCTGGTAATTTTCCATGTGCTGAAGTGCTATTTCTCTCTTTTTTTCTAGTTCATCAAGTTTGGTCAAAATCATACCCGCACTAAGATTTTTCTCTCATGCCCCTCTCTTTGTTGTGGGAATAACAACTTCTGTCGGTAATACATCTTCAACTTCGTATGTTAAACAAAAAGGTGACATTCCAGTAGCTTCTCGCCGAGTTGTGTTGTAAGCCCAGACTGCATTATGTATTTGTTCGCACCAAGCTCTGTTATGCCCTTCTAAATTCTTCTTCAATATATCTGCGATTATCTTATTTGTTGCTTCTTCTTTCCCATTAGCTTGTATCCATGGTCTTCCCAATAACATGTTGTATGGCGATTCCATATCCACCACGCACAACGTTATTATTGTTTCAATTTCTCCTAACAAAATTTGCACCATTATTTCTCCTTTTGGTTTTGTTATAGATTTGCCAAAGCCATGAATATGATATGTTGAAGGATATATTTCTTCATATTTATAACCCATTCCTTTATATGCATGGTAAAACATTATATCCACCGAACTCCCCATATCCACCAAAATTGTATTTACCTTCCATTTCTCCACAGCTTTTACTAATTTCCCCTTTTCTTTCTGTGTGGTTCAAATTTTCTTTTGGAATTTCTGCTGCTGAAAATGTTAGTCTTTGTCTTTCCCAATCTTTCAAGGGTGATTCCTTCTCCACCATCAGGATTTTCTTTCCTTCAAAATCTCGTTTGTGTATCCTTCCTTTGATGTTTTCATGAAACTCTGATAGGTGTGTAAAAAAACTTCTCTAAGTATCAATTGGTTATGCTTTCTTAGCTAGTTTTCTTGCAAAATTGTATTATTAGCTTTATTTTATATTTTATGGGAATTTTGGAGCTTATTCCCGAAAAGAACAAGAAATCGTCCAATTGGCCACAAAAAAAGGCAGAATTGTCATTGCATGGAAACTACTACGGGCAGTCGTGTGGGTGTCAAGAAGCATCTCACTGAAACCATTAAGAATTACTGGAGGTAGCCAAAGAAGGCAACCATTTGATTCTAAATGGGTTTACTATAGGCACCCGCTCAATTTACTAAAGGCTAATTCATCTTATAACTAGGTCACGACCAATGTTGGATCCATTTCTTTTCACAACTCGAACTGACCTTCTCGGTGCTGCACCAAATCCCAGCAAGTAGCAACGGAAAGTCATGGGTTTGACAAGTTTTAGAAGAAGGGATAGCAACAGTACTTGAATCCAAGATGGTTTTACAAGGGAGAAGTGTTGTTGTTGTCGGGGACTGAATGTGATTCTGAGTGGTTGAATGGTTTTTGAGCTATGGGTTTGTATTGGATTGAACTTGCAGGAGATTGGAGAGCTACAAAGGATGATTTTTTGACAGAATAGCACAACCACCAGCTTGGTACTGTGGACGATGGTGATTATGGCAGCAAGAAGAAGAGATGGTGTTTTGGTAATTGGCAGTGAAGGGACAGTGGTGCTGCTGTGGATCGATTAGTAAAGTGATGAGTATTGGATGCTGTGTTGATCGAGCATGGAAGATACGATGACGCTGTAATGATTCAAGTCGATGATAAACTTAGGGATTGTTACGGTTGAAGGTCAGAGAAGAGATGCAGTCACCGAGATGGAATGGTTGGGTGATGAGATGGATTTGCGTCGATTGAAGACTGGGATGGAGGAGTATATACATACCAGTGGAGTTGGAGTTTAACTGTGTATGTTACTAGGGTAAATAGGTTTAAGAACAAATGCTGGTAATAATAGGAGCTTGAAAAATCTTGAGTAGGATCAGTTTGGGAAGGAAGATTGATGGCAGTAATGGACATGATACGGAAACGATCGAGAAGCTATAAACAAAACAGAGATGTTGTGGTGTCATGATATCGTGGAGACTCGTTGGGTTGATGGATACTGTTAGTCGTGGTACAATGAAGATTGTTTGTGCTTCCATGTTTCTGTGGTGTTGGGATTGATGGCTTGGGTTTGATTGATGTAAGCTGACTTAAAAGAGAACGAGTATTCTGTGGTTTAACGATGATGGATTTCATGGAGTGATCGATGCTGGCAGAGACGAGAATGGTTTGAGTTCGTGTGAGAGAAGAAATGAGATTATCTCATTTAGGAAGAAAATGCAGGGAGGTTACGGTGGTATACCAAACGTAGAGTATCTCAGGAGGAGTTATGGTGTGATACTCCACCGTAGGTTGCATGTACGGTGGGGAATTCCCATCGATTCTAAACATAGATGAACCAATGTGTTGATTCTCCCAACCGAGATGTAACAAATAGGTTGTTAGTTTGCCGAAACTAACAAGCCAATAACGAGTAATGGGATGGGCTTCTACAGCTGCGGCACGAGCTCAATAGACAGTACGTAGACGACTTCTTTGCATGGCCAAGACTTGAATGTGAACGATATTTGGCAGGAGTTTGCAACATACTTCAACTGGGCGAGATGCACGGACACAATCTTAAGGAGGTGCACTCTCCTATTTTTACTAGGTTTCCTAGTTTTCTTAAAGAAGAGGTTACAAAACTCGACAGAATAGCACAACCACCAGCTTGGTACTATGGGCGATGGTGATTATGGCAGTAAGAAAAAGAGATGGTGTTTTGGTAATTGGCAGTGAAGGGACAGTGGTGCTGCTGTGGCTCGATTAGGAAAGTGATGAGTATTGGATACTATGTTGATCGAGCTTGGCAGATACGATGACGCTGTAATGATTCAAGCCGACGATAAACTTTGGGATTGTTACGGTTGAAGGTCAGAGAAGAGATGCAGTCACCGAGATGGAATGGTTGGGTGATGAGATGGATTTGCGTCGATTGAAGACTGGGATGGAGGAGTATATACATATCAGTGGAGTTGGAGTTTAACTGTGTCTGTTACTAGGGTAAATAGGTTTGAGAACAGATGCTGGTAATAATGGGAGCTTGAAAGAGCTTGAGTAGGATCAGTTTGGGAAGGAAGATTGATGTCAGTAATGGAAATGATACGTAAATGATCGAGAAGCTATAAACGAAACAGAGATGTTGTGGTGTCATGATATCGTTGAGACTCGATGGGTTGATAGATACTGTTAGTCGTGGGACAGTGAAGATTGTTTGTGCTTCCATGTTTCTGTGGTGTTGGGATTGATGGCTTGGGTTTGATTGATGTAAGCTGACTTAAAAGAGAACGATTATTCTATGGTTTAATGATGATGGCTTTCATGGAGTGATCGATGCTGGAAGAGACGAGAATGGTTTGAGTTCGAGTGAGAGAAGAAACGAGATTATCTCGTTTAGGAAGAAAATACGGGGAGGTTACGGTGGTATACCAAACGTAGAGTATCTCAGGAGGAGTTATGGTGTGATACTCCACCGTAGTACGGTGGGGAATTCCAATCGATTCTAAACACAGATGAACCAACGTATAGGTTCTCCCAACCGAGATGTAACAAATAGGTTGTTAGTTTGCCGAAACTGACAAGACAATAACGAGTAATGGGCTGGGCTTCTACAGCTGCGGCATGAGCTCAATAGGCAGTACGTAGACGACTTCTTTGCATGGCCAAGACTTGAATGTGAACGAAATTTGGCAGGAGTTTGCAACCTACTTCGAATGGGCGAGATGCACGGACACAATCTTAAGGAGGTGCACTCTCCTATTTTTACTAGGTTTCCTAGTTTTCTTAAAGAAGAGGTTACAAAACTCTATATATAGGGAAGCCTAGAGACAATTTTAGATATTTTATTTTCACCGTTTTTCTCCCCCTTAGGGGGAGAACCATCTCTTTTCTATTCTTTTATATTGTAAGGATGAATTCAAAGTTCTAATGTGAAGCTCAATTATTTTGCAAGTTTGTTTCAAGTTTTAAATTGATTCATTATGGATTGTTTTTACCATATCGAAGGTTTATGATTGGTTCTTAGATTGGTTTGGGTGCGCAACCAGATTAGTTTATTAATCATTCTAATGCTAGTAGAGAGTTGAGTCGACCCGTAATTGTCTCTTAACTACTACACAAGTAGAAATCGCAAGACCTTACGGAGGGATTCTGTGGAGCAATTGCGAGTAAAGACAACACCAGTAAGTGGACCGAGCGTATCGAGTTTAACTGTTGGGATGAAACCTAAATTCACAAATCTTAATGCGTTCTGGGAATTACATCTTGTAGTCGAGCGCTTCCGTGTCAAGGTGGTTCTTTTGAATAGAATCCAGTAGTCGAGCGCTTCCGTATCCGGTGATATAAAGAGTTTTGGGGAAAGCTTAGCGTACCTGCTTTCCTATGGTTGGTGACAATTGTTTCTAACAAGAGATATACGGGTACAATGTTGAGTTAACGGTTAGTAACTGCGAAGGATTTCTTCAATATCTTTTTCCTTATTATCCTTCTTTTATATTTTTGCCGATTTAGATAACATAAAAATTGCATTACTCTTCGTGGGAATGATCCTTACTACCGCTATATTATATTTAATTAGTGGGAAATATCTTTTTATTTTGTTGAGTAAACGACGCGCACCAAAATTGGCGCCGTTGCCGGGGAGTAATTGCTAATTGGTTTGTTATTCTTTTTGGCTTAAAGCTTTTGTGGGTATATCTCTCGTAATCCCTCACGAGACTATAACTCGTCCACTAGGGAGACCTAGGGGTTTAAAGGCCTGTTATTCATGCTAAGAGTAACCGTATCCTCACGACATGGAGTTGTATTTTATTTTTGTTTCGTTTTGTTTGGTCGAGGACGAGCAAAGTCTAAGTGTGAGGGAATTTGATAGGTGTGTAAAAACACTTCTCTAAGTATCAATTGGTTATGATTTCTTAGCTAGTTTTTTTTGCGAAATTGTATTATTAGCTTTGTTTTATATTTTATGGGAATTTTGGAGCTTATTCCTGATAAGAACAAGAAATCGTCCAATTGGCCACAAAAAAAAGGCAGAATTGTCATTGCATGGAAACTACTACGGGCAGTCGTGTGGGTGTCAAGAAGAAGCTCACTGAAACCATTAAGAATTATTGGAGGTAGCCAAAGAATGCAACCATTTGATTCTAAATGGGTTTACTATAGGCACCCGCTCAATTTACTAAAGGCTAATTCATCTTATAACTAGGTCACGACCAATGTTGGCTCCATTTCTTTTCACAACTCGACCTGATCTTCTCGGTGCTGCACCAAATCCCAGCAAGTAGCAACGAAAAGTCGTGGGTTTGAACAAGTTTTAGAAGAAGGTCTGGCAACAGTACTTGAAGCCAAGATGGTTATACAATGGAGAAGTGTTGTTGTTGTTGTCGGGGACTGAATGTGATTCTGAGTGGTTGAATGGTTTTTGAGCTATGGGTTTGTATTGGATTGAACTTGCAGGAGATTTGAGAGCTACAAAGGATGATTGTTCAACAGAATAGCACAACCACCAGCTTGGTACTGTGGACGATGGTGATTATGGCAGCAAGAAGAAGAGATGGTGTTTTGGTAATTGGCATTGAAGGGACAATGGTGCTGCTGTGGCTCGATTAGGAAAGTGATGAGTATTGGATGTTGTGTTAATCGAGCTTGGCAGATACGATGACGCTGTAATGATTCAAGCCGATGATAAACTTAGGGATTGTTATGGTTGAAGGTCAGAGAAGAGATGCAGTTACTGAGATGGAATGGTTGGGTGATGAGATGGATTTACGTCGATTGAAGACTGGGATGGAGGAGTATATACATACCAGTGGAGTTGGAGATTAACTGTGTCAGTTACTAGGGTAAAGAGGTTTGAGAACAGATGCTGGTAATAATGGGAGCTTGAAAGACCTTGAGTAGGATCAGTTTGGGAAGGAAGATTGATGGCAGTAATGGACATGATACGAAAACGATGGACAAGCTATAAAAAAAACAGAGATGCTGTGGTGTCATGATATCGTTGAGACTCGATGGGTTGATGGATACTGTTAGTCGTGGGATAGTGAAGATTGTTTGTGCTGCCATGTTTCTATGGTGTTGGGATTGATGGCTTGGGTTTGATTGATGTAAGCTGACTTAAAAGATAACGAGTATTCTGTGGTTTAATGATGATGGCTTTCATGGAGTGATCGATGCTGGCAGAGACGAGAATGGTTTGAGTTCGAGTGAGAGAAGAAATGAGATTATCTCGTTTAGGAAGAAAATGCAGGGAGGTTACGGTGGTATACCAAACGTAGAGTATCTCAGGAGGAGTTATGGTGTGATACTCCACCGTAGGTTGCATGTACGGTGGGGAATTCCAATCGATTCTAAACACAGATGAACCAACGTATAGGTTCTCCCAACCGAGATGTAACAAATAGGTTGTTAGTTTTCCGAAACTGACAAGCCAATAACGAGTAATGGGCTGGGCTTCTATAGCTGCGGCACGAGCTCAATAGGCAGTACGTAGACGACTTCTATGCATGGCCAAGACTTGAATGTGAACGATATTTGGCAGGAGTTTGCAACCTACTTCGACCGGCGAGATGCACGGACACAATCTTAAGGAGGTGCACTCTTCTATTTTTACTAGGTTTCCTAGATTTCTTAAAGAAGAGGTTACAAAACCCTATATATAGGGAAGCCTAGAGACAATTTTAGATATTTTCTTTTCACCGTTTTTCTCCCCCTTAGGGGGAGAACCATCTCTTTTCTATTCTTTTATATTGTAAGGATGAATTCAAAGTTCTAATGTGAAGCTCAATTATTTTGCAAGTTTGTTTCAAGTTTTAAATTGATTCATTGTGGATTGTTTTTACCATATCGAAGGTTTATGATTGGTTCTTAGATTGTTTTGGGTGCGAAACCAGATTAGTTTATTAATCATTATAATGCTAGTAGAGAGTTGAGTCGACCCGTAATTGTCTCTTAACTCCTACACAAGTAGAAATTGCAAGACCTTACGGAGGGATTCTGTGGAGCAATTGCGAGTAAAGACAACACCAGTAAGTGGTCCGAGCGTACCGAGTTTAACTGCTGGGATCAAAACTAAATTCACAAATCTTAATGCGTTCTTGGAATTACATCTTGTAGTCGAGCGCTTTCGTGTCAAGGTGGTTCTTTTGAATAGAATCTGGTAGTCGATCGCTTCCGTATCCGGTGATATAAGGAGTTTTGGGGATAGCTAAGCGTACCTGCTTTCCTACGGTTGGTGACAATTGTTTCTAACAAGAGATATACGGGTACAATGTTGAGTTAATGGTTAGTAACTACGAAGGATTTATTCAATATCTTTTTCCTTATTATCCTTCTTTTATATTTTTGCCGATTTAGATAACATAACAATTGCATTACTCTTCGTGGGAACGATCCTTACTACCGCTATATTATATTTAATTAGTGAGAAATATATTTTTATTTTGTTGAGTAAACGACGCTCATCAAATTCATTAATCATTATTTTTGTGATTACGTTACACTCCACCTTTCTTTTATTCTCATTGATCTTAATTATCTTCTCTCCAACTTATTTGTTGTTTTCTCTTATCATTTTCTTGATTTAAACAGTTTTGACAATAATCTCCGCAATCTTTAATCAACAGGTCCCTATTTCCAGCGCCAAAAATGTAGTAGCAGGAAATCCCACACTACACCCCTCACAAGAATTCATACAATCAAATCATTTTTAGATCAACAATCATAAGGTTTAATGATTAATCTCACCAATTTTACAAGATGAAAAGGAAATAAATCTAAAGAATTAACAACCACTCTGGACTTTCTCTCTCCTAATGACTTGCTCAACACTCGAAAAATATCTCTCCTTCCTTACGCCTGTTCAACTCTTTATATAGGGAATTACATAGTGGATGACAGCTAATCTGTCCTTTATTTTAGGATCTGACTTGCGATATTCTTGCAATAGTTCTATTGTTAATCTTTGCAAATACTCTAAACATCGCAGAGTCATCACACTTTTCTCATGTTTCTGTTATCGTCATCTGTTACGTCATTCTTCAAATCATCATGCGACGCTCGCTATGTGTTGTTGATCAAACTTCGTAAATGTGTCACTCTTGCGATATTTTGATCCTACAGGTTTATCAATTGGCTCATGTTCACCTTGATTTATCAAAAAAAAAACCAAACTTGTAGATATATTCGTGGGAGACGGATTTATCTATTACCGTAGAATTTTCTGTGTGATACAGATTTGTTTATTAAAGTCATCGACTTTAGGTTGTAGCAACTATTAGTTGTGGGTGAGATCATCTAAGGGAATCAAGTACGTAGTATCCTGCTGGGATCAGAGACGTAGGAGCATAACTGTACCTTGGATCAGTGTGAGATTGATTGGGGTTCAACTACAGTCCAGACTGAAGTTAGTTTGGAGTAGTCTAGTGTATGTAGCGGCTTAATACAGTGTATGTTTAATCTGGACTAGGTCCCTGGGTTTTTCTGCATTTGCGGTTTCCTCGTTTAAAAAATTATGGTATCTGTGTTATTTCTTTTTCGCATTATATTTTGTTATATAATTGAGATAATATAGGTTGTGCATTGTTCAATCAATTAGAATATCCGACCTTATTGGTTGTTGATTTAAATTGATTGACACTTGGATATTGGTCTTTGGTACCATCCAAGTTATCTCTCTTTGATTAAGACTCACAAATTGTATTTTCTTGAGTAAATAAAATTGAGATATTGATATAATAACTCCTTGAGATATTTTCTATTGATTGAGTCTAGTTGATTCTCTAGAAAGTAACTCTGAGTTGTCCATACAGATTGCTAATCGAAATATTTGGTGTGGTTGTTAGACCCCCGCTTTTTCAGAATTGATACCAAAATATAATTATGTTGTCATCCTTATGCAAAACAAAATAATAACAACACATATCAACCTTTAACAGAGAAAGGTTGAAAACCGGTTTTAACTATTGCGATGAAAAAGTTGAAACCTCGAAACACATATGCTTTTATGATAAACCAAAAGATTCAACATATTGTGACTTTTTAACATATGGTTTCTACTAGAACCCCTCATGATCCTTTGATAAATCCTACCAACATTGGCTAGAACTTAATCCCGCTAAATCAAAAAGTCACCCAAACCATAAGGGTTCACACATTATGAGATCGAATATCAAGGTAATAAAACCTAAACCAAACATCCCATAAACATACATAGCAATAAAATAAAACATTCAAGTACAAGCTATGTAATCAAAAGCTAAGAGAAGCACAGATAGACTACATTGAAAGCATGAAACATTTTATTTTTACACGAAGGTTCTTAACAGTAATACAACTTTAAAGATTGTTCACCAGACAAGCCTACAGTAATATACATAATATTATACAATAACAGTTGTAGAAACTAATCCGAGATGTCCATGTCAGTATCTTCTTCTGAAGAAGTATCTTTATACTTGTCTGAGATGTCACTCAAGGCTTCAGTAATATCTGGATATATGTTTGTAGCATGATCAATTAGATCAACAATGCAGTCATTCTTCCTTTGTAGTCTTCAATTAAGAGTTTGTGGGTCTCCTTCAACTCTTATAGGAGGAGGAGCATTGAACACTTTTCCTCTCATTTTTTTGAGAATTCCTTCTCCTAATTTCTTCGGAACTTTTTCCCGGGCGTTTGGCCAGACGATTCCAAAAAAGCTGCACATTTTTGTAATCAAACAAGCAAAACCAGGAGTTCTTATTTACCTCTTCGAATTGTGATCATTTGTCTAATCATTAAACCATGCAAAACAAAATTATCAATTTCTCTAACAAGATGATATGTAAGTTCAGCAACATCTCTAGTCCATTTGGTCTTATGCATATTGCTGGGACACAGATTTGCACAAGCTAGTATTCCAAAAACTTTGAGATGAAATTCAATATTAAGAATAAGAAGAGAGTTACATGACCATGCTCCACCAATTACTGACAAGATTGTATTGTTATCAACTCTATATCTTTCATCCGAACAAGGCAAGAAGGTATTCATGTATGGGTATAGAATCAATTCTGAAATCACTTGTTTGTTAACCTCAAATGATCTTGTACCTACCATAGTACAAAATGTATATCCTTAAAAATTCATCTTATACATGTTAGCATACAAAAGCTTTACAAGGTCCGGAGTAGCCTTGAATGAGCTTTCATGGATGATACCATATTCGTGATTTTTCACAAAGTTCATATAATTTCCATCCGAAACTTTAACAAAAATCATTTCCATAATGAGTTCTTTGATTGAACCGAATTTCACAAGGCATTCATCATTCAAAAAATAATTTTGAAAACTAACATCATAGGTAAGGATAGGCATGTTTTCATAATTGATATTCCTAGTTGTGTAGAGCATATTATTCCTATTTGAGCTTTCTCCAACATTGAAGTTCCTTCTACCCCTACTAGCCATTGAATCAACAAAAGTAGTAAAGAGCCACTTACAATCGATATCCCCTGTTGAGTGTTGATTCTCCTATCTTGATTTGAATTGGAATTATTTGAGAGAGACCCTTTGTTCTTTTTGCAACTTGGGATTGATTGAAGAAAAAAATTTCACTTGAATCGAACATGCAAAAATTACAAGTGAGAAACTTTCACACCCTTGTATGCTGTAGAGGTTACTTTGAAACGAAGAAGATATAAAAAGAGATAGTCCTATCTTTCTTTCTTTTTATCACCAACTCTATATTGTATTTGGATGTGGATCCGGATCCAAATAGGACCAAACACCACGTACATAATATTGATAAGAAATAGCCAAATATCGGTCCTTTGACCAATATCAGGTTGTCCAGGTTTCGACAATTTGGACAAACTAGGAGTTGACATGAAGTTATCAGTCAATGAAATTTCACTGGACAAGTCAAGACCAGTTTTAGTAGGCTCACAATCTATATCTGAGTCATCATAATCTTCAAGAGAGACTTCTTCTCAAGAGTCATAGAGAGAGTCTTCTCGAAAGATATTGATTTCTTCTGAGGTATAATTCATTAAGTACTCATGGATAAAATGATTTCCTTTAGAATTATTAGTTTTCTTTGAGTTGTCCAGCTCTTTGAGAAACTTATCAACCTCATTCCGAACTCTCTTAGAATCTTCAAGAATCTTGAGTGTTTTAGATAGTGACTCATATTCCTTTTGTTAATATATCTTAATCTCATTTTTTAAGTCAGAGAGTTGCTTTTCCATTTCTGCAAATTCAGATAATTTTCTGTCTATCTTGCTAGAAGCATCTTCTATGAGATTAAGATATAATCGATATTCGTTGAATGTACACAATTTTTTGGAACGAAGCGACTCAACAATTTCAGTGTTTGTTTTTGATTCAAACAGTTTTGAGTCATCTAATCCTTCCATCATGTTAACTGAATCAGGCATTGGTTCAATTTCTTATAGGTTGGTGTAGTAGCAGGAAATCCTACACTACACCCTTGATAAGAATTCACACTAATTAACACCTTTTGAAGATTAAAAATGACACTTTATTATTTGATTATGAGAAATGTTTACAAGAAATGGAAGAAATCAAGAATTCAACCGCTCTCTTGAATTTTCTCTCTCCTCAAGACTTTCTCAACACTCAAAAATACATCATCCTCTTTCTGAATCTAATGGATCTCTTTATATAGGGTAGTTACATAGTGGATGATAGCTAAGTTGTCCTTTAATTTTGGATTTGGCTCGCAATGCTCTCGCGGTATTTGTGGTGCTAACTCTCACAGGAGTTGTAATCATCGAAAAACAATCACACTCTTCCCGTGTTTCCTGTTTTCGTCATTCGTTACGTCATTCTTTGGACTATTCTTTGAGCTATTTTGCGACGCTTGCAGAGTGTTGTTTTAGAATCTCGCAGAAATGTTATAGTGATATTTCGATCCTACATCTTACCTCTCCTCATGTCTTCTTCGCGGAGTGAAGAGTATATGTGGATCTCTAACTCTTCATAATATCGCAACTTCTTATCTTTCCGTATTTTCCTTTCGACAATACTCCGTGAATTTAGTTTAACTGCCTACACGTGTCGTGAAATTTCCCTTTTTTTTACTGGAACGTCTTTCCTCGATAGGTCATCTACTTTTGTCTATAAAAGGTAGAATCTGGTTACAAAACTAATTTTATTCTTTTACTTTTCTATCTTCTTCGTCTCTTTGTCTATTCTTTCTATTTTCCGTCTGCAACTTTCTTCTCTCAAAGATTTTTCTGCTACTGCTTCCATGGAGTCATCAAGGTATCTCTTCTTTTAATGTTGTTAAATTTGATCTTACTTACTTAGATTATGTTCATCATTATTTATTTGATTTGTTTTTATCTGATTTTATTTAACTCTCATACTGTGTCTTTGCTTCAACAGAGATGTTCCCAACACCAGAGTTGTAGTCCAAAACCCTAATCTTCAGGAAGATTTCCAACAAAAACCCGTCGAGAAGAAAAGGAAGCCTGCGAGTAATAAGGTAGGAAGAAACATTTGTCTTCTTAATAACAATATTGTTGCCTTTGTTTCTTATCTATATTATTATTTGCAGGATAATGAAGGTGTTGCTAGACCTCGCAAGCAATATCGCAAGGTCAAAACTCTTGAGATTGATATTACTATTCCCAAATTTACATTTTCAAAACCTGTTTCTACTACTTCGCAGATAGAGCCTCCATCTTCTATTTGCGAGAATGTCATTATCAATACCCCCAATGCCATCAATCCTCCAATAAATGAGACTCCCAGAACTGTTATAAACAAAGTTTCTTCCTCTCCTATTTTACCCCCAACCGTTACCTTTCCGGACACTCCTCCTTCTGATTATGCAACTATCATAAATGATTCAAATCTCCAACTCGCCATCATTACCACTTCACCCTCTACACCTCTTCTCTCATCTAAAGAATCATCAATAGGGGTTGATGCTTCTTTTAGAGTTTTGTCTGACATTTTAGATGATTCCAGAAAATATTTTACTGTCCCCTTCAAATACGATGTTTGCGAGACTTTAATCAAATATTTTGGTTCTGACCGCACTGCTTCGCAAGCGTCTTTAAAAAATGAAATTGAATCTCTAAAGAGAAGCCTCCAAGCCAAAACTTCAGAATGTGATATTCTTGATCACAAGCTTCGCAACTCTTCACTAGATTGTGAGAATCTTCGTAATAAAAACAAGGAATTAAAAGGTATATTTCTTCTGCCGATGCCTCTAACTTTTCTGTTCCTGTAGATTTTCATCTTTTCTGTACTCAATTTCCTTTTAAATATTTGGTGTGCCTATTTAGCTTTAAATCAGAAACGAGTATTGAAGATATTTGAATTAGAATCTCCTGTTGAAGAAGCCCGTGTTGAGAGAGATTCCTGGATGGATCAATATAATAGATTAGATAATCTCTACACATACTCAATCGATAAAATAAATAATCTTACCAATGAGAACGATCAATTAGTGCAAAAGAAAAATCTATTAAATAGCGAAGCTACTCGCCTCTCATATTTGTTAACCCGAGCTAACTTGGCGATGGAATCTTTATCAGTTGAAAATAAAACTTTATCTCAGGAAAAACGTAGCTTTTTAAACAAGATGGAGATCTCCTCACAGCAAATAAATGATCTTCAGAAAATGTGTAACGACCAAGAGCAGTCTCTTCGTTCACTAAAAGATTAACTCATGGAAGTAACTGAATCTTCTGCCGCCGAGAAAGATAAACTTATCAAAGGCAGGTTAACTCTAAGTTTAAAGGCCAGTAAACTCCAAGATCAATATTCTCAATTAGAAGAATCTTACTCCTTATTATCAAAAGAAAACACTTATCTCCTCTCCAAAGAAGAAATTATAAAATCTCGCCTGAAGGGTATAGTTGGAGATAATTTTGATGATGCCATGAACCAATGGGAGAATTGTTTCTTAACACTAATTCAGAACTTAACTTCTAAAAAAGAAGGTAGTCGTTTTGACTTCCTTGATTGTTAGTTTTTATATTTTAACTTCTCTGTTATATTTCTTGCGAGATTTTCATCTGAATATCTTCTTGTTAACTTCTCTTTCTCTCAGAATCTGGAAAAAGCCTTCATTCTACTATTATTTATTTGATTAAGAAACTAGCTTTAGTTCGCAAGTAAAATGGAAGGCTCACCGCCCATCTTGTTAAATCTCGCGATCGTGCAGAGAGGAGATATGACTACCTTGAATACTACAAAAATATAGAGATTAGAAATCGTGACAAAGGTTTCTTTTGCAAGGTTCATCTTAGTGCTGAAGTTCTTGTGAATGACATTCTGATTTCCCAATCTCTACCTCCTGTATCCGTTGATCCTCTAAAAGTAGATGATGATGAAATTCCTCTTCCCATGGACAATGATCTATACTATGCAAGTAGTGAAGAAGATGTCTCTCAAGAAGACCCATCATAAAAAAGAAGAAAGTCCTCCAAGAGAAGTAGCTACTGGTGGTGAAGCAATTGCTGATGAAAAGTTAGATGAACAAGAATCTCAAACTAATCGTAACGCGAAGAATACCAGTAAGGAGAATGAAGCTGGCGAGACTAATAGCGAGATTAATACTGAGGCTTAAATTTTGCTCTTATTTTCTTTTCCTTCCTCTTTCTTGCGAACACTGTATCTTTTCTGCAACTTTGGAGTTCAACTTTGCCTCTGTTATTTTGAATATTCTCAAGAAAGATAATGATATTTTGTCTATTAACTCCACTATATTTGCCCTTCATTATCTTTCTTATAATGATCAAGTGTTTCCTGCATTCTGAGAAATCCTGCTGTGTGGTTCTGAATAATATTTCTGAGAAATTTCGAAGGATTCTGAGAAATATTTCCTGCGTTCTTAAAATAAAATAGTTAATGTTTGAGATTATTATGTTGGTCTTATTTTTCCTTCCTAGTTAAAGGTCTTATTGTGCCAATATTTGTGTCTGCGAAAAAATCGCAGAATATCTTTACATTTGCATGTAAAAAAACCATTGATCTTGCCTTATCCGTATTTTATCAATTTCTGTGCGACAATATGATAAGTCTAACTTCTCTTGCGAGAACAAAGCTTTATGACATTGTCGTCTTGCTAAGAAATCGCAGGACATTTTTACACTTAAATGTAAAAACCCATTGATCTCATCTTAACTTTTTCTCTTGGCTTGTTGCCTCTGTATAATATTTGTCACGCGACAATATAACATGCCTAAATTTTTTTGTGATCATAAAGCCCCATGATATTGCCGTCTTTAGACACTTATTAGCTCCCTAATGGAGGGTGCCGCCCTTATCTTCCCCCCGGTTGCCCCTTCAAGGAGGGCACATCGGCCATACAAGACTAGCTCCTCCTATCCGGATTTACCAACAACCAGTTGTTTTCGCAGCCTCTTGTCCTTTACGCCTATATGGTTGTTACAAGACTGCACCCTAAGTGGGGTTTTCTTCGGGCCGAGTGCATCATAGCCAAGACTTTCCAAGGATGGTCAGGGTAGTTTCGTACGCCCCGGTCACCCTTGGCTCAACCGTGTACCTCAGCGCCTTGGTCATACTATGCACTCCTTAGAAGAGATCCTCAGTCGTCCAACCAGGGTATAAATTTATATAGTTGGAAATCCAAGGTACCTCTCCCGGATAGGTTTTCTTTAACCCCAAAATCTTCATGACTCAGGTTCTAGCAGCGGTATAAACTTATCCCTGAGTCACGCAAAGAGATACCCCCTTATATGACGCACTTTAGGTCTTACATTTTCCTCTTGCGAAATTGTATCCGCGAACTAGGATGCACGCCATAAAGGTTCGTCCCATTCTATTAATCTCTGCGGATTTTTTATTCGCATTTCTTGCGATATTTTCGCAGTTCTTACTTGCTCTGTCATTGGAAGAATCTCGCAGTTGTAATTAGGATAGAAAAATTTATTACCCATTTCATCATACAACATACCAGCATCTATAATCTCGCAGAATTTGTCATTGATAATATCTTTTCAGAAATAATATATTCCATGGTCTATCAAGTCTTTGACCAACATCTCTACCTTCAGGATCCATTAATTTTTATGCCCCAGTTCCAACTATCTCTTTAATGATGTATGGTCCATCCCATTTTCTCTCCAGTTTTCCACCATTTTCTCGCTGATAAATTGGTGTTTCTCGCAGCACTAGATCTCCTGGATGGAACTCACGTTTTTTGACTCGCTTGTTATACTCGCGAGCTAACCTTCGCTGATAATTTTCCATATGTTGTAATGCTTTTTCTCTTTTCTCTTCTAATTCATAAAGTTCTCTTAGAATCATTCTAGTATTAAGATTCTTCTCCCAAACCTCTCTTCTTGTTGTAGGAATAACAACTTCTGTTGGTAGTACTTCTTCAACACCATACGTTAAACAAAAAGGTGACATCCCAGTTGCCTCTCTTCTGGTTGTGTTGTAAGCCCAAACTGCATTATGTAACTGTTCACACCATGCTCTGTGGTACCCTTCTAATTTATTTTTTAAGATGTCTGCGATTGTCTTATTAGTTGCTTCAGCCTGACCATTAGCTTGTGGGTATAAAGGAGTAGATTTTACACATCTTATCTTAAATGCATTGAGTAGAAACTCTATGTTTTGTCCTTAAAATTATTTTCCATTATCAGAAACCAACGGTGCTGGGATTCCAAATCTGCAGATAGTATTTTCAAACATGAACATAAATATATCTTTATCGCGAATGTGTTGTACCACTTTTAATTCTGCCCACTTTGTGAAGTAATCTGTCGCAATAATTAAGTATCTCTTCTGCCCTGAACCTAGCACAAAGGGTCCCACAATATCTAATCCCCATTTTCCAAAAGGCCACACACCTTTTGAAGATGATAATGGTGCCCCTGGTGCATGTATCCCTTTTCCATATCGCTGGCAATCTTCGCAACGTTTTGATAATTGTTTTGCATCTTCATGCATATACGGCCAGTAATAGCCTTTGCATTTTTGTTCTATAAGACAAAGATCTTCCTCCGCTATGATTACCAGCATCTCCTCTTTGCAACATTTTTAACACTTTTTCTCCTTCTTCCCTTGTCAAACATCTAAGTAATGGCCCATTAAAATATTTTCGATACAATACTCCATCCCTTAATTCATAATTTGTTGCACGGATCTTTAATTTGTGTGCCTCCAATCTATTTCTTGGTTTTTCACCCGTCGCCAAGTATGCATGAAGTTCTACTCTCCAATCTATGATAATATCGCTGGCTGGCTCTTTTGCGTCATTTTCTATTATCATTACATCCCTCTTTTCTTCTTCTTCTTTGTTAATTGAAGGTGATACAAGCGTTTGAATTCTTATGCATCTCGCAACTGGGTTTTTCATCATACTTGATATGAACGCAAAAGCATCTGCGAGTCTGTTATCTTTTCTTGATATATGTCTCCATTTTATTTTTAGAATTCTCGCAGATAATTCTTCAACAAGTTTCTTGTATTTCATAAGAGATGGTTCATTTGTTGTGTATTCTCCTTTTATCTGGCGAATAACCAGTTGCAAGTCACTAGTAATCCTTTTGTTTTCCAACTTCATATCTATGGCGAGCTTTAGAGCATGTACCACAACTTCATACTCTGTTTCATTATTAGTGGATGTGAATTCCAAACGAAATGAAAAATCCATTTTTTCTCCTTCTGGCGAGATAAAGACCACTCTAATTCCATTTCCTTCCCCATTTGATGATCCATCCACCAATATTTCCCACATGTTAGGTTCCTTTAATAGATCTTTTGGATCTCCATGTTCTTCTTCTATGTCCATCATTTCTTCCACAGCTTCATCATCTTCTAGAGGAAATTCTGCTAAAAAATCCGCTACAACTTGTGATTTTGGTGATGTTAGGACTTCATATTTGATTTCAAAGTGCCCTACTTGTGCATTCCATCTCTCAACTCTGCCTGATCTTTTTGAGTTCTTCATTACTGACTCAATGGGAACCTTTGTTAATACCTTTACTTTATGTGCCTGAAAATATATGCGAAGTTTAAAGGTTGCATAAACCAATGCCAGGATTAGCTTTGCAATTTTTGAATAATTTTTCTCTGCAGTATTAAATGTTTTGCTGATGTAATAAATTGGTTTTTCTATTCCGGTATCCACTCGCAGTAATACTGCACTTAATGCATGCGAGGTTGTCGCAAGGTAGATTAATAATTCTTCTCCAGGTTCTGGTTTCTGTAAGATAGATATGTTCATTAAATATTATTTAATTCCTTGAAAAGCCTTCTCATATTCGTCTGTCCATTTGAACTTTGTACCCTTCCTGAGTATGTTGAAGAAATGCTTGCATTTATCTGAAGATCGTGAGATAAATCTTCCTAGCCAGGCTAAGAGTCCATTCAACTTCTGTACATCTTTCACTGTTGCTGGATTTGGCATATCGCGAATTGCCAGTACTTTCTCTGGATCCACTTGAATTCCTTCTTTTGATACAATATAACCTAAAAATTTCCCTGACGCTACTCCAAAAGTGCATTTCTCATGATTCACCTTGATGTTAAAGAGTCGCATTTGATCAAAAATATCCTTCAAATCTTGCACATGGTTCTTAGATTCTTTACTCTTTATTAACATGTCATCTACATACACCTCTAATGTTTTGTGTATCCATTTTGCGAACACCTTTTCCACCATTCTTTGATACGTTGAACCAGCATTTCGTAACCCAAAAGGAATTTCTGTGTAACAATATAATCCTCTTGGAGCAAAAAATGCGATGTGCTCTTGATCTTCTTCAGCGAGAGGAATATGGTTATAACCTTTATACCTGTCTATTGAAGATATTCTATCATTTCCTGCTGCTGATTCAACCATTTGAGGAATATCTGGTAGTGGAAAACTATCTTTAGGTCAAGCTTTGTTTAAGTCAGTAAAGTCTATATAAATTCGGATACCCTTGTTTTTCTTTCGAACCACTACCATATTTTCAATCCATTCCGGGTATTTTGCTTGTCTTATAATTCCAGCATCAAGCATTTTCTGTAACTCTTCTTCTATTTTTGAGAGATAAGTTGTTGCGATTTTCCTTATCCTTTGCTTGAATGGTCTCACTTATTTGTTAATTTCTAATTTATGACATGCAAATGATGGGTATATTCCAGGCATCTCATCCATACTCCACGCGAAAATATTCTTATACTCTCGTAAGAGATTCACGATTTGCTCTTCTTCATCTGCACCCATTTTAGTTCCAACTTTCAACATTTTAGGTTCTTCTTCACTTCCAATATTCACTTCCTTTGTTGGTTCTGCTGCGATGTAGCTGGCCTCAGGTTCTCCCATTGGTGTTGGTGTTTCCATGACTCTCGCGAGCTCATCATCTTCTTGTGAGATCTCGCTGGGTATTCCTTTTCCTTCTCTGGCTCTTATCATGTAAACTTTAAATTCTTCTTCCTTTTTTGCCTCTTTTGCTAATTTTCTGTGAGCTTTTCATAGTTTTGGACGCTCTTCATAATTTCTCACTTCAATTCGATAACACAGCTTCACACTATCAGTTATCTCCTCTAATTTCTCCAATTCCACTAGGCATAGGAAATTTAATGCATTGATGTAATGTTGATGCTACAACCTTGATTGCATGTATCCATGGTCTCCCTAATATCATGGTATACGGTGCCTCCACATCCACCACACATAATGTTACTTGTGTTTCAATTTCTCCTAGCGGAATTCATACCGTTATTTCGCCTTTAGGTTTTGTTATAGATTTTCCAAAACCATGAATGTGATAATTTGAACAAGACATCTCTTCATCCTTATATCCCATTTTATTAAATGTATGATAGAATATAATATCTACAGAACTTCCTGCGTCCACCAAAGTTTTATTCACGGCCCATTCTTCTGCAGATCTTGTTGGTTTTTCCTTCTTCAATCGCACAGTAGATACCGTGATTACCAATGGAGATGTATGATCCAAATTTCCTTTTGGTATTTCTGCTGCTGTGAATGTAATCTCCTGCTTTTCCCAATCCTTCAGAGGTGATATTTTCTCCACCGTCATAATTCCTTTTCCTTCAAAATCTCGTTTATGAATCCTTCCTCTAATATTTTCATGGAATTGGTTGATCATTGTTTTTGTTATCGTGTTGCATTCCAACTTCCTGTAATCCTTCTTTGCTTCAATTATTTTTTCTTCAACTGTTCATGTAGTACCAGAATATCGCTACAATACTATTCCTGCGATATTAACAACATTTCTGCGAGTGTCACTGACGATTCTTCAACAACATTTCACGAGCGTTGCAGAACAATTAAAAGAAACTAACGATGGAAGAAGTAAAAGAAGAATGTGTTGATCCTGCGATAGAAATCATTCTTACGATAGGGAATATTATAGCGATCGTGATGAGATCGCTAAACAAATCCGAAATAGGAGGAAAACTTAGCTATCATCCTTTATGTAAATCCCTATATAAAGGGCACGATAGATCCAGAAAAGGATGATGCATTTTTGAGAGCTGAGAGAATTTTGAGGAGAGAGAAACTCCAGAAAGAAAGTTGTACTTCTGAGTTTTGATCTTTCTTGTAAATCTTCCTGAAAGTGAATTAATAAAAGTGTTGTTGTTCATTCACAATTATGGCTTAGTTTTCATAGATTCTTGACAAGGGTGTAGTGTAGGAAATCCTGCAACTACATTTTGGCGCCCAGAAACAGGGAGAATCAGTCTAAGAAATCTCAAATTGCAACTTGAAGATTTGAAAAAATTGTTAGAATTGGAGAAATGGCTAGAAGGAGAAGAAATACATCAGAACCACCAACAACTGTGAGGAGGAGCAAAAGACTTGCAGGTGAAGGAACATGTGAATTAGAAGAATCTTTAAGAATAAGATCAAGAAGAAATAGAACAAGAAATGAAGTAGAAAATTCAAATCAACAGATGAATCAACAAGCACAATCACAAAATAGGGATGTGGATTATGATAGAGTGAGCGTACACACTTGGAGGTCGGATTCGATAGAAGAAACAGAAAATCGACAATTAAGAAATGAAGAAGAAGGAGAAAGAAATCAAAGAATGGCTGGAGAATTAGTTCATGTGGGACGTGAAAACGGGACAGTAGATGATCTGAGGCAAATAACACAGGAAGAAAGGAGATTAGAGGCGGAGGAACGTGCGAATCTAACAAGACAAAATCATGAGCTAAGAATGGAGAATTTGAGGTTACAAAGAAGGAGGTCAAGAAGTACTGTAAGATCAAATTCAAGATCATTCAGGGAAGAACCAAGGCGAAATTCCCCAATGAGAAATGTTAGAGAAAAAGTACAAAATTTAAATGGAGAACAGCGTCATAGAGAAGGAGAGATAATTGGCGATCATTATAATCTGCGTGATAATAGAAATCAAGAGGGAAGAAACAACCAAATTGAAGAAGAGAATTCAGGGGAAGGTAGGAGGATATTGCATGGGCGAGAGAATCAAAGGAATCAAAGAATAATTGAAGAAAAAATTGAAAGATACTATATTGAACAAGCACGCCTGGCTTGCGAGAGAGAAAGATTAAGAGCAGAAGTAGAAGAGCAAGAATTTTGAGAGGCAGTACGACAAAATAACCATGAAAATAGAGAAAGAAGACGTGCACAAAATCGCTATAATGATAATATTCAAGAGGAATATGATAGGATACAAAGGAGAATAGAGAGACAGCGAAAATAAATAAGGAGAAATGAAGAAATTCGAAGAGAAGAAGATAGGCAATTGCGATTTCAAGAGGATGGTGAAAGAGAAAATCGCAGAGAAAGACAGGATGATGATGAAGAAGGAGATACGCAAAATCTCGCAAGACAAGAAAGACAAGAACGCAGAAGAAGAGAAGCTGCATTAAAAAGGCCTATGGAACAAAATTCAGCTGAGAATGAGCAAATTTTGAGAGAATTAGAAGAAATGCGAGGAATGATAAGCAATAGAAGAGAAGGAGGTAGAAGGAAACTTGATGAAGCTATTGAAGAAGCTGCGAGGACTCCATTTACTCAAGAAGTACAGTTAAGAGGAATACCTCCAAAATGCAATTTACCAGCATTAACCAGCATTTTTGATGGGACTACTTGTGCTGTTCAACATGTCAAAGCTTATGTTAGATGCATGCTACAGTCGGAGAATCATGATGCTGTATTATGCAAGTATTTTTCATCTAACTTAACCGGCGAGGCGTTGAAATGGTTTGAGGGATTACCAAAAAATATTATAACTTATTTTGATCATTTACAAGCTACATTCTTAGGTGCGTACATCAGCAACAATTCATCGCGGCCGGGTATTGAAGATGTGTTTGGGCTAAAACAAAGAGTTGGCGAGAGTCTGAAGCACTTAACTATAAGATGGAAATCAATGTGCAGCGAGATGGCTGGAAGAGTGGATGAAAGATATCTAATCCTATCCTTCATTAATGCAATGTTTGCGACTAATTTACTGTACATTCAGATTTTCAGAATTAAAAATACCATCACCATGACAGAATTGCGAGAACTGCAGGAAGAATACATTGCTTTGGAGGAGAAACAAAATGAGATGGAATCATACCCAATCGTGAACACCGGCTCGCTGGCAGCAAGTGGAAGTTTGCTCCCTAAATGATAAATAATGTAGCGAGCACCTCGCAATCACAACAGGAGAAGGTAGTCATTGATAATCAACAAAAATTAGTAGCGATGGGAAGTCGAGATCAGGAAGAATATGAAAGGGAGAAAGATTATTATAATCGCGGTGGTAATAATAAGATTCAAAGACTCGATCAACCTCAAGAAACTTATGGTGGAAAAAGGCAGAATAATTTTAAAGGACAAGGTAATCAGAGGATAATCTGGGAAGAAATTAAGATGCCATCTCTCAATACTAGCATAGAAAAGATTTGGGAAGATATCATTTTAATGGAAAATATACCCTCTCCGTGGAACATGGGAAAAGAACCCCATCCAAACAATCGAAGTCAAGAATTCTGTCTTTATCATCATTTTCATGGTCACACAGTAAACGATTGTAGGAATGTGAAGAGAATAATCTTGAGGATGATTGATCAGGGAAAGTTAAATCATTTTCTAGTAGGACATCTACAATCTCAGCAATTACCGCCAACACCAGAAACTCGCAGAGTGAATGCTGGAAAAGGAGCGGAAACATTCGTAATAGAAGTTGGAGCCAAATCAAAGAATTTGTTTTGTAATTCTATTGTACATTCACGCAGAACTATAGAGGACTTCCATGACAATATCTTAAGCAGGGTCTTCGCGAGAGACACAGATGGAAGAGAGATATTGAATATCGCGAGATCCTCGCCATTGGAGGAGTGGCAGAAGCAAACTCTATCTTTCACTGCGCAAGATGTACCTGAGGTTGGCGAGCAACATGATAATCCACTGGTCGTACGATTAGAGATTAATCCAAAACAAATGCAAGAATAAGATGAGGAGAATGATAGTAAAGTTGAAGATTCTTGGGCCATCAACAGAGTGTTAATAGATACATGGAGTTCTGTTGATATCTTATTTTATCATACCTTTAAAACCATGGGAGGAAGAGATGAAGATCTAATTCCATCAACATACAAAATCTATGGTTTTAATGGCACATCTAACAAACCAAAGGGGGAGATTGAAATGCAGATACCGTTAAAAGGAATATCTTCAAAAATCTTATTATGTATTGTGGACATCGAATAACCTTACAATGCCTTGATAGGACGACCCTGGTTACATGGGATATTGGGTGTAGCATCTACTTATCACTAGTGTATCAAATTTCCTCATCCAAAAGGTGTCGGAGTTATTAAAGGAGATTGGGGAGAAATCAAGAAATGTTATGAAATTCATATGAAGTCTTGCGAAGAAAGAGCTGAAAATAATGGCAATTGGAAGTGCAAAATTAAGCAACGACAGAAATGTGAAAGGTTAATGATTGATGCAATAGAACGAAAAGAAGATGTGAAAGCCGATGACGAGCGTCTCGTAGAAAAGGAAACAACAGAAAAACGTAGTAGAAAAGCAGAATCAGAGAATAATAAGTAAAGAGGTAAAATAATGAACTTCAGAGAACTCTGCGAATAATTTGTTTGAAAAATATGTAATTGAACAAGATATTATGCTTGAAAGAATCGCAAAACTTTACCAAAATGATTAAAGTTATGAAATTCTATCAGAGTTACAATACTCGCGAGAAACGCGAATAAAATTTCGCAGAGACATAAGAATGGGACGAACCTTTATGGCGTGCACCCTAGTTCGCGAATAACATTTCGTAAGAGGCAAATGTAAGACCTAATAGCGCGTCATATGATGGGGTATCTCTTGACATGAATCAGCGATAAGGTTATACCACTGCTGGAACCTGAGTCATGCAGACAATGGGGTTAAAGAAAACCTATCCGGGAGAGAGATCTTGGATTTCCAACTATATATGGTTATACCCTGGTTGGACGACTGAGAATCTCTTCCAAGAAGTGCAGAGTATGACCAAGGCGCCGAGGTACACGGTTGAGCCAAGGGTGCCCGGATCATACGAAACTCTCTTGCCATCCTTGGTAAGTCTTGGCTACAATGCACTTGGCCTGAAGAAAACCCCATTTAGGGTGCAGTCTTGTAACTATAATCCATATAGGCATAAAGGACAAGAGGCTGCGAACACAACTGGTTGTTGACAGATCCGGATGGGAGGAGCTAGTCTTTTATGGACGATGTGCCTTCCTTAAAGGGGCAACCAGGGGGAAGATAAGGGCGGCACCCTCCATTAGGGAGCTGATAAGTGTCTTAAGACGGCAATGTCATGGGGCTTTATGATCGCAAGAACATTTAGGCATGTCATATTGTCGCGTGATGCAAATAATGCAGAGGCAATAAGCCACAAGAGCAATGTTAAGATGACATCAATGGGTTTTTACATGAAAAAGTAAAGACGTCCTGCGATTTCATCGCAAGACGACAATGTCACGAGGCTTTGATCTCGCGAGAGAGCTTAGCCTTGTCATATTGTCGCATTATAATGAAGATATAAAGATAAGACAAGATCAATGGGTCAATACATGCAAATGTAAAGATGTCCTGCGATTTTGTCGCGGAAAGAAAGAACATGGCAAAATAATACCTTTAATTAGGAAGGCACAATAAGACCACAAGATTACTGCGATAATACTCGCAGATGTTATCAGAATTGCGATTTCACGCAACTATTATTGACGGTAAGATCGCCAATATTAAGGTAAATTTTGATTTTTATTTAATCTTTAATCAATTTTTATATTGCAGATGAATAATAGAGGCAAGTATGGGAATGTATGAGAACGATGAAATTATTATTCGTCTATCATATAAAAATTGTATAGATTCAAGCACGCAGATAATTAAAAGAATAATAGTTATATTGATTGATTAACTTGCAGAAAAAGAACTGTTTTTTTATTCTTACAGGTAGAAACAAAAGAGGCAAAAGAAATTTACAAATTAACGACAATATTACAGAAAAAGGAGAAAGAAAAAGAAGAACTAGTCAGATCCATCGCGATCCTCCCTATCAGACTTCTCTTCATCGCCAGATTTTTCCCCTTTATCATTATCATCACTATTTTCTTCTCCACCAGATTTTTCACCTTCATCATCACTATCATTCTCATCCTCATCAGAATTTTCAGCCTCACTATCAGAGATGTCAAGAATGGGAATCATTGCGGGAACTTTCTTCGCAAGATCAGGGTATACAGAAGGATAAATTCCATGGTCATCGCAGACCAATTTAACAGAATCATTGCGAACAACAATGAGAGATCTATTGAAGTTCGCAGTGGTGATGCCAAACTGCTTCTTCAGTTGCGAATATTTGTAATTGCGAGCATCAAGATTATTCGCGAGATGATCCTTCTCTTGTTCAAGCTCCCTGATTCTTTTAAGAATACCTTTTTAAGCTTCTACAAGAATATAACAACAAGTTAGAAATTTTATAAAAGAGAATAATGAAAACAAGAAATTAGCGAGAAGAAGAGTAGCCAATAACCTTCTCTGTTAGAAATCATATCTCTAATTAGAGCCGCATGTTCGACTTGAAGGCTGACATTTACACCTAAATCATTTATCGCATTGTCAAGAACCTTCGCAGCCCAGGAAAACTCATCATCGCTATTAATAAGGAGACGAGATCGAATTTTAGTCTCCCTCGCAAGAAGATCTTCATTCTCGCGGATAAGTTTATCTCTAACCTTTTGAACTTCAAGGAGAGTTTTATGAAAATCTGATAAGGTTTTATCTCCCTTTTTTATGGCGAGATCCTTCTCGTCAATAAGATCGCTATTATTCTGCCTTAATTTTTCTATTTCTTTCTTTGAATCAAAATAAAGGCGCCTATATTTTTCAGGCAAGCCTAAATTGAATCTGTGTTCAAGTTTTAAGAGATTAAAATTGGATCTAAGTTCATCTATGGAGAGGGAGTTAATCTTATCATCTGAGAAGTTACTCAAGGAACTATTAAGACTAGCGAGAAGAGTATGATCATCTACAGGTTCAGGAAAAGTTTGAAAGATTATAGCCTCGTCAGTAAGACCATAAACATCTGCAAGTTAAAAGTGATTGCTTGAATAAGCTGCGATAGAATAAAAGGAATTAAGAAAGAAGGGAAACCATTCATACCATAAAGTTGTTGGTTAGCTTTATCGAGATTAGCGATCTTTTGCTTATCAACAGTAGCTTCCGCCTCCATCTGTTTATTCTTCTTGCGAAGTTCAATAACTTCAGACTCTAGTTTTTCTTTATCTTGGCCAACTTTAGCAGCTTTCTCTTCAGCATAGAAGCATCTTTTGTCTAAATCAGAAGCAACAGCAAAAGAAGCTCTTCCAACCTGCGAAGAAGAAAAACAAATTAAAATATAGCGATGAAGAAAAATAAACAAACTAAGGAAGTGAAAACATACCAAAGCACCAAGAGAATTCAAGAGACTAGGAGTCAGTGATCTAGAGATTCCTTGGAGAGAATCATTATCTACTAGGATAAGAGCATCGCAAACTTTAGCGAGAGCGTGAGATGTCTTTTCAATAACTTCATCCTCGCCATTAGAGGTCATGCTATGGGAAATATCGCTAAAAATTCTGGACAGATGAGTCATTGAGGAATCAGAAGAAAAAGAATTTCTTATTGAAGGAAAACCGCCAACATTAAAATCCTCGTCAATATCCTTATCAAGAACAACACTTGGATTTTCTGGAACTATTTGAGGAATTGAAGAAGAAGAAGGTTGAGTTTTAATTTCTTTAGAGGAGGATCGCTAGATTCATCATTGCGAGGGGCAGAAGATCTTCCCCTAGAAGAAGTAGTAGGCTTCTCCTTTATAGATTTCCCAGATGGTTCCTTTGGAGATTTCTCCTTGATTTGTGGAGGAGGCAGTGGTTTTAATTCTTCGATTTCCTGCGAGCACAGATGAAGATAAGAAATAGGGGCAACAATATATTGTTAAAAACTTATAAAGAAATATTTCATACTTCATCTGTGAAAGACATCAAATCCAGGAGAATGCTGGGTTTCCTAAGAGTTTGATAGCTGAGTTTCATTCTATCAATCTGAGAAAATCAAAAAAAAGTTAGCGAGAATATAAAGAAGACAATAAATAATAATAACATGAAAAGTTGAGAGAATATACTTCTTTAGATTTTTCAGGCCAGTTGAAGACCCAGGGTTGATATTCTGCGAGACTCGTGGGAAGTTCGCGAGAACCAGATATATAATGACCTTCAAGACTTAATGGGAAGATGAACCACTTATCTTCGCTAGAATGACGAGGACCTTGGTTAGTAGATGTATGAAAGTCAATATCCATCATAAGATCATTGTCACCAGTGACCTTCTCTTTCTTCAAACGAACACCCCAACATGTACTATCCCTCTTCATAGGGACAATTCTATAGTTTACAAAAAAGTTGTCCACAGTATAATCGCAAGAAACGATGGGGACATCTTTGAATAAAGGATTCTTTGGAGCATTGGGGTAGCGAGTTCCTTTACCAGCGCCACGAGAAGCATATTCAAGTATTAATCTGATGCAATCCCCACCCAATTGGTATATTTCTCGCGAGAACCTCTTGTCAGATATTATTTGATAGAATAACGGGAGTTCTGGATTATAAAGAGGGAGAGGAAGGCCAGCTTCAAGTTGTCCTAGCGATACTATGATTTTCTCGCGAGAACATTGATCATCAGTGAACAGTTTAAGGGAAAGTTTAGATTTAGCATCTTGATCTGGAATTAAAGATAAGTTAAAACCTTTAAGTTTGAGTTTCTCGCGCATTCTATTGAAGGCTTTCAAATTTTTAGCACCAGCAGCAACCATTTTCAAGTATGGGAATGAAGGCAGAAGTTAAAAAGGAAGAAAGAAATTGTGAGAATAATGAATGCGCAATTTACGGAAGAACAATAAGGTTGCAGAGAAGAAGAATGAAGAAGAAAGTAAAAGAGAGAAAGATAAGAAGGAGAAGAGTATTTATAAAAGAAGAAATTTCTCGAAGAAGACGAAAGTAATTAATGCAAGGGAAAGACGTGGGTGGTTAGATCGCAGCGGTTACAGAAGACGTGTCAAAAATTTATTGGAAGAAAGAAACTCGTGAAAACAACTGGCAAAGTACATAGAAACGTGTCAGAATGGGAAAGCAAAAAATATAAGCGATTATGGCATTCTTAGTTCTCATGATCTTCTCTTCTTCGCAGAAAAGACATGAGAAGAGGCAAGATGTAGTACCAGAATATCGCTACAACACTATTCCTGCGATATTAACAACATTTCTGCGAGTGTCACTGACGATTCTTCAACAACATTTCACGAGCGTTGCAGAACAATTAAAAGAAACTAACGATGGAAGAAGTAAAAGAAGAATGTGTTGATCCTGCGATAGCCATCATTCTTACGATATGGAATATTATAGCGATCGCGATGAGATCACAGAACAAATCCGAAATAGGAGGAAAACTTAGCTGTCATCCATTATGTAAATCCCTATATAAAGGGCACGATAGATCCAGAAAAGGATGATGCATTTTTGAGAGCTGAGAGAATTTTGAGGAGAGAGAAACTCCAAAAAGAAAGTTGTACTTCTGAATTTTGATTTTTCTTGTAAATCTTCCTGAAAGTGAATTAATAAAAGTGTTGTTGTTCATTCACAATTATGGCTTAGTTTTCATAGATTCTTGACAAGGGTGTAGTGTAGGAAATCCTGCAACTACAGTTACACAAATTTGTTCAATCACCTTCTTAACTCGAATATTGATCTTTAATATTGCTTTTTCCTATAATTTTCAACTTTCAATCCCTGTTTCAGGCGCCAAAATGTAGTTCCAGGAAATCCTACACTACACCCTTGATAAGAATTCACACTAATTAACACCTTTTGAAGATTAAAAATGACACTTTATTATTTGATTCTCAGAAATGTTTACAAGAAATGGAAGAAATCAAGAATTCAACCGCTCCCTTGAATTTCCCTCTCCTCAAGACTTTCTCAACACTCAAAATACATCATCCTATTTCTGAATATAATGGATCTCTTTATATAGGGTAGTTACATAGTGGATGACTGCTAAGTTGTCCTTTAATTTCGGATCTGGCTTGCGATGCTCTCGCGGTAGTTGTGGTGCTAACTCTCGCAGGAGTTGTAATCATCGCAAAACAATCACACTCTTCATGTGTTTCCTGTTTTCGTCATTCGTTACGTCATTCTTTGGACTATTCTGCGACGCTCGCAGAGTGTTGTTTTAGAATCTCGCAGAAATGTTGTAGTGATGTTCTGATCCTACAGTTGGATCACACCAAACACAAATTGTTATATCTTCTCTTGCTTGCCTACTCTGATACCAATTGAAAAGATGAGGGTACCCAAATATACCTCAATCTAAAAAATTTCCACCTATAAGTCCATTTCCTAAAGTGATTGTCTATGAACTGAGTCAAGGCAATACAACTAATTGGTTCACACTTCGTGTGATCGTCTATGGATATAATATCGAGACAATACAACAACAAAGTATGTTTACTTGATAATAGGTTCAGACTTAACCAAAATATAAGGATTGTCTATCAAGTAAAATAGGAATTAACGTTTGTTTATTTTACTTTTAATTATAATAAAACAATTATAATTGCGGAAATAGAAAAGTAAAAGACACAACAAGATTTTGTCAACGAGGAAACCGCAAATGCAAAAAAACCCTGGGACCTAGTCCAGAATTAAATACTCTCATAATTTAGCCGCTATACAAAATCAACCAAACTTCGTATAGTTGAGACCAAACAACTAAACCCATAGTTCACCTAGTTCCCTCAGTATTCCTTCGCCTCCAACTTGTAATAAGTCACATACTTGGAAAAATTCCTTTGGTTCGTATTCTAAACAGTAAAGGAACAACAAATCTGTTCGGTAATAACTCCTTTCAACCAACGTAATTATGAGTTTGATAAAGGCTCTTCCGTTTAACTAATAAAATCCTTTGTCGGGTCCTTAGATCAATCTCTCAACAACTAACGATTATGCAATCAATACTATTAATTACAAAGAAGTTTATTGATGCCGATCTACTCAACTAATCAATCCAATCTATCACAAGGATAAACCGATTATAGTTGGATCCCTTTCCAGCTGAAACAAGTATTGTGCACACCAAAGATTATGAACCCAAAAAGTCTTCTTGTCTTCAAATCTTGTTTACTCTTCAATCAGCACCTGTACATAATCAACTTGAATCTCTTGTGATCAATCATACATAAAACGGAGTCTGTTAATGTTGGATTATCACAAGACGTCTTTAGAACTACAAACAGTCTAAAGATACCCGTCGAAACTTCGATATAGTTTGAGTGAATCTTATATCAGAAGAGAAGATTCTCAAGCATAAACAAACTAGGTGCAATCAAAGTTCAACAACCTCTAGTCAATCAAATCAATCGAAACTAATAATAAACCGCAATTATCTAGTTTCCCACCAATGGTACTAATAAAATTTCTCAATCCCAAATAAGTCTTTAAGCTGAGCGGCCGTAAGAGATTTCACCTAATTAGGTTACTTTCCTCTCCGAATAGGTGCTCCACCAGTAACAACACAACTAGGTAGTTTTTCTGGCTTTAAGGATTAGTTTGCTCGAAATGTAAACTTTAATGTTTATAGACAAGGAAGTTTGGACACCAAGGAATTTCCAAAGCCGAATAATCTCAAAGATATGCAATAAACACAAAATCGGTTTTCATAATTCCTGGAAATGCTTTGTCCAAATATTGACCGAAATACAATAGATAAATATATAATCAGTAAATACACATTACTAATTATTATTTTCTAAATATATGCATTTATTTGATGGAAAATAAATAGCACATAAAAACTAAGAAACCTTAAATAAAAGATTCTTAATTTAATTCGATCCTGGGATTTCTCCTCTAGATATTAAGGAATATCTTTAAATAATAAAAGGTAAGAATTACTGCACGTGTTCAAAGCATGTCGACATCTTTACTTTGCAATCTTGGAAACGATTTGCCACACTTCCTGTAGTACCAGAATATCGCTACAACACTATTCCTGCGATATTAACAACATTTCTACAAGCGTCACTGACAATTCTTCAACGACATTTCACGAGCATTACAGAACAACTAAAAGAAACTGACTATGGAAGAAGTAAAAGAAGAATAAGACTGATCCTGCGATGGTCATCATGCTTGCGATAGAGAAATATTGTAATGATCGCGATAAGATCGCAGAATAGATCCGAAATAGGAGGAAAACTTAGTTGTCATCCATTATGTAAATCTCTATATAAAGGGCACGATAGATCCAGAAAATGATGATGCATTTTTGAGAGCTGAAAGAATTTTGAGGAGAGAGAAACTCCAGAAAGAAAATTGTACTTCTGAGTTTTAATATTTCTTATAAATCTTCCTGAAAGTGAATTAATAAAAGTGTTGTTGCTCATTCACAGTTATGACTTAGTTTTCATAGATTCTTGACAAGGGTGTAGTGTAGGAAATCCTGCAACTACATTTTGGCGCCCAAAACAGGGAATGAATTAACAAAAACTGAAGAAAAAGCGAAAAAGAAGATAAAAATTGTTCAAGATTAGGGAAATTATAAAGTAAATCGGTGAGAAAGTTGAAGGAAGAATGATCAGAATAAAAAAGGATTGTAGAAAATTGAAAGGTGATGTAATAACAAAAGAAATGATTGATAAATTTCATGAAAGTATCAAAGGAAGGATACATAAACGGGATTTTGAAGGAAGGAAGATTATGACAGTGGAGAATATATCATCATTGAAAGATTGGGAAAAACAAGAAATTACGTTTACATCAGCAGAAATACCAGAAGAAGATTCAAGTCATATATCTCCATTGGTGGTCACAGTGACCACTATACCAATGAGAAAGGAGAAATCGATAAAATCTGATGAAGAATGGGCTATGAATAGAACTTTAGTAGACACAGGAAGTTCTGTACACATGATATTTTATCATACCTTCAAGAAAATGGGATATAAGGATGAAGAAATGTCTCATTCAACGTATTATGTTCATGGCTTTGGAAAGTCTGTAACAAAACCTAAAGGCGAGATAATGGTACGAATTCCACTAGGAGAAATTGAAACAAAAATATCATTATGTGTGGTAGATGTGGAATCACCATACAATATGATACTGGGAAGACCGTGGATACATGCAATCAAGGCTGTGGCGTTAAAATTACATCAATGTATTAAATTTCCTATGCCTAGTGGAATTGGAGAAATTAGAGGAGATGTGAATTTCGCGGGATTGTGCTACCAAATTGAAGTAAGAAATTATGAAGAACGTCCAAAGTTGCGAAAGGCTCGCAGAAAACTAGTAAAAGAATTGAAGAAGGAAGAAGAATTTAAAGTTTACATGATAAGAGCAAAAGAAGGAAAAGGAGTGCCCAGTGAAATTTCGCGAGAAGGAGATGAATTCACGAGAGTTATGAAAACGCCAACACCAATGGGAGAATGGAATCCAGCTACACTACATCGCTGAACCAACAAAAGAAATAAATATTGGAAGTAAAGAAGAACCTAAAATGCTGAAAATTGGGACTAGAATGGAGGCAGATGAGGAAGAAAGAACTATAAATCTTTTGCGAGAATATGCAGATATCTTCGCGTGGAACATGGATGAGATGCCAGGGATAGACCCGTCAATAGCATGTCATAAATTAGAAATCAACAAAAACATAAGACCATTTAAGCAAAGAATAAGGAAGATCGCAACAACATATCATTCTCAAATAGAAGAAGAATTACAGAAGATGCTCGAAGCAGGAATTATAAGACAAACAAAATATCCAGAATGGATTGCAAACATGGTGGTGGTCCCAAAGAAGAACAAAGGGATAAGAATTTGCATAGATTTTACGGATTTAAACAAGGAATGTCCAAAAGGTAGTTTTCGGTTGCCAGATATTCCACAAATGGTTGAATCAGCAGCAGGAAACGCAAGAATATCATCATTGGATGGGTATAAAGGATATAATCAAATCCCTCTTGCTGAAGAAGATCAAGAACATACTGCATTTTTTTCTCCAAGAAGATTATATTGTTATACAAAGATGCCATTTGGCTTACGAAATGCTGGTGCAAGGTATCAAAGAATGGTGGAAAAGGTGTTTGCAAAGTGGATCCACAAAACATTAGAAGTGTATGTAGATGATATGCTGATCAAAAGCAAAGAAGCTGAGAATCATGTGCAAGATTTGAGAGAGATTTTCGATCAAATGCGACAATTCAATATTAAAGTGAATCCTGATAAGTGTACCTTTGGAGTAACTTCAGGGAAGTTTTTGGGGTACATTGTGTCAAAAGAGGGAATACAAGTTGATCCAGAAAAGGTACAAGCAATTCGCGATATGCCAACTCCTGCGACGGTAAAAGATGTGCAAAAACTAAATGGACTCTTAGCCTCTCTAGGAAGGTTCATTTCGCGATCTTCAGACAAGTGTAAACATTTTTTCGATATACTCAAGAAGGGAACAAAATTCAAGTGGACAGATGAATGCGAAAAATCTTTTCAAGGAATAAAAGAACATTTGGCGAGTATATCTATATTACAAAAAGTCTGAACCGGAGAATAATTATTGATTTATCTCGCAACAACTCCATATGCGCTAAGTGATGTATTATTGCGAGTAGATGCAGGGGTAGAAAAACCAATTTATTATATCAGCAAAACATTTAATTCAGCAGAGAGAAATTATTCAAAGATTGAGAAACTAATTCTAGCGTTGGTACACGCAACTTTTAAGCTTCGAATTTACTTCCAAGCGCATAAGGTCAAAGTGTTAACGAGAGTGCCAATCGAATCGGTGATGAAGAATTCAAAAAGATCAGGAAGAGTTGAGAGATGGAATGCACAAGTAGGGAACTTTAATATTCAATATGAAATTCTATCCTCGCCAAAATCACAAGTTATCGCAGATTTCTTAGCTGAATTTCCTTTAGAAGATGACGAAGCTGTAGAAGAGATGATGGATATAGAGGAAGAACATGGAGACCCAAAAGAGCTATTAACAGAACCTGACAGATGGGAAATATTAGTGGATGGATCGTCAAATGGAGAAGGAAATGGGATTGGAGTTGTTTTCATTTCACCAGAAGGAGAAAAAACAACTTTTTCATTTAGATTGGAATTTGCATCCACTAATAATGAGACAGAATATGAAGCTATAATCCATGCATTGAAGTTTGCGATAGAAATGAAGTTGGAAAATGCTAGAATCACCAGCGATTCACAATTGGTTATTCACCAGATAAAGGGAGAGTATACCACAAATGAACCATCTTTGAAGAAGTACAAAAAACTTGTTGAAGAACTATCTGCCAAAATTCCAAAAATAAAATGGAGACACATATCAAGGAAAGATAATAGGCTCGCAGACGCTTTTGCTTTCATATCTAGCATGATGACAAATCCATTAGCGAGATGCATAAAAATTCAAACACTCTCAAATCCAACGATAAACAAAAAAGAAGAGGAGATATATGTAATGATGGTAGAAGCTGGCAAGGAAGATCCCACGAGCAATTTCGAAGATTGGCGAGCAGAACTTCATGCATACCTGGCGAGAGGAGAAATTCCAAGAAATAGATTAGAAGCACACAAATTAAAAAGTAGGGCAACCAATTATGAGTTAAGAGGGGGAGTATTATATCGCAGATCTTTTAATGGACCATCGCTAAGATGTTTGATGAGAGAAGAAGGACAAAAAATATTGAAGATGTTACATAGTGGTGACGCTGGTAATCACAGTGGAGGAAGATCTTTAGCATATAGAACAAAAATGCAGGGTTATTACTGGCCATATATGCATGAGGATGCAAAGCATCTCTCAAGACGTTGCGAGGATTGCCAGCGATACGGAAAAAATATACATGCGCCAGGAGCGCCATTATCATCTTCAACAAGTGTATAGCCTTTTGGGAAATGGGGGTTAGACATTGTAGGACCGTTTGTACCTGGTTCTGGACAAAGAAGGTATCTGATCGTCGCAACAGATTATTTCACAAAATATGGAGAAGTAAAGGCAGTACAACATATTCGCGATAAGGATATTTTTACATTCATCTTTGAAAATATAATCTGCAGATTTGGGATTCCAACACTACTAGTATCTGATAATGGAAAGAAGTTTGAGGGACAGAATATAGAGTTGTTGCTCAATGCATTTAAGATAAAATGCGGGAAATCTACTCCTTTATACCTACAAGCAAATGGTCAGGCTGAGGCAACTAATAAAAAAATCGCAGATATCTTGAAAAAAAATTTAGAAGGGTATCACAGAGCATGGTGTGAACAAGTGCATAATGCGATATGGGCCTACAATACCACCAGACGAGAAGCTACTAGGATGTTACCTTTTTTTTGACATATGGAGTTGAAGCTGTGTTACCAACAGAAGTCGTTATTCCTACAACAAAAAGAGAGGCTTGGGAAAGAAATCTAAGTGCTGGAATGATTTTAAATAAATTGGATGAATTGGAAGAAAAAGGAGAAAAAACTTTGGAAAATATGGAAAATTACCATCGAAGATTAGCTCGTGAATACAACAAGCGTGTTAAGAAGAGTGAATTCCAACCTGGCGATTTAGTGCTGCGAGAAACACCAAGTTATCAGCGAGAAAATGGTGGAAAATTGGCGAGAACATGGGATGGACCATATATCATCAAAGAGATAATTGGAAATGGGGCATACAAACTAATGGATCCTGAAGGAAGAGATGTTGGTCAAAGACTTGATAGACCACGGAATAGATTATTTCTAAAAAGGTATTATCAATGACATCTTCTACAAGATAACAGATGTTGGTATGTTATATAATGAAGCAGGTAATAAAATTCTTCTATCTCCATTTACAACAAAGCACAATAAAAACAGTGAGCAATATCGCAAGAATAACGAATAAAATTTCGCAGAAACATAAGAATGGGACGAACCTTTATGGCGTGCACCCTAGTTCGCGAATAAAATTTTATAAGAGGCAAATGTAAGACCTAATAGTGCATCATAAAGGGGGTATCTCTTGACATGACTCAGCGATAAGGTTATACCGCTGCTGGAACCTGAGTCATTCAGATGTTGGGGTTAAAGAAAACCTATCCGGGAGAGAGATCTTGGATATCCAAAAATATATGGTTATACCCTGGTTGGACGACTGAGAATCTCTTCCAAGAAGTGCAAAGTATGACCAAGGCGCCGAGGTACACGGTTGAGCCAAGGGTGCCCGGAGCGTACGAAACTCTCTTGCCATCCTTGGTAAGTCTTGGCTACAATGCACTTGGCCTGAATAAAACCCCACTTAGGGTGCAGTCTTGTAACTATAAGCCATATAGGCATAAAGGCAACAAGCCACAATAGAAATGTTAAGATGAGATCAATGGGTTTTTACATGAAAGTGTAAAAACGTCCTGCGATTTCATCGCAAGACGGAAATGTCATAAGGGTAAATTCTTGCAAGAGAATGTATGCTTATCATATTGTCGCAAAGATTTTGAAAGAAACATGGATAAGACAAGATCAAAGGGTCTTTACATGAAAATGTTAAGAAATCCTGCGATTTTGTCGCAGACAGAAAAAGTTTGGCAAAATAAGACCTTTAACTAGGAAGGCAAAATAAGACCAAAAGAATAATCTTACAAATTAACTATTATACTTTAAGATTGTAGGAAACATTCAGCCATCACAGAATTATATACAAGAATCCAAAATTCTTAATATCGCAGATTCCTTCATAATCTTTCAGAACATCGCAGCTACATTAATTATATCACGGATATTTATATAAAGACAGAAGATACAGAAGATATTTCACCATTTCAAGAAAGATAATAAGGGGGAAGATAAGGGAATGGAGAAGTGATATTTCATTATCTTCCTTGAAAACTTCCAAGAGGACTAAGTTAAAAGTTAATATTCTAAAAAGGTTTCAAAAATTACATCACTTGAGAAAGAAGGAGGAAAAGAAAACAAAAGAAAAATTCAAGCCTCTCCAGATTTATTGTTCTTGTCAGATTCATCAACATCATCAGCATTCTTTTCACCGCGAGCTTCTTCTTCTCTGGATTTTTCATCAGCGATTACTTCTTTTGGAGGACTTTTTTCTTCTTCTTCACCATCTTCTTGATTTTCTTGAGTGGTATTTTCTTCATCGTTAGTAAACTGTAACTCTACATCCATGGGAAGAGGAATTTCATCATCGTCAACCTCTAGAGGAGGGACAGAAACAGGAGAAAGAGAACGGGGAAGCAGAATATTGTTCACAAGAACTTCATCCCTAAGATGGACTTGGCGAAGAAGAGCTCTTTCACGATTCCTAATTTCTATATTCTTAAAGTATTCAAGATAATCAAGTCTTCTTTCTGCTTTGTCGTGAGCACTAAGGAAACTAGAAGCAAGAGATTTATTTTCTTTGTGAACTTTATCCAATGTAGCGGTCAGATAAGTAATGGTAGAATGAAGATTTCTTTCGGATTCTGCGAGCAACAAAATAAAAAAATCAGTTAGACAAGAATCTCGCAAGGAACATAATATAAGATTTTATGAGAAGATCAACAAGAGAGGCAGTCAACTGACTACCTTCTTTTTGCGAGGTTAAGTTTTGGATTAAAGCAAATAAACAGTTTTCCCACTGATTCATGGCGTCATCGAATTTATCGCCAACCATACCCTTCAGACGAGATTTCATGTTTTCTTCTTTGTTGCGAAGATATGAATTTTCCTTTAATAATGAAGAATGAGATTCCTTTAACTGAGAGTATTGGTCTTGAAGTTCACTGGCTCTTAAACTAAGAGTTAATCTACCCTTGATAAGCTTATCCTTTTCTAGCAGATGATTCAGTTAACTCCTTGAGCTCCTTCTTAAGAGAATGAAGAGATTGCTCTTGACTATTACATGTACTTTGAAGATTACTTATTTGCTGCGAGGAAATCGTCATCAAGCTTGAAAATATATGTTTTTCTTGGGACAAGGTTTTATTCTCATCTGATAAAGATTCCATCGCCAAATTAGCCTTAAAAAACAAATATGAGAGGCGATCAAGCTCGCCACTCAAAAAATTCTGCCTTTGCAATAATTGATTGTTCTCATTAGTAAGATTATTTATGCGATCAATTGAATAAGTATACAGATTGTCTAGTCTAGTATGTTGATCTATCCAAGAATCTCTCTCAACGCGAACTTCTTCAGCAATAGATTCAGATTTGAGTCTTTCTATGAAACGAGCCCGATTTGAAACTAATATATGAATAAAGAATTTAAGAAGGAGGTCTAAGTACAGAAAGTATGTATATGAAACAGAAAAGCAAAAAGAGCAGAGGCAAGAAAAATATACCTTTCAGCTCATCATTTTTTCTGCGAAGATTCTCGCAATCTAGAGAAGATTTACGGAGCATGTGATTCAAGGTATCACACTCAGCAGTTTTAGTTTGAAGAGTTTTCCTCAGAACTTCAATCTCATTCTCTAAAGCCGCTCGTGAATCATTACAATCAGAGCCAAAATACTTAAACAGAGTCTCGTAAGCTTCCTTTTGGAGAGGCTCAGTGGAAGACTTTCTAGCATTGTCTAAAATATTAGACAAGACTTTAAAAGCAACATCAACACCTGCGAAAGTTTCGCTTGATGAAGGAAAGGATTTAGAAGGTGAAATAGTAGTGAGAGTAAGTTGGCGATCATTTGAGATGGTTGAGTTATCAGGAGGAGTATGTGGAAAAACTACATTTGAAGACCGTAAAGGACTATAAGGAACCTCAGTCGCAGCAACTTTAGAATCTTGGCTTGTCAAAATGTCAGAAGGGGTAGAGGTATGAACAGCGATATTATCGCGGATAGGAGAAGAAAGATTTGGTTGCGATGGTGTGGGAGTAATCTTCACAGATGTTAACGAGGGAATAATGAGATTTTCCCCGAGTTTCTTAAAATGGCGAGACCTTTTGGGAGGTTTATCAGGATTCACGTCATTCTGCGAATAATAACCCAGATAAGAAACAGAGGCAACAATATTGTTATTAAAAAATAAAGGGTGTTTCTTACTACCTTATCATGCGCAGAATTTCTCTTCTTCTTTTCTACTGGTTTCTTGCGAGGATTAGGGTTGTGAGGATTAGGGGAGTGGACCTATGGAGTAGGAACGTGTCAGTAAATGAAGGGATTCACAACACGTGTAAGAAAGGCTGGATTAACGGGATCTTGTCGAGGAGAAAGTATAAAAGGGGAAGAAGTTGCGAAGAATAATAAAGAATATTAGTTCCCATGATCTTCTTTTCTTCGCATAAAAGACATGAGAAGAGGCAAGTTGTAGTACCAGAATATCGCTACAATACTATTTCTGCGATATTAACAACATTTCTACGAGCGTCACTGACAATTCTTCAACGACATTTCACGAGCGTTACAGAACAACTAAAAGAAAATGACGATGGAAGAAGTAAAATAAGAATAAGACTGATCCTGCGATGGTCATCATGCTTGCGATAGAGAAATATTGTAACGATCGCGATAAGATCGCAGAATAGATCCGAAATAGGAGGAAAACTTAGCTGTCATCCATTATGTAAATCTCTATATAAAGGGCACGATAGATCCAGAAAATGATGATGCATTTTTGAGAGCTGAGAGAATTTTTAGGAGAGAGAAACTCCAGAAAGAAAGTTGTACTTCTGAGTTTTAATATTTCTTGTAAATCTTCCTGAAAGTGAATTAATAAAAGTGTTGTTGTTTGATAGGTGTGATAAACACCTAATTTTATATCTAGTATTTATTCTTTCTTTGCAAGTTTTAGTGTGAATTATGTATCTTATGCTTACTTTTGAGTGTATTAGGTGCTTTGGAGTCGTTCGGAGCAAAAAAAGGAGAAATTAGCCATTAAGAGCTACAAAGTGCTAAAAGGAGCAAACAAGTAAAGTGTTATTGATGAAGAAGGGCCAAAGACCAATTTTAAATCATTTCAATCAAGGAATTCTTATCACCATCTCGAAGATAATTCAAACGCGAAAAGAACTCAAAACGAATGAGGTCATTCCGAGTTCGTATGAAGAAGTTATGAGCAAAATGGTGAAACCAATTTGGATTAGGTTTTCTGTTGGGCCTGCGCGAAAAGAGAAAGGAAAGATGCGTTTTGGGCTTGCTATGGACGTGAAAATTAGGGTTTTTGGTGGATTTTGAGGAGGTTAAGTATCCTAATTGGATAAGGATATCATCTCTTCTTCTACTTTTGTTCTAGGGTTTAGAAACATGTTAGGGTTTCTATTTATTCTTGTTATGAACTCCTTGAACATGAGTACTTAAAGTTTATTATTGGTTATGGAATAATTGGATTTCACAAAGCATGATTCTTTGATTCAATATATTAGTTTTGTCTCATATTTATCGTTTACAATTCTCTGAAAATATAGTTGTATGATTTGAATGCTAGTTTGATCGAGTCGCGAATCGGTTGAGTTTGTTTTCACATCTATTGCTAGTTTAGGGTTTATTATACGTAAAAGTGATATTCCTTGAATACAAGTAGCGTAAATATGATTATGGTTTGTAGTGATATATTCTTATGATCATATGTGAATCGTAACCTTTGTTAAATTGAATTAGTGCGCTTTCCACGTTCAATTGCTTTGATTGGCCTGATTTCATAGAACTTAATGCATCTAGGGAATTAAACTTGATTAGTGCTTTTACACGTTAGGTTGTTCTTTTAGATAGAACTCATACTCGCATCTTTTAATGTGTTTGTTGATGACAAAAGGAGATTAGCGGGATATTCTTGCGATCAAGATATTCTAGGGCTTTTGATAAAAGTTGAGATTAAATATCAATTCTAATTATTGTTTTGAAAGCATGTTAGTGAATGAAGATGAATCCTTAACCAATATCTTTTATATTTGAATTGACTTGATTATTTCTTTATTTGTTTTTATTTTATTTTACCTTATAAAAATCAGAAAACCCCCAATGTTATTTATAAGAAACCAATAATATTTTGACAACCTAGACCTCTCTGTGGGATCGATCCTTTCTTGCCCTTGGTATATTTATATTTTGAGTAGTAAGAAAGTGTAAATTATTTTTGACGCATACGACAGCGATCATTGTTCATTCACAATTATGACTTAGTTTTCATAGATTCTTGACAAGGGTGTAGTGTAGGAAATCCTGCAACTACATCCAAACAAGTTTAGAATTGGTTCATTTGACTTCTAAGAACTATGTGATTGATTATCCTATCAAATCACCAATCATGGGTTTCACGGTTCTACCAAAACTAGTTTCGGTTCTACCTCCATGTGAGTACTGTGCATAGTCACACTAGTTACCAAAATTCGGTTGACTAGGTACTAGGATCGGTTCCCCACAACTTATGGTAACTACTTGTATTCTGTTGCACATGTCCATAGGATCGGTTCCCCTAAAAATACAAACATGTTGCACATGTTCATAGAATCGGTTCCCCCATCTACTAAAAACGTGTTGCACCTCTTACAAGGATCGATTCCCCTCTTGTAAATTTGTTGCACCTCTTACTAGGATCGGTTCCCCAATGACTAGATAAAAGTTGTTATTTACAAGGTATCGATCATACCATCTTGAGTGATTACTTAAGATCAGTTTCACTAATAAAAGTCATACCAATACATAAGTCAGGCCTTGTGGATAGTTTTAACAAGTGTTGATGGTGGTTTTTAGCTTAGGGTTAAAATTGTAAAACCTTGCATCTGATGTGACGTCACTCTGTAAGGAAACAGAGCCACGAGTGTTAACCTCTACACTGGCATATTTATTGAGCCACTCAATATATTTACATGAAATTTATCCATACTGGCGCATGTAGCAACCATCCCAGATGTTCTGTAAATTTCGGTGCCTTGCGCTTAATATAAGTTTCTCTGAATGCTTTTTATGTTATGTTCCCTGTCTGAACCCTTAATGTTGATATGGCATGACAATTTGTGTTCACTCGTAGCAGAGTAGCACGAATTTCCAAATATCAAGGATAAGGTCTTTGCATAAGGTATTCAATCAGAAAGCATGCTTCTATCTGGCAATGAACTTAAAGAACTCTGTGTCAACACATAAGATTCAATCAATTACTTTTTCACCTTGCGAAATATACCGTACCTTGCTTGTCGAAAGTAAAACTAGGTAAACTAGGAAATTAATCCGCCATGGATTAGTAGGGGCAAAACCTTGCTCAGAATCATAAAATAGGGAGCCGCAGCATCAAATGGATGCGTGGCCATGCCTTAGGCCAGCTAGCGCCACTTTCCATTGACCACGCCCCATCCAAAACCGACCCTATTTCCCTCGACCAATCAGGTCGCTTGAAACTCACCACACACACATAAGTTGTGGATGGGCCCATACTTTCCGACCATATTTCCCATCGACCAATCAGGTTGTTCTAAAGCCGCCACACTCACACCAGAAGTGTAGACGCGCCCATGCTTGGCCGGACCTCCCCTTCCTACCGACAAATCAGGTCACTTTGAATGTGCCACAAGCACTAGAGGTATGGCCGCGCCTTGTTTGGACGCCCCCTTTTCTTGACCAATCAAGTCGCTCCAAATTTGTCACCATACATTAAATGCAAAATGCACCCTGTCGTGCCACCATACTAACTGGCAAGCCAAACGCGCCCTGCCATTAACACATATCAAGCGGTATGCCAACATACCAATCAGGTCGCTTTAAACTCGTCACTACGTGCTAATCCGCTCTCCATTTATGGCCAATGCCATAACGGACTCGAATTAGGATTTCATGAACGAAACAAGACTTTTGCTTCAGTAGCATTGGCTGAAACCCTAATTTTGGTCATAGTCCATAACATGCCACGAGCCACTTTAGCCTTGGCCATGCCTCCAAGCTCTAACTTAGGACACGCCGCCAAACCCTAGCCTTGGCCACGCTGCCAAGCCCTAACTTAAGCCACGACGCCAAATCCTAGCCTTGGCCACGCCGCCAAGCTCTAACTTTGGCCACGGCGCCAAACCCTAGCCTTGGCCACGTCGCCAATCCCTAACTTTGGCCACATAGCCAAATCCTAGTTTTGGCCATGCTACAATGCCTCAAGCGTGTCCACGCCACTGGCATACCGCTATGCCATGGCTATGCCAGGCGCCACTATGCCAATGATGCCACTCTGCTATACGACGAGATTTGGCCGTAATCAATGGCTATCATTCCTCGTGAGATGCAATCTCATCCATCCAAGTTCGCCACCGAACTGACAGGCTTGTGGCAAGTTTCAGGCGACCAGCTGCCTAAATTTTCGCCACCGTGCCACTGGCATTCAAGAGTTATGCCATCCATGCTACATTACCACTTGCGTACACCAAAACGCCCTTGCGCCATTAACATGCACCAACAAAAGGTAGCCATAATCAACGACTACCCTTCTTCATGAGATGCGATCACATCTATCTAACTTCGCCACCGGACTGACAAACCTGTGGCAAGTTTAGGTGACCATCCAAAACGAAGCCTAATAGCATAACATGTTATTTTCCCGCGGTAAGACCCTTGAATTTAACTTGCCATAAGTAGCAAAGTGTTATATATTTTCCACGAAAACACTCGAGACATCAAACATGCAACAAACTGGGGGATGCTCATCAGGGTATTGGTCTGGCGATTTACAGCGTGCAGCGTGCAATGCGCCCGTTACAAGAAAGTGTCATGAAGCAGGATAATTAGTGGTGGTAAAACGTAATGGTGTAAACAAATTCACTTCCTTCATCATGGAAGCATAATGACTGACGGTTACACGTTACTCTATTTTCTTCCACCACTCAATCGTTTCCACTTCCTACGAGATCAGGGTACATTTCAATATGACTTGTATAAATAGGCTTCACCTATTTCCACCAAAGGACAAGTTTTTGGTCTGCAACAACATAATATCCAGAAATCACCAAGAACTGGTGGCTTTTGATTCTACAAGCCAGTTCCACTTTCAGATACAAGTCATAAAATAGATACACCTTCAGAATCAACCATTCTAGTCTCAACACCTTCTTCACTTCCCTCCTTAAGACCAACCATTCTCCTTCACTTTGTGACCGAAGCAAGCCTGGAACGGTCATTTCTTGGTTTAGGCCAGGATTATATAGATTGATCTCTTGAATCAAAAGTACTCCCGTGCAGTGCATTTTTTTGGGTTTAGATTCGTTTCTCATCCATACACCCAAATTTACCAAAATCATCGGAAACAATTTTCACCCATAAACAATTGGCGACCATAGTGGGAGATTAATCTCTCGGTTGCAACTCAAATTCCCAGAAGATGGTCGGTCTTAGAACCAAGTCCATGATCCCAAATTTTACTCCGACTCTAGAGAATGGAGATGTCTCTTCCCCCAGCGTGGCACCTAATGGCGCAACCAATGAAAAAATTCCAAGATTGGACAAACTGGCACGGGTTCAGGAGATCCACACAAAGAACACAGACCTGGTAAAGGAGACGATAAACAACATACCCAGCTTTCTTGTCAGATTTATATCATATTTGAGCGGTTCACCCGCCCCGGAAATTCCATCACTGGGGACTGACGATCATTCTCAGGTAACCAGCTTCACCACCAATCAGAGACCGGTGAAACAGGAAGCAACCGCGTTGGTGGAAAGCTTATGTAAACTTATGCACCTTTCAAAGGACCAGCGAGCGGAGAAATTTATTGCGATTAATAAAATAGCCCTAGACGCGTGTTTGGGTCCTTTACGCTCAGAGACTTCAATAATATTAGATATGTCCGTCAACAATGTTACATTTACTGAAGACGACATGATGGAAGAAGAAGGAAATAATCGTGCCTTACACGTCACTGCTCGCATCAAGGATTCAGAGTTCAAAAGGGCCCTCATCGACACGGGGGAATCCTCCAATGTTATTACCCTCAGAACGCTCAGGACAGCTAAGGTACGTCCAAGAAAAATTATACGGCGGCATACCATGATGACAGACTTCGAAGGAAACCAAACCATCTCGTATGGGTATATCAACCTAAATATGTTAGTAAGACCAATCCATTCGAAGGTAAAGTCCGAGGTAATCGGAAAAGAGCCATACTACCATATGATACTGGGAAGGCCTTGGCTCCACGATAACAGGATCATTCCTTCAACATATCACCAGATCCAGAGCCGCTATCGCCTCTCCCAATATTTCTTCAACTGTGATGCCCCCGGTTGTCACCAGAGCTGCTGCCACTTCCTCATCAGGAAGAGAGACTAAAGGAGCCAGAGGAAGCCAACCTCTTGTAGATTTAATGGAGAGACGGGAATTTCTTGCCAATACTCAGACGGAAATGGCCACAAATCAGAAGGAGCGAAACAACGAAGATCTGAATGATTATGTCAAGGGGTTCAGAATTCAGGCGTTAGATTACCATGATCCAGATGTGATTGAACATCAATTGGTGGAGTTGTACATCTATACTTTCTGGGACTCTGTTCACATGGCTGGTAAACATAGCTGGGGACTCCTAACCCCTACTCACCTGAAAAGTGACTATTTGCATGTCGTCTTCCCATCTGCCATATCGTATTAACTCGTTTTTTCGAAAGTCAATTGTTAATGACACCCTCACTAGAGTTCGCTCCGGAAGCCACTTCAACGTTTCTCTCCAGAAGCCGTTCTACTTCAACATTTCTATTTAGAAGCCGCTTTGCTTCAATGAAAGCTGCTCCGCTTTAATGTTTCACTACGGAAGCCGTTCCGTTGCAACGTTTCTCTCCAGAAGCCGCTCCGCTTCAATGTTTGGCTCCAAAAGACGCTCCGCTTCAAAGTTTCACTATGGAAGCCGCTCTGCTTCAACATTTCTCTTCAGAAGCCACTCCGCTTCAATAGAAGCCGCTCCGCTTCAACATTTCTCTCCAGAACCCACTCTACTTCAATGGAAGCCACTCCGCTTCAATATTTATCTCCATAAGCCGCTCCACTTCAAAGTTATTCTCCATATGCCGCCCCACTTCAACGTTCACTCCAGAATCCGCTTCAACGTTTTTCTCCAGGAACCGCTTCAACATTTCGCTCCAAGAGCCGCTTCGACGTTCTCTTCCAAAGCCGTCGCTTCACCGAAAAATATATTTAAAAAAAGTAATAAAATCACAAACGTGAGTTATCAAAGCCTATCAATATTCATGTTCGTGGTCATCCAAGGTTCATAATCGTAGCTTCCACTCCTTCCTTTAAATATCCAGTAGTCACCACTCTTCCTCGCCAAGATCTTTACCCATAGTCACCACTCCTTTCTTTCAAGGATCGTGATCGTAGCCATCCAAGCACCTGTCATCTTGTTTTTGTTCCCACGAAAACACAGTCTCTTCTGATCATAGTTGCTACCAAGAACTATTGTTATTCGTTTGTTGATACCACCCAGAGATTTAACATAGCAACAATCACTACAAAGGTAATCCGTATTTCTCCATATTTTAGTTTCACATGGAAAAAGTAATAGAGTCACCAGTACAGATGCAAGATGATATCTTTATCATGGTCAACTCACTGGACATACAAGATAGAACCACGAAAACTACACTTGGTGTCTGAGGCTCAACATACGGAATCCCTTCATTATCGAGAAACTTTCAACTCAGAAGGGACAACCAACCAAGAAGGCATGAATGTAACAAGGTCACCACTCTTCAAAGATGTAGTGCAAGGATATCACCACCTCATTTTCTGGAAGGATCCTGACCAACAAGCAGTATTTGGCTCAGCCATTCCTAAGCATTGTTGTTAGTGAAGAATCAAAAAGGAAAGTCATGCCTCAGCAATCCACGTATACCAACTACACCATGTTTGCCTCATCACCTACTCAGAACTCAACACCACCTAACCAAGGCCTGCATGAAAATGCACATCGCTGACAAAGCCAAATTCGATGTTTCTAGATTTTTAATTTCCTATGGGAGGGGTGCATGGGCTTCCAAAAGTTGGGTGCAATACAGAGCTATCAGGTGCAACTCCCGCCTACTGATCAACAAATGACGAATCCAAAAATTGTCGAGTTCATCAATCCGTCAACCACCATACCAACAAATACAATAGAACTTTACATGTCGCGGGAATTTCTCAACATGTAGCTGTGCACTGCATCAAAGCCTCCAAAAGCACGCCGCAGAGATATTCTCATATCCGACCACTCCACCATATCTATAACAAGACAAAAGTGTAACTAGGGACTGCTCATCGTATCCCATTCGACACAATAGTCCAGGATTCAGAAGATATTTCATAGAATATCTCCTAGAATGAAGTGCTTGGAGACTTGTTAGCAGCACGTCGGCAACAGAATGCCTCTTAGCTCATCTACTTTACCTAACGATTCTTGAAGATGTCGATCATACAAGCATCCACAACATATCATCATCGCAATCATAAATTCAAGGTACCAAATAACCTAAAAGTCAAGGATGAACCAACAACGCAACCACAATCTCCAAGATTAGCCCTGACATTATTTCATACATCCATCCCAATAGAGCAATGGAGTTTGGTAAATTTTGAAATTCATTAGAGAGATTAGATACTCGTTCCTCTGGAGTCAGAACCTTATTACACATTCTGGAGAAGATCGATGGTAATATTGGGTGGATACATGCGAGGGCACCTTGATAGGTGTCTAAAACACCTAATTTTGTATATAGTATTAATGCTTTCTTTACTATTTTTCGTGTGAATTATGTATTTTATGTTCGCTTTTAAATTCCATAGGTGTTTTGGAGTCATTTACAGGAAATACATGAATTAGATGCTCAATTAATTACTTGGAGTCATTGGGAATTGATGGATGTGTAGATGGCTAGGTTGTGCGAGAAGAAGGTGAAGAATGAACTGTCAGTTCCTCAAAACTGACAGTTAAGTGGTAAAAGGAATTAGGCTATCAGTACTTCGAAACCGACAAGCCGTGAATGAGTTGGTTACCCCTTATTTGCCAGACCTGGGTGGTTTTATCCACCATTATTTATTACACTACCCTTAAGTTGAGAGAAATCATCTCTCGATCGTCCTCCTCCGAAATTCAGAGAGAGTAAAAGTTATGGCGTTGTAGGTACCGAATATCGCAAGACATTATCTTACGAACATTGTAATAAATATAAGAGGAAAGAGTTACAAAACGATGCGATGAAAAAGGAAGCACGGGTAAGTATAAAGATTTGCGAAGATAGAATAATCTTACGAAGATGTATTGCTATATTTCGCAATACATAAACAGATGTACAAATTTCACTATAAATAGGAGTTCAAATGTAAAATTCGAGAGGTTCTTTTAGTGAGTGTTAGAAAATATCTTAGGAAAGAGAATAGAGAAAATTGTAACTATTCTAGTTCCATTTAGATACTTTTATGTAATCATTTGAGAGAATTAATAAGAAAATTGTCATTCATCATCAAAAACTTCTTAAGTTTTACAAATTCTACTAAGGGTGTAGTTGTAGGTAATTCTGCAACTACATAATTGGCGCTAGAAACAGGGACTTGAAGAATTCCTGCATCATAGAAATAGCAAGAAGAAGAAACATATCAGAACCATTAACTGCAGTAAGAAGAAGTGTAAGACTCGCAGGAGGGGAAACAAATATGACAGGAGAACCTAGTAGGAGAGGGAGTAATCGAAGAAATCAAGCTCAACAAAAAATAGATCATGATCAAGTAAGTATACACACTTGGAGAACTGATACACCAGCAGAAGAATATAGAGCACCACAAATCAGAGAAAATGGGAGACTGATGGGGGAACAATTCTTGAAAGAGAAATGGAGGTATTAGAAACATTGAGACAAGGAATTCAAGAAGAACGAAGGTTTGAAGCTGAAGAACGTGCTAATCTAACAAGACAAAATCAAGAATTGAGAAGGTAAAATGAGATGTTACAGAGGAGGAAATATCAAAGTGTTGCAAGATTAAATGTTAGACCAGAGAGAGAAGGACAAAATTCACCAACAATCAATAATGAAAGTACTATGCAAGGACAAGCACGGAATCAAGTTGAAAGAAATCAAGAGAATCACTTCATTTTAGTACCAAACCACGAACAAAACATGGAGAATTTACGAACCAGGCCAAATCCTAGAGAGAACAATCAGAATGGTGAAGAAAATCGAGGGGAAGAGTCATCTGAGGGACAACAAGCAGTACATCAAAACAATTACGAGAATGGAGTAAGAAGACGTGAAGAGGCTCGTAACAATCAAAATATTGAGTGTGAAAGAATTAGGAGAAGAGTTGAAAATCAGCAAACAGAAATAGCAAGGAATGAACCAAACTTTCGAAACAGAATACAAGCAAATCAAGAAGAAATAAATCACATGAGGAGGAGAAATGAAGAAGAAGAAATTCCTGATATTCGCATGAGAAGGATGAGAAGAATAGAAAGGGAAGAACAAGAATTTCAAGATGCTCTGCAACAAAACAATTGTGATAATTTAGAAAGAAGATATTTGCAAAATTGTGCAAATGAAAACATTAATGAAGAATATGATAGAATGCGAAGGATCGCAAGAGAAGAGACGCAAGAACGTAGAAGAAGAGAGGCTGCGTTGAAGAGGCCAATGGATGAGAATTCTGAGGCAAATGCACGGATTTTTCGAGAATTAGCGGAAATGAGAGAGATGATAAACAATAGAAGAGGAGGAGATAGAAGGCAATTAGATGAAGCAATAGAAGAAGCTGCGAGGACTCCATTTGCTAGAAAAGTACAATTGGGAGGGATTCCACCAAAATGCAATCTGCCTACGCTTACCAGTATCATTGATGGGACTTCATGTGCTATTCAGCACATTAAAGCATATATAAGATGCATTTTACAATGGGAGAATCACGATGCTGTATTATGCAAGTACTTCTCATCAAGCTTAACAGGAGAAGCTCTAAAGTGGTTCGAAGGACTTCCTAAGAACACTATTACATCATTTAATCATTTACAAGCAACTTTCCTTGGAGCATACATCACAAATCATTCCTCACGGCTTGGTATTGAATATGTGTTTGGTTTAAAACAAAGAATTGGTGAAAGTTTGAAGCATTTGGTAAGAAGATGGAAGACTATGTGCAGTGATATGGCAGGGCGCGTAGATGAGAGATATTTGATTCTGTCTTTCATAAATGAGATGTTCGCAACTGAACAACTGTATGTTCAAATCTTCCGAAGAAAGAATTCCATAATGATGACAGAGTTACGAGAGTTACAAGAGGAGTACATTACATTAGAGGAAAAGCAAAACAATATGGAATCATACCCAGTAGCAAACACTAACAATCAAGATACAGGAGCAAACTTACTTCCTAAAATAATTAATGTTGTAGAAGGTACTTCGCAAACATCCTGGCAAACTTCTTCGCAAATTTCAGAAGAGAAGAAAATCAATAATAGCCAACCAAAGATGGTAGCAATGGGTAGCAAAGATCAAGAAGAGCATGATAGAGAGAGGAATTTCTATAATCGAGGAGGAAATAACTAGATCCCAAGATTAGATCAATAGCAAGAAAATTATGGGGGACAAAGGCAAAATTATTTTGGACAAGGGAATCAGAGACAAAATTATAACAATGGTCAAGGAGGTCAAAGAATGATAAGAGAAGAAATAAAGTTGCCACCTTTGAATACAAGTGTAGAAAAGATATGTCAGGCAATTATCCTGATAGAACATATACCAAATCCATGGAATATGGGAAAGGAACCACCAATGGGTCCAAGAAGTCATGAATTTTGTTCGTATCATCATTTTCATGGACATTCTACAAATAACTGCAATAATATCAAGAGGATTATCTTGCGAATGATTGATCAAGGAAAACTGGATCACTTTTTACTTAAGCAAACACAGTCGCAACAATTACCACAGTCTCCAGTCATAACTCGCAGGGAGAACACAGTACAAGAAAAGGGAAAAGAAACCCTACATATAGAAGTGGGGTCAAAAGCAAGGAATGTTTTCTGTAATTCTATTGTTCACTCATATAAAACCATAGAATATTTTCATGATAATGTGTTAAGCAGGGTATATACGAGGGATGGTGAAGGAAAGGAGATAATGAACATCGCAAAAATTTCGCGACTTGAAGATTGGCAGAAGCGTGAAATTTTTTTTGAAGCTACTGAAATTCCAGAAGGTTGTGAAGTACATGATAACCCATTGGTAGTAAGGTTAGCAATTTGCATGAATATGGAAGAAAGTGAAGATGATATGGAGGAAGAATCAATTGGTCTTAATAGAATTTTGATTGATACGGGAAGTTCTGTCAATATCCTCTTCTATTCTGCTTACAAAACTATGGGGGGGAAAGACGCAGATCTAATACCTTCTACCTACATGATTTATGGTTTTAATGGAACTGCTAATAAACCTAAAGGAGAAGTAAGCATGCGAATTCCCTTAAGTGGAATGCGAACTGAAATTCTATTTTGCGTTGTTGATGTCGAATCATCGTATAATGCTTTGATAGGAAGACCCTGGCTTCATGGAATTCTGGGCGTAGCTTCCACTTTACATCAATGCATAAAGTTTCCTCATATGAAGGGTGTTGGAGTTATCAAGGGTGATTGGGCTGAAGGAAAGAAATGTCACGATACAGAGGTAGAAGTTTGCGAAGGAAAAACTACTGAAAAGGAAAATTGGAGAAAAATAGCAAAGGCTGTAAAAAGAAGTGAAAATTTATTGGCAGAGGATTAAGACATGAAAGAATAAAATTACAATGTTAATCATACAGGAAATTTACGAGGATAACAAAGGGTGGTGATTTGCGAAGGAAGAAGAAAGAAGGTAATGAAACAAGAAGGTAATCAATATGTTTGCTCGTAAAGTATAACAAGATATAAGTTGAGGAACAAGAAATTGAAATGAGGTATTTTGTAACACAAGAAATTTTTTGTGATAAAATTTTACGAATTAAAATAATTTATTGCGATTAACTTTCATGGAAGAAAGACGCAAACATTAATTTGCGAATAAACATTTCGCAAGACATTAGCTTACGAACATTGTAATAAATATAAGAGGAAAGAGTTACAAAACGATGCGATGATAAAGGAAGCACGGGGAAGTATAAATATTTGCGAAGATAGAATAATCTTACGAAGATGTATTGCGATATTTCGCAATACATAAACAGCTGTACAAATTTCACTATAAATAGGAGTTCAAATGTAAAATTCGAGAGGTTCTTTTAGTGAGTGTTAGAAAATATCTTAGGAAAGAGAATAGAGAAAATTGTAACTATTCTAGTTCCATTTAGATACTTTTATGTAATCAATTGAGAGAATTAATTAGAAAATTGTCATTCATCATCAAAAACTTCTTAAGTTTTACAAATTCTACTGAGGGTGTAGTTGTAGGTAATTCTGCAACTACATGGCGCATAATAAAATCTGAGAGGTTGAGTATATGGGCTTCGGTGGCTATTAAGGAATTAGGTCGTGGTATAGAAGGTTAGGGTTTACGGAAGGTGGGGGAATAAAATACTAAAAAGGGGTTTGAGATAAATTCACAGATGAGTAAGCTTCTGGTGGAGAAATTTATGAAGAGATATGGGGTTTGAAGACTGGTGCCACTGAATCTTGATATCGTTGGAAGAAATGTTGGGAATTATGGTCAAGAACAATATGATTTTGGTGACTGATGCTGATTCAAAGGGTTATGAGATGCAATTGGCTAGGATGGTACAGAGTTGCTTCAAGGATTAATAGGTTGTATGAGTTAATGGTTACAGGAGCAAGGAGTAACTAAGATGGTGTTATTTCCAATGAGTTCTGTTGGACAGAATTTGAGACAAGGAATTGTTGGTGACTGTATGGGTTGTGCAGCTTGAGTGTGAAGTTGCAGATTGGAGGTAGAATGAAGTGAGGCTGCTGTTGATTTGTGAATCTATGGAGGATCTGTAGAGAAGGTTGTAATATTTTCAATACGAGCAGACATCATGACTGGATAGAGTAGCTACTGGTGGTAGAGATGGATGAATTTGCAGCCGCAAGATGATGCTGGAAAGTCAGAGATAGAGTTATTGTAATGGATAGTGTTGTTGGTATATGAAATCAAAGAAATGGTGTTGGATTTGGGGGTTATGTGAAGCTCAGGGAAGACATGAAGCCTCTTCTATCAAGTTGAGAAAGTGGAGGTAGAGATTCAAATGCAGTGAGGATAAGGTGGCTACTATGACTAAATAATGTAGGAATAGACTGGCAGCATAGATTGCAAGTGAGGAAGGAACCAATGGGTTGTGCAGGTTTGCTGGTGGTGCTTAAGTTTAATGTCTGGTACTGGTATTGAAGCTATAGGAAATTCAGATGTGATGTTGAAGTTGGTAGAATGCAAGAAGAAGTGCAAATGTCTGGGTACTGCAAGAGAAGCAAGAGAAGACAGAACCAGCGCTACTGAGGTTTGAGAAGCTGCAGTTTGCAATGATGTAAAGTGTGTTGCTGCTTTCTTTGAGCTGAGCTGCTGATTGTGGTGATGTGCTTATGAAATGGATTATGCGAGATTGCAGCGGAAATTGTATGGAAGAACTGATGATGTTGGTTGTGCAGTTGAGAGATATTAAAAGTGGATATAAAATTGATGATGTAGTTCGAGCTCATAAGGAAGGTTGCTTAAAATGGAAAGTGAAGTTGTGTAGTAATTGCAGGTTATGGCACTGAATGCAAAAGATGGCTGTGGTTTCTGGATAAATAAGAAGAATTCCTAAAGACTATTGTGTTGAGCAGAATGTATTAGTGATGGTTGTCCTGAGATGGTGCTTTTCGTCTGGAGTTTGTGTTGTTATAGATATGGTACTGGTGATTGCTGCCAAGGGGGAGCTATAATGATGCTAGTGTAGGAATGATATGATGGTTGAGGTGCAGGTGTTGCTACTGGCGATGTTGTGGCGCAAAACAAGGAGCATAGTTGCTGTTGGAGTCAGAATGTAGCTACAGATTAACAGTGGTGGTTGAATTGATGACAGAAGCTAAAACTAGGATATGTTGCTGGTGTTAGCCAAGGTTCAGTGGCGGTGACAAAGAGAGATGAATTAGCAACTGAGCTGAAGTAAAAAAAAAGCATGTTGATGCATATGGATGATTATGGTTAGATGAATGTGTAGGTATGAATGCAGGCAAGGATTTGAAAGGCATGGAATCGGCCGGAACTGATCAAAAAAAGTCAAAGCTCTGGTGGAATCGGTTATCACTGATTTGACTCAGTGAGGTGGATGATTTGACTCGAAATAACTTGGTCTTGTTGGACTGGGCTTCACTCATGGGATGTTCTATTGTTTAGCAGATGGGTGCGACCTAAGTTAGAGGGCTGTTTTTGGGCATACCAAAAAATTATCGGGCATACATTTTGTCTAGGTTCGGCTCACAAGTTGTGAGACGAACCTTGAGTATGCCCGGTAATTTTTTGGTATGCCCAAAAACATATCTCCTAAGTTAAGGACCTGAAGATGATATAAAAGCAAGACCTCTCCTTTTGGGAGATATCTAATCTCTTCTTATACTTTTGGGTTCTAGGGTTTAAAAACATGAAACTTCTTTTTATTCTTGTGATGAACTCCTTTAACATGAGTACTTAATTTTATTATTGTTTAATGATTAAGTTAGATTTCACATAACATGGTTCTTTGATTCAATATATTAGTTTTGTCTCATATTTATCGTTCATGATTCTATGAGAATATAGTTGTATGATTGACGTATTACAACATGATGGATTGTTTGTTTTGTCGAGTTGCAAATTGGTAGAATTTGTAATCACATCTATATATAGTTTAGGGTTTATCATCGAGCGATATCCTTGAACACAAGTAGCATAAATATGGTTATAGCTTATAGTGATATATTCTTGTAATCATATGTGAACCATGACCTTTGTTCGAATTTTTTCCGCAATGTATTTCAATTGCATTGATTAGTCTAATTTCATGAATCTTAATGCTCCATGTGAATTGAACTTGATTAGCGCAAGGCGTTAGGTTATTCTTTTGGTAGAATTCATACTTGCATCGTTTTACATGTATGTGTGATGAAATCAGGAAATTGCGGGATATTCTTTCGACTAGGTATCCCAGGGATTTTGATAAAGTAAAGATTAAATATCAATCCTAATTATTATGACAAGAATATGTTTGTGAATGAAAACAAAATCCTTTAACCAATGCTTTCACATCTTTGAATTTATTTGTTTACTTTTCTTTACTTGCTTTTATATTCATTTTAGTTACATAAATCAGAAAATTCCCCCTTGCTTTACATAAGAAACCGAAACATATTAACAACTTAGTCCTCTCTGTGGGAACAATCCTTTCTTTCCTTTTCTATATTTTATATTTTAAGTAGTAAGAAAGTGTAATTTATTTTTGACGCCTACGACAGCGATCAAATTTTGGCGCCGTTTTCGGGGAGGCAGCGGTTGTCACTTGTTTTTTTTTTTTTAACTTTGTTTTGAGAATCTTATTTCAGGTACCAATTTCTATGGATGGAGCATATTGGAGCAATCAATACGGCTTTCAACCTCAACAACATGAAAACTATCACTCTTATGGGGGGTACAATCAAAACCAATCCTTTGGTTATGGTCAATACTCCACGTACCCTTTTATTTTTTTCTCATACATATCAACCTTTTTATGGTGATTATGTAAGTGAGCAACCACAAAGAGGGGATGATACTTGTGCTGCTATTAATATTTCTTCGAGTTTGGTAGATGAGATGCAACAATTTATGGTCAGCATGGAGTCAGTTTGTAGACAACCAAGCATGTAGCCAGTCTCATCGAACGAATATGATAATAGTATGTTTGGCCCAATTTCTGATCGTAGTTATGATCATTCACCCATTCAAAGGGAAGATAATTGGCCTAGCAATACTGAAGTAAGTGATTCTACTTTTTCCTTGTCGAACGAGCTTTACCAACAAATGGAACGCTATATTCAAAATTTGGATGGATCACTCCAAGAGCTTCAAAAAGGTGTTTCCAATTTAAGACAAGGCATTGAGGAATACAAAGAGGACATGAAAAAATTCTGCGAAAGACCAATCTTTGGGAAGTGGTAGCCAGTCTTATGTTAACATGATAGTGACGATGACTATGAAAATACATCGCTTGAACCAATTTATGGTGACATCCCCAAAAAGTGTACAATGGAGTCTTTTTGCGATCAAGGTGGAGTTGAAAAGGAATATGATGACACTAGTGTAGCTTACTCAAGCATTGATCTTTATAACTATCAAGAACCTATTCAAAAGGTAGAGCTTGAGGATGATGCAACGAGTGTTCTAAAAAAGTTTCTTATGGTGAGACTTGAATCCGCAGTGGAGTATGTGCCTTAAAACAAAGAGGAGTATGTTGAGAATGGAATCGGTATGGCCAATATTGTGGAAGAACCAATTGAGCTTGCAAATGATTGTAATGAAGATGTTATTTCCGAGATTTTGGTTAAGGCAGAAACAGACGAAGAATGGTTGCAAGGTTTGATAGAGGACCATGATATACAAGAGGTTAATAATTCACTTGAGTTTTTCAAGGATGAAGAGGATTCCGTAATAAAGAGATTGTGCAAGGTTTGTCTAACCCTTTGCATATTAAGTCTTATCCTTTACCTCTTATTAATTTGAATGTATGTGCTTCGAAAATATTGTTGAATGACTTTGTTTCTCGATATCCTCCATTAGAAATGCTTCATTCTCGTACTATGCAGGTTTATGAACAAGAAACTGTGGAAGTACCCGACTCTTATATTCTTTATGCACTTCAAAGTGTGGACAAGAATAAGTGTGGGGGAAACTCTTATAGGTTAATAGTTTCAAGTTTGTTTTCTTGTATTAATATTTGTGTGAAGATAGTATTTGCAAAACAGGTTCTATGGGAGGATCCCCAACTTTTCAGATTATTGGTGTATGGGAATTCGTCTTGGAAGTCGGGCTGAAGACTTTAAACCAAGCGTTAAATGGGAGGCAACCCACTGGTTTTGTGTATCTATCTCTATCTCTATCCTTTTATTTATTTTTTTAGTCTTTTATCTTTATTTTCTTATTTTGGATATTTGCATATCAAAAATCAAACTTTTAGAGATTTTTGAATAATTTAGAATAAACACTAGCCTTTCTAAGTAGTTGAAATTTTTTCTTGACGATGAGGTATATATATTGGCTGAGTTGGGATTAGATACCAACTAAATAGCTTGTTTAGTGTTTATCCTCTATTGTTCAGAAATAGCTATGAGTTGGAGTATCAGTTTCCTTTTTATGCATTTTATTTTCTTATTGTGTATATATATCATTTTATGAATTTCCCATCTTGAACTTTACTTTGAATAACTATATTTTACATTGAGGACAATGTAAAGTTTAAGTGTGGGGGAGCATTTATATGTTTGTATAGTTTGTTTCATGCCTTTAGTAAAATAAAATAAAATTGCTTTATACACTCCGAAACCTAGAAACATGTGCCTTTAGGATGACACTATCAATCTAAATGGATGGAACCATCTTGGATGTGGGAGTTAAGGAACCCATTAACTAAAAGGACAGAATTATTCAAGTGTTATGAATAATATGATAGTTGTTACCATATCTCGAAATGTCACCGTATCACCTTCTGTTTTTATATTTGTAAACTTTTTGTTTCTCTTGAGTGATTTAGTGGGTCACTAACATTGAATTGTTATTACTGTTAGGATGAAATAGAGTGGTTGAGTTACTAAAAAAAAAAAAAAAGACCTGACCAGACCAATTAGACCAACCGGTATATATATATATATATATATATATATATATATATATATATATAAATGACACTTGGATAGCAATATGTGTGTGTTCACCCTGTCTCCGTCGCCTAAACAAGCGTGGAACGCAAGATCCATGGGAACTATCATGTAATCTACTGACAAGAAGAATGATGTAGTTGCAGAATAATCTACAACTACACCCTCAATAGAATTAGTAAAAACTCAAGAAGTTCTTGATGGTGAATGATAATTTTCTTATTAATTCTCTTAGTTGATTACATAGAATTATCAAAATGGAACTAGAATAGTTACAACTTTTTCTATTCTCTTTCCTAAGATAATTTCTTACACTCATTAAAAGAACCTCTCGAATTTTACATTTGAACTCCTATTTATAGTAAAACTTATCATAACAGTATATGAATTGCGAAGTATCGCAATTCATCCTCGCAAAATTATTTCATTCTCGCAAAACTTCATATTTCCCCGCACTACTTCTATCATCGTATCATTTTATAACTCTTTCCTCCTTTATTTATTACGACACTCGTGAACTATTATCTTGCGATATTCAGTACCTACATCTTGTCTCTTCTCATGTCAATTCTACGAAGAAGAAATGTCATGAGAATCTCTATTCTCGTAAATTTAGTGTAGTTATTACCACCCATCAAGTTCGCAACATGTCTTTTTACTTTTCCCTTACCTTTTTGACACGTTTCTTTGTAACCGTTCTTTTCAACCGTTCACGCTTACTCGTATTAATGAGTTTTTATCTTCATCAAACTCTCTCTATTTATAAATATTATCCTTTGTTTTTGCTTTTTATTCTCTTATCTTATTCATCTTCTTCACCACTTCTGCCTCTGCAATCTCTTTTATCTTTTTTCCTTTTTATTTTCCATCTTATATTCAATGGCACCAAAGAAGAAAACTATTGAACAGATTAATGCGGAACTTGCTGATAGGGACCTCATTCTCTCTGAGATTAAAGGTTATGATAATAAATCTTCTCTCTGTGTGAAGCTCTTTACCAACTATGTTTGGGATGATCAGAAAATTTTAATCTCACGAGCTCAAATCCTCGCAGGTCTTCCCCTTCCTCTTTATGATGTCAATCTTCCTCTATTCTATGAAATTATTTCCCACCCTAATTTTTCATGTGCTATTTATCAATTGACTGGTGATTGCATTCGCATTCTGGTTGAATTCGTAACTCGTGCTGCTACTGGAAAATCTTTGTATTCAGTTGATCTTAGGAAACCTGGATTTCAAGATATGGATATTATCGCTGCTGATTATACAGTTGAGAGTTTCTTTAAAAATTACATATTAATTCCTGCGAAGAAGGAATATAATCGTTGGGGTGTTCGTCTTCATCGTAAAGCTAATATCGCAGCATATGATCTTCTCATGCACGATATTGATTATGCCTCAGGAAATAATAAGACACCTCGTCGTTCTAATGATGAAGATTGGTATAAGTACCCTTTAATATTATCGGGTTCTTATATTTCCGGGATAGTAGAACTTCCTGCGAACCTTCGTAACCGCCATTATCACCTTGGGTTTATAGAAATGTATGTACTTCCATCTCCTTATCTTTTTGTTACCCTTTAATTTCAAATGAGGTAAGAAACACTCTTGTATTTTTCTAAACAATATATTGTTGCCTCTGTTTCTTATCCTTATTTGAATTTGCAGGTTCCACTTCTTCCTGAGATTGCTGCGAGTGAAAATAAGAGTTCTACTTCTTATAAAAGGTTTACTGTAAGACAACAAACTCTTCGTTCTGAGAAGGTTACCCAAGCTTCTGGTAGTCAAGATGATGCTCTTCACAAAGGGAAAAGGAAACTTCAAGATGTTGTTTACGAGAGGAGGAAAAAGAAGAAACTCTCAACCAAGTCTCATTCCAATGTAATCTCTTCTAATGAGAATATTGAGGAAGATCTTGGTGATGAAGATGATAAATTTCCTGAGAAGGACTTTAGTTCTAATTCGATAATTTTTCGACGAAGTAGATGATGATAATGATGTTGATGAAGGTGAAAATGAAGATTGTAGTATCCCAGAAACTTTTGCCTCAGCAATGGTTAGCATATCTGAGGCTTTCCTCCATTCTTCTCGTGGATTAGGAAATTCTCCTACAGCGAATGCTCGCAAACTTATTGCGAAGGCTTGTAAAGTTCCTTCTGTAATTGATAATAACTCCCTCAAAGTCATTTCAAGATTCATATCTCCTGCTTCATTATATACTTTAGGTAGCATGGTAAGTTTCTTCTCTATTCCTTGTTTATTTCCCTTATTTTGTTGATTTCTAACCCCTTTTTTCTTGTTTAGGTTGGAAGAGTTAGTTGTGCAGCTGCTTCTGATTGGGAAAGACGTCATTCTATTGCTGAGAAGAAAACTTTGAATCGTTGTAAGAAGTTAGAGGTTGAAAATTCAAATCTCCGTCAGAAAGTAGAGGATTTAAGTATTGATAACGCAGAATTAACATCCCGTCACGAAGATAATTCACAATCTGCGAGCATCGCAATTGATAATTTTTCTCTTCTTGAGGAGAATAATCAATTAAAGCTTGAAAATTCTTCTCTTCGTAATGATAAGAAGCAATTAGAAGGTAAATTCTTTGCGATGGTAATTATTTTGATTACTTTTCCTTCGTAATTTGCTAACCAATTCCTTAATTTCTCTCCTTGCATGCAGAAAATTATGCGAAGATGAATGACGATCTGGAAACTATCCTTGCTAACCGTAATAAGAAAATTTCGATTTGAGATCTCAAACTTCTAATTTCCCAAAGATAACCATAGTTTATATGTCAAGCATTTTTGAGCTAAGATAACTCGCAAGATTTGCGAAGATAATGAAATTCCTCTCAAGAAGTACTATACGCTCCTTTCCGAAGAAATTCCTGAAGATACTCCATATCTGGAAATCTCTGATAGTGAAGTTGAAAATAATAGTGAAGTTGAAGAAGAAGATCATTTTGATGGGAATAGATCGCTGAAAAATAACTTCACTCTTTTTTTGTATATCTGTTCGTAACTTCACTCTTTTTTGTATGTCTGCTCGCTGTTTCTTTTCAATACAACACTTTCTTCTTGATTGCACTTTTAATCAATCCAACAATTTCTTTTTCAAAGCTTAATTTGAATTAATCTTTCTTTGATTGATTGTTTCCCTTATTCGCATAACTTGATCATGTGGAGAGAAATAATATATCTTAAAGACTTAGCTTAGTATTCCCCTTCCCCTTATTATTGCTCTTCAAATGATCAACTATCGCTAGAAGTATTAGAATATCCTTCTCAATTTATCTTACGAAGTTTCGTCTTATTGTGATTATGAATATAAAGTTCTCCCTTTGAAGTATAAGAAATATAAGCCTTTTTCCTTTTGCGGAATGTTGCGAAGTAAATAATAAATCTCCCCTTGAAGTATAGGAAGTATGAAGTATACGAAATATGAAATACCCTTAAGAAGTATAAGAAGTATAAAATATCTTTGAAGAAGTATTCAATTCATGAAGAATTGCCCAATATATGAAGAAGTATAAGAATTATTACTCACTGTATGAAGAAGTATAATAAGTACTTAACCTTCGCAAAATTAAATATTTGTTTAAGAAGTATAATAAATATGATATATTCTTGAAGAAGTATAAATAGTATTGAATTTGTGGAGAAATATTCAATATATGGAGAAGTATAAGAAGTATGTAATTCTCGTAAAATTTTACGAGTATGAACTTATCTGTATTTGATTGCTATCAAAATCGCATCTTTTGTTAAGTCTTCGTGAAAATTCTTCAATGATGTTATCTTCTTTGATAGGACTTCTTGTAAAAATTCTTCGATGATATTGACGAAGCTGTCTTCTCTTCAAAACTTCATGATGTATATTCTTGTAAAATTTCTTCAATGATATCGACGAAGTTGTCTTCTTTTTAGATCTTCATAATTTATATTCTTGTATAATTTCTTCAATGATTTTGATGTAATGAATTTCATTAATTTCTGTGGTCTTATCATGCCTTCCTAAGTAAAGGTCTTATTTTGCCACCTCTTTTGTAGTAAATTTTTGTATTTGCGATAATATGACAAGTCTGAACATTCTTGCGAACATACAACCTCGTGACATTATCGTCTTGCAATGAAATCGCAGGACGTTTTTACACTTTCATGTAATAACCCATTGATCTCATCTTAACTTCTTTGTTTCATTCTGCGAGTTCTTTTTGTATGTTTTCCTTCTCTTTTTTTTTTTTTTTTTTTTTTTTTTTTTTTTTTTTAGAATGCTCGCAGAACTTCATTTGTTGCACAAATATGACAAGCCTTTATGTTTTCGCAAACAAGAAGCCTCGTGACATTTGCGTCTTATAGCACGTATCAGCTCCCTAATGGAGGGTGCTGCCCTTTATCTTCCCCCTGGTTGCCCCTTCAAGGAAGCGTACATCGACCATACAAGGTTAGCTCTTCCCATCCGGTTCTGCCAACAACCAGCTTTTGATCGCAACCTCTTATCCTTTTTGCCTATAGGGATTATAGTTACGAGGTTGCACCCTATGGGGTATCTTTGGGCCAAGTGCATCATTTTCCAAGACTTGTCAAAAATGGCAGATGTGGTTCAACCTCACCCGGCACTCTTGACTCAACCGTGTACCTCGACGCCTTGATCATTTTCTGCACTTCTTGGGAAAGACAGTATGCCTTAGTCGCCCAACCTAAATCCTCTTACACCGCATTTTATATTGCGTAATGTCACTAGATTAGGTGAGAATCCAAGGTGTCTAACCCGGATAGGTACCCCATTATTGGGTTGTACCCCTAAAATTTTACCATGTACTAAGGGCCCTTGGTGGTGTTCCGGTTACCCTTAGCCACGTTTATAGGTACCCCCTTAAATGACGTACTTTAGGACTTTGCCTCTTACTAAATATAGCTTCGCGAACTAGGGTGTACGCCACAAAGGTTTGCCTGTATAAAATTTTCTGCGGCTCTCTTTCTTTTTTGGAGGCTGATCACATATTGCGGTCTTTTATTCGCAAATTAATGAAAGTTTAATCGCAATATAAATTTTGAAATTCGTAACTTTTCCCAATTTCCTGCGAGCAAACAATATTCGTAAAATTTATCACGAAATAAAAAATTTTGTTTTGCAACATACCTCATTTCCACGAGCAAACATACTGATTACCTTCTTGTTTTATTATTTTCCTTCTTCTTTCTTCGCAAATCATAACCCCTTATTATCATCGTAAATTTCTTGTATGATTATCATCGTAATTTTATTCTCTTTTGCCTTAATCCTCCGCCATTAAATTTTCACTTCTTTTCACAGCCTTTGCTCTTTTTCTCCAATTTTCCTTCTTAGTAGTTTTTCCTTCGCAAACTTCTACTTCAGATCGTAACATTTCTTTCCCTCAGCCCAATCACCCTTGATAATTCCAATACCCTTCATATGAGGAAACTTTATGCACTGATGTAGAGTGGAAGCTACGCCTAGAATTCCATGAAGTCATGGTCTTCCTATCAAAGCATTATATGGTGATTCGACATCAACAACGCAGAACATAATTTCAGTTCGCATTCCACTTAATGGAATTCGCATGCTCACTTCTCCTTTGGTCTTGTTAGCAGTTCCATTAAAACCATAAATTCTGTAAGTAGAAGGTATTAAATCTGCATATTTTCCCCCCATAGTTTTGTAAGCAGAATAGAAGAGGATATTGACAAAACTTCCCGTATCAATCAAAATCCTATTAAGACCAATTGATTCTTCCTCCATATCATCTTCGTTTTCTTCCATATTCATGTAGATTGCTAATCTTACTACCAATGGATTATCATGTACTTCACAACCTTCTGGAATTTCAGTGGCTTCAAAAGAAATTTCACGTTTCTGCCAATCTTCAAGTCGTGAAATTTTTGCGATGTTCATTACTTCCTTTCCTTCATCATCCCTCGCATATACCCTGCTTAACACATTATCATGAAAATACTCTATGGTTTTATATGAATGAACAATGGAATTACAGAAAACATTCCTTGCTTTTGATCCCACTTCTATATGTAGGGTTTCTTCTCCCTTTTCTTGTGATGTGTTCTCCCTGCGAGTTATGGCCGGAGAGCTTGTGGTAATTGTTGCGATGTGTCTGCTTAAGTAAAAATTGATTTAGTTTTCCTTGATCAATCATTCGCAAGATTATCCTCTTGATATTATGGCAATTATTTGTAGAATGTCCATGAAAATGATGATATGAACAAAATTCATGACTTCTTGGACCCATTGGTGGTTCCTTTCCCATGTTCCATGGAGTTGGTATATGCTCTACCAGGATAATTGCTTGCCATATCTTTTCTACACTTGTATTCAAAGGTGGCAACTTTATCTCTTCCCTTACCATTCTTTGACCTCCTTGACCGTTGTTATAATTTTGTCTCTGGTTCCCTTGTCCAAAATAATTTTGCCTTTGTCCCCCATAATTTTCTTGTTGTTGATCTAATCTTGGAATTTGGTTATTTCCTATTCGATTATAGAAATTACTCTCTCTATCATACTCTTCTTGATCTCTACTACCCATTGCTACCATTTTTGGCTGGATATCATTGATTTTCTTCTCTTCTGAAATTTGCGAAGAAGTTTGTGAGGATGTTTGCGAAGTACCTGCTACTACATTGATTATTTTTGGAAGTAAATTTGCTCCTCCATCTTGATTGGTAGTGTTTGCTACTGGATATGACTCCATACTGTTTTGCTTTTCCTCGAGTGTAATGTATTCTTCTTGCAATTCTCGTAACTCTGTCATCATTATGGAATTCTTTCTTCTCAAGATTTGAACATATAATTGTTCAGTTGCGAACATCGCATTTATGAAGGACAGAATCAAGTATCTCTCATCCACGCGCCCTGCCATATCAATGCACATAGTCTTCCATCGTCTTACCAAATGCTTCAAACTTTCACCCACTCTTTGTTTTAAACCAAATACATCTTCAATACCAAGCCGTGAAGAGTGATTTGTGATATATGCTCCAAGGAAAGTTTCTTGCAAATGACTGAATGACGTAATAGTGTTCTTAGGGAGTCCTTCGAACCACTTTAAAGCTTCCCTGTTAAACTCGATGCGAAGTACTTGCATAACACAAGCATCATGATTATCCCATTGTAACATGCATCTTATGTATGCTTTAATGTCTTTGAATAGCACATGAAGTCCCATCAAAGATACTTTTGGTAAGTGTGGGCAAATTGCATTTTGGTGGAATTCCTCCCAATTGTACTTCTCTAGCAAATGGAGTCCTCGCAGCTTCTTCTATTGCTTCATCTAATTGCCTTCTATCTCCTCCTCTTCTATTGTTTATCATCCCTCTCATTTATGCTAATTCTCGAAATATCCGTGCATTTGCCTCAGAATTCTCATCCATTGGTCTTTTTAATGCAGCTTCTCTTCTTCTACGTTCTTGCGCTTCCTCCCTTGCGATCCTTCGCATTCTATCATATTCTTCATTAATGTTTTCATTTGCATAATTTTGCAAATATCTTCTTTCTAAATTATCATAATTTTTCAGTCGCAGAGCATCTTGGAATTCTTGTTCTTCCCTTTCTATTCTTCTCATTCTTCTCATGCGAATATCAGGAATTTCTTCTTCTTCATTTCTCCTCCTTCTGTGATTTATTTCTTCTTGATTTGCTTGTACTCTGATTCGAGAGTTTGGTTCATTCCTCTCCACTTATGTTTGTTGATTTACAATTCTTCTCTTAATTCTTTCATACTCAACATTTTGTTTGTTACGAGCCTCTTCATATCTTCTTACTCCATTCTCGTGATTGTTTTGATGTACTGCTTGTTGTCTCTCAGTTTCTTCCATAAGTTGCTGTTCTTCCTCTCGATTCTGATTGTTTTCTCTAGGATTTGGCCTTGTTCGTAAATTCTCCATGTTTTGTTCGTGGTTTGGTATTAAAATGAAATGATTCTCTTGATTTCTTTCACCTTGATTCTTCGCTTGTTCTTGCATATTATTTTCATTATTGATTATCGGTGAATTTTGTCCTTGTCTTTCTGTTCTAACATTTGATCTTGCAACACTTTGAGATTTCCTTCTTTGTAGCATCTCATTTTCCATCCTCAATTCTTGATTTTGTCTTGTTAAATTGGCACGTTCTTCAGCTTCGATCATTCGTTCTTCTTGGATTCCTTGTCTCAATGTTTCTAACATCTCCCTTTCTCTTTCAAGAATTGTTCCTCCCATCAACCTCCCATTTTCTCTGATTTGTGGTTCTCTATCTTCTTCTTCTGGTGTATCAGTTCTCCAAGTGTGTATACTCACTCGATCATGATCTATTATTTGTTGAGCTTGATTTCTTCGATTACTCCTTCTCATACTAGGTTCTCCTATTATATTTGCTTCTCCTCCTGCGAGTCTTAGACTTATTCTTACTTCAGTTAATGGTTCTGATGTGTTTCTTCTTCTTGTCATTTTTCTGGTACAGGAATTCTTCAAATTCCTGTTTCTAGCGCCAATTATGTAGTTGCAGAATAATCTACAACTACAACCTCATAAGAATCCATTAAAATGATTCCTAAATCTAATTAATTTGATATGAAACTAAGAATTAAAGTACTAAAATTATAAAAGTGACACAAAGATTTTTACTTCGCAGGGTAATTCTCAAGTCCGAAGTTGAGAGACAGTTTAGTTGTCAACATTTTGTAAGATCATATAAATAGCCATTTAGGCATGAGAAGAGGGAGAGGTCTTTTTTAGAGAGAGAGATAATTTTAGGAGGAGAGAGAAAATATTAGGAGAGATTTTATTTTCTTTATCATCTTCTTCCCCAAGAAATTCTAAAGATCCAAATATTCATTAATGGAGTTTCAATTGTACAATCATGTAATTACATACAATCACTAGTGAAGAACCGTGGATGTAGATCACATTGATCGAACCACGTAAAAATCTTTGTGTCACTTTTATAATTTTAGTACTTTAATTCTTAGTTTCATATCAAATTAATTAGATTTAGGAATCATTTTAATGGATTCTTATGAGGGTGTAGTTGTAGATTATTCTGCAACTACAAATGCGCTTGGATTCAAAAGATCTAATCATGTTGTCAAATCAAAAAAGAAAGCAAAAAATAATAATTATTGTTTAATAAAATCAACTCCTGGTTCCCTTGTATATGCCAGTTGAGTTGATATATAATTAAGATTGTCGACTGCTGGTTCCCTTATATATATACCAACAGTGTTGGCATTAGAATTCAGACCAGTATCTCAATCCAATATGATGCATATGTTCATCTTGCCGGTGACCTTCAGACAGATATCGGAAACACCGATCACTTAGTCAACATTCGCAAACACCTATCTTTATATCCATTTTCTTAATCTATTCATGTGTGATTATGGTTAGTCAGATTCCGAGTATTGTGGTTTGTTCAACTTTCCGAGCAGAGCTTAATTTACATATATATTAATTTGGATTCGCATCAGGGCACCTCCTCCAATAGCCATTTTGGATTCGTTCATAAGTTTGTCACAGGTAGCTGGAGTTGGAAAAATAGGTTTTGTAGGTAGACCTCTTGTAAACCTTTATGAGACTATAACTCGTCCACTAGGGACACCTAGGGGTTCAAAGGCTTGTTATTTATGCTAAGAGTAACCGTAGCCTCGACGACACGGAGTTGTATGTATGTTTTATAATTGTTTTGTTTGATTTGCTCGAGGACTAGCAAAGTCTAAGTGTTGGGGAATTTGATAGGTGTCTAAAACACCTAATTTTATATCTAGTATTTATGCTTTCTTTGCTATTTTTCGTGTGAATTATGTATCTTATGTTCGCTTTTGAATTTCATAGTTGTTTTGGAGTCATTTACATGAAAGACATGAATTAGACACTCAATTCGTTGCTTGGAGTCATTGGCGGTTGATGGATGTGTTGCTGGATAGGTTGTGCGAGAGGAGGTGAATAATGAACTGTCAGTTGAGTTGCGAAAGGAATTAGGATGTCAGTCCTTCGAAACCGACAAGCCGTGAATGAGCTGGTTACCCCTTATCTTCCAGAACTGGGTGGTTGTATCTAGGGGTGCCAACTGGTCCGGGTAGTGTGCTACCCGGAACCGGTAATTTTAATCGGTTTCGGGTCCGGTTCCTAAATTTATGGACCAGGAACCGGACCCGATAAAAACACTAATTACCCGTCGGGTCCGGGTATTTATCGGGTCCTTACAAATCAAATAAACTTTTTGATATTTTACTTTTATATTTGTTATATTAGCTTGAATCTAATAATTTTTTTTCGTATAAAATTATTATTATTTCTATGTAATATTTTTAATTAGGATTAAACATAAGAATATGAAGGATAAATGAAAAAATTTGAACGAAATTATACTAAATCTTTCTATTTTATGTAAACTTAACAAGTAAAACATAGATATTCGGGTACCCGGCGGGTAATACCCGTTAGGACTCGAAACTTATCGGTTCCTAACGGGTCTTACCCGCCGGATATTGATTTTGCTAACGGTTCCAATCTAGGGACCCGGAACCTACACACCCGGGTCTGGTTTGGTTCCGGTAATCGGGTACCCGTTGGCAGCCCTAGATGTATCTAGCTGTATCCACCTTCATTTCTTACACAACCCTTAAGTCGAAAAAAATCATCTCTCGATCGTTCTCGTCCGAAATTCAGAGAGAATTAAAAGTTATGGCGGCACAATCAAATCCGAGAGATTGAGTATATGGGATTAGGTGGCTGTTAAGGAATTAGGTCGTGGTATAGAAGGTTAGGGTTTACGGAAGGTGGAAGAATCAAATACAAAGAAGGGGTTTGAGATGAATTTATAGATGAGTAAGCTTCTGGTGGAGAAATTAATGAAGAGATATGGGGTTTGAAGATTGGTGCCACTGAATCTTGATGTCGTTGGAAGAAATGTTGGGATTTGTGGTCAAGAACAATATGATTTTGGTGACTGATGCTGATTCAAAGGGTTATGAGATGCAATTGGAGATGAATCTGGTGGTGCAATTGTCTAGGATGGTACATCGTTGCTTCAAGGATTAATGGGTTGTATGAGTTAATGATTATAGGAGAAAGGAGGAACTAAGATGGTGATGTTGCCAATGATTTCTGTTGGACATAATTTGAGACAAGGAATTGTTGGTGACTGTATGGGTTGCGCAACTTGAGTGTGAAGTTGTATATTAGAGGTAGAATGGAGTGAGGCTGCTGTTGATTTGTGAATGTATGGAGGCTCTGTAGAGAAGGTTGTAAGATTTTCAATACGAGAAGCCATCATGACTGGATAGAGTAGCTACTGGTGGTAGAGCTGGATGAATTTTTAGCTGCAATATGATGCTGGAAAGTCAGAGATGGAGTTAGTGCAATAACGAGTATTGTTGGTATATGAAATCAAAGAAATGGAGTTGGATTTGGGGGTTATGTGAAGCTCAGGGATGACATGAAGCCTCTGCTATCGAGTTGAGAAAATGGAGGTGGAGATTCAAATACAGTGAGTATCTGGTGGCTACTATGACTAAATGATGCAGGAGTAGATTGGCATCTTAGATTGCAAGTGAGGAAAGAACCAATGGGTTGTGTAGGTTTACTGGTGGTGCTCAAGTCTGATGTCTGGTACTGACTGGTATTGAAGCTAAAGGAAATTGAGCTGTGCTGTTGAAGTTGGTAGAATGCAAGAAGAAGTGCAGATGTCTGGGTGTTGTAAGATAAGCAAGAGAAGACAGAACCAGTGCCACTAAGGTTTGAGAAGCTGCAGTTTGCATTACTGCTTTTTTTGAGTTGAGCTGCTGATTGTGGTGATGTGCTTATGAAATGGATTATGCGATATTGCAGCATAAATTGTATGGAAGAACTGATGTTGTTGGTTGTGCTGTTGAGAGATATTGAAAGTGGATATGGAACTGGTGATGTAGTTCGAGCTCATAAGGAAGGTTGCTTGAAATGGAAAGTGAAGTTGTATAGTAATTTACGGTTATGGAACTGAATGCAAAATATGGTAGTAGTTTCTGGAGAATGAGAAGAATTCCGAAAGACTTTTGTGTTGAGCAGAATGCATTGGTGATGGTTGGCCTGAGATGGTTCTTTTCGTCTGGAGTTTGTGTTGTTATAGTTATGGTACTGGTGATTGATGCCAAGGGGGAGCTGTAATGATGCTGGTGGAGGATTGAGATGATGGTTGAGGTGCAGGTGTTGCTACTGGAGATTTTGTGGCGCAAAACAAGGACCAGAGTTTTTGTTGGAGTCAGAATGTATCTACAGATTAACAGTGGTTGTTGAATTGATGGCAGAGATAGAACTAGGATATGTTGCTGGTGTTAGCCAAGGTTCAGTGGAGGTGACAAAGAGATATGAATTAGCAGCTGAGATGAAGCAAGAAAAATCCTGTTGATGCATATGGATGATTACGGTTAGATGAATGTGTAGGGATGAATGCATGCAAGGATTTGAAAGGCCTGGAATCGGCCGAAACTGATCAGAAAAAGTCAAAGCTCTGGTGGAATCGGTTATCACTGAGTTGACTCAGTGAGGTGGATGATTTGACTCGAAATAACTTGGACCTGTTGGAATGGGCTTCACTCATGGGCTGTTCTATGGTTTAGTAGATGGGTGCGACCTAAGTTAAGGACCTGAAGGTGATATAAAAGAAAGACCTCTCCTTTTGGGAGATATCTAATCTCTTCTTCTACTTTTGGGTTCTAGGGTTTAGAAACATGAAACTTCTTTTTATTCTTGTGATGAACTCCTTTAACATGAGTACTTAATTTTATTATTGGTTAATGATTAAGTTGTATTTCACATAACATGGTTCTTTGATTCAATATATTAGTTTTGTCTCATACTTATCGTTCATGATTTTCTAAGAATATAGTTGTATGATTAACGTATTACAACATGATGGATTTTTTGTTTTGTCGAGTTGCAAATTGGTAGAACTTGTAATCACATCTATAGCTAGTTTAGGGTTTATCATCGAGCGATATCCTTGAACACAAGTAGCATAAATATGGTTATAGCTTATAGTGATATATCTTTGTAATCATATGTGAACCATGACCTTTGTTCGAATTGTTTGCGCAATGTATTTCAATTGCATTGATTAGTCTAATTTCATGAATCTTAATGCTCCATGGGAATTGAACATTATAAGCACAAAGCGTTAGGTTATTCTTTTGGTAGAATTCATACTTGCATCGTTTTACATGTATGTGTGATAAACTCAGGAAATTGCGGGATATTCTTTCGACTAGGTATCCTAGGGATTTTGATAAAGTAGAGATTAAATACCAATTATAATTATTATGACAAGAATATGTTTGTGAATGAAAACGAAATCCTTAACCAATGCTTTCACATCTTTAAGTTTATTTGTTTACTTTTCTTTACTTGCTTTTATATTCGTTTTAGTTACATAAATCAGAAAATACCCATTGCTTTATATAAGAAATCGAAACATATTGACAACTTAGTCCTTTTTGTGTAAACGATCCTTTCTTGCCTTCGCTATATTTTATATTTTGAGTAGTAAGAAAGTGTAATTTATTTTTGACGCCTACGACAGTGATCACACCTACCTTGAGTTCTCCTGGATTGTCTTGCTGTTGATTATAACTATTGGAGATTGCTTTGTTGCCATTAATGCTTGCTCTACCACCGCTAACAAATGACGAAGAGGAGCCAGATACTGCAGATGAAAGCATGGAGCCGGACGAACGACAAAAACAGTAGAGGGTCGATACCCCTTTTCATACGACCGCAGTTTCTAGAGTTTGAACAGAAAAAGGATTCCTTATTGCTCCATGAACGGGAATAGATTACTAGGCGCACCACACTCATGCTCCACCGCCGAACAAGTAGTGTGCCAATTTCTCTGCTTCATGACCGAACCATCAACACGCCAGCATGAGGAACACCAGTCGCTTAACCTACAATGCTCCATGACTCCAGCACTCCGGGTCAAGCCAACTCTCCATGGACCCAGCATTCCGGGTCAATCCAACTCTCCATGCCTCCAGCACTCCAGGTCAAGCCAACTCTCCATGTCTCCAGCACTCTATGTTTAAGTTAGCGCCAACGCTCCAACATTCCGTGATCCATCCAGCAAGCCTTCCAAGTGCCATTTCCACTGTTCCACGAACTGAAGCCATCAGTACCACCATCACCATTTGTTATCCAAAGTTCCAGCGCCTTCTTCACCGCTCAAAGCAGCGCAATCTCCGCCTGCTCCAAAGCCTAGCAAGCAACGTCGTGACTCCAGCACTCCATGATCAAATCCGCACTATCTCTGCCTATTCTGCAAAAAGCGCCGGCTCCATCTTTACTGTTTGGTAGCCAAAATAAAGTTATGTATCCACCATTCCACAGACGTAGCCAAACTAGCTACGTTATCCACCATTCCGAGCAAGAGGCGCCATTACGCAATGCCATCTACACACGGCCAAGATTGAAGCGCCATCTTCATGCGTTCCGTGACCTAGCCAGCTGTACCATCCCTTCCAATCATTAGCTGAAAAATTGGGGGTCTAACAACCTCACCCAATATTTCGATCAGAAATCTGTATGGACAACTCCGAGTTGTTTTCTAGAGAATCAACTAGACTCAATCAATAGAAAATACTCAAGGAGTTATTATCTCAATCTCTCGATTTGATTTACTCAAGAAAATATGATTCGCGAGTCTAATCAAAGAGAGATAACTTGGATGGTACCAAAGACCAATATCCAAGTGTCAATCAATTTAAATCAACAACCAATAGGTCGGATATTCTAATCGATTGAACAACACACAACCTTTTTTATTTCAATTATATTAAAATATAATGCGGAAAAGAAATAACACAGAAAACAGAATTCAGTTAACGAGGAAACCGCAAATGCATAAAAACACCGGGACCTAGTCCAGATTAAACATACACTGTATTATGCCGCTACAGACACTAGCCTACTCCAAATTAACTTCGATCTGGACTGTAGTTGAACCCCAATCAATATCATACTGATCCAAGTTACAGTTAAGCTCTCACGCCTATGATCCCAACAGGATATTGCGAACTTGATTCCCTTAGCTGATCTCACCCACAACCAAGAGTTGCTACGACCCAAAGTCGAAGACTTTAGCAAAAAAATCTGTCTCACACAGAAAATTTTATAAAATAGATAAATTCGTCTCCCACGAATAAACCTATGAGTTTTATTCCTTCTTTTGATAAATCAAGGTGAACAGGAACCAATCAATAAAACTAGACTTATATTCCCGAAGAACATCTCAGTTTTATCAATCACCTCACAATAGTCTTAATCGACGCAGCGAAAAAATATATTGTGGAATTACAAACGATGAGACGAAGATGTTTGTGATTACTTTTATATCTTTCCTATCGGAGATAGAAATCTCAAGCCAATTATTACAATTGTACTCGTACGATAGAAATAACAAGATCAGATCACACAACTACAAGAAAATTAGTATCGGTCTGGCTTCACAATCCCAATGAAGTCTTTAAGTCGTTAACCTGGTTTTAGAAGAAGAAAACCAAAGGTTAAAAGAAAAACGACTCTATCTTAGCAAACTAGTATCACACAGAATGTGTGGGTATTAGGTTTCCTAGTTGCTAGAGTTCTCCCTTATATAGTCTTTCAAATAAGGGTTTGCAATCAATGTTAGCTTAGTAACAAAGCATCCAATATTCACTGTTAGATGAAAACCTGATTAGATACAAGCTAATATCTCTACCGTTAGATCGAAAACTTAGCTTTCCATATACACATGTACTTGACGATTTTGGGTTTGTGCAACCGTACCCAAACGTGTACAATAGTTGGTTCAATATTAGTCAACCAAATGATTATCCAAATGATAACTTTCATATCAACCATATTCTTCCTCACCATAACTAGTCCAAATGACTCAAATGAACTAGTTAGAGAGTTGTTCAATTGCTAAGAGATCTTATATACTATACAAGACACAATTGAAGCAAAAATGATGTGATTCACTCGAATCGATTCATGAACTATAAATCCACGGTTTGCAATAGCATTCCTTAGATAATTTAAATAAGTTCACGAACATCGTTTTTAGACATAACCACTCAAGTTCGCGGATTGGGTTCGCGGACTTAAGTAACCGGTTGGAGTTCACAAACTCCAGCAGAAATTCTTGGGTTCAAGAACTTCTTTCAGTTCATGGACTGAGTTCGCGGACTGAAACCAAGCTTCAACTCTAGCAGAAATTCTCGGGTTCGAGAACTACGCTCGTTCGCGGACTGGGTTGACTGCTCAAGTTCCGGTTTTCACTTGATCAACAAAGTTCGCAAACTTCGGTTCAAGTGCATAAGGACTTATATATATAAGTGTTACCACAACAATGTTTATATCCCCCAGTGGTTATATTGTCTAAACTCTCATTTCAATCATTGAAACATTATCAGAGGACGTCATATAGTTGTTATTCATGAACTAGTTTTCGTCAGAGCAATTTCCAAAGTGATTGAAACATAACATGACTTTCGTCACTAGGAAAAGATGAACTCGGATAAAGCGAAAGCTTTACCAACACACATTTCGAGAAATAAATAAGCGAGATATACTCAGCTCGAAATGTCACATGTGTATATCTTTAGTCTATATAGTAAAACGACTTTTGTCTCAAGATAGATGATAGAGTAGATAGACTTTTAAGTGATAGATAAGTTTAAGTCTCCACATACCTTTTAGTCGATGAAGATCCACCGGTTCCTTGAGTAGTCCTTCGTCTTGTATGATGATTGCCATGGAGTTCTTGAGCTTAACTACACTTTCTATCCTAGTCTGAGACCTTAGCTATAGTAGACTAGAAATCAAGACTTTATAGTTTTGATCACTAACATTGACAAACATGCTTGATATAGCAACACATGCGAGTTCGACCGAGCAGTGCTCTAATAATATACCCCTTTGTCAATTTTAGTAGCAAAACTATTAATACATATGGAATACAAAAAACTATATAAATAAATTTTGTAGCTCCTATTCCACATGTCTAATCTTCAACAATACTCGAAATTTTCGTCACTTCCAAGTAATCCAATGATCCCAAAGGTTGTAAGTTTAGCATCATCGTTGTTGAAAATCCGTATCTATAACAATGAGAAAAGCATCGGTTCTCAATCATTGTAATACAGTGTCATAGTATTATTACACATCGTCAAAGTCCAATTGCATCACAACTTCAACAACAATACTATGGTGATACTTTACTCCCCCTTAGTCAATACTCCATCTCACATGGAAACCATATGTATTTGTAGTGTGAACTATAATTAATTCTCCCCCTTTTTGTCAATAAAACTGGCAAAGGTACAAGAACGGGATCTTAATGAAATTTCCGTAAGAGACATTTCATGACCAAAGGTAAATATGTATCATCTTGTTTAGATGCAATCATAAAGCCGAAGCTAAATGAATTCATCAAGGAGTTTATAAAGACGCAAGATAACCCCTCTAATATTCCACAGACGCGCTCTCCACAAAGATTTGGCAATCAAGCACAAATTCAAAAGAACTCTCCCCCATAATATGTCATTCCCTAAGGAACAACAAGAGTGACCTTAATTTCAAGAGAAAAGAAGGATTTATTTAGACTCAACAAATTACATACAAGTATGAATTTGGAATCCAACAAGAAATATTCAATCAAATTAACCAAAGAGAACCAAGATTAATTTGACTAAACATGCTCAACACAAGTAAACTTTTGGAGACTTAAAAAAAAACTCGATTAGATTATTCACAAGAAAACCCATGAATATTCCAACCGGATACACAATTAAACTAATCACAAGAGTAATCAATTCAATTGGCCACACTTGACATAAGAATATCTATGGAGCAATGACTAAGTTAATCATAAAAATAACCATCCTAGTCAATTATGCTCAACATGAAAAGAACTTACGGAGTGCTAACTAAATAACCATACTAGATGATTGATTTAGTTCATTTGGGCTCAACATAAGAGATTATGGACCCCGACTAAGATTATTGATAGGTGTCTAAAACACCTTATTATTTATCTATTGTTTATGCTTTCTCTGCTAGTTTTCTTATAAATTATGTATCTTATGTTTTGTTTTTGAGTATTTAGGTACTTTGGAGTCATTTGGATCAAAAGAAGAGGAAACATGGAAAAAGCGTTGGAGGCGGATTGCGTCTCATTATTTGCTTTTATTTCTTCATCTCTGTCTGAAAAGTATGCCAGCTTTAGTGATGCAAATTATGTCTAAAAAGGATGGCGGCTTTAATGATGTTAAGATATTGAAGAGAAGAAGTGGACTTGAGATGCAAGAGGCGGCTGCATCTGGTGGAAGAGCATTCATTTGGAGCATAAAAATGGAAAACTTGTCATTTCATGGGCAAACACTATATGGAGCCCAGCCATATGTTAAGGGGCAACTTTCTTTTGGAAGAATTATAAAAAGCAGCTAACTATGGTTAAGGGGTTTCCATCTGGGTGTCCCTTATCATCTATCGGTGGGTGCAAATATCTTTGGGGTCCAACCATCCACCCCAATGATTAATCTATACCCTAAATTCGAGAGAATCCATCTCTCATTCATTTTACATGAAAATGAGAAAGAACAGCAGAAGCGACTGCGCTGCTAAATCTCAGAGATTGAGATCGAAATGGGAGATGTGCAGAGATTGGTAATGAAGATGGGTTCAATTGGAAGACAGAGACACAGAGTGTAACAAAAGGTGAAGTAGCTGCTATTGGTTCAAAGCTGTTTTGCTGAGAAGAACATGGATAAAGAAATCTAAGATGGTGGACTCTTCAATTGAAATTAAAGTTAGGGTTTGGTTTGAAATAGGTACTGATATTCATGGGTCTGGACCTAATCGATTAATGGAGAAGTCTCTGCTGCAGAATCAGAGAAGAGACGATGATGAAATTGAAGCTGAGATCGAGATGGATAAAGCTGCCGTTATTTGTGATGGGTATGCTGTGAAAGGAATGGTGATTGTTGTTGAATCGGGAATGAATTGCTGTAAAGATCTCGGAGAAGGAATTGATTTAGAACTGATGGGTTCTGTGTTGGTGTAAATATCAGTAATGGAATTGCAGGGAAATAGTTGGAACCCTGCTGCAGAGTGGGTTGAGTTGTATGTTTGAATGAATGAAGATGTATGCTAAGAGTGTCGCAGGGGAAGAACGGCCTGAAATCGTCCTAAAAAAGTCCTGTAAACAAACAGAACTCTTCCCAAATTTCTCCTCCGGCGAGTCGACTCGGCACCAGCGATAACCGATCCAGCTCAGTAACTAAGACCGACTCAGACAACTCAGCCAGAGTTAGACAGCTGACTCCGATTCTCTGACTCCCTTGACTAATGGTTTGACTTGTTAGACCGTTATGACTAATGGTGGACTGACAAAATATTCCGTCGACGAAGAATAATTTTCAGGTGACCGGCGGCGATGGATTCGGTCAAAAACACAGTTTTCCGGCGAGCGTTTTTGGGACATATTTTCTACACAGGTTTCTCTCACTTGTGGACTTGGTGGACTTCTATCTAATGGACTTTGAAGACTAAACCTATTTTTGGAACAAGAAGAGCTATATAAAGGAAGTTTTCTACAACTTTTGGGATATCACGTTTTATTCTATTCTTGGAGCTTTTGCAGAGAACTACTTCTAGGGTTTGCTTTCTTTTATGTTTCATCTACTTTCTTTGAATATTATGATGATGAACTCCATGAATATGTGTAACTAAATACAACTATTGGTTATGGGATAAAAGTTAATTTCTTCAAGCATGTTATTTGATTCTATGAATTAGTTTTGTCTCAATTCTATCGTTTATGATTCATCGTTTATATTATCATATGATTTGAATGCTAGTTTGGTTGAGTCCGGAATCAATTGGATTTGTTTTCATCTCTATATCTATATTAGGATTTTCAATACGTAAAAGTTGTTATCTCTGATTTCTAGTAGCATCTTGTGGTTAATACTTGTAGTGATACATCTTTTTAATCGCATATGAATCATAACCTTTGTTAAAACAAATTAGTGCTCTTACACGTTTGTTTGCATTGATTAGTCTTATTTCATAGAACCTATTGCTCTTGGGGAGTTAAACCTAATTGTGCTTTTACACTTTAGGTTGCTTTTTAAGTAGATTTCACAATAGCATCTTTTAATGTTGTTTGTGATAAAATCAGGAAATAAACGGGATACTCTTGCGATCAAGATATCATAGGACTTTTGATAATTGTGAGATTAAATTACCAATTCTAATCATAGATGAAAAATACATGCTTGTGAATGATACTATCCCTTGACCAATATCTTCTCCCTATTGATTATTCCAACTATTTACTTTGCTTTATTTAGCTTTGTTACTTTGATAAAAACGAAACACACTCTTGGGTTATTTTGGTTACTTAAGAATCAAAAAATTGCATAACAACAATCGCCTCTCTGTGGATACGAACTCTTTCTTATCACATACTTCATTCATATTTAGTAGAGTGAGAAAGTGAAATTATTTTTGACGCATACGACACGCTTCAAATTTTAGCGTCGTTGCCGGGGAGGAATTCGGCTTGTTATATAGTTTTTAGTTTCTTTTTATTATTTTTGCTTTTATCATTTCTTCTTATTTCTGGTTTCATTTTTCTGACTTAGTTTTGAGAATTGTGTTTTAGGTACCTTACTGAAATACAAACTGGGAGAAGCAATGGGTGATGCAAATCGCACACTCAAGGAGTTGTCTTCTCACAAGCTAGATACACAACAGGGGTGTATTCAAACAAATTCTACTTTCGAGATCAATCCGGGGCTGCTTAGAGAATTACCAAAGTTCCATGACATGGTGAATGAAGACGCAAACAAGCATCTTATGGACTTCCACACCATTGTCATGGCCGTGCTTCCAGTGGATACTGATGCAGATGGTGCAATGTTGAAAAAATTTCAATTCTCTTTGGCGGATAATGCTAAGGATTGGTTATATTATTTGCCTCCCGAAAGTGTCACAACATGGAATGGTTGAAGAAACTCTTTTTAGAGAGATATTTTCCTGCGTCAAAGTCTACTCAAATTCGCAAGGATATTTGTGGGATGAAGCAAAATTTGGGAGAATCTTTATATGAATGTTGGGAACGATATAAGAGATTGGTTGCAAGCTTCCCTCATCACCAATTTAGTGATGCAATGATTATCTAATACTTCTATAAAGGTCTCCAAGCAAGTGATAGGAATCTTATTGACGCTGCAAGTGGTGGTGCACTTATGAACAAGACGGTGACACAAGCTAGGGAGTTGATTGAGAGTATGGCAGCAAATTCTAAACAGTTTTCAAGTCGTGGATCAGAACCACCTACCAAGTGAGTTAGTCAAGTTGGAGAGATTATTGAATTACGTCAACAAATGAGCAATATGATGGAAATGATGCAACAAATTGCAGCAGTGGTTGTTAAACCATCACGCCCAGCTTATGAGAACGTAGAGCATGTCAATGATATATTCTCAACTCAGCCGTATGGTATTTACTCCAACACTTACGAGCAAGTTGCAAGTGCAAGTTCTGTTTATAGCCATCCGCATGAGTTCCAACCACAATAAGGGAATAATCCAAAATTGGAGAAGATGGCTACTTTGGTGGAGGCTCTAATGTCCGTGGTACAGAAAAATAAACAACTAGCGATATTAAATCAGCAGAAAACGGATAATGAAATTAAGGAGTTGCAATCACAAGTTGGTCAACCGCAGCAACAACAATTCCAGCAACAACAACAACCACCTGAAAATCAAGGGTCCAATATGGAAGAGTTGTTGAAATCTTTTATGCAAAGAACGGAGGGTGTGGTCCAGGACTTGCAAACACAAGTAAGTTCAATGGCCGAGGAGATTAATCAGTTGCATGCACAAAATGGTGAGAAACTCCCTTCCAAACCTCTTAACTCAAGAGAGGGTGTCGATGCTATTAAGTTGGGAAGTGGTACACAATTTGTGCAACCCGAAGTTACAAATTCGGGTGAAGAAGAAGCGCCAAAGGAACCAATTTTGGAGGAAAAGAACGAAGATTTTCCCCAAACTCCCGAGGTAACTAAATAAAACTCTAAACCTCTTGTTTCTACTTATGTTCCTCCTCTACATTTTCCTGGCGGGTTCGCTAAAGCTAATGAGAAGGTGGAACAAGATAGGGATATTTGGGATGTTTTTAAGAAGGTCCAAGTGAATATTCCACTCATTGAAGTAATTAGGCAATCTCCTCGCTATGCAAAGTGTGTAAAGGAATTGTGCACTAACAAGCACAAGTTAATCGGTAATGAGGTAATGAGTGTGGGGGAAAACGCTTCGGCGTATCTTACAAAGAAACTCCCACCTAAATTGAAAGATCCCGGTAGTTTCACTATTCCATGCACTATTGGTAAAACAAGGTTTGCGAAATCTATGTTAGATTTAGGAGCGTCTATTAATGTTATACCTACTTTGATTTATGATGCTTTAAATCTTGGTCCTCTCAAGAAAATTGGCATAGTTATTCAACTTGCCGATAGATCTAATGTTTACCCTAAAGGGATTGTTGAGGATGTTTTGGTGCAGGTAAAAGGACTAATATTTCCAGTGGATTTATACGTTTTATACATGAATGATGTGAATTCATCCTCGTCTACACCTTTACTATTGGGTAGACCATTTATGAGTACCGCTAGAACGAAGATTGATGTCCACAATGGCACCTTGACTATGGAGTTCGATGAAGAAGTCATACACTTCAACATCTTTGAGGCGAGGAAACATCAAAGTACCATTCAATCAGATTTCCATAATGTGTTGGAAGTCGGCTAAGGCGTAACAATCAAGGAGAAAGTCGGGCTGACGACTTTAAACCAAGCGCTAAGTGGGAGGCAATCCACCGGTTTTGTATCTTTATCTCTATCTTTTTATGTTTTAAGCATTTTATCTTGATTTTCTTTGTTTTTGCATATCATTTGCGGAATTTCCCACCTTGAACTTTCTTTGGACGATTCAATTTTACATTGAGGACAATGTAAAGTTCAAGTGTGGGGGAGCATTTATATGTTTTTATATGTTTGTATAGTTTGCCTTTTAAAAAAAATCAGAAAAATAGAAAAACCAAGAAAAAATTTGTGCTTTTTGAACTCCGAAATCTAGAAACTTGTGCCTTTAGGATGACACCATTGGTGGACGGAACCATTTTGATTGCAGGAGTTGAGGAACCAATTAACTAAAAGGGACGAACATAGCTCAGAAATAACAATTAACATGATAGTTGTTACCATATCTCGGAATATCACCATATCACATTCTATTTTTATTTTTTCATATTTATCTATTGTTCTCTAAGTGCTTTGGTGGGTCACTAAACATCGACTTGTTATTACTGCTAGGATGAAATAGAGTGATTGAGTTGCTAAAAAATAGAAAAAAAAAAAAAAAAGACCGACCAATTTGACCAAACGGAATAAAAAGACACTTGGATAGCAGTATGTGTGAAACGTTGTCCCTGTCTCCGTCGCCTAAACAAGCGTGGAATGCAGGATCTAAGGTAACTATCACATTCTTGCTGACAAAGAAGCATGCGCTTGGGTCCAAAAGATCTAATCATGATGTCTAAAATAAAAAAAAAGAGTGAAAAAAAAAGTATTATATTGGTTGAATAAAGTCACTCCTGGTTCCCTTGTATATGCCAGTGAGTTGATGTAGAATTCAAACCAGTAGCTCAATCTAATAGGATGCATAGGTTCATGTTGGCAGTGACCTTCAGACAGATATGGGAAACATCAATCACTTGTGAACATTCGCCAACACCTACATCTATATCCATCTTCTTAATCTTTTCATTGTGATTGTGGTTTGTTAGTTTCCGAGTATTGTGGCTTGTTCGACTATCTAATTAAAGCTTTATTTACTAATATATGAATTGAAATTGGGCAAGGTACCTCCTCATGTAGTCATTTTGGATTAGTTCATTGATTTGTCACAAATAGACGAAGTTGGAAATATAGGTTTTGTAGGAAGACCTCTTGTAAACCTTCATGAGACTAAAACTCGTCCACTAGGGACACCTAGGGGTTCAAAGGCTTGTTATTTATGCTAAAAGTGACCGTAGCCTCGACGAGACGGAGTTGTATGTATGCTTTATAATTATTTTGTTTGATTTGCTTGAGGACTAGCAAAGTCTAAGTGTGGGGGAATTTGATAGGTGTCTAAAACACCTTATTATTTATCTATTGTTTATGCTTTCTCTGCTAGTTTTCTTGTAAATTATGTATCTTATGTTTTGTTTTTGAGTATTTAGGTACTTTGGAGTCATTTGGATCAAAAGAAGAGGAAACATGGCAAAAGCGTTGGAGGTGGATTGCGTCTCATTATATGCTTTTATTTATTCATCTCTGTCTGAAAAGTATGCCAGCTTTAGTGATGCAAATTATGTCTGAAAAGGATGGCGGCTTTAATGATGTTAAAATATTGAAGAGAAGAAGTGGACTTGAGATGCAAGAGGCGGCTGCAGCTGGTGGAAGAGCATTCATTTGGAGCATAAAAAGGGAAAACTTGTCATTTCATGGGCAAACACTATCTGGAGCCCAGCCACATGTTAAGGGGAAACTTGCTTTTGGAAGAATTATAAAAGGCAGCTAACTATGGTTAAGGGGTTGCCATCTGGGTGTCCCTTATCATCTATCGGCGGGTGCAAATATCTTTGGGGTCCAACCATCCACCCCAATGATTAATCTATACCCTAAAATCGAGAGAATCCATCTCTCATTCATTTTACCTGAAAATGAGAAAGAACAGCAGCAGCGACTACGCTGCTAAATCTCAGAGATTGAGATCGAAATGGGAGATGTGCAGAGATTGGTAATGAAGATGGGTTCAATTGGAAGACAGAGACACAGAGTGGAAAAAAAGGTGAAGTAGCTGCTATTGGTTCAAAGCTGTTTTGCTGAGAAGAACAGGGATAAAGAAATCTAAGATGGTGGACTCTTCAATTGAAATTAAAGTTAAGGTTTGGTTTGAAATAGGTACTGATATTCATAGGTCTGGACCTAATCGATTAATGGAGAAGTCTCTGCTGCAGAATCAGAGAAGATACGATGATGAAATTGAAGCTGAGATCGAGATGGATAAAGTTGTCGTTGTTTGTGATGGGTATGCTGTGAAAGGAATGGTGGTTGATGTTGAATCGGGAAGGAATTTCTGTAAAGATCTCGGAGAAGGAATTGATTTAGAACTGATAGGTTCTGTGTTGGTGTGAAGATCAGTAATGGCATTGCAAGGAAATAGTTGGAACCCTGCTGCAGAGTGGGTTGAGTTGTATGTTTGAATGAATGTAGATGTATGCTAAGAGTGTCGCAGGGGAAGAACGGCCTGAAATCGGCCTACGAAAGTCCTGTAAACAAACAGAACTCATCCCAAATTTCTCCTCCGGCGAGTCGACTCGGCACCGGCGATAACCGATCCAGCTCAGTGACTAAGACCGACTCAGAAAAGTCAGTCAGAGTTAGACAACTGACTGATTAGCTGACTCCAATTCTCTGACTCCCTTGACTAACGGTTTTATTTGTTTGACCGTTATGACTAACGGTGGACTGACGGAATATTCCGTCGATGGAGAAGAATTTTCAGGTGACCGGCGTCAATGGATTCCGGCCAATTTTCGGCCAAAAACACAGTTTTCCGGCGAGCATTTTTGGGACATATTTTCTACACGGGTTTCTCTCACTTGTGGGCTTGGTGGAATTCTATCTAATGGACTTTGAAGACTAAACATATTTTTGGAACAAGAAGAGCTATATAAAGGAAGTTTTCTACAACTTTTGGGATATCACGTTTTATTCTATTCTTGGAGCTTTTACAGAGAACTACTTCTAGGGTTTGCTTTCTTTTATGTTTCATCTACTTTCTTTGAATATTATGATGATGAAATCCATGAATATGTGTAACTAAATACAACTATTGGTTATGGGATAAAAGTTAATTTCTTCAAGCATGTTATTTGATTCTATGAATTAGTTTTGTCTCAATTCTATCGTTTATGATTCATCGTTTATATTATCATATGATTTGAATGCTAGTTTGGTTGAGTCCGGAATCAATTGGATTTGTTTTCATCTCTATGTCTATATTAGGATTTTCAATACGTAAAAATTGTTATCTCTAATTTCTAGTAGCATCTTGTGGTTAATACTTGTAGTGATACATCTTTTTAATCGCATATGAATCATAACCTTTGTTAAAAAAATTAGTGCTCTTACACGTTTGTTTGCATTAATTAGTCTTATTTCATAGAACTTATTGCTCTTGGGGAGTTAAACCTAATTGTGCTTTTACACTTTAGGTTGCTTTTTAAGTAGATTTCACAATAGCATATTTTAATGTTGTTTGTGATAAAATCAGGAAATAAATGGGATACTCTTGCGATCAAGATATCCTAGGACTTTTGATAATTGTGAGATTAAATTACCAATTCTAATCATAGATGAAAAATACATGCTTGTGAATGATACTATCCCTTGACCAATATCTTCTCCCTATTGATTATTCCAACTATTTACTTTGCTTTATTTAGCTTTGTTACTTTGATAAAAACAAAACACACTCTTGGGTTATTTTGGTTACTTAAGAATCTGAAAATTGCATAACAACAATCGCCTCTCTGTGGATACGAACTCTTTCTTATCACATACTTCATTCATATTTAGTAGAGTGAGAAAGTGAAATTATTTTTGACGCATACGACACGCTTCAATTATCATAAGATATGACAACCTTAACCGTACATGTACTCAACATAAGAAAACTTATGGAATACAAACTAAATAACCACACAAGTTGATTAATTTAGTTCTTAATGCTCAACATATAGCATCTCATGGAACAACCAACCATGCTAATAAGAAATTGACTTAGTTGTATTGTGCTCAACATGAGATACACAATGGAGCCTTCACGGTAATACATACAAAAAATGGATCAATAAGGATCTATACCGTGGATAACACAAGGATTCATTCTATGTTTCATCACCATTTGCACAATGACACACAATAGACATAATCCTTGAATCACAAAAGATTTTAACCTATCTTACATCAATAATTTACAATATAGGCTTAACTTTTGTGTTTGTCAAATGTCTATTCATCATTTTATCAATATTTGTATATCAATTCACGAACGACTTTACTTTTGACAAAATATGGGACAATCAAGTTCACGGACGTAAACACAATATCTCATCAAAATATTGCAATATATAAAATCAAAAGATTAATACTGCAACCATCATCTTCCAAACAAACTTAGAATTTTTAAACCAAAAAATCTAAAAAAACAAGAAGATGAAAACATTGGATATAGCTATGTGTAATCACAATAATGGATATTCCAAAATAATAGTTATTCTTCTAAACAAAAGAGAAACAATAGAAGATTTACTAGACATTAAGACCTTTGAAGAATTCACTATCTTCCCCGAACTCCTTGTCGTCAACATCCATGAGAACATAAGGTTTATTAAGAAAGGAGTTTATATCGATGAACCTTCTTGGTTGCTGTTGTCGAACCAGGGCTTTCTAAATCTCATGAGTCTTATACACAAAAGCCTTTATTTGTTGAATCTCCTTTCGCAGCTCCTTCAACACTTCAAGAACATCAGAATACTTCTGAGAATTTGAAGGAAAAACTATTGGCTTCCTCGTATTCGTTCTTTTCCTTTTCAAGCTTGGAGGCAATGGAGATTTTTCTTTTTTCTTCATGATTGATGGCTTAACAATCACATTACCTTCTTTTTCATCAGAAGACAGCATTCTTGGAGCGTCTATAAGCATATGGGTTTGTGAGAGTAATTCACAACTAGATCAACAAGTAGTCTTAATATAAAAAGAGGTTTTAGAGAAGGAAAAGGAATATAGGGTTCGAAACCTAAAACAGGTTCGTGGACGATCAACTCTTATCCCTATAAAGAGAAGAATTGTCGATAGTACCCTTTATTCTGTATGATAGACAAAAAGGAAAAATACTCCTAAGAAAAGAAAACAAAAAACTTTTCCTAAAGCCTGAGAGGTACACAATCATTGTCTCTTTTGATCAGGAACATGAGACATGGTTTTAAGAACAACACAATCAAGTTGCGTTGTGGTGAACTATAATTTGTCCGCCAAATTTCTCTTGTGGAGAATCCACAGGATTTTGTCTATCAAAACAGATTGACCATACTTTCTTCTCAAATGGTCTTGATTTTTCCTTGGAAACTAACTTCTTAGACAAAGATAAAATCTTACATACCTCTGCGGTCTTTTTAGCAAATTTAAGTTTTCTTGCTAGATGATTTGCTCTTCGTTGAAGTTTTTTGATGTGTCTTTGCTTGTGTTTGAACTTGTAACACCTTGAAAGTTCATGACCTTTTAATGAACAATATGAGCACATCACATTTGGATAGTAATCAAGCTTCTGAAATGTGCAAGCAGCTAGGCACATAGTGGATCCTGAAACATTATAAACACAGTTTCCAAGAAAAGGGTCAACTTTTTCTTCCAGGATGGTTGGATTATCTTCTGAAAGAATATCAAAATTGATATGTGTATTTCTACAATTATCAAAATTAATATTTTCACCAAGAAGTGCAACACTTGATTTCTCGTTTTCATTGGAGTCATAACTATCAGATATTTTATCAAGAGTTGATGTAAGACCTTTGTTCCCAGTGTACTTTCTACGATTTGGACACTCGTTTTCAAAATGACCAAATCCCTTACACTTAAATCACTGATGCATATCCTCATCATCAGTTTCATCAACATCCATGTTTTTAGGAGGAACACGATTATGAGGTTTGACTGATGCCTTAGGCTTATCTCTGGAGAACCATTTACTTCTTTTCAATAGAAGATCCCTAAACTGTCTTGTGATCATCGAGACTGATTTGTCAAGATATTCATCTGATGAATCTGTCTCAGAGTGATCATCTTCAGAGATATACACTTTTTTACTTTTATCAAGTAATTTAGTGTCCTTTAGTGCTTTGAACGCAACATCCTTAGATTTGGATGAATGTTCATGATCAAAGATCTTATGCTTTCCAACCAACGTGTTTCTGGAGAGATTATCTAGGTTATTTCCCTCAACGATGGCATGCTTCTTAGCATCGTATCTAGATGGCAGTGATCTGAGAATTTTCATCACAATATCCTTTTCAGGAATAGTCTTACCCAATGCAAAAGATGCATTAACAATTTCAGACACTTTGTGATTAAACTCATCAAATATTTCATCATCTGCCATACAAAGGTTTTCCCAATTAGAACTAAGATTTTGAAGCCTAGCTTCCTTTTCACTAGTGTTTCCTTCAAATATGGTTTCTAAGATATCCCAATCTTCTTGAGACTTAGTGCAGTTAGACACATGGTACTGAAGATTAGGGGTAATGGCATGTATAATTGCATTCAAATCGTTGGAGTTTTTCTTTGCAGCAAGAATCTCTGCAGGAGTGTATTCAGCTATATTCTTGGGAACATTTGCATCTTCATCTGCTTCAACGAGAGAAGTATAGCCATTAACAACATAAACCCATGATTGGAAACCACGTGCTTGAAGAAAAACGCGTATAACAATTTTCCATAATAAGTAATTAGTGTCATCGAAGACTGGTGGTACGTTTATTGAGATAGCACCTCTGTCCATGGAGTCAGATCGCTTACAAACACATACTTATGAGGTCTTGAACGTGTTTGCCTTCTCTGATACCAATTGAAAAAGCGGGGGTCTAACAACCTCACCCAATATTTCGATTAGCAATCTGTATGGACAACTCCGAGTTGTTTTCTAGAGAATCAATTAGACTCAATCAATAGAAAATATCAAAGAGTTATTATCTCAATATCTCGATTTGATTTACTCAAGCAAATATGATTTGCGAGTTTAATCAAAGAGAGATAACTTGGATGGTACCAAAGACTAATATCCAAGTGTCAATCGATTTAAATTAACAACCAATAGGTCGGATATTCTAATCGATTGAACAACGCACAACCTGTATTATTTCAATTATATAAAAATATAATGCGGAAAATAAATAACACAGACACCAGAATTTTGTTAACGAGGAAACCGCAGATGCAAAAAAACCCCAGGACCTAGTCCAGATTAAACATACACTGTATTAAGCCGCTACATACACTAGCCTACTTCAAATTAACTTCGGTCTGGACTGTAGTTGAACCCCAATCAATCTCACACTAATCCAAGGTACAGTTATGCTCCTACACCTCTGATCCTAGAAGGATATTACGCACTTGATTCCCTTAGCTGATCTCACCCATAACCAAGAGTTTCTACGACCCAAAGTCGAAGACATTAGCAAACAAATCTGTCTCACACAGGAAAGTCTACAAGATAGATAAATTTGTCTCCCACGAATAAACTATGAGTTTTGTTCCGTCTTTTGATAAATCAAGGTGAACAGGAACCAATCAATAAAACCAGACTTATATTCCCGAAGAACAGCTCAGTTTTATTAATCACCTCATAATAGTCTTAATCGACGCAGCGAAAAAAGATATCGTGGAATCACAAACGATGAGACGAAGATGTTTGTGATTACTTTTATATCTTGCCTATCGGAGATAGAAATCTCAAACCAATTATTACAATTCTACTCGTACGATAGAAACAACAATATAAGATCACACAACTACAAGAAAATTAGTATCGGTCTGGCTTCACAATCCCAATGAAGTCTTTAAGTCGTTAACCTGGTTTTAAAAGAAGAAAACCAAAGGTTAAAGGAGAATCGACTCTAGCTTAGCAAACTAGTATCACACAGAATGTGTGGGGATTATATTTCCCAATTGCTTGAGTTCTCCCTTATATAGTCTTTCAAATCAGGGTTTGCAGTCAATGTTAGCTTAGTAACAAAGCATTTAATATTTACCGTTAGATGAAAACCTGATTAGATACTATCTAATATCTCTCAACCGTTAGATAGAAAACTTAGCTTGCCATACACACATGTACTTGACGATTTTGGGTTTGTGTAACCGTACCCAAACGTGTACAATAGTTGGTTCAAGATTAGTCAACCAAATGGTTAGCCAAATGATAACTTTCATATCAACCATATTCTTCTTCACCATAACTAGTCCAAATGACTCAAATGAACTAGTTAGAGAGTTGTTCAATTGCTATGAGATCTTATGTACTATACAAGACACAATTGAAGCAAAAATGATGTGATTCACTCGAATCGATTCATGAACTATAAAGCCACGGTTTGCAATAGCATTCCTTAGATAATTTAAATAAGTTCACGAACATCGTTTTTAGACATAACCGCTCAAGTTCGCGTACTGGGTTCGTGGACTTAAGTAACTGGTTGGAGTTCACAAACTCCAGCATAAATTCTCGGGTTTGAGAACTTCCGTCAGTTCACGGACTGAAACCAAGCTTCAACTCCAACAGAAATTCTCGGGTTCGATAACTACGCTCGTTCGCGGACTGGGTTAACTGCTCAAGATCCGGTTTTCACTTGATCAACAAAGTTCGCAAACTTTGGTTCAAGTGCATAAGGAATTATACATATAAGTGTTACCATAAAAATGTATATATCGCCCAGTGGTTATATTGTCTAAACTCTCACTTCAATCATTGAAACATTCTCAGAGGACGCCATATAGTTGTTATTCACGAACTAGTTTTCGTCAGAGAAATTTCCAAATTGATTGAAACATAACATGACTTTCGTCACTAGGCAAAGATGAACTCGGATAAAGAGAAAACTTTACCAACACATATTTCGATAAATAGATAAGCGAGATATACTCATCTCGAAATTTCACATGTGTATATCTTTAGTCTATATAGTAAAATGACTTTTGTCTCAAGATATGAGATAGAGTAGATATACTTTTGAGTGATAGGTAAGTTCAAGTCTCCACATACCTTTTAGTCGATGAAGATCCACCGGTTCCTTGAGTAGTCCTTCGTCTTGTATGATGATTTCCATGGATTTCTTAAGCTTAACTACACTTTCTATCCTAGTCCGAGACCTTAGCTATAGTAGACTAGAAATCAATACTTTATAGTTTTGATCACTAATATTGACAAACATGTTTGATATAGCAATGCATGTGAGTTCGACCGAGCAGTGCTCTAACACTAGCCAAAGTTTCAGCGCTGACGCCAACACCTTATGGCCAAGTCAGAATTATGCAAAGCCGGCAACACAAGGATGACGGATTCCTCATGCTTTCCACCAAAGGTTAGTCGAACTTCCCTGGAAATCTTTGCACGTATTTCCCTTTTGATTTTACTCTTGTCTGTCACCATCTCACACTCACCCCGCAACAACGCCACTGTTACGTGATAAGCATGGGACTTAATGTTGATGGTGGTTTTTAGTTTAGGGTTAAAATTGTAAAACCTTGCATATGATGTGACGTCACTCTGTAAGGAAACGGAGCCACGAGTGTTAACCTCTCCACTAGAATATTTATTGAGCCACTCAATACATTTATGTGAAATTTATCCAGACTGGCGCATGTAGCAACCATCCCAGATGTTCTGTAAATTTTGGCACCTTGCGCTTAATATAAGTTTCTCTGAATGCTTTTTATTCTATGTTCCCTGGCTGAACCCTTAATGTTGATATGGCATGACAATTTGTGTTCACTTGCAGCAGAGTAGCACGAGTTTCCAAATATCAAGGATAAGGTCTTTGCATAAGGTATTCAATCAGAAAGCATGCTTCTCTCTGGAAATGAACTTAAAGAACTTTGTGTCAACACATAATATTCAATCAATTACTTTTTTGCCTTGCGAAATATACCAGACCTTGCTTGTCGAAAGTAAGCCTAGGAAAACTAGGAAATTAATCCTCCATGGATTAGTAGGGGCAAAACCTTTCCCAGAATCAGAAAACAGGGAGCCGCAGCAGCAAAGGGTTTAGGACCAGAATATCGCCATGATATTACTCTTGCGAGATTAACAACACTTCTGCGAACACCGCTGCGAGTTAATCAACAACACATTGCGAGCATTGCAGATAACAGAAAGAATGACACAATGGATGACGATAGCCAAAACACGGAAAAAGAATGATGATACTGCGAGTTTCACAAACACCTGCGAGGGTTGGTATTACAACTACTACGAGAATATCGTAGGTCAGATCCGAAATTAAAGGACAACTTAGTTGTCATCCACTATGTAACTACCCTATATAAGGAGACCCAGTAGACTCAGAGAGGGGATGATGTAGTTTTTGAGTGTTGAGAAAGTCTTGAAGAGAGAGAAAATTCAAGAGAGCGGTTGTATTCTTAATTTCTTCCATTTCTTGTAAACATTTCTGAGAATCTAATAAGAAAGTGTTGTTTTTAATCTTCAAATATGTGTTAATTACTGTAAATTCTTATCAAGGGTGTAGTGTAGGTTTTCCTGCAACTACATTTTGGCACCCGAAACAAGGACTAAATTAACGAAAATCATAGAAAAAATGAGGTTGAAGATGAGAATTATTCAAGATTAAGAAGATAATTGAATAAATCGGTGAAATAGTTGAAGGAAAAATGGTTAGAGCTAAAGAGAATTGTAGGAAATTTGAGTGCGGTATGATAACAAGAACAATGGTCGACAAATTCCAAGAAAACATTAAAGGGAAGATACATAAACGAGATTTTGAAGGAAAGAAAATTATGATGGTGGAGAAAATATCACCATTGAAGGAGTGGGAAAAGCATAAAATCACATTTACAGCAACATAAATACCAACAGAAAATTTAAATCATACATATCCATGGGTAGTTACGGTATCCGTTATATAAATGAAAAAGGGAAAATCAACAAGGTCTGCAGAAGAATGGGTTGTAAATAGAACTTTAGTAGGCGCAGGAAGTTCTGTAGATATAATATTTTATCATGCATTTAAGAAAATGGGATACAGAGATGAAGAAATGTCTTGTTTAACATATCATATTCATGGTTTTGGAAAATCTTTAACAAAACCTAAAGGCGAAATAGTGGTTCGAATTCCGCTAGGAAAGATTGAAACACAAGTAACATTATGTGTGGCAGACGTGGAATCGCCGTACAACATGATATTGGGAAGTCCATGGATACACGCAATCAAGGATGTAGCATCAACATTACATCAATGCATCAAATTTCCTATGCCCGATGTAATTGGAAAAATTAGAGGAGATACTGATCTCGCGAAGCTGTGTTATCAAATTGAAGTAAGAAATTATGAAGAGCGTCCAAAGATGCGAAAAGCTCGCAGAAAGATGGGGAAACAAACAAAGAAAGAAGAAGAATTTAAAGTTTACATGATAAGAGCAAAAGAAGGAAACGGAATATCCAGTGAAATCTCGCAAGAAGGAGATGAACTCATAAGAGTTGTAAAAACCTCAACACCCATGGGAGAGATTGAAGCCAGCTACACCGCAGAAGAGCCAACAAAAGAAGTAAATGTTGGAAGTAAATAAGAACCTAAGATGCTGAAAATTGGAACGAAGATGGATGCAGATAAAGAAGAGCGAACCGTAAACCTCTTGCGAGAATATAAATACATCTTCGCGTGAAATATGGATGAGATGCCTGGAATAGACCCATCAGTTGTATGTCATAAGCTAGAAATTAACAAGGAGGTAAGGCCATTTAAACAAAGGATAAGAAAACTCGCAACAACATACCATTCCCAAATAGAGGAAGAATTACAGAAGATGCTCGATGCGTGAATTATAAGGAAAGCAAAGTACCCGGAATGGATTGCAAATATGGTGGTGGTTCCAAAGAAGAATAAAGGGATAAGAATTTGCATATATTTTACTGACTTAAACAAAGCTTGTCCAAAAGATAGCTTTCCATTACCAGATATTCCTCAAATGGTTGAATCAGCAGCGGAAAATGATAAAATATCTTCATTAGATGGGTATAAAGGATATAATTAGATCCCTCTCGCTGAAGAAGATTAAGACCACACCGCATTCTTTGCTCCAAGAGGATTGTACTGTTATACAAAGATGCCATTTGGTTTACAAAATGCTGGTGCAACATATCAAAGAATGGTGGAAAAAGTGTTTGCAAAATGGATCCATAAAACACTAGAAGTATATGTAGATGACATGCTAGTGAAAAGTAAAGAAGCTAAAAACCATGTGCAAGACTTAAAGGAGATTTTTGATCAAATGAGACATTTTAACATTAAGGTGAATCCCGAAAAATGTACTTTTGGAGTAGCTTCAGGAAAATTTTTGGGGTACATTGTGTCAAAGGAAGGAATACAAGTTGACCCAGATAAAGTACAAGCAATTCGCGACATGCCAACGCTAGCAACAATAAAAGATGTGCAGAAGTTGAATGTACTCTTAGCCTCGCTAGGAAGATTCATCTCGCGATCTTCAAATAAATGCAAGCATTTCTTCAACATACTCAGGAAGGGTACAAAGTTCAAGTGGATAGATGAATGTGAGAAGGCATTTCAAGGGATTAAAGAATATTTAATGAACATATCTATCTTGCAGAAACCAGATATCGGAGAAAAATTATTGATCTACCTTGCGACAACTTCGCACGCGCTAAGTGCAGCATTATTGCGAGTAGACGCAGGAATAGAAAACCAATTTATTACATCAGCAAAACATTTAATACTGCAGATGAAAATTACTCGAAGACTGAGAAATTAATTCTGGCATTGGTTTATGCAACCTTTAAGCTTCGCATCTATTTTCAAGCACATAAAATAAAAGTATTAACAAAGGTACCTATTGAGTCAGTAGTGAAGAATTCAAAAAGATTAGGCAGGGTTGAGAGATGGAATGCACGAGTAGGGCATTTTGAAATCAAATACGAAATCCTATCCTCGCCAAAATCACAAGTTGTAGCGAATTTTTTAGCAGAATTTCCTCTAGAAGATGATGAAGTTGTAGAAGAAATGATGGACATAGAAGAAGAACATGGAGATCCAAAAGATCTATTAAAGGAACCCAACATGTGGGAAATATTGGTGGATGGATCATCAAATGGGGAAGGTAATGGAATTGAAGTTGTCTTTATATCACCAGAAGGAGAAAAAATGGCTTCTTCATTTCGTTTGGAGCTCCCATACACTAATAATGAGATGAAGTATGAAGTTGTAGTGCTTGCGTTGAAATTTGCAATAAAAATGAAGTTGGAAAATGCTAGAATTACTAGTGAATCGCAATTGGTTATTCGCCAGATAAAAGGAGAATACACAACAAATGAACCATCTTTGAAAAAATACAAGATCCTTGTTGAAGAATTATCTGCGAGAATTCCAAAAATAAAATGGAGACATATATCAAGAAAAGATAACATACTCGCAGATGCTTTTGCTTTCATATCTAGCATGATGACAAATCCAGTTGCGAGATGCATAAAATTTCAAACACTTTCATCACCCTCGGTCAATAAGGAAAAAGAAGATGAAGCATATGTGATGATGATAGAAGGTGGTGAAGAAGAACCAAAAGGCAATATTGCAGAATAGCGAGCAGAACTTCATGCATATTTGGCAAGAGGGGAGACACCAAGAAATATATTAGAAACACATAAGTTAAAAAGCCGAGCAACAAATTTTGAATTAAGAGATGGAGTATTATATCGCAAATATTTTAATGGACCATAGCTAAGATGCTTGACATGGGAAGAAGGACAAAAGGTGTTAAAGATGTTGCATAGTGGAGACGCTGGTAATCTCAGTGGAGGAAGATCTTTGGCATACATAACAAAAATGCAAGGTTATTATTGGCCATGCATGCATGAGTACGCAAAGAAACTTTCAAGACGATGTGAAGATTGTCAGCGATATGGAAAGAAAATACATGCACCAGGGGCACCATTTTCATCCTCAACCAGTGTGTGGCCTTTTAGAAAATAGGGATTGGATATTGTGGGACCATTTGTACCAGGTTCTGGACAAAGAAGATATTTAATTGTCGCTACAGATTATTTCACAAAATGGGGAGAAGTAAAGGCAGTGCAACACATCCACGACAAAGACATTTATACATTCATATTTGAAAATATAATATGCAAATTTGGGATTCCTGCACAGTTGGTATCTGATAATGGAAAACAATTTGAAGGACAGAATATCGAATTGTTACTTAATGCATTTAAGATTAAATGTGGAAAATCAACACCACTATATCCACAGGCCAACGGATAGGCCGAGGAAACAAATAAGACAATTGAAAATATACTGAAGAAGAAATTAGAGGGACACCACAGGGCATGGTGTGAACAAGTACATAATACAGTATGGGCTTACAATACAACTAGACGGGAAGCTAATGGAATGTCACCTTTTTGTCTGACATATGGGGTTGAAGCTGTATTACCAACGGAAGTTGCTATTCCTACAACAAAAAGAGAAGTTTGGGAGAAGAATCTTAGTGTTGGTATGATTCTAAATAAACTTGAATTAGAAGAAAAGAGATAAAAAACCCTACAACATATGGAAAATTATCAGCGGAGATTAGCTCGCGAGTATAACAAACGTGTCAAAATAGTGAGTTCCAACCAGGTGATTTAGTGTTACGAGAAACACCAGTGTATCAACGATAAAATGGTGGAAAGATGGCGAGAAAGTGGGATGGACCGTACATCATTAAAGAGATAGTTGGAACTGAGGCATACAAATTAATGGACCCAGGAGGTAGATATGTTGGTCAAAGACTTGATAGACCATGTAATAGATTATATCTGAAAAGATATTATCAATAACAAATTCTGCGAGATTAGAAATGCTGGTATATTAAATAATGAAACGGATAATAAATTTTCTTTCTTAATCAAAACTGCGAGATTTTTACAATGGTAGAGAAAATAAGAAATGCGCAAATATCGCAAGAAACACAAATAAAATTTCACAGAGACATAAGAATGGGACGAACCTTTATGGCGTACACCCTAGTTCGTGAATACAACTTCGAAAGAGGCAAATATAAGACCTAAAGTGCATCATATAAGGGGTTATCTCCTTGCATGACTCAGGGATAAGGTTATACCGCTGCTGGAACCTGAGTCATGGAGATGTTGGGGGTTAAAGGAAACCTATCCGGGGGAGGTACCTTGGATTTCCAACTATATAAGGTTATATCCTGGTTGGACGACAGAGGGTCTCTTCTAAGGATTGCATAGTACGACTAAGGCGTCGAGGTACACGGTTGAGCCAAGGGTGCCCGGGGCGTACGAAACTACCCTGGTCATTCTTGGAAAGTCTTGGCTATGATGCACTCGGACCGAAGAAAACCCCACTTAGGGTGCAGTCTTGTAACTATAAGACATATAGGCATAAAGGATAAGAAGATGCGAAAATAGCTGGTTGTTGTTCAGACCGGATGGGAGGAGCTAGTCTTGTATGGCCGATGTTCCTTCCTTAAAGGAGCAACCAGGGGGAAGATAAGGGCGGCACCCTCCATTAGGGATCTGATAATTTTCTAAGGACGACAATGTCATGGGGCTTTATGATCGCAAGAACATTTAGACCTGTCATATTGTCGCGTGACAAATATTATATAGAGGAAACAAGCCATAAGAAAAAGCAAAGATGAGATCAATGGGTTTTTACATGAAAGTGTAAAGACGTCCTGCGATTTCATCGCAAGACGGAAATGTCATAGGGCTTTGTTCTCGCAAGAGAGCTTAGGCTTGTCATATTATCGCAGAAAAATTGATAAAATACGGATAAGGATAATCAATTGGTCAATACATGAAAATTTAAGGACGTCCTGCAATTTTGTCCCAGAAAACAAATATTTGGCAAAATAAAAATTTTAACTAGGAAGGCAAAATAAGACCAACTGAATAATCCCAAACATTAACTAATTTCTTTTAAGAGTGCAGGAAAGATTTGTTTATCACAGAAGAGATGATGAGATAAATAATATTCTTCAGAATTTTTTCAAAAATATTATTCAGAATCACACAACATGATTATTCATAATTTCGCAAAGTATTAATAACATCGCAATACTAACCATAATTTCTCAAGTACTATTCGCAACAAAGTTCGCAAGAAAAGACTTGTTCAATACAAGAAAGATAATGAGGGGCAAGTATGGGAATTGATAAATAAAATATCATTATCTTCCTTAATAATATTCAAAATGATAGAAACAAAATTAAATTCCAAAGTCGCATAAAGATACATTGCTCGCAAGAAAGAAAAAGAAAAAGAAAACAAGAACAAAATTCAAGCTTCAGAATTGGATTCGCCAACTTCATTATTCTTGCTAGTGTTATCAACTTCATCAGTATTCTTCTCATTACGAGTAGTTTGAGCTTCCTCTTCTTCTAGCTCTTCTCCAGCAATTGCTTCACCACCACCAGCAACTTTTTAGGAGGTTTTTTTTTCTTCTTCTGTTGAATCTTCTTCTTCACCACTTGCATAGTTTAGATCATTATCAATGGGAAGAGGAATTTCATCATCATCTACTTCTAAAGGATCAACGGATACAGGAGGGAGAGAATTGGATATCATAATATCATTCACAAGAACTTCAGCATTAAGATGAACCTTGCGAAGGAAACCTCTATCATGATTTCTAATCTCTATATTTTTGAAGTATTCAAGGTAGTCATATCTCCTCTCTGCTCGATCACGATATTGAACAATATTGGCGGTGAGCACTCCATTTTCTTTGCGAACTTTAGCCAATTTTTCAGTCAGATCAGAAATGGTAGAGTGAAGGCCTTTTTCAGATTCTGCGAGAAACATAAATTGACAAGAAAATATTCAGATGAGAATCTAGCAACAAATATAACAGAGAAATTAAATAGAGAAATTAATAGTTAAGGCAGTCAAAATGACTACCTTCTTTTTGAGAAGTTAAGTTTTGAATTAATGTTAAGAAACAATTCTCCCATTGGTTCATGGCATCATCAAAGTTATCTCCAATTATACCCTTCAGGCGAGACTTTATAATTTCTTCTTTGGAGTGAAGGTAAGTATTTTCTTTTGCTAATAAGGAGTAAGATTCTTCTAACTGAGAATATTGATCTTGGAGTTTACTGGCCTTTAAACTTAGAGTTAGCCTACCCTTGATAAGTTTATCTTTCTCAGCGACAGATGATTCGGTTACTTCCTTGAGTTCGTCTTTTAATGAATGAAGAGATTGTTCTTGGTTGTTACACACTTTCTGAAGAATATTTATTTGCTGCGAGGAGATCGCCATCTTGTTTAAAAAACTACGTTTATCCTGAGACAAAGTTTTGTTTTCATCTGATAAATATTCCATCGCCAAGTTAGCTTGGGTTAACAAATATGAGAGGTGAGTAACTTCACTACTTCATAGATTTTGTCTTTGCACTAATTGATCGTTCTCAGTGGTAAGATTATCTATTTGATCGATTGAATATGTGTAAAGATTATCTAATCTATTATATTGATCCATCCAAGAATCTCTCTTAGCACGAGCTTCTTCAGCAACATACTCAAATTGAAATATTTTCATTAATCATTTATGATTTTAAGCTAAATAGGCAAATCAAATATTTAAAAGGGAATTGAGTACAAAAAAGATGAAAATCTACTTAAACAGAAAAATTAGAGGCAGAGGCAGAAGAACTATACCTTTTAACTCCTTGTTTTTATTGCAAAGATTTTCGCAATCAAGAAAAGAGTTGTGAAGCTTGTGATCAAGAATATCACATTCTGATGTTTTGGCTTGGAGATTTCTCTTTAGAGCTTCAACTTCATTTTCTAAAGACGCTTGCGAAGCAGTTCGTTCAGAACCAAAATATTTGATTAAAGTCTCGCAAACATCATATTTGAAAGGGTCAGTAGAAGATTTCCTGGCATCATCTAAAATGTCAAGACAAAACTTTAAAAGAAGCATCCACCCCTACTGATGCTTGTTTAGATGAGGGAAGAGGTGTAGGGGGTGAAGTAGTAATGATGGAGAGTTGGAGATTTGAGTCATTTGCGATGGTTGCATCACCAGTGGGTGGAGTGTCTGGAAAAGTAACGGTTGGAAGTAAATTAGGAGAGGAAGAAGTTTTGTTCATAACAGTTTGGGGAGTTTCATCCATTGAAGGATTAATGGCATTGGGAGTATTGATGATTCCATTCTCACAAATAGAGGATAGAGGTTCCATCTGCGAAGTAGTAGAAATAGGTTTTGAAGACGAAAACTTGGGAATAGCAATATCAATCTCAAGAGTCTTGGCTTTGCGATATTTCTTGCGAGGTTTAATAGCATTTTCATCACCCTGCGAGTAATAATATAGATAAGAAACAGAGGCAACAATATTGTTATTAAGAAAAGAAATGTTTGTTACTACCTTATGACTCGCAGACTTCCTTTTCTTTTCAGTAAATATTTGTTGTGAATATTCGAGAAGATCGGGGTTTTGGTCCACAAACTTGGTGTTGGATGCAATTCCACTGAAAAGAAAATATAGTATGGGAGTTATATAGAATCAAGCAAAAAAGATCAAATAAAGTGAATATATATAATTTAGACAATCAAAATCGAGTTTAATAACGTCAGAAGAACACATACCTTGAAGATTCTATTGAAGCAGCAGCAGGTGAATTTGCAAAAGAAGAAAGCTGCAGGTAGAAGAAAAAAATTGCAGAGAATGAAGAGGTGGAGAAGACGAAGAAGAAAAAATATTTCTTCGATAGATTCTCTCTTTTATAGACAAAAGGATGGTAACCGGGTAATAAAATATTAACCAGTAAAAAAAGGAATACTCGACACGTGTAGGCGGTAACACTTAATTTACGGAGTTTTGTTGATCATAGAAGATGAAACGATGAATAGATGCGGCATTTTATTTCTCATGATCTTTCCTCCTTCGCAGAAAAGACATGAGAAGAGGCAAGATGTAGGACCAGAATATCGCCATGATATTACTCTTGCGAGATTAACAACACTTTTGCGAACACCGCTGCGAGTTAATCAACAACACATTGCGAGCGTTGCAGATAACAGAAAGAATGACCCAATGGATGACGATAGCCAAAACAAGGAAAAATCATGATGATACTGCGAGTTTCACAAACACATGCGAGGGTTGGTATTACAACTACTGCGAGAATATCGCAGGTCAGATCCGAAATTAAAGGACAGCTTATCTTTCATCCACTATGTAACTACCATATATAAGGAGACCCAGTAGACTCAGAGAGGGGATGATGTATTTTTTGAGTGTTGAGAAAGTCTTGAAGAGAGTGAAAATTCCAGAGAGCGGTTGTATTCTTAATTTCTTACATTTCTTGTAAACATTTCTGAGAATCTAATAAGAAAGTGTTGTTCTTAATCTTAAAATATGTGTTAATTACTGTAAATTCTTATCAAGGGTGTAGTGTAGGTTTTCCTGCAACTACAAAGGGAGGTGTGGCCATGGATTAGGCCATCTGGCGCCACTTGTCATTGACCACGCCCCATCCTAAACCTGCCATATTTCCCTCGACCAATCAGGTCGCTTTAAAGTCGCCACAAATACATAAGTTATGGTTTGGCCCATACTTACCATCCCCATTTCCCATCGACCAATCAGGTTGTTCTAAAGCCACCACACTCACACCAGAAGTGTAGATGCGCCCATGCTTGGACGTCACTCCCCTTCATACCGACCAATCAAGTCACTTTAAATTTTCCACAAGCACTAGAGGTGTGGCCGAGCCTTATGTCCCCCCCCCCCCTTTTATTGACCAATCAAGTCGCTCTAAACTTGTCACCATACATTAAAGGCCAAACGCACCCTGCCGCGCCACCATACTAATTGGCAAGACAAACACGCCCTACCATAAACATATATCAAGCGACATGCCAACATACCACTCTGCCGCAGTAACATGCCAACGTGCAAAAAATGGCGCCACTATGTGGTAATACGCTCTCCATTCGTGGCCAATGCCATAACGGACTCCAATTAGGATATCATGATCGAAACAAGACTTTTGCTTCAATAGCATTTACCGAAACCCTAATTTTGGTCATAGTCCATAACATGCCACGAGCCACTTTAGCCTTGGCTACGCCGTTAAGCTCTAACCTTAGCCACGACGCCAAATCCTAGCCTTAGCCACGACGCCAAGCCCTAACTTTGGCCATAGCGCCAAATCCTAGACTTGGCCACGCTGCCAAGCTCTAACTTTGGCCACAACGCCAAACCCTAGCCTTGGCCACGCCGTCATGCCCTAACTTTGGCCATGGTTTCAAATCCTAGCCTTGGCTAAGCCGCCAAGATCTAACTTTGGCCACGGTGCCAAACCCTAGCCTTGGCCACGCCGCCAAGCCCTAACTTTTGCTATAGAGCCAAATCCTGGTTTTGGCCATGCTACAATGCCTCAGGAATGGCCACGCCACAACGCCACGGCTACACCACTGGCATACCGATATGTCATGGCTACGCCATGCGCCATTATGCCAATAACGCCACTCTGCTATACAACGAGATGTGGTCGTAATCAATGACCATCCTTCTTCGTGAGATGAAATCTCAGCCATCCAAGTTCTCCACCGAAATGACATGCTTGTGGCAAGTTTCATGCGACCAGCTACCTAAATCTAGTGGCCATGGATACGCCAGGCGCCACTTGCACCACCGTTCCACTGGCATGCACGAGCCATGCCAGCCATGCTATATTACCACTGGCGTATACCAAAACGCTTATGTGCTATTATCCAGCACCAACACAAGGTAGACATTATCAACGGCTACCCTCCTCCATGAGACGCAATCTCAGATATCGAAGTTCTCCACCAAACTGACAAACTTGTGGAAAGTTTTAGGCGACCAGCCAAAACGAAGCCTAATAGCATCACATGCTATTTTCCTACGGTAAGTCCCTTGACTTTGACTTTCCATAAGTAGAAAAGTGCTACATGTTTTCCACGAAAACACTCGAGACATCAAACATGTCACAAAATGGGGGATGCTCATCAGGGTATTGGTCTGGCGGTTTACAGCGTGCGGCATGCAATGTGCCCATTACAAGAAAGTGTAATGAAGTAGGATAATTAGTGGTGGTAAAAAGTAACAGTGTAAACGAATTCACTTCCTTCATCATGGAAGCATAATGATTGACGGTTACACGTTACTCTATTTTCTTCCATCACTCAATCGTTTCCACTACCAGGGTACGTTTCAATATGACTTGTATAAATAGGCTTCACCTATTTCCACCAAAGGACAATTTTTTGGTTGGCAACAACATAGTATCCAGAAATCACCAAGAACTGATAACTTTTCATTCTACAAGCCAGTTCCACTTTCGGATACAAGTCATAAAACAACTACACCTTCAGAATCAACCATTCTGGTCTCAACACCTTCTTCGCTTCCCTCCCTAAAACCAACCTTTCTCATTCACTTTGTGACCGAAGCAATCCTAGAATGGCCATTTTTTGTTTTAGGCCAGGATTGTACAGATTGATCTCTCGAATCAAAAGTACTCCCGTGCAGTGCATTTTTTAGGGTTTAGATTTGTTTCTCATCCACATACTCAAATTTACCAAAATCAGCGGAAACAGTTTTCACCCATAAACACCAAGATACATAAACAAGTTTATGAGAGGTTATACTAAACACACATATTGGTAATTCAAAATAGATTTGCAATGACCAAAAAACCCAAAAGCCTAGCGATTTCCCTTTCGATTCACAAAACAAGTTTATGAACTAAATTCCTTTAACCAATGTAAAACATTATTTCCTAGGATGAAATCTTCACTCGTACCCATAAATAATCACAATAGCATTCATATGCTCATGTCGATGTCTTATATACAAAGTTTAATGGTTAAGCAATAAACTTCGTATTGTATTCCTTAATACTATGTATAATTAGAGTATCATACACAGCTTCCCAGTTATGTTTTCAATATGCACGACTTGAAAGATATGTTATGGAATGAAATAGTTCAAGTTAAATATTACTAACCTCAAGAGGAAGGATGATGTTGTCGTTGTAGCTCCATACTTCTTCACATTCTTCAAGTCTCCATTTAATACTTGTAAGTCTCATATCCTAATACTTTCAAGCTAACCTACACGAAGTTGAATCTAGTATATAATCAAGCGACTCTTTAAATGAGTTTTGATTCACTAAAATATGACAACCAAACTTGATATACCAACGCTTGGTGGGTTCAACCGAGCAATGCTCTAAAGTATCTCTATGAGAATTTCATTAATTATGAGCCTGCTAGTTTTCGTACCTTTGCCAATTTATATTGACAAAAATGGGGAGAATTATTATGTAGTTCGCACTACAAATACATATGGTTTACGGATCCTTATCTAAGGGGGAGTGGTTTTCATGTGAGATAAAGTATTGACTAAGGGGGAGTGATACATATCACCGTAGTATTATTGTCAAAGTTGTGATACAATTGAACTTTGATAATGTGTAATAATAGTATGACATTGCAAAACAATAATTAAGAACAATGGTTTTCTTATTATTATGGATACGTATCTTCAACAACTATGATGCTAAGTTGAACACGTTCAGAATCACTGAAGTGACGAAAATTTTGAGTAATGTTGAAGAACCAAGGAAATCAAGCATTTGGATGAGAAGCTACAAAGTTTATTTATTTTGTAATCCATATGTATTGATAGTTTTGTCACTGAAATTGACAAATGGGGAGGTTGTTAGAGCACTTCTCGGTCGAACTCGCAAGTGTTGCTATCTCAAGCTTGTTTGTCAAGTTTAGTTGCCAAAACTATAAGTCTTGATTTCTAGTATACTAATAGATATGTCTCGGATTAGGATAAAATGTGTAGTTGATATTTAGACTTCACGGCGTTTATCGATTGAAGATAAAGAACTACTAAGGGTATCTTATGGAACTTTATCAACAAAAGGTATGTAGAGACTTGAACTCAGCTATCACTCAAAAGTCTTTCTACTCTATCTCCTATTTGAGACAAGAATCGTATAACTATATAGACTTTATATTATACACATTTGATATTTCGAGTTGAGTTTAACTCGCTTACATATTTCTCAAAATATGTGTTGGTAAGCTTTCGCTTTAACCAAGTTCATCTTATATGCTTGACGAAAGTCAAAAGATGATCATGTGAAAATCGCCTGGTAAAATCTTATATAATTTGTGTGAGACAGCTATTCCCGTCTTCTAATAAAATTTCAATGATTGAAATGGGAGTTTATAACAATTAACCATTGAATGGATATAGCACAGTATGCGTACTTGTATGCTAACTGTTGCAAGTTATTCCAAGTCCGGGAACCATAGTATGCATACCCGTATGCATACTAGTTTGATAGTTGAAGTCTGGGAACTTAGTATGCATACCCATATGCGTACCGGCATAACAGTTCAAGTCCGGGAATTCAACTGAGTTTGGTTGTACGACAGTATGCGTACCCGTTCGCATACTGGAGAACCCATACCAAGTCCGACTACGTAGGTATGCGTACCTGTTTGCATACTTGAGTGGGTTAAGTTCTAAAATCGGTTTGTTCATGAACAAATACATATATATATAATAAGGAATGCAATCTTTTACAAACCGTGGCTATAATATTCATGAATTGATACGAGTGAATCAAAATCGATTTTGCTTTAATTGTGTCTTGTATACTTGTATGAGAATATAAACAATTGAACAACTATAGAACTAGTTTCATTTGAGTCATTTGAACTAGTTGTGATTGAGATGAACAAGGTTGATATAAAAGTGTTCATATGGATAATGTAGGTTAACTATTGTTGAGCCAATGAAGTGTACACGTTTAGGTACGGTTACCCATATCTAAATGAAGTCACATTTCATTTGTGTAACAAGCTAAGTTCGATCTAACGGTTGAAAGATATTTGCTTGAATCTAATCGGGTTTTCATCTAACGGTGAATATTGAATGCTTTATTACCAAGGTAGCATTGATTGCAAACCCTAATTTGAAGACTATATAAGGGAGAACACTACAACTGGGAAACCTAATCCTCACACCTCCTGTGTGATACTAGTTCCGACTAGAGTCGATTCTACTTTAACCTAGGTTTTTCTAAAACCATTATAGGTTAAGGACTTAAAGACTTCATTGGGATTATGAAGCCATCCCCAACTATTTTCACTGTAGTTTTGTGTTCTTATCTTGCTTTGTTCTTGAACGAAACCATTACGTGTCAAGAAGAATACATTCTTGAACGAATTTTGCGTCTTCCTTTCCATGATTCAGGAAGAGGCAAAATTTACCATAATCAAATTATGTCATGGTAGGTATCCCTTTACTCTAATATAAGAGAAGGATTTTCTTGGACATTAACAAATTTACTCGCCAATTATGAACAAAGTAGATTTGCATCCCAATATTTTTCTCTCTTCTCGCCAGTTACAAACAAAGAATTTAAAAATAACAATCTTAATATTAGAGACAATAAGATACATGATTTACGTGAGAAAATTAATCATCGACAAAAACTATTATCTTGGTCGATTACGAACAAATAGGACAATTAATGCGATATGACTTAATATAAGAATTATAACTTCCCTAGCCATATATGGACGTAGATATTAAAGTTCACCACTTATTCCCTAGCAGTTATGCAATCAAAGAGGAAAGCAGATTCCTAGAGGACATCTTATGGAATCCTGTAGCAGTATTTAAGAATAGTATAATTGTGGAGAGATCAATGCTGCAATTCTCTATGGAGGAAATATAACAAAAAAGAGGTTCGTATTATAGGCCATAGCCTAATGCGGGTTAGGTCAACTACTGATGAAGAAAGAGATGAAGTTATCCAAAATGGTCCTTGGGTTACTGTAGAAACTTTATTTCCATACAAAAATATGTCATTGGCTTACCTATGAAGGATTACACTTTTACCCATCAAGTTTTTACTATGTAGTTCAAGTATCTACGATTGGAACATATGAATAGTACCATAGTGGATGAATCCATTGGATTTATTAGTAGAAAAATATCTACAGATCTAAAAAACTGTATACCTAAGTATAGTAGAACCATGAAAGCAAGATTGGAGATGGATCTCAAGAAACCACTGCACCGTGGTGGGTGGTGGAAAACAATATCTGGTAAATATGTTTGGATCAAATACCACTTGGAATTACAACCAAAGAAGATATGTGAGAATTGGTTTGTAAGATAATATAGATGGAAAATGCATGGAGACAACTTACTTAATCTACCTGGACAACTTGACAATTGCAGAATATGAAGCTCATCAAAGAGAAGAAGCTGATGTTTATGAAAAAAATGATGAACGTAGCATGAAGATTCCATTGAAGAGGAAATGCTCTATGAGAAAGAAAATAAGGAGCAAAATGATGAGACAAGATAACCTAAGAGAATTAGAAACTCTATTTTTAACCGACAACAATCTATGAACCCACAAAATCTGCATATCCAACCACCCAACACTAGTGATTTTATTAATACGGACACTCAAGAAAATTTGTCGATGGATGCTAATAATTCAGGAACAAGCACTACTGAACCCGCAAATGCTTGTCATGGAGTCACTGAGAGGGTATATTCAAACTATCTATTTAACAAATTTTTATATTTATCTTATGTTTCAAGTTTTCCAAGTATTCTTTTTGCTTTATTCTTAGAAATCTCTCAACTTGTCTTAATACAATGCGAATCATTTCTTGGAATTGCAATGGTTTTGTTACACATGATATAAAAAATTATTTGATGGACCTAAATAAAATGCTTCACCCAGACATCATATTTTTGCAAGAAACGAAAATAAATTCCGAAAAAAATCCTTCAACATACTAGACCATTAGGTTTTCTTAATACTTTTTATATTACATCAATTGGTAGAGCTAGAGGTATTTGTTTGTTATGGAAGAATGGATTTAAATTAGACATAATTCATCATGAAAATAATATAACTCACCGCCTTGTTAGCAAGATTCTTACCATGCAGATTCCTCCTGTAAATTCTCAAGATATATTAATATGGACTCTCACTCGAAATGGTCAGTTTACAGTTAAATCGGCTTATCATAAGCTGGTTGATGTATAACACAACATTAATAACAATTACGATGCTGAAATGGTAACATTTTGGAAGTTACTAAGGGGTTTAAACACTTTTCCAAGAGTTAAAACCTTCATTTGGAAATGTATAAATGATGACATTCCATCTGCATTATGACGGAGAGCATTGCAACATGTGTAATCAGGTGTCGAGACTACCAAACATATTATATGGGATTGTCCTTTTGCACGTGTTGTTTGAACTTCCATACCTGGGACGAGAAGAAGCATGAGTATAACTAACACCATTGTGGAAAAATGGATAATAAATTGGTCCAACAATGGATTCAATGAACTTGATGAAGACCGGATAGTAAAGTGGCTAATGCTAGTTGGGAAATATGGAAGGCCAGTTGCAGATGTGTTTTCAAGGGTTAAAGACAAATCCAGTTGAAGTATTATGAAGCATATAATACCTCAACAGTATGAAAAGCTCAGTAATGAAGAAAATATGCAACTATGGTGATAGTATAAGCACGAGTACCTCTACTCGGACTACATGGATAACTCCTAACCTCTCCACTTTCTCTATATGTTGTGATGCATCTTTTATAACATTATCTGAAAATCATACGAGATCTGGTCTTATTCTTCGTAACTCTGCAGGTGCATTTGATCAAGGGAGATACACCTACGCGTATGAACACTTGCGGAAGCATGTAGGATGAAGGGTTGCTGGAGGCTATATGTTGGGCAGAGGAACTTGACTTGCAACAAGTGTGCTTTGAGTTGGACGCGCGGAATACAACATCGGTAACTAATAGAGGATACTGTAAAGTTTGATGGGAAAACTAAAAAATTATATATAAACAATTGATAAAATACACCCTGTGAGATTATCAATTACAAAAACAACCTGTTATTTTGGTAATTGCTAAAATACACCCACTATCCAATTGCCCGTTAAGGCACCACCATCACCCGATCTGACCGTAAATCAAATAATTTTAATCAACAATGGAGATTTACTCTAAACTGAAAACTACTATTTACCCTTAGGTAGAAAATAAAAAGGGCTTTGAATAAACTCATGTTTTCTCTTCTCCGATATTAACCATGTTCTCTTCCCAGACTGCTCAACAACTAAGGTGAAGTTTCAATGGTGATATTCTGCGTTAGTTTAGAAAATCAGGTACTGAGAACTTAATCGGAATCAATGGGTAAGCTTTAAATTTGAATTTAATTTCAGGTTCATTCTTCTTCTACATCACTATGTGGTTAGAGAGAGGGGGAAGTCGAAGATTAATATATAAAGGAAAAATAAGGTCTGTTTGGATCTGGGTATATTTCAAATGCCAATTTGAGAAACTAATTGGTATATACCAAACGTCCTTAAATGGAGTTTAAACCGCAGAAATAAAAACTCCCCCCATTCAAGTTAATTTGAGAAATTAATATACGTTTCGTAATTGTTCAATGAATGGGTTTATTTTGATTCATCTTATAAACTTGAATTGATTATTTAGATGTTTCAATTGTGGAATTTGGGGAAGAAATGGTTTTCCCAATTCGAAACGGTCAACAATAATTCAGATATTTGAAATCCTAGTCGACTCGGTCAACTCGGCCCGATTTAGTAATAGCTGGAAACTTAACCGATGTTAAGCATTTCATTAAAAAAAACTGGATGGAAAAGTGAAACAGGGTGTATTCTAGCAATTAAGCAAAAATTGGTTGTATTTTTGTAATTTCTAATCCTATAGGGTGTGTATTTTATCAAAATTCCCTAAATATTATAACCTCTTTTCGTAAACATCCATTATGGACTTTAAGCTTATCAACAGGAAGTTTAATAAACCAGCTGATAAATTAACAAAATATTCTCATACCTTTAATATTACCATGGGAGTTGGATTTCAATTTCTAATAAATTCTTTCTTGGTAAGAACGGGCCCTAGTTCAGCTGGTCATCCCCGTTCCCCGAAGTTTAATGCGTTCCAGGAGGTCCCAGGTTCAAGTCCCCAATGGCATAATATTGCAGGAATTAACACGAAAGGTAGTGTTAGATTTCCCCCCTGTGACACAATCTCACCCCCCCCTCTCGCTTCGGTTCCCCTTGGCAAGGTTACCCATGAGGCTCGCTGGTAGGCTAGCAAAGCAACCTGTTCAATTAATGTAGTAGTATGTCGTTGGAGCTTAGCTTGTTAGGCTTCCAACTAGTTTCATGTAATAATATTTGGTAAAAATAAAAAAAATCATGCCGTATGTAAATCTTGGCGTATTAGGCCATTAGAGCCCAACACGACCCCCACCCACATGCTTATATGGACCGGGTTGAGGACCCAGCTACTACACATAGAAATGTTTTCTTCCAGGATTCCTTATATGTGAAAACTACAGGGAGACCCATTCTCCCAGTTTTTTCCACTGTGAAACCCACGCTCCCAAAACTATATGCGCGCACCCATTTTCTGGAAGACAATTATTCTGAGACCCATAATTTATAAAATTCGGTTGCCATTCTTTTTTGTTCTTCATCGTCTTCAATTCTTTTTAACTCAGATTGGGAAATCGAAGAATTGAGATAACGAAGATTCGAGGGAGAGTTTGCTACTATGATTTTGGTTGAATCAAAGAAGAAACTGAGATTGGGGTTTTGTCAATATGGAAGGTTGCTGCTCAAGAAGGGAAACGATTCTTGGAACTCTGCAAACCCTTGATTTCTCTCTTTCTCTCCATTTCCCCCCTCATTTTACTTTTCAATCGGTACTATTTTCAACTCAATCGGTTCACATTTGAATCGATTTGATAGATTTTTGATGGATTAGATTAGATTTGATGGATGATTATTTGTTTGTTCGTCTGATTTTTGAGGAAAATTCGACTGGGGAGATCAAATTTTGAGTTCTATGGTAAGTATAAGAAGTTAGGGTTTACTAATTTGAGTATTTTTGTTGGGATTTAGGTCTTTTTTATACTTTAGTTGAATTGAATGTTGGTAATGATATGTGTTTTGTGAAATAGTATGTGATTAGAGGTCTACGGCTGGTTTGATTTTGTTAATTTGTTTGTTGTTAGACGAAGTTTTACTGTTCTCGTTTGGTTCCATTTGCATTTTGTTTGTAGATGATGCAGTAGATGGAGGTCTGTAGTTTTCCCAGGTCGAAAAGTCTGTGATGGTTGGTATCAATCGAGAAGCTCGAGTCTATGATGAGATGAATATGAAGCTGAGATGGGTCAGTTTTATGAAAAGAACGAAAACATAGTCTTGTTGTTGGTAATTGAGATGAAGACGAAAATATCATGGTGATAAATGGCCACTGATATTGGTGTTTGTTGTTAAGGTAAAGTTGGTTGAAACTAGTAAGTCAGGGAAGGTACATCTCGAGTTTGGCAGTGATTAACGATGGAATAATGAAGATGGGAGATGCAGAACTGATGGTACTCGATGGAGATGTGAACATAAGGATTGAAGAAAAGTTGTTGGCTGTGGTATTATCGAGTGAGGAGAAGGTCAGGGTTGTGTGTTGATGGAGTTGCTATTGGAAGTACATCATGGCAGTAGACGTTGATGACGTGATGGAAGTGATGCTGTCGATGAAGAAGTGCTCGAGATATTCATGGCGAGTGTTGGCAGAGATGAAACTCGAAAATGGGTGTTTTGGAGATGATGCAGTAGATGGAGGTCTGTGGTTTTCCTAGGTCGAGAAGTCTGTGGTGGTTGGTATCAATCGAGAAGCTCGAATCTATGATGAGATAAAGATGAAGCTGAGCTGGTGATTTGAGTTGCATGTGGCGGATTTCCTATGGTGACGATGGCAGTTGCAGATGGAAATGATGAACTAGGGAGGAATGAGAGTTTATGAATTACAAGCCATTAGATTTATGCGAACTGATATTTATATCGATTTGTATCACCTTCTTTTAGGCAAACAACTCCCATGTTTAACTAGAACTAGAAACAACTTCAAGAAGCTTGATATCCTAGATTTTGTTGTGGTGTTGTTGTTGTAGTTGGGAAAGTGGTGACAGAGATGGTTGATGTTAAGTCTTGCAGTCCAATGCAAGATTTGCTATCTACAAAATTTGTTGCACAACTTGTTATGATGTCCGGAAAATGGTTGCATAACACGTTATGCAGCTATTATTGTAGGTACATGACAAGTTATGCAATATTTTTTTGTTTGCATAACTTGTTATGCAGTACAGAGAATGGTTGCATAACACGTTATGCAGCTAATTTTTGTTAGTATTGAAACCAACCCAAAAAAAAGGTTGCATAACACGTTATGCACCTATAATAATATCTGCATAACATGTTATGCAGTCAAGAAAATGGATGCATAACCTGGTATGCATCCGAAAATATGATTGTATAATGCGTTATGCATCGAGTAAATTGTTGCACAATCTTTTATGCATCGAGAAAATAGATGCATAACCTGATATGCATCCGTAAATATGGATGCATACTGCATTATGCATCAATTTTTTTTATGTACGCACTAAAATCAACCAAAACAATGGTTACATAACTTGTTATAGATGCATAACTTTGATATCCAAATGCATAATTTGTTATGCAGTGGAGAAAATGGTTGCATAATTCGTTATGCGTCTGCAGAATGTGTTATGCATCGTTTTTGGTGACTGCATAATGGTTATGTATTAAGTTTCCCTAAAATGAGGATCACCTCCGATTTTTTCGTGAAAAACAAAAATTTAATATTCTTGTTTGTACTCGTTGCGTAACTCTTTTAAAAAGATTTCCAACGATATAAAATTTGTAAAATTCTAAGGCGCCGATTTGTAAATATGTTATGTCCAAGTTGCGCTTCCAATTATACCCCTGGAAAATTAGGTTGCATAACGAGTTATGCCTGAAAAGATAGTATGCATAACGAGTTATGTATTGATTCATTAATAATTCCATATAATTATGAGTGTCACGGTACCAAAAATTAATTGTGGGCTTGACAATGAAATTTTTTTTTTTTTGGGTCTCCCCTAAGTTTCCCTCCTTATATTTCGAGTTCGGTAATAAAAGGATACAATGTCACAAAATGCAAGAGAGTCAAGACTTATAAGCGTCATTAGTGGATCTAATTTGCTTTCAGATTTCCCATCTTCAAAATAAATAAATAAATAAGACAGCAAGCAATTTTTAAGGTGTTGGAACTCCCACAAAATTTAATAGATGTACAGACAGATTAAGAAATGAAACGACGTAACTGAAACTACTAGTAGAGGAGAAAAACAGAGCAAGTAAGTGAGTGAGCGAGTGAGGGTTGAGATGAGGAATATCATCAAACCTTTTTCTACTTCTTCATCACCATCTTACGTTCAAAATCATATATCTTTGTCATTGATTCAAACAATTATTGGAATTGGATCTCTAATTGTTTTAGTTCCTCTGTTCTTTTGTGTGTCAACTAATCAATGCATATATCATCAGAAGATGGCTCATCTCCGTCATGATCAAGTCCATGTAAGAATACTCAATCACCTTATGATTTTTTTTTCTTTTTCTTCCGTAGATATAGATATGCATGACCATGAACATACCAAATCTTTCAATGTGTAATTAAAATTAACTATTATTGTTGATATTCATTGCTTTGATGCTGTTAGGATTATAATGGTGATAAGCAATCAAAAGTGACGTCATCACCACCATTATCATCCATACTTAGACCTTTCAATGGAGCTTCTAGTGATCATTACTATTATCCATTAAACTTAATGAAGAAGAACCAACAAAGTGGAGATTATTATGATCAGAAACTAGAAAAGATAGAATCAGAACTTGGTAGCGTCAGGGTTTTCTTAAAAGAAATTGCTGCTGGTTCTATTCATCAGAATTCATCTACAAACCATGAAGATATTAATTCCGGTGACAATCCAGATTATTACATCCCAAATGGTCAAATTTATAGGAATCCTTACTTATTTCATCGGTATGTATACTTTTTTTCTTTTCATTTTCTGATATTGTTTCCCTTGAATCAATTTTTGTTTTCTTGCAATATATTGTCAAACAAGAATTTACTGAGTAACGTCATGTATAAGTTAGCGCATTTAGTACAAATGCAAAGAAACAATGCAATGAACCAGGGGAGAAACTGCCCACGCATTTGCTTTTTTGACTTGGCTTGTTTTTGTTAACTTTAGCGTGGTGGGCCAATATTCATAACCAGTTTCACTCTTGGTCAGCCATGTGTATGTAACAAGACTGAAAACAGAAATTGAGTTAGAGCAAAAATCACTAGGTAGCGGTCTTGGTCCCAATTCCTTTACAACAGCTAATGTGGGGAAATTGACTGCTAAATGGGCAAGGCTGCTAAGGGGTACCAAATTGATCGGGTGTACCAATCCCAAGGCAAATAAGTTTTTGTCTTATTAGCATTTGGTACACCCCCAAGCAAAACCAGTCCCCATTAGCAGCATTGGAAATGAGAATAAATTATATGCTTTCTCTACTAGGTTCCACTATTGTGTGGAAAGTCAAAGGAATTTTTTTCCTACGCAAGTATTCGGAAAACAACCTTTTTGGTAAAAGAAAACAAAAAAAAACTTTGCATTTTGGATATTCTAATCGGATACGGAAGATAAGGAACCACCGTAGTGCTTGCTAGGTAATTCGGTCTATGCCTACCATAGTGCTTGTTCTTAGAGCTTAGAATAGTATCGGTATGGTCTAAGAGCGTTCACAATGGACAACTAAAAGCTGGAGTAAAACTGATTTTTAGTCAAAAACCAATCACAGTGGGGTGGAGTAAAACCAAATATTTGGTTTTAGTTGAAGAGAGAGTGTAAATCAGAGTATATTTGGTCGATAGGATGGAGTAAAACTGATTATAGTGAGGCGGAATTTCAAAGTACGCCTGGGTGGGGCGAACATCAAATCTTCCACCCAAGAAATGGGGCGAACACTAAATCCACTGCCTGGTGATGGGGTGATGGGACGAACACTAAATGTTCGCCTGGTGATTGGGGTGATTTGATGGGGCGAACACTAAAATATTCGCCTGGTAATGGGGGTGATGGGGCGAACACTAAATGTTCGCCTGGTGAAGGGGGTGATGGGGTGGACATTAAAATGTTTGCCTGGTGTGGGGCGAACATTAAATCCTTCGCCTGATATCAAACCGGGCGAATTTTAAATCTTCCACCCCATTGAGGCGCTCATTATATGTCCGCTCCACCAAATTTTTGCTCATCACGGTAGCGTGCAACCATGGACCAAACTTATTTTTTTTAGTTTATAGTTTAGTTTTAGTCTTTGGTTTGGTCTATGATTGTGTACGCTCTAAGCGAGTCGACCATTATGCACAGTAATATACCCAAAGTTCAACCATCAGACACCATCACATGGCAATATGCTATAAATTGATTTTTGATGTGGAAGCTTTTTGTCACAATATCATTTAGACCCAAAGTTATGGAAACCTAAGGCTAAGAGCCTAAGAGTAGATATTTCTTCATATACAAAGCCTAAAATTTGCCTAAAGTGACATTAGGTTTTAATTAGGATCTCCTACTCTTGTTAAGCATCACATGGCAATGGGTTATATTTGAATTGGGATTCTGTAAAATATTTCAATAAAGTTGCATTTCCATTGTCAAGTACCCAAAGGCAAACATCCAATTCGAAAGTGTTACACTTCTACCAACGGTTTCCACTATTATCTTCCCTCATTAGGTGGCTTCATCTGCATCCTAAATTCTACTCATTTTGATCATCATGGGAGAACAGGGGGTCTCATTATTATTGAAATCCACCGATGCCTGCACGACATATAAGCGGTGGAAAGGAGTGGGGAAGGCATCGGTGGACATATAGCATTTTCGCATCCAATTAAAGAAAATGTAGTTATCAATGCAGTTGTCTATACTCTGGTTCAATAGAATCACAGTACAAAATATCGTATTAAAAATGCAACTCTTAACTTTTATGCCGACTTCTTTACATGTTGATTTGAAGGCTATAAAAATGAAATTGTGAAATTTGGGGAATTTTAATACTAGAAAAATAGAAACAAGAAAATGATAGGAAACAGGAAAATTTAATACAAACATGGACAATACATTTAACACCGTTTATCAAATAACAAGGAAATTGTCGAGTCCTTTCCATGTGCTGTACTCCTATTTAGATACCAATTTTTGTGTCTGTGTAATGTAGACTGATTTAATAATATACTTAACAATTCGTCGGTATGACATATTCGTGTAAAATGCATACAGTGTCTCATTTATGAATTGTGTATATGCTCCTCAAGATTAAGCTGTGCAGTCCTTTGTAGAGGTGTTCTCAACTTCTCAGCTCTATTAAACTAAGAAAATCTTAGTACCCCATTGTCTTATGACCTATGTTGCAGACCAGCCTTTTGTTTTTGTTTTAATTGAGAAAAATGGGAAAAATCTAACAGGACTCTGCACTAATTAGAAATAATATCTCATTTCTTGTTTGAAATGTGCAGGAGTTACCAATTGATGGAGAAAATGTTCAAAATATTTGTATACGAAGAAGGAGAACCTCCACTGTTTCATGATGGACCTTGTAAGAACATATACTCTACAGAAGGGATGTTTATTAACACGTTGGAGATGGATGCAAAATTCCGAACCAGAGATCCAGATAAAGCTCATGTTTTTTTCCTCCCTTTCAGTGTTGTTAAGATTCTTACATATCTTTTTCATCCTAAGGTTCGTGACAAAGCTGTCCTAGGAAGAACAATTGGCGACTACATCCGTATCATCTCCCAAAAATATCCTTACTGGAACAGAACTTTGGGAGCTGACCATTTTATGCTTTCTTGCCATGATTGGGTATGTTTCCTGCAATTTCCGTTCATCCACACTATTATATACTCCCTCCGTTTCTTTTTAATAGTCCAATTTCTTTTTTTAAGAAAATTAAGGAAATTAAGAGAACTAATTATTGAAAGTGGTCCTCTAGACACTTCTCGATAAAAGAAGTGAAGTGAAATGGTCCCCATGACACTTGCCAGCCAAAGAAATAAGTGAAATGGTCCACATAACACTTGTCATCAAAAAAAATTAAAAGAAAAGTGGTCCCAGAAAATTAAAGTAACATTTGACTTTCCCAATTAGGAAACTGGCTTATTTTTTGAAATATTTATTTATGAAAACTGGCCTATTAAAAAGTAACGGAGGGAGCACATATTTATGCTTGTGTGAGGTCATTTTTCCTGTAGCCAAGAGATGTGCACCATAATCTGAGCACGGTATCCCCAAATTTTATTTGAGTAACATATAGTAGGATGCATTGCCGAGCCTGTTGTCCCTAATCAACCTATTAAAATGCAACTTTGCTCAATTTTAAAGGCCACAGTTTTTAGAATCCCCCCTCAGGTATGTGATTGAGCAGAATTTGGTTCACATTATTACTGTACTGACGCACACAAAGTTTGGGCCATTGATTCAATATTCACACACTTCTTTTCTCCAAGCATGTTCTGCAGATGTCCGCAAACCTAGCTAATTAACACAAAACAGACTGCAGAGCGCTACATTTTTGATTGATATACAGAGCACTTCCATTCTGGGTCATCAGTACCATATGGAAAATTAGCTTTCAGTTATTGCAGGTTAAAGCATCATATGTAATGTGAATTGCATTTACTTGTATATTTGTGTAGGGACCTCGAGCGACATGGTATGTGCCTCAGTTGTATTACAACTCCATCCGTGTATTATGCAATGCAAATACAAGTGAATACTTCAATCCTAAGAAAGATGCATCATTTCCTGAAATCAATATCAGGACAGATAGCATAACTGGTGGTCCACCGCCATCAGAACGTACTATTCTAGCGTTCTTTGCTGGAGGAATCCATGGTTTTCTGAGAAGACCTCTTTTGAAGCACTGGAAAGAAAAAGATGAGGATTTACGTATTTATGAAAAACTTCCTAAAAACATATCGTACGAAGAAATGATGCACAAGAGCAAGTACTGCATCTGCCCGAGCGGTTACGAAGTGGCAAGCCCTAGAATAGTTGAGGCAATATACGCTGAATGTGTACCAGTATTGATTTCTCAACATTATGTCCTCCCATTTAGTGACGTTCTTAATTGGACTACTTTTGCAGTTCAGATTTCAGTAAGTGAAATTCCAAATTTGAAGAGAATTCTAATGGATATTCCGTATGATAGATATGTTAGAATGCAGGAGAGGGTGAAACAAGTACAGCGGCATTTTGTCATGAACGATCCACCGAAGCGGTATGATGTGTTTCATATGATCATTCATTCGGTTTGGCTTAGAAGGTTGAATGCTCAGATGATATAGTGGTTGATTATTTTGTTACAAGTTTTGACACAGTATACACAGAAATTATCATATACATTTAAGTTTGTATTGATAGAGAAGGCAAAGTTGTATTAATAGAAGAAGTGTTACCACATTTACAATACAAGGGATTATACATCAAAACTTAAATTTCGGCACAGCTCGAGTATAATCCCTTTTTGCACCTCTGGTGTTCATGCTAAGAGTTTCAATCTGCATATACCGAGAGTTCAATTTGGGGTAAACAAGAAAACCATTTGGAATTAGATGATATGGTTTTAGAGACTATCTGGGGTGTCATTTCGTCCTAAAAAAAAAGAAATCCTGATTGCTAATGCAAAACCTTACTGTAGCAAGTTGGTATTTTCTTGCCTGCCTCTGTTGAAAGGGTTGCTAAGACAGTCCAATCACGCAAAAAAAAAAAAAAAAGAGTTTACTGTACATGATCTACTGCAGCCGCTTATTGACTTTTACCATGCCCCTTGTTTAATCCGCATTTCCAGCTGACATGATCGAAGGAGTCGATCGTAATTAGTCTTTGCACATTGACTAAAACTCTAGTATTCATACTCGATATAATACGCAGTAATTCTGCTCGGCCCACTAGTCAATCCCACTGTTAGACCCACTGCATACTTGGGTTGACTTTTACGTTTTTCTCTGTCAAAAGCCAAGGGTTTTCTTTTCGTCGTTTTGTTCAAGTTCTGGTTAAAAGAAATAACAAGTAATGTCATTCAAAATTCACATCGAACATTAGTACTTGAACATATCACCGTTCTTTCATGTGCGGGTGATTCTCTAGTTATTACGTACTCCCTCCGTCCCACTATTAAGTGACCTATTTGATTTTATATTTTGTCTCACTAATAAGTGACCTATATCACTAAACAAGGAAATATTTCTAAAATTACCTTTTTAGTTAATTATAAAAAATATAAGAAATATGCATAATTTGATAGGCATGTTTATATTCGTTACGTAGGTGTTTTAAAATGCTTTTCAATGGTATGAAGTTTGCGAACATCCGTGGAGTAGTTTGAGAGATAAATCATTTCTTAATTTCACTCGTTATTATCCATAAGGGTATAATTGTAAAAAATGTTTAAAAATACTCTTTTCCTTGCTTGCCTTAAAAATTGTGCAAACTTAAACTAGGTCACTTAATAGTGGGACGGAGGGAGTACATGTTAATGATTGTATTAATCAGAATCGGAAGAAGTTGGTGTATTTAGAACTTCATAGTCAGTTGCCACTATGCGGCTTCTTAGCCATGAAAGGAAAATATCAATTTTTTTCTTACGTTACTGATTCATGTGAAAGAGCAAATGATAGTGTTATGTGCACCTTACCCTTCAGATAATGATTAATGGAATGGGAAAAATTATGCTAAGGCCCAATCCATGGATAACCCATAATATGAGGTCCTTAATTAAAAGAAATTTAAATCTAGGCCCCAAATTATTAAAAGACCTTGATACCCTTATGCATATTGTCAAGCCCATAATTAAATAAAATTTAAATTTATGCCCAAAATTATTAAAATATTATGTGATGATGTTCCAACCACCACAGCCACCGCCAACCACCGCCGACCACCACGACCATCCACCTCCGACCACCACCGCCAGCCACCACCGACCACCGCCGGCGGCCATCTCCGGCCACCACCGCCAACCGCCGCCGCCAACCACCACCGACGGACACCACCTCCGACCACCGCCACCAACCACCACCGACGGCGGCGCCGCCACCAACCGCCACCACTGCCGACCACCACCAACATGATGTGTACACAGAACTTACACATGCATATGACATGTGTATCCAGAAGTTACACATTCATATAAAATGTGTAATGCAAAGTTACACTTGTACATAGATGTGTACTCTGTAGTTACACATGCGTATGACATGTGTATCTACAAGTTACACATCCATATGCATGTGTAACTGTTTATTACACATGCTATATGTAAGGTTATCTACAAGTTATTCATCATAAAATACATGTATTACTTTAATTTTCATTTACAATAATTTGCTCGTTCATCAATTACTACAATCATAGTAATTGGTTGTTTGAACACAATAAACGAATTAAAAAAGAGATTTGGAAAGCAAAATCCAAGAAATAATTTACAATAATTGAGTTCTCAGACTCAGGCCATAGCTGACCACATATCAATTCCATCGGAAACCATGTCCTGTAACTGCAACCAACACCAACTGAGTACAAATCTCAGCACCAGCTAGCTTCATTTCCTCTATTCCATTACCACTGTCTTAACTGCAGCTGTGCCAGTCCCTGTAATCATTCAACTGAACGCACTCCATCATACGAAAAACCAAGCAGAATGCAAGCAATAGTTATGTATGGGTAATCATTAGTTAAACCCCAAAATCAACAGTTATGCATGTGTAATCATTAGTTACACTTATAATTAACACGTGTAAGCTAAAGTTACACATGCATATGGTTTGTGTAACCTGCAATTACACATCCATATGGCTTGTGTAACCTACAGTTACACAGCCACATGCCTTGTGTACTCATAGCATATTCTTCATTAAGGCTATAAAAAAGGATATCACACATAGCTACTTGCGATTCTTAAACAGTAAAATCTACTCAATAACACTTAATCAACTAAAAATTGCAACATAATAATTTGAAAGGTATATAACTAGTAGATGCTAGTGTAACTACTTTTCTGTCTACTAACCAATAAAGAAAGTTCTTAGGCATACCAAAATATCTTCCAACTACTCTTTAGCCTCATCGACTCCTGCAATGTCAGCAAATGTGATACTTCACTGTGTTTTTTGGACTGTTGCTCCACCAGAACCCATATTTTCCCAAATCCTCGGCTGCACAGTTGTATCCTGTATGAACAACATAATTACTTGATTAGTTGTTTCATTTCCGTTTACAGAAGAATCATAAACTCCATCTTTCAAGTTTTCTTGAGTAATATATGTGGTTTTACAGCATGTGTAACTAGAAGTTACACATCCATATAGCTTGTGTAACTAGTAGTTACACATCCATATAACTACTGAAATACAATCTCAGCAAGACCGGTGACAAAGAAAAACAACTAAGCATTACAACACTGTGAAAATAACTCAATGTAATCTAGAGACACTCAAAACTAATACTTATCCAACCAGCATAAGCTCAAACACGAATTTTTTTGCTACTACATCTATTACAACACTATTACAACACACCAACTAGAAGACCACTTGTGTTTCAAGAACAACCATGGTACTGAACAAATTTACTTGTTATTACCGAGGTTCATACAATATATACGTTGAGCAAAGAGAAGCCTGAATCATATGGCTAGTGTAACCTGAAGTTACACATGCATATGGATTGTGTAACCTGCAGTTACACATCCATATGCCTTGTGTACTCAGAGCATATATGTTACACATATACTTAGCATATATTTAGCTCCTAGTTTTGCTATAGCTCCAGGAAGAAAAGTCCATTATATCACATATTTTCGTAGAAACAACCATAAACAATACTCCCAACATCCAATTATCATTGCTTACTCGTAAAGTATGAAGGAATAATACTAAAAGCTAATAGTTTATAAGCGTTCAAAACAAGTTGATCATTTCTGTTGTTTCACTAGTTTCTCCTACACTTACTTCAACAAATGCTAAAAGCTATTTGGCATTTAAAACCAATAAATAATCGACCTGGAGAACCAGTATCAACTTACTATTGTTCATACATGTTCTAGCAAGATCATGACTACCAACATATAAAAAAAAATCCAATACAAGAAGAATGTAAAGTAGATCCAACTTATAGTGTCCAGTACAGCTCCAGCATCCGTAGCAAACCTCTCTGCTTCATACCAAAACACTACCACTAACTCCAAACCTGATGCACTACCACCCCTGCCTCCTTATCCTCTTCCAAAACCTGCAGCTGCACCTCCACCATTAACACCACCATAAATTCTTTAATCAAACAACATATTTGTAGGCCAAGACTCAAGATAAACAAACTAAAATCGAACCAGAATGAAATAATGCAACATTAATGGAAATAATGCAACACTTTCAAGTAAATAGATGAACAAAGAGATTCTGACTATTGTTTGAGAGTGATTTAAATGATTCTGTGAAAAAATACACATTCAGTCAGTATGTGTAAATAAAAGTTACACATATATTTAGCATGTGTAGCTAGAAGTTACACATTCACTTTAGCTTGTGTAACTAGAAGATACACAACAATATGGATATTTCTGTAGAATTGTGGTTACCAAGGAATCTTGTTTCCAGGCGTTTCCTTTTAGATTTACCGATGCAAGTGAACTTCCCTCTGCAAATAAGAGATAAGACAAGTTAAAGATCACCATTACTTCACATATCAATTTGTTTACTTTACAGTCAAACCACCTACATGTCTTTTTGAATGTGAGAGTTGAGAAATTATTTCAGAACTGCAATAATACACATATTCCAAAAACACAAACCTATAAAACACTAAAACAAATCATACTTTCACATCCTAATCACATTAAATTAGCAATATCAAATAAATAGTAAAAGTAAATGAATCCAGGATACAAATGCAACACCTTTTCATCATACTATGAGCAACAACACACATACAACATCATCATCCATCATAACACAAAATCAATCCGAAGGCATCTACTTAGTTTTCGCATGAAACTAATAAACAGAACTTCTCATCATTTTGGGGTTACTCAAACTTTTACACATATAATTAGCATGTGTAACTCGCAGTTACACATCCAATAAACATATAAAACACTACACCAAATTCCAAGATTAGTAACAGGAATTCGTAACGGCTATGGAGCCATTACAAAAATTTCGTAACAAGCCGGAACCGTTACTAAATTTTTAAGAATTCGTAACATGACAAAGCCGTTACTAAATTTTTAAGTCCGTTACTAATTTTGTATAGGCGTGCCACTCACACGCTTGGTCACACTGGGTTCGTCACACCTTGAATTTGTGCGTGTGCGACTCACACGACTAACACTATATTCCCACCCATGATTAGTTATGCGTGAGGATATTTCCTCCCACGAGTGTGGGGATAAGGTAGCAGTGAAGTGAAATTGATTTCACTTTTCATCGAACTTTTCTCTCTCTTCTTTCTCTGCGTCTTCAGGCGATGAAACTAGGGTTTAGATACCTTTGAATCATTGATCGTATTAGCCGAGAAACATCACACAAATCTGTTTAATCTTTTCAATACCTTTCTATCATCGATCTGTGTAAGTGTTAATCGTTATAAGTTTTTCGATTTTTAGGGTTTTATTTTTTTTAATCGATCTATTGTTTAGTGCTTTATTTCATTTTTAGTTTTAGTTTTTCCATTTTTAAATCCGTGAATCTAAAACGATTTGTTTGATATGAGTTATTTTTTGTTAATGTTCTTCATATAAATCTAATTCGATTTTTCTTTCTAATTTACTGTTAGGGTTTGAAGAATTTTGAAGACTTGAAGATTGAAGAATTTTGAAGACTTAGAAGGTATAAGTTTCGAAATATTGAACTGATTTTATGGTTTTATGTTAATTTCTAAGATTTTTTTTCTTTATATCTGTAACCTAATTTCTAGTTTGTAAGCTAAGCTAATTTCAATAAGTTCTAGTTTATAAGCAAGTTAGTGCTTGATTGACATCATTAGCTTCACTTCATTTTGTGTTGTGCTTAGGGTGTAAAGATGCATCTTGATGTTAGACATGTTGTATTTTTTTGCCTTAGAAGCATACTAAGTTGAGTAGGCAGAGTCTTTGGTGATAAAGGTACACTGATGGATGTCCCCATTGAATTATAATATTCACTGCTAAAGTCTTGTATATTCTTTGAAGGTTTGATGAGATATGGAGCACTCTTTATCATATGAGTAAGTCAATTGCTTAAGAACAAAGCAATTGCTTCGCTCATAGGATAACGAGTGCACCAGCTCATTTAGAAATCCTTCTTTTTTGAGCACCTAAATTCCAGTTTGTATGGGCTTAGATTACTTATATTGCTTATTGTAGTTTTGTTTGAGTTGCCGCAGCTAGGAAACATGCTGATTATATTCTTTAAGTTGCTCTGTTTTACTATTATGAATGGATTGAACTTTAGTTTCATGTTAAGGTAGTATTTCAAGTTTAGATGACCTAAGTTATGAAGTTTTTTTTTATATTGACTGATTCTCAGTAAGCAACATGATAACAGTCCTAGTGGTTATTCGCAAAAGCTACTTGTAGCTCATTCTCTCTTCTTTGAGGGGATGTTTCTGTCATTAACTTGCAGGGCTTCGGAAACCATGTACCACTTGGACTAAGTTATTTTATTTGGTTGATTATAATAGAAGTTGGTCTTAGCATGATTATAATAGTCTGTATGTTAAGTTGTGTATAAATAAGTCTGGTTTTATGTACTCTGTGAGCATGATGGTAACAGATCCTAGTGGCGATTTACAAAAGCTACTTGTAGCTCATTCTCTCTTCTTTGAGGGGATGTTTCTGTCGCTAACTTGCAGGGCTTCGGAAACCCTGTACCACTTGGACTAAGTTATTTTATTTGGTTGATTATAATAGAAGTTGGTCTTAGCATGATTATAATAGTCTGTATGTTAAGTTGTGTATAAATAAGTCTGGTTTTATGTACTCTGTGAGCATGATGGTAACAGTCCTAGTGGAGATTTACAAAAGCTACTTGTAGCTCATTCTCTCTTATTTGAGTGGATGTTTCTATCGCTAACTTGCAGGGCTTCGGCAACCCTGTACCACTTGGACTAAGTTATTTTATTTGGTTGATTATAATAGAAGTTGGTATTAGCATGATTATAATAGTCTGTATGTTAAGTTGTGTATAAATAAGTCTGGTTTTATGTACTCTGTGAGCATGATGGTAACAGTCCTAGTGGCGATTTACAAAAGCTACTTGTAGCTCATTCTCTCTTCTTTGAGTGGATGTTTCTGTCGCTAACTTGCAGGGCTTCGGCAACCCTGTACCACTAGGACTAAGTGATTTTTGTTTGATAGTGTAAAATATCTATTTTGAAGGGTAATATGTCAAATTATGTGGACAAGAAATGGATGAAGTGTCCCCGTAAGTCTATAGAATACAGACAAGGTGTGAAGTTATTCATAGAGTTTGCCAGGATTAATGGTGGTGGGAGTACTTTGTTTTCATGCCCCTGTCGACGTTGTATGAATTCTAAAGGCTTACTTACACTGGGTGAGATCTCATTTCATTTGCTGAAATATGGTGTGCAAGAGGTGTACATAACATGGCGCTATCATGGGGAAAGTTCGAATAAAGACGTAACACTACAACTCAATATGTAGCCAATAATGATGTTACAAAGTAGGTTTGGATGAGAGTATTAACGCAGATGTGGATGAAAATATTAGGGCAGGGATGGATGAGAATGAAGAAGGTGTTGATGAGAATGTTGGAACCATTAGGTGTTATCGAAAAAGAAATCGGCTGAAAGGGCTAGAGAACCATTGTATCCTTCATGCCCTAAAGGCATTTCAGCAATGTACGCTGCGATTATGGTGAACAACATAAAGACTCAGTATGGAATTTCAGACAATGGTGTTACCGCAATGTTAGGATTTATGAAAGAGTTGCTTCCCGAAGGTAATACCCTGCCATCCAAGTTTCCAGATATCAAGAAGATTATTAAAGAGCTTGGGATGGATTATGTAACTTATGATGCTTGTGTAAATGACTGTGTACTTTATTGGAAGGAGAATAGTTCATTGGTGAAGTGTCCAATATGTCAAGAACCTCGGTATGTAAGAGTTTTTAATGATGAGAGAAAACTTACACAAGTTGCGCAGAAGACGTTAAGGCATTTTCCAATAATTGCAAGGCTGAAAAGACTTTACAGCATACCATGGATAGCAGAGGCGATGCTTTGGAATTCTAGAGCACAGAAGGATGTGAATATAATGCGTCATCCGGTTGATTCTACATCTTGGCGGTGTGCGGATAAATTTTGTCCAGAATTTTCTAAGGAAGCACGGAATGTTACTCTTGGGATAGCAACTGATAGCTTCAACCCAAATGGATGTTTTGGTCTCAATTACAGCTGTTGGCCGGTGATTCTGTGTCCGTACAACCTTCCACCTTCGATGTGTATGAAGCGCGAATTCTCCATGTTATGTTTATTGATATCAGGCCCGAGAGCACCAGGTAAAGATATTGACGTGTACTTACAGCCATTGATAGAGGAGTTGAAAGAGTTATGGAATGATGGTGTTCAGACATTCGACAGCTTCACAAATACTGAATTTCTGTTGAAGGCAAGGTTGTTATGGGCCATTCATGATTTTCCAGCATTAGGGACTCTGTCTGGATGTGTGACTCATGGATATTATGCGTTTCCTACCTGTGGTGAAGAAACAGTTTCTGAGTGGCTGCCCTATAGTAAGAAAATATGTTATATGGGACATCGAAGATGGCTTCCATCCAAACACAAGTACAGAGATGACAAGACAAACTTCAGTGGAGGGGTAGAACATGGTAAAGCTCCATGGACACTAACAGGATTGCAAGTTCAAGAAATGGTGAAGGATATGAAAAGCAAACATGGTAAGGGTAAACAAGCAACAAAGAAACGTAAAAGAAGGGCCGAAGGGGATAGTTTGCAACAGGGTGCCGATGAAGATGTTTCTGACAACTCACTCTTTTCTCGAAGGTCCATTCTTCATGATTTGCCGAATTTGGGGTCGAACACAGTCCGTCATTGTACATATGTTATGCATATACAGAGAAGAACATAACTGAGCATATCGTTAACACTCTCATGGGTAACAGTAAGTCAAAAGATGGTGTAAATGCACGTAAAGATATGGAATCTATGGGTATTAAGAAGCGGTTATGGTTGAAAGAGGATAGTGCAACTGGTAAGACAACAATGGAATGTGGATCTTTTGCCTTAACAAAAGAGGAAAAAGTATCTTTTTGTATAGTCCTAAAGAATATAAGGGTGCCTTCTAGCTTCTGTTCTAATCTTCGCAACTGCGTGAGCATTAGTCCACCGGAGTTGAAGAATTTCAAGTCTCACGACTACCATGTGATGATGCAATCTCTGTTTCCATTGCTAGTTCATACTGCAACTTCGTTACCTAAAGATCTGCGAGTTTCTCTTCTCCGTATTAGTATATTTTTCAACATTTTGTGCGCAAAGGTTATCAACAGAGATGAACTTGTACAAGCAAAAGCTAGTCTGGTGGAAACAATGTGTGTTATGGAAAAATATTTTCCACCATCTTTCTTTGTTATTAGTATCCACCTGATGATTCATCTGGATGATGAAGCTTTAATCTGTGGTCCAGTGAGATTTAGATGGATGTACCCCTTTGAGAGGTAAATACAACCCCTTATGTTCTTGTTTAATTTTTAAGTTGAGAAATGGTATTACTGAACTATTAATCTTCATTGATGATCTGTTAACTTTTCTGTGTAGGTTAATGAAAGGATTTAAAGGATTGGTGGGAAATAAAAGGTACATTGAGGGGTGCATTGCAAGAGGATATGCATTGCGAGAAGCTAGCTTATACCTTATGGAGGACATATCAGATGATGGTGATGGTACTCATAAACATACTCGGCAGGCTTTTTTGGATGATGACTGTGATGATGCCGATGAGATGCCTCTAAGTACTGCAACCCCGATTACTATTACTCAAGCACAATTTGAAAAATGTCGCAACTGGATCCTCTCTAAGTATGTTGGAATATATTACTGGCAAAGGTAACTTTTACTTAACTCTCTTTTGTGTCATTCAATTCTGAATTTTGTTTAGTCTTCCTCAGTACCACTCAATACTTTTTTGGATGATGACTGTGAAACTGTCTCCATTCACTAGTCATTATGTTATCAATATATAGCTGTATGTAGTTGTTCAAACTTTAATCAGTCTTTCAAATGCAAGATATTTTTCTTAAAAGGATAAGCACTAGATGACATTGGATATTTATTTATTTTTCTAATAAAACTGCAAAATGTAGTTGTTCAACCTAGGCCAAAACTCATTTATAGAACAATTCTTTTAAGGCCGAGCACTATGGTTTTCCATTTTTAATTGGTTTATTATGTTTGCTTCATCTGATAGTCTTTGAATTGGTATTTGTCTGTAGGAAGTATAATGTTTATGTTAACGGTGTCAGGTCTAACGGTCAAAACTTAAAGAGTTTTCATCTATGGTTGCGCGATGAGGTGAGATGATACTGTAAAGATTTCAGTAGTGGTTTGAGTAAAACTTTGTATGGTTTTGGTTGTGATACTGACCCTTCCATGCTCTATTACAGTTGTTAAAGGCCAAAGAAACTGATTCAATACTTTGGAGACTCGTGCAAGGACCACTATTCAAGGCACAATCATATAAGAAATACCAAGTCAATGGGTTTACTTTTAGCAAACTCAGTTATGGGGTGAAGAATGTATCACAAAACTGTGGTGTGTCAATGAAAGCTGTTACAAGGCTTCAAGCGAAGTCGACCGAGAAGCGAAATAACATATTATGGCGTAATTAAAGAGATCATCAACCTAAACTATACTGACTTTGAAGAAACTGTTTTTTATTGTGATTGGGTTAGTGTTGGAGATAAGAATGCTTGCAAAGTTGATGCAGTTTCAAAGGTTGTAAAGGTCAACTTGTCGAAAATGAGAAGCAAAAATACAGTGGTGGATGAGCCGTTTATCCTTGCATCTGAATCTACTCAAGTGTTCTACTCGAAGGATCTTACTGAAGAGGGATGGTCTGTGGTGTTGCACTCACGACAGCGGTTAACGTCTTCAGTAGATAAATTTGAAGTTCCTACATCTTTTGGTCAGTTCTTACTGACAATGAGAATTTGAAAAAGCTACTCATTATTGATATTATAGTTTGAACTGAAATAGTTGCAATTTATTTTACCTTACCCGTCAATATATACCATGACCGCTACCTTTTCATGAATTATTTGGTTTTATTTGTTTGATCACTTATTTTAAGGCCGAGCACTATGGTTGGACATTTTGAATTGGTTTATTATGTTAACGTGGATGCTCTATTTTAGCTATGTTAGGTTTTCCTATTTTGATGTTTGAATTTCACAGGGTATGGCAGCAGGTAGAGGTCAATGAATATGGACAACCAATTTCCAGGAACGCAACAACATTAGGTCACCGGAGAGGCGCCTTGGCTCGTACACATGTGCCTATTTCATACAAAAGCTGGGATGTTGTGGCTCCAAAGTATAAGGAGGATATTTGGAAAACCCTTAAGGTACAATACTTACCCGAGACATGATTTTTGTTCACTCGTCATTTAACTTCTTTTATCATTGTTGCAAATCAGCAAGGCATTAATTTGTTCTGTCTTTCCAGAGGAATTTGATGTACCTGAGACATCAAAGGAAAATATTCTGAAGGCCGGTGCTGGTCCATGGAGGAGATTCAAGTCTGAGTTACGTTGTGCATACTATGATTTGATCCCTACTCATGAAGAAAGGATTTTAAATGTTCCACCAAGTGTCAAATCAGAGGATTGGATTAAATTTTGCGAAAATGAAAGAGAAGAAAAGGCAAAGTTCAGTAGAATTGACCATAAGAGGAAAAAAGAACAATTAGAGTACACACATTGTACTGGTCGCAAAACTCATGCTTTGGTGAGAGCTGAACTGGTACGTATATTCGCAACTTCCTCAAACTTTGTTATATTCACTACTTACCAGTAACTCGAGTATATTCACAACTTACCTCAACCTCTTATGGACAACTATGTGATTCACATTATATTTCTAAATTAGGAGGCCGCAAATCCTGATGCAGTGATCACTCCTGAGGATGTGTGGGTTAGAGCTCATACCCAAGAAGGTGGTTCTATTTTACGCCATTCGCTGTGAGTCAGTTTACTTTACAGTTATTTCAACTCTTTTAACACTATGTACTAGGTAGTTAAGATATTAGAATTTAATCGTTTGTTATGCTCAACACCGCAGGAGAAGCTCAAGAAAGCCCAAGATGAGATCAAAGAAAAACAGGATGCAGGTCTACCAGTAGAAGAACCTTGTGCAATGACTAAAGCTTTTGGGCGGGATTCTAGAGGACGGGTTCGTTCGGTTGGTCCTATATCTCGTATGCAAGTCAATATTTCTTCTCCAGCTCGTCACAAGGTAAATGAACTGAAGGCGAAGGATGGTGGTGTTGGTGTGATGGTGGAAGAAATAGGTGGCAAGGTGGGTGTTCTGATTGATGGCTTTGTGAAATTGTGTCACATAGTGGATGAAATTAAATCTGCACTTCCAAAGTATCGGTTGGATCGAACGTACCCAACATCTCAAGAGATGTAGTCTCGCATCCTCCATGCGGTGTTTTTGCTTCACCTCAAACAGGTTCACATCTGCGACAAGTTCACCTCCTCGGGAATAATGCATCACCGGCTTCATCAAGAGCACCTACGAGAATACTACATCACCATCTTCATCAAGAGCACCTGCTGGAATCTTTGCATCACCATCTTCATCAAGAGCACCCGGGTGGACCACTTTGTTCACATCGAACTTCGAGAATGAAGTAATTGCAACTGGTGAGCTCAGACTGGTACTTTATCGATAAGTTTCACGGAGATCCAATACCTATACATCTTGCCAAGGTATGTATCGATGATATTCTCATGCCAGATGAAATCACTGCGAAAGCTAACAAGTATGCAGCAACCTTCAGAGAAGTTGGAATTGGAGGATATGTGCTTCATCCAAAGATGTGCCTCTCAAACAAAGACTCGCTATCTCTTACTTTTGAGCTAATAGATCTCATCTTTTTGAGCATCACGTAATATCTCGCCTTTGACTTACACAGATCTTTTTTATACTTGTGTAGTTCAAACTTTTGTACGTATGCTGACTGATGCGCATACTCTTGTGCAGTTGTGCATAAAAAGTATTTAGGTTTTTTTTTTTGATTTTTTTGGTAGTTCACACTTTTGTGTGTATGATGAGTGATGCACATACTCTTATGCAGCTGTGCATAAAAAGTATTTAGGATCCATTTTGATCTCTTTTGGAGGTTCACACTTTTGTGTGTGGTGACTGATATGGATACTTTTATGCAGTTGTGCATAAGAATAGCTTTACCTGAAGCAACGTTTTTGGTCAAATGTAACTTTTTGGTATATATGTGAACACAAAGCGGCTTATGAATGGATATTTTCTTTCAGTTCATGATTTTTTGTGTATATATATGTACCTGGTTGTTGTTATGTTATATGTGAATGCACAGGGAATTCAGACAAGGTCAGTTGAAGTAGTAGTAGCCAGCCGGGAAATATCAATCCCTCGGTAAGTACTTCACTAGGTTATTCTTGTATTATTAAGCTTAAATTTGTGGATTTGACACTCAGTTTATACTTGCGAGGTATTGCGCTGGTGGGAAGTGAACTGCAGCGGTTGGATGATGCTCTCAAGGCGTGCACTTTCAAAGTAACTCACTAAGTGCAATTGCGGGTGGTCCCGAGAACTCGACTTTGTATGCAATTGGTAGATTTTTGTTTTTCAGTGTCTTCCTAATGTTTTGTTTCTGTTTGTGTTTGCAGAAACCTAAGATTCAAATCTGGTTGTTTGAGCAAAAGGATATAAGGATCGAGGGACGAGGGACGAGTTATTGTAAGTTATTGTCACGATATATACTTTAATGTTTGCATTCTTAGTTGTTTTCTGGCTAGAATTTGGATGCTTAATTTTCTATTCAGTGACTGAATTTGTACTTTTATAGTCTTGCAATTGGGAGTTCCCCCATGGGAGTTTCCATCATAAGGGGCATTGTCTTGTGTAAACCAAAACTAGGGTAACAAATATATATACACTTTAATGATTGCATATTTGGGAATGCAGTCACATGAAAACATTTTGAGTTGGCTACCTAGCTGTTTATGGTGCAAAATTAAAGGGTTCTCTTCGTTTCCCTGTAACTAGTGTAATGGGCATGATCCCAATAGATATATTATGATTTGTTATCGAATGATTTTAATGTAGTAACGCCCGAGTGAGCTCACAGATCAATGTTTTGGAATTTACTTGTTATATTTTTTCACATTTATCTGCGAGTTTCTTGATTCTCGTGTCACTTTGAATAGTCGAGTTTAATGGTCCAAATTCCTGAGATGGCATTTTTTTTATTTGATATTTGAATATGAAAATAAATTCATATTTTCATTTGCTTTTAGTCTTATGGATTTTTGATTTTTTTTTTTGGCGGATTTTGTAGATGCAACTTCATGCTTTGGTCAAAGCGGTGAATCAAGTACATGGAAATTGGCAGCTTTGGTTGGGCTACTATATATTGCGAGGTGAACTATTTTGATATGTTAAATAATGTATGCACTTTGTATAAAAGAGTATGTTTGCATGGTGTTCATAATATCATTAATATGCCATTTTTCTCGGGATAGTGGTTAATCGAATCGGCGTACAATACACACCTTTGAAAACTTCAGGACAGTTTTAGGACTTGTATTTTCAAAAGAAAGTAGATAAATATTGTCTGCTGGCTGACTTAACTGACCTCATATATTCAACTCTAAACTATGCAGGTCTGGATTCTTCTCTTTCTCACTGACCCAAGATTCCAACAAAAGCAAGCATGCAAAGGATATAAAGCTTAGCTGCAAGGGTGGAGAACAAAGCAGCTTCAAGATTTGTAAGTTGCGGTTATTCAAGTTTTGTTTTGTAGGTAGTTAGTAAGTTTCTGTGTTCCCTTAGAAGTTTGGAACCCTTCCATGTATTTCCTTAGAAATTTTTATACTTAGAAGAAAAAAAAATGTTGGGTACTTAGTGAAATTTCAAAAAGTTTGGTCCTTAAACAAATTTTAGTTCTTTTGTAATATAAATCTCATATGAGTTGAATGAATGTGATATGAATAGATTTAAGTGTTGAGTGTGGATGATGAATGTATGCAGGTGTTGAATTAGGAATTACGGCGAATTTCCGGCAGAGAATGAACTGCCAGTCAGGCTTGACCTGGTCAAAGTTGAATGATGTGTAATTTTTTGTCACATTACGAAAAAATTAGAAACGGCTATGAACCGTTTCAACCCGCCACGTAGTAATGGCTCTGCGTGTTACTAAATTTCCACGTAGTAACTGGCTCGGGGATGTTACGACTAACCTGTTACGAATTTTTCCGTAACGGCTCTGGCATGTTACTACGTGGCGGGTAGTAATGCGTCAGCAAGGTTTCTGAACTAGTTACAACCAAATTCGTAACGGCTACAAAGCCGTTACAAAAAAATCAGATGCGCTTGGTTTTGTAACGACCATTAGCCGTTACAACCCGTTTTAGTAACGGCTCAAGTATGTTACTAATCCAGAAATTTGGTGTAGTGGAACTTGCAGTTACACATATAATTAACATGTGTAACTAGTATCTACACATCCAATTATCATTGCATACTCGTAGAGTCTGAAGGAATCATACTAAAAGCTAAGAGTCAGTACCAAAATATAGGTCCATGAAACATAATCTTCAAAGTATGGAACTCCCTAGCATGCATGATACACATTTTACCACAATATACAAAAAACCAAATAATTTAGACAGTAATGAATTACCAAGCAGCCATATCAGCAGCCTTGCTAACACTTGAATCACCTAAACTTTTCATCTCATCGCCAACAATATCGACTTTCTTCCCCTTGTCAGAATCAACGCCATTTTCATCTCTCAAATTCTTGTAATAAGTATATGCTCAAAATTAAAAGGAATTATGACATCCATAAATACTCAAATGATACATACAATCTATAAACACTATTGATGAACATCAATACACTCTACAATTACTGATTACAACATGTAATCATCAACAACATAAAAAAAAACAATAATCTAAGCGCATACCTAGATTTAAAACCTATTGATTCAAGAAAAAACGAGATAAATCTTACTGATTTGCTGATCTTTGCTCATACGACGATTTAATTTTTGCTGCTGTTGAAGATCATCTTGATTCCATTGTTGAATTTGCACAAAAAGTAAGTAATTAAGGTTAAAATGACTGTGAAGATCTTCCATTGATTCAAAAATAATTAGGTTCTTCTTTTTCTCAGATCTGAACAGAATCAAACGAAATAAAATATCAAAAACCTAATCGAACAAAAATGATGAACCTGATCAAAAACCTAATCGGAAATGATTTCTGCTACTTCGAATCAACTGAAACTTAGATTCAATTCAAAATCTTCAAAAAAAAACAGTCGAACCAACGAAAACCTAACTTGATGCAGCTTAGAAACAACTAAAACCTATATTCAAATGAAATCGATTGAATGAAATGAAATCGATTGAATGATTTATTCATATTTGTAGATTAACCTAACCTAGATTCAACTAAAACCTAATCAGATCGATTCGTCTTCTTCTTTCGTTGATCTGAATTCAATGCAGCCGGCAGAGAAAATGAATGAAGAAGAGAGAGAAACAGAATTGAGAAATGAAAAATATCTTCGGTATTCCTCTTGTATAAATACTAAAGGGCAATGTTGCCATTGTTAAAATTCAGAATAATTAATTATGGGCCTGATCTGCATATTATTTGATTTTTCGGGCCTAATAATATCCTTTTCTTAAAGTATGGAGTTGATAGGGGAGGATCCATTTAGTGGGGATTCTATATATTGAACCCATATAGTAGGGGGTTTCTAGTATTTTTCACTGATGGAATCATGGTACGTACTGCAAATGTCCATGAATACCTGTCTAAACTTCCAATAGGCATAAATCATGCACAAGCAACACGGATGACCAATTTAATCAGTTTCAGAAATAAATTTTCGCAAATATTCTTTCAATCTTTGTTTGATTCATTCGAAATCCGTTAATTGCAACTTCGATATTTGATTTTCGGCAATGTTTTTTTTTTTTTTTGTTGTAAACTTTACCAAATCCACCAAACCCAAGTAGATCTTTATCTGTACATGCTTTTGTAGTATCTACGGGTACCGATATATATCGATTTCCAATCATCAATCACATCTCTTTTCCGAGATTTCTCGTAACCCCCAAAAACTTACACAACTAGATTTTCAGTTCCAATGAGTTTTTTTTTTTTTCCAAATTTATAAGATAAAACTTAAACGAGTTTTTGGTTGATAGATTTGTAAGCTAAAATCTCTTCATCTGCTAATGTTCGATGCGAGTTTTTGGATGATATTTGATTACCTATTTTTCGACCAGAACTTGAATGAAACAAAGAACGGAAAATAAAAGTCTATCCACGTCACGACCACCTCAACGGTGGGTTTGAAGGTGGGATAGACCGGTGGGTTGAAAAGAATTATTGTATAATATGCAAGGGACAACCTACCCAACTAGACTAGTCTATAGTATAAGGAAGAAGGTTGTCTGTCTTTGGGTCAATTAGGACCATTGATTTCAGTCATCCAACAGTCTTGTTTTATTGTTGGTGGTTTGTCTTTGAGTAAAACATGGCCATTGATTTAAGGCATCATGTGGTCGGGATACTATGTTGCGTCATCCTTTTGGGTTAGGAAAGGGTTAGGTTTGGCCATTGATTCCAAAGTTTACGAATATTCTGTTAGAAAAAACAATGTTTTGTTTTAATCAAAAAATGCATGGACCATGTTTTGATCCCAAGACCTATTGCTCCCTAGATGTTTTTTCATGTGAATGAATAAAACATTAGTCCCATATAGACTAAAACACAAAGAGTTTTAGAATTAAATAGCATTGGTTTAGCCTTAAGGGCATGGCCCTTTGGGTCTTTAGACCTTTGTGTATGGGGAAAGCCCTAGACTATGGCAAGGTTGCCTAAACCTTATTGAATTTCTTATTGCCTTTCCCGTTCGCGCGGTGCTTCGCACAGAAGCACGCACGCTCGGCTCGGCTCGGCTCGGCGTGGGCGTGGGAGTGGGAGTGGGAGTGGGTGTGGGTGTGGGTGTGGGTGTGGGTGTATCCGACCCATCCTTTCTTTTTACTGAAATTTACCACACGCTTCTCCCACACATGTAAAGAATTTTATTCTTTGCCTTCTCGGTTTTGGATATCCGACAGCCTCGAGAAGCATCTTCTTTCATGCGTGTCACACGGTTTTCTTGACACCTGTACACTTGTTTTTCCTCGAGAAGAATCTCGCAAATTTTGAATGCGTGTGCACTTTGTTCTTTTAACGCAATTTTTACCTTACTTTTGCAACGTTCGAGATGCGTGAATCACACGACTGTCGTGCTTTGGATTCTCTTCCAACGTTCGAACATTTTCTTGCTATAAATACGAGTTGTAAACTTCATTTGAAAACCATACCTTTCAGAACTCTTCTCTTCTGAAATTCTTATTCTTTTCTTTAGCCTTCAGAAACAATTTCTTTTTAAGTTTACAGAAACATAAAATCGAGTTCTTATCTTAAACAAGTTGTAGTTTACAGAAACATAATTTTGTATAACTACTTCTTTGTTTACAGAAATTAGTTTACAGAAAGTTTGTTTAACAGAAATTAGTTTACAGAAACATCATAGTTTACAGAAACATAAATTAGTTTTTATATTTATCTGAAACGGGTTGTAGTTTCGATTTGTGTTTTTATTTTTCATTTTTGCTGCCAAGTTCTAAGGGTTCTCTCTGTGTATGCTACACATAGAGGAGAACTAACAGTAGTTGTATCCTGGAGGTAGTTTGCTAATTGCTATAGCATCTCAGAGGAGTAGCAGGCAGTATTACCTTTAGCTCAGCGTATCTCATACGTGCCTCTACTAATTTTATTGAGTTATTTGTTACTACTATCAGTGTAATCTAAGTATTATTTCCCATTTGCATTCGATTATTGTAATTAATTCCAACAATCTAAAGGTAATACTGTGCCTTATTGTAATATTGTAATACTGTAATATTCTTTGTTGTAAGAACATGGGAAAGAATACTGTAGAAAAACCACCAAAGTTCAGTGGTAAGGACTTTAAGAGATGGCAGTCTAAAATGCTATTCTTCCTAAACGACCAAAGGTTAGATGGATATGCTTTAGAAAAACCCTCGAGAAAACTTCATCGCCGTGGTAATGAAGATAAATTGGACAGGTGGAATAGGAAGAATTATTTATGCAAGAATCATATTCTTAACTGTCTTGATGACTCCTTGTATGACTTCTATAATGCAAAAGAAGATTTTAATGCTTTTGATTTATGGGAAGCTCTAGAAGAAAAATATCATGTTTGAAAGTCAGCTGGAAGTAAGAAGTTCTTGATGGCTAAGTTCTTAGAATACAACATGACTGACGAAAAGCCTGTGGTAGAACAGTTCGTCGAAATTCAACTCCTCATCAGCGAGATTCTTGCTGAAGGCATGACTTTTGATGAAGCTCTACAAGTATCGGCTGTGATTGAAAAGCTTCCACCCTCATGGAGCGAATACAAGAGGAGGCTGCGACACAAGACTCGTGAAATCACCATGGTGGAGCTTGGCAAAAAGATCCAGGTTGAGGAGCTTATGTGCAGCAAGGACAAGAGCATGATGCTGAGCAAAAACATGTCCAACAAAGCCCATGTTTTGGACGATAAAGCTTCTTCAAAGAAAACTCCTGGAGAATCCAGCAAAATGGGTAATAGACGTAACAAACGTCGAAAACCCAGAGGTAACAATTTTAAGCCTAGAGGTGGTGTCACTAAGCACACCATCAAAGGCGACTGTTTTAATTGTGGTAAACCTGGACATATGGCTAAAGACTGTAAGGCCCCTAAAAGGATCAAATATGATCCAAAATAGAAAAATAAGGCAAACATAGTAGAGGACTCTGGATATTTCACTGGCATGGTGTCTGAAGTCGACCTTGTCTCTAGTATGACTAATGTGAGAGACTGGTGGCTTGATTCTGGAGCCACCAAGCATGTCTGTAAATTCAGAAATGCTTTCTCCTCCTATGCCATAGTAGGAGATGATGAGAATTTTTTCATGGGAAACTCTTCCACCGCGAAAGTGGTGGGGAAAGGCAAGGTCGAACTGAAGCTAACTTCAGGAAAAACTCTCGCATTGAATGACGTATTTTACGTCCCAGACATATGCAAAAACCTTATCTCAGAAACCATCTTACTAGGAAAAGGTTTTAAGATTGTTGCTGAATCTAATACTGTTGTTATTTCTAAGCATGGTGAATTCGTAGGAAAAGGTTATGTTACCGATAACATGATTAAGCTTAGTGTATCTGATTTGAAATTGAATGTTAATGCATCTTCTTCTGCTTATGTTTGTGACTTTTCACATGTTTGGCATGATAGACTTGGACATGTTAATCTCAAATCTCTAGAAAGACTTGCTAATTTAGGTTGCATACCAAAAATAAACTTTGATAAAAATCAAAGATGTGAAATTTGTGTTGAATCTAAATATACAAGAAAACCGTTTAATAAAAGGATTGAACGTAAAACAGTTCCTTTGTAACTAATACACTCGGATTTAGGAGATTTGAAATCAACACCAACAAGAGGTGGTAGAAAATGGTACATCACTTTTATAGATGATTACTCACGATACTGTCAGGTTCATCTTCTTAGAAGTAAAGATGAGGCCTTAGATGCTTTCAAGTTTTATAAACTTGAAGTAGAAAACCAAAAAGGAGTTAAAATTAAAACTCTTAGGTCAGACCGTGGCGGTGAGTATGTGATACCCATAGGTGAGTTTTGTAAACATAATGGAATCATTCATGAAACAACTGCACCATATTCACCAGAATCGAATGGTGTAGCTGAAAGAAAAATAGAACACTCATAGATATGGTAAATGCTATGTTGACAAGTTCAGGGTTATCTTCGAACTTGTGGGGGAAGATATCCTCTCTGCTTGCTATATTTTGAACCGAGTTCCATTTAAAAAATCTGATAAAACTCCTTATGAATTGTGGAATGGTAAACAACCTTCTTATGCATACTTTAAAGTGTGGGGGTGTTTGGCCAAGGTGGCCATTCCTCATCCCAAGAAAACTAAAATAGGTCCTAAAACAATTGACTGTGTTTTCGTAGGATATCCTGAGCATACAAATGCTCACAGGTTTATGGTCATCAGTTCTGACCACAATAACATTGGTCTGAACACCATAATGGAATCAAGAGATCTTTGTGTTTTATGAACACATATTTCCTTTAAGGTCCGGACCTCGTAAAGGGTCCATGATGATCTCCCGGATGTTCCATCGACTAGTCAAACTCCAACTTTGGAGTATGAGACTGAACCAAGAAGAAGTAAGAGGGTTAGAACTGAAACAAGTTTTGGCCCTGATTTTTTGACTCTTACGGTAGAGTCTAAACCCCAAACCTATAAGGAAGCTATGACTTCTACAGAAGCTCCTTTCTGGGAAGAAGCTTCATTAAATGAATGGGAGTCCATTCAGCAAAATGAAACTTGGGAGCTTGTAGACTTGCCTCCTGGAAGTAAATCCATAGGTTGCAAATGGGTGTTCAAAAGGAAACTTAGAACAGATGGAACTATAGATAAATATAAAGCTAGGTTGGTAGCTAAAGGCTATAGACAACATGAAGGATTAGATTTCTTCGATACTTATTCACCAGTATCTAGAATCACCTCGATTAGGATGTTGATTGCTATAGCTTCAATTTATGATTTGCATATACATCAGATGGATGTTAAAACTGCATTTTTATATGGTGATTTGAATGAAGAAATTTATATGGACCAACCTGAAGGCTTTATTGTAAAAGGTTGTGAAAACAAAGTATGCAAGTTAAAAAAATCTCTTTACGGTTTAAAACAAGCACCTAAACAGTGGCATGAAAAATTTGATCATGTTATGATAACTAATGGTTTCAAGGTTAATGAATCGATAAATGTGTTTACATTAAATCTCGTGTATGATTCTCATGTTATTGTTTGCCTATATGTTGATGATATGCTCATATTAGGCAGCAACCTTGATATTATTAATACCATTAAAAGCATGCTTAGAGATAATTTTGACATGAAAGACTTAGGCCCTACTGATGTAATCTTAGGGATGAAAATCGAAAGACGTCGATGGATATAGTCTTAGTCAATCTCATTATCTTTGAAACCGTATTAAAGAGATTTAATTATGAAAATTCTAAACTGCGTCTACTCCATTTGATCCCACTTGTAAATTGAAAAAGAACAAGGGTGAGGGTATTGATCAACTTGAGTATTCTCGCATTATTGGTAGTCTTATGTATATTATGAACTGTACAAGACCTGATATTGCTTACTCTGTGAGTAGATTAAGCAGGTATACTTGCAACCAGGCGGGATCACTGGAATGCTCTCTTCAGAGTTTTACGTTACGAGAGGGACCTCAAACTATTGCTTAAGTTTTGGGAAGTATCCTGCTGATCTTGGAAGGGTATTGTGATGCCAACTGGATATCAGACTCAGAAGAGTGCAAATCTACTAGTGGGTACATCTTCTTGCTTGGAGGTGCGTCTGTTTCATGGAAGTCTACCAAACAGACATGTATAGCTAAATCCACTATGGAGTCTGAGTTTATAGCCTTGGAAAAAGCTGGAGAGGAAAGCTGAATGGATGCGATGGTTCCTGGGAGGAATTCCACTCGGGCCCAAGCCTGTGTCTTCAATTGCCATCCACTGTGACAGTGAAGCTGCTCTTGGTTGCGCAAAGAACAATGTATACAACGGGAAGTCTATACATATACGAAGAAGACATAAGACGGTGAAACAACTACTCTCTACTGGTATTATCTCGATAGACTTTGTAAAATCCAAAGATAATCTTGCAGATCCTTTGACAAAAGGCTTAACCAGAGAGAAAGTTAAATTTACATCGAGGGGGATGGGACTTAAGCTCATTGAATAAATCACCATGAAGGATACTCAACCTTGTGATTGGATTTCCAAGATCAAGGTTCAATGAGACAACTAATTTATGGTGATATTGAGAAAGCACTATCTTTGTCCCTCCCTATGGGGTAATCGTGCGATAGTGCTGCCTGCAGAAATTAAGGATGATCTTTTGCGATCTTAATGGGTACCATGGCTTTGATTAAAGCGGGGTGTGGCAGGACACTCTTTATGGACTCACCTTTGTGGATGTTGGAAGTGTGGCCGCTTCCTATGAGAATATGAGCTGATTCTCTAGAGACATTCATTAAGTCCGGGATTTTAGCCCACGGCCAAAATGGGCACAACCGCAAGAGCTTGGCATTGTTTTTCTTCGGTTGAGGCATCAAGTGTGGTTGTTATTTCGAATTGCATTCTTTGTTGGCGGTTCAAGACATTGCGTTCACCGTATCAACAAAGCGAGTTCAGGTAACCTCTCACTAAGTTAAGGTTCAATCTTTGGGACACCTTAGCCTATTTTGTTGCCTTATGTTTTATCGTGTTTTATCGACATGTTTTATTATTCATGTGGGGGATAGGTAATACTGCCTGCTACTCCTCTGAGATGCTATAGCAATTAGCAAACTACCTCCAGGATACAACTACTGTTAGTTCTCCTCTATGTGTAGCATACACAGAGAGAACCCTTAGAACTTGGCAGCAAAAATGAAAAACAAAAACACAAATCGAAACTACAACCCGTTTCAGATAAATATAAAAACTAATTTATGTTTCTGTAAACTATGATGTTTCTGTAAACTAATTTCTGTTAAACAAACTTTCTGTAAACTAATTTCTGTAAACAAAGAAGTAGTTATACAAAGTATCACTTTTTCTGAAACAGAACGAAAGTATCATTTTTTTCCGAAACGGGGCGAAAGTATCACTTTTTCGGAAACGGGTGAAAATATCACCTTTTCTTAAACGGGACGAAAATAGTCGCGGGCAAACCCCATCTTCAGATTCTTCTTCGGTCGGCCCTCCCACCGAGGAAATGGTCGTACTAGTCTAATCTATGGTTCACTATGCGACTCTGGGTGGGAAAACTTCTTAAAAGAAAAAATTACATGCATTGGCTTTGGGTTCAGCGGTGTTAAATTATGAGTCGAATGGCATGGATCTTTGGGAGCTACATTTGACACTTCAAAATATTTGATATATGTGTTCCTTCGGGCGATGACCAGAGTTGTTGGCATGAATACATTTCATAAACAATAAAATGTTTTCCAATAGATTTTAGGCTCAATAGACTCGCATATCTAGCTTAACTTCCATTGATGTACCATGTTTTATTGTATTAATTATAATAAAACGATTATGTTATTATTGATAACGAGAGCGGTCGAGTTCTTTTTATGCATATATCCCTATAAGAATAGGAATACTATCATTATGTCTGGGAAAATTTACCAAATCAAAAAATATTTACCTATGTTTACGAAGAATGTAATCCTGGCGAAATTTAGGGGCCATGAAAAAAGATTTAGGGGCCAAACTAAAAGACAAAAAAGGTCACCCAAACGTAAAAAGGGGTTATCCTTTAACCGATTAAGCCGTATTGGCGAAACTACCCTTACATATTCGGAAGTTAAGGACCAAAATTATCGTCCGAATGTTGTGTATTCGGGAGCATACGATTTTCTTGATCTTCAAAACCTATTATTGTTCTAATCAGTCCACTTCAGGCAGATTAACCCAATTTTCGAGCACGTTCAAAACATCATCGTTTCTTAAGAACATCATCCATAATCGGTAGATAAAGTAGATAGTTTTCTACCGATTATGTTTCTGCTAGTGTAAATCCAAGAACATCTTCCATAATCGGTAGATAATATAGATTTTTATCTACCGATTATGGTAGTATAAAGTTCGAAAATTTTAGGATTTTGTCAAATCTCATTTTGGGGCCAATATACATTCGGTAGTAAATTCGGAGGTTTATGCAAATGACATATCCTCCGAATATGACAGGCTCAAAACCAACCACGCCATGGCTCCAGGCGGTTCCAAGGGCCATTGTACAAGGTTAACCAACATATATTCGGAGGTCTAGGTTTATGAAATATCTTCCGATTATTGCACGTTCAAAACGAGAAAAATCTTCATTTTTCCCAAATTCGGATTTTTGGGCCATCTTATATTCAGAGGTTTATGCAAATGACATATCCTCCGAATATGACAGGATCAAAACCAACCACGCCATGGCTCTAGGCGGTTCCAAGGGCCATTGTAGAAGGTTAGCCAACACACATTCGGGAGGATAAGCTTTTACTTATCTTCCGAATGTAACAATTACAAAATCTCCAAAGATTAGTGTTTTTCGAAATTCAGAATTTTGGGCCAATCGGAAGATAAGTAAAAACTCTTACTCCCGAATGTAAAGTGGCCCAAAATTCTGATTTTCGAAAAAACTCATAATTTGTATTTTTTTTGAATTTTTACATTCGGAAGATAAGTTAAGGATATAACCTCCGAATGTAAAGTGGCCAAAAACTCCAAACCATATGCACTGACCACCATGGAACCATCATCGAGCCTTGGCACGTCGATGATTGAACCACTACATTCGGAAGATAATTTTGGTCCTTAACTTCCGAATGTATAAGGGTAATTTCGCCAATACGGCTTAATCGGTTAAGGGATGACCCCTTTTTACATTTGGGTGACCTTTTTGTCTTTTAGTGTTGGCCCCTAAATCCATTTGGTTGGCCCCTAAATTCGCCAGGAATGTAATGGTTTTAGATGTCCAGCTCCTACATAAAACTTAAGTTTTCAGACATCACCATGAGTAAGCGGCGAGGTCTATTGGACGTGAATGTACATTAAGCATCTCTGCCAGCACAGATGCACACGTGAACATACATTCAGCATCTCTGCCAGCACAGCTGCACCTCCAGTCCAAGTCTATCACAAGTCTTTAGGTGTATAGTTACTGAAACGTTGTAAATCCGAGTCTTACGTTCTTTTGGTTATTGTATCAAGTCATCCTGTAAACCCGTATAGTCTGTTAGATTAAGGGTTTGAACCCTACTCTTGTACTTGTACTGATGCATATAAATAGTTAATGAAATCTCAATATGTCTACACAATTGTGAGACATCAAAACAACAACTTAGAATCTTTGATGGTATCAGAGCGATCCATCATAGGACCTATATTTTTCATCACTCTTCCGCTCAATTATCCAAACCCTGGTTCCTCTCACAATGGTGAATACTCCTGATCAATCACCTCCTTCATCTCCAACTTATTCAAATCATGAAACTCAATCGAATCATGAAACTAATGCACACCATGAAACTCAAGCCAATTCTTCAGGGAACACTCGAACATTAGATCCTTATATCATACACCCAAGTGACAATCCCGCCACCGTTCTTTCTTCTCCTCTTTTACAGGGAGATAAATATGGTTCCTGGGTGAGGGGAATAACAAAATCCCTGAATGCTAAAGGCAAGCTTGGTTTTGTGGATGGTTCTTTGCCGCCTCCAAAGGATCCATTGCAATATCAATGTTGGAAAAGATGTGACGATCTCGTCGGGAGCTGGCTGCTGAATTCCTGTCAACCTGACATAAGGGATAGTTGTCTCTATGCTACTTCCTCTCATGCCATCTGGAAGGACCTCCAGGTGAGATTCTGCATATCTAATGCACCTATTTTGTTCCGTCTTAAGTTTTCTATAGCTGCTATTAGACAAGAATCGATGTCTGTCTCTTTGTATTACACAAAGATTAAAACTTTGTGGGATCAGTATGATTCCCTTGTGGCTTCTATCGAAGTGTGTATATGTGGTGCTGGTAAATCTCTCCTTGAGAGATTTGAACGAGAAAGAGCAATGAAATTTCTCCAGGTCTTACATGATCGTTTTTTCCAACCTCCGAAGTCATATCCTAATGATGGATCCTTTTCCCACCGCTCTCCGTATATTCAACATGGTGCAGCAGGAGGAAGAACAGCAGCATATTACTGCAAGCCCTCTACCTAGCATCGAATCAGCTGCCTTGAACACCAATCGATTCTCTGCATCGTCCTCTTCCAATCGAACTGCTACTGCTCAAAACAAGAGGCAAAGACCCCATTGTGATTACTGCAATCGTCATGGACATGTCAGAGATCGTTGTTATCGTCTTCATGGATTTCCTACATTATCTTCTACCACTGCTGTTGCTTCCAACACTACGGATGTCTCTCAGGACCCTAATCCTATACAATCTGCTTCTATGCCTACCTTATCAGCTGACCAATATGATCGTTTGCTTTCCCTTATCAACCCTCCAGGAGACTCTACATCTGTAGAACCCCGTGTCAATTTCGTTGGTAAGCTTTTTAACCTTTCTTTTCCGGAACCTTGGTTTGTTGACAGTGGTGCGACCCACCATGTATGCAATTTTTTTATCTTATTTTACTTATTATACTCCTGTTAGTTCTCTAATACAAATGCAATTTCCTGATGGCACATTATCTACGGTCAAACACATTGGTGAAGTTTTATTTTCCCCAACTTTGAGACTATCCAATGTTCATCATATTCCTGGTTTTAAGTTTAATCTTCTTTCTGTGAGTCAATTGACTAGTTCATTAAATTGTGTTGTTATTATCACACACAATTCTTTTACTTTTTAGGACCAGATCACGAACAAAGTGATTGGTCAGGGTGATCTCATTGGAGGACTCTATCAACTCCGAGTTTCAACATCACTAGCAACATCGCATACAACTCTTTTCAATAAGATGCCATTCGACATTTGGCACTGTCGTCTTGGGCACCCTAGTTTAGAAAGATTTAAGTTTTTATGTAGTTTGAATGATTACATTCAGTCTGATTTTTCAATTTCTTGCGATGTATGCCCGATGGCAAAACAAACTCGTTTATCCTTTAATAAAAATCGTATTTCTTCTACAAGATGTTTTGAACTCATACATTGTGATATATGGGGTCCCTTTTGCACACCATCCTTTACTGGTGCTAGATATTTTCTCACCATTGTTGATGATTTTTCTAGATGTACTTGGGTATATCTTATGCACACCAAGGGAGAAACTAGCAAATTCATGAAATTTTTCTCACGTCATGTTATCACTCAATACTCTCAAAAACTAACCACTATCTCTACAGGTAATTCACTACCTTATTTACCAATCTACAGCGTATTCAATCTGATAATGGATCTGAATTTCTTTCCAATGATTTTCAGACTTGGATGGCAGATAATGGCATCCATCATCAGCGCAGCTGTGTTCATACTCTACAGCAAAATGGCATCGTTGAAAGGAAACATCGCCATTTGTTAACTGTTGCACGAGCTTTTCGTTTTCAAGCAAATTTTCCAATCACCTATTGGGGTGAATGTGTGCTCACGGCAGCTTATCTTATCAATAAGATGCCAACTCCTCTTCTATCAAAGCGGTCTCCACATGAAGTTCTATTAGGTACTCCTCCTAATTATCACAATCTTCGAGTTTTTGGATGTCTATGCTATGCTCGAAATACTAAAATTACTAACAAATTTGATCCTCGTGCTAAACCGGGTGTATTTCTTGGTTACCCATACAATCATAAAGGTTTTATTGTATTGGATCTCGATAAAAAATCAACATTTGTCTCTCGTGACGTTGTTTTTCACGAGAATGTTTTCCCTTTTAAGGATGCTAAAGTATCTACTTCAGATTTCTTTACCCCTACACCTCAAGAGGAATACTATTTTGACGATATTCCTATTTCGCAGTCACAAACAGATACACAAATTAATTCTCCAGCCGTTCTTCCTACGGACAGTTCTGACAGTGCTTCATCGCAGTCAATGCTTCCACCTCAGTCAACTGAGGATGATGCTTCCCCTCAATCCAGCACTGCCACTTCTCTACCGGTGCATGACCACACTTTCGATGTTGACTCATCTCTAATATCTCCTGATCCTATACCGACTGCTGAATTGCGCAGATCGACTAGAACACATCGCCCTCCAAATCACTTAAGGACTATATATGCTCGGTAAACAAATGTACGTCTTAGTATCCTCTTACGAATTTCATTTATTTTGATCAATTCACTCCGCACCATCGCGCTTTTCTTTCCTCTGTCATTGCTAATGATGTGCCACGCACTTTTACGAAAGCAATAAAAATTCCAATTTGGCGTGATTCCATTATCACGGAGCATACTACCCTACAGAATAATGATACTTTCACCACTGCCACTCTACCTCCGGGCAAGTCTGTTGTTGTCTGCAAATGGGTATTCAAAATCACATACCGTCCGGATGGCACAATTGAACGCCATAAGGATCGTCTTGTCGCTAAAGGATACACACAACAAGAAGGTATTGATTATCATGACACTTTTGCTCCTGTTGCTAAACTAGTCACCGTCCGTGTTTTACTATCCATAGCTGCTGTTCATATTGGTCTCTTCATCAACTTGATGTCAATAATGCATTTTTACAAGGTGATCTTGAAGAAGATATTTATATGAAAATTCCTCCAGGACTTCACAAAAAGGGAGATAATCGTGTTTACAAGCTCAATAAGTCCTTATATGGACTTAAGCAGGCCTATCATCAATGGTTTGCAAAATTTTCGAATGCCTTACTAAATGCAGGATTCACTCAATCTCGTGCTGACTATTCAATTTTTACCTTTCATTCTGGGTCAGTATCTATATATGTTTTGGTTTACGTTGACGATATTATTATCACATGTACAAGTGATTCGGCTATACACGAGCTCAAACATAAACTAGAATCCCAATTTTCTTTAAAGAACCTTGGTCGTCTACAATATTTCTTGGGCATTGAAGTCTCTCGTTCTCCCAAAGGTATTTGTCTTTGTCAACGCAAATACATACTTGACATTATTAATGATTCTGGTCTGTTAGGTGCTAAGATTGCTCTATCTCCAATGGAACAACATCTAAAACTTCTTTCATCCTCTGGCGCCCCTCTATCTGATCCTAATACTTATCGTCGTCTCATAGGCCGTCTTCTTTATCTTCAGGTCACTCGTCCTGATATTACTTTTTCAGTTAACTATCTAAGTCAATTCATGCAGCAACCCTGTTCTGGTCATCTGGATGCTGCCCATCGTGTAGTCCGTTATCTTAAGGGCACCGTTAGTCATGGCATCTTTCTTTCAGCCAATAGTAATTTATCTCTCGCAGGATATACTGATTCTGATTGGGCAGGTTGCCCTACTACTCGTCGTTCCACCACAGGGTACTTCACTATGTTAGGCAACAGTCCTATCTCTTGGAAGTCCAAGAAACAACCAACTGTATCTTAATCTTCCGCTGAGGCTGAATATCGAGCTCTCGCCAAGCTCACTTCTGAACTGCAATGGTTACATTATTTGTTCACTGATATGCGTATCAACATTCCGAAACCCATTCCAGTTTACTGCGATAATCAAGCCGCTATCCATATTTCTGAAACTCCGGTCTTTCATGAATGCACTAAACATATCAAAATCGATTGCTACTTTGTCCATGAGAAACTTATTTCTGGTCTCATTAAACCACTGCATATCCCTTCGGCAACACAATTAGCAGACCTGTTTACAAAGCCACTTGGAGTGGACCATTTTCGGCGTCTTGCAAGCAAGTTGGGCATTTGTCCAAATTTTCCAAACGCTCCAACTTGAGGGGGGGGGTATTGGACGTGAATATACATTAAGCATCTTTGCCAGCACAGCTGCACACGTGAACATACATTCAACATCTCTGCCAGCACAGCTGCACCTCCAGTCCAAGTCTAGCGCAAGTCTTTAGGTGTATAGTTACTGAAACGTTGTAAATCCGAGTCTTACGTTCTTTTGGTTATTGTATCAAGTCATCCTGTAAACCCGTATAGTCTGTTAGATTAAGGGTTTGAACCCTACTCTTGTACTTGTACTGATGCATATAAATAATTAATGAAATCTCAATATGTCTACACAATTGTGAGACATCAAAACAACAACTTAGAATCTTTGAAGGTCATAAATAATTGTTGAAAATATATACTAATCTGGCATTCTTCTTTGTTTGTTTTTTCATGAGAGTCTGAGTTATCAACTCTGCAACATGCCTTTGAACATGGTCATAGCCATTCCACCTTAGGTAACGATACTGAAATATTTAAGTCGAGCTTGGCTTATATGAAAGCTAACAATATCCAAGTGCCAAAAAATAACTTAATTAATATTTGGGGTCTGTTGGTCTACGCAATTATTGAGCATGACCATAATATCACAGGTGAAAGCCACATGGAAATGAACTGCTTCATACCGTAACTGGGTCATCTTGCTGAGTCGTACGTGTTTTAATTATGTGGGAATGTTACTTATGCCCCTACTATCCATGGGTCATGCACAAACACCCTTATGGGTCTTTAATAATACCCCTGATGGCAGAATCGAAATTATGAATATTTTTAATTCCAGTTTTAACCTTTCCACCTTATACTTCAACTTCTTCTTCATTATTCACGACCAGTTTCATTTTTCTGCTCTGGGAAAAACCATTCTCCGTCGCCACCACAACCAACGCCACCAACACCACCATCATCTCCATCGCCGTCAACGCCACCAACACCACCATCATCTCCATCGCCGTCAACGCCACCAACACCACCATTATTATCGAGAGAGATCTAGTAGATCTGAATCTGAAGCTGTTTGTTGGTGAATCGAGATTAAATGGAAGATGTTTTTGTTGATATTAGGGTTTGAGTTGATGTTGCAGTCGGAAGTGAGATGAAACTAAAGAAATCAGGGGAGATGAAGGTGCTTCCATCATTTTGAAGTAATGAAGAAGAAGATCGATGAAGTTGCAGGTCCTAGATTAAAAACTAATGATTATGTTTTCAATTTTCAGATCTGGAAAATTGATGAGATGGTTTGAAGATTTTTAAAGATAGATCGATGTAGTCTATAATAGAAATCGATATGATGATTGGATCGAAAGGTGAACAAATCTATTCGGTGTTTTCATTTAGTTGATTTCAAGTGTTTACTGTACTGATTTAGTTGATTACGAATCCCTAATATTGGATTTCATTTTTTTGCAGATTGATAATAGATTGTAATTAGTGCTGGAGGAGGTGGTGGCGGAGGTGGTGGCGGAGGTGTAGGTGGTGCTGGTAATTGGATGAATTGGTAAAATTTGGAAGTGATTCTCGGGAAACATTAGAACTTCTTTGGACCAGATTTTTTGTGTTTGAAATTACTGCATCTTCTTGGTTGGATTAGTTCTGGATTTGTTTGATTGTAATTGGGGATAGAGGAGGTGGAATTGGTGAGGGTCTGGATCTGGTTGATGTGTAAGTGGTGGGATGGGTGAAGTTGGTGGGATAGAGGGTGGGGGTGGAGTTGGAGGTGGTGCTGGTTGTGGAAGTGGAGCTGGAGGCGGTGTTGGTGGTGTATCTAGTGTTGTTGGTGGTGGCAGAGGAGTTGGAGGGGATGCTGGTGGAAGTGGAAAACATGAGGCTCTTCTGTGGTGGTGGTGGAATTGGTATAGGTGGTGGATGAAAGGTGAAGGGAGGGCTGGTGGTGAAATCTGCAGAGGATTAGGTGGTGCACCCGAGAGTGGAATTATGGATTATGGCAGTGGATAGAGGACATGGTGATGTGGTGAATTTGTTGGAGGAGGTGGTTAAGGTTTTGGGCAGGTGGAGGTAATGGAGGGTGGAGCTAGTATGGTTCCAAGTTGGTGGAAGTGCAGGTTTTGGGGGGAAATTGAACTAACTAATTTGCTGTTTTTTCCTTTTAAATGAGAAATCATAATTGGTTGATCAGGTTTTTGCATTTTGAAAAGTGTGTTGTTTGATGTAATCTTTGCAGAGGAAGAAAATGGGTTCTTTTTTGGATTGGCAACAACACCGGCACATGTTGAAGACAAGCTTAATGAAGCTGCTTTCTCGCAATTGAGTTGTTGTTGCAGGTAGAGTTTGCGATGAGCGAGAGATGAAGGATATGTTGTTTTGTCTGGTGGTGGTTTGAATTGTTGGTTGGTGTTTGATCTGCTATGAAGCGAGAGATAAAGCTATTGTTCAGTGGAATAGGTACGAGATTACAGGAAGCTTGAATGCATTGGTGGTGCCAAGCTTGGAGGTTGGAGGCTACTTTACTGCAACTTAGTTGGATAAATTCAGGTATACTCTCTCTTGATGCCATTATCGATTGATTAATTTTATTTTGCTTGAATAGTGTGATATTGAATCAGTAGAAACATCGAAAATAGCTCCATTTCGATGGTGTGATATTCAACTTGACCAAGTTGCTTCTACTATTTGGAGACAACTTATGCTAGTTGCTTCCAACTTTGAAGACAACTTGACCAAGTTGCTTTCACTTTTTAGAGGCAACTTGTGCTAGTTGCTCCAGATTGGAGGCAACTTGACCAAGTTGCTTTCACCTTTGGAGGAAACTTGAGCTAGTTTGCCTTCACTTTTGGAGGCAACTTGTGCTAGTTGCTTCAGATTGAGGCAACTTGAGCTAGTTGATTCCATTTCGAGGCAACTTGGTTATGTTTTTGAGCTCGTTGGCGAATTTGTGGTGCAATGGTAACACAAGGTTGTGTTGATTTGCTTGATGATGGTTGTGTTGTTGATGCTCATGATTTAAAGTCAAGAGGATAGATGAATGCTTAGGAACTTGAGCATGAACTCAATATGTATCCAGTGAGTGAAAGCGAGAACAAGAAGTTGTTATCGCTTGTGTGTTGTTGATGGTCTTTGAGTAGGGGCATGGAAGTGACTGCAGTTATTGGCTCATGTTGCAAGTGTGCATAAACGGTTGTGGTCATGAAGTCTGTTACAGGTAGAGTTGCGATGGCGAGAGATGGATGGTGTGGTGTTGTATGGTGGTTGTTTTAATTGTTGGTTGAACACTGATGGGGTGGCGAACCTGTGGTGCAATGGTAGCACAACTGACTATATGTTAGAAGATGTGTGTTCGATTCACACTAGGTTCACTTATTTGTGTATAATTTTTATTTATTTTTAGAGACAACTTGTGCAAGTTGCCTCCATATATGGAGACAACTTAGGCTAGTTGCTTTCACTTGTTGAAGACAACTTGAGCTAGTTGCTTTCACTTGTTGAAGACAACTTGAGCTAGTTGCTTTCACTTGTTGAAGACAACTTGAACTAGTTTCCTCCGATGTGGACACAACTTCAGCAAGTTGACTCCACATGGTGGTGGTGGTTGGCGGCGGCAATGGTGGTTGACGGTGGTGATGGTTGTTGGCGGCGGCGGTGGAAGTGGACAGTGGTGTTGGTTAGCGGCGGCGGTGGTGGACAGTGGTGGTGGTTGGCGGCGGCGGTGGTGGACAATGGTGGTGGTCGGTGGTGGTGGTGGTCGGTGGTGGTGGTGATCGGTGGCGGTGGTGGTCGGTGGTGGGAAGCGGTGGGTGGTCTGGTTAGCGGTGGGCGATGGTGTGGGCATTAGAGATTTTTTTTATTTTTTTTTGAATAGTGGTAATGGTGGTGGTTTTGTATATACACTATATAAAAGAGGGTATTTTAGTAATGTATTAGGCTTAGGGGTATTTGTATAAGTTGATAAGGATATTTTAGAAGGGGCTCTATAATAAGGGTATTTAAATAACGTTCCCTTTAATTATTGTCAAAAGGTTTTCTATTTGAAAGAAAAAAAGAAGAAGATTCGTTTGTTGTTATTAATTTTCTCAAAATGCAACCGTAGTTTGAGTGTCACAGTGACATGAGTCGATAAAACAAATTGAATATGAACAATCATGGCAGTTCTATCACGCAGCAACCTGTTCTGTTGAGACTTTATTTTGAACTTGGAACACTCTTCTTCTTATTGAGTTGATTTGAACAATCCAAGACTTGCCGTCAACAAAACCATGATATGGGGAAAATTTCAGAAGTTGAATCGAGTTGGGTGAAGTATTTAATCCGAAGTTGATATGGGGAAGGAACTCACGTACAAATTTGGGTGAAGTATTTAATCCGAGAAAGTGAATGAATCGAGTTGCTTCCTTTGAATATGGCAATCAATGAAGGAGAAGTCGAAAGCTTTTAGAGTTAGTAGTTGATCAGTAATGCTGGGTTGTTGTTGGATTTGGAATGTTGCAGCAAAGCGAGTTTGTAAGAGGTTTGTGTATTGTTACAAGTTAGTTAGGATGTATGTCTTACATACATGTTGATCAACCTCCATTACATAAACCAACGTCAATCTAAACTCAAATATGCAAAGTTGTTAGGCTACTGTGATATTCTACTGCGTTTTAGTGATCAAGTTCCTCTTGGCGATCTAATTATCAATGTAAGTTGTCTAAATTTTCTGACGGTTATCTAACTGGGTTGTATATGAACAAGTGAACTCAAATTTTGATTCTCTAATTGGAAGATATTTCTCGATGCAAATTGGTTTCGGCAAGATATTTGTGAATTAGCAAACCGTAAGAGATGGCCAGACACAAAAAGGTTTAGCCCCATCCGTAGGCCAGGGTAATACCTAGTCTATCTATATCTGGGTTGCACGGACGCGGACGTGTAGACGCGGACAAGACACGACGCGGACGCGGACACTACAAAATTCTCAAAAAACTAGGACGCGGACGCGTATATACATATTTTATTTATATATTATTTATATATATAATTATGTATTTATACAGCAAAGTCAAGTATTTCTATCCTAAAAATTAGAAAATAATGCTACATATGTATAAATTTCAAAAGAAAATGAAAGATCGTTTGTTTATACACGCCGAAGGTCAAGCAATCAATCACTATTAAACACATGGCACAATTAAATTGCATTCTTAGAACAACAAATGCCCAACCAAGGGTATATGTGATGTATTTCCAATTACAAAATCCTAATAATTAAAGAGTTACATGATTGATCTAAATGTTTGTCTTTCTTCATTTAGTTAATAATAGTAAAAATAAAGGAAGAAGTTTAAATGAAAATGGAAAAAAAAATGCTTCAAACCCAAGTCATCGGTGCGTCCAAAAAGGACGCTTGTGGGACGCGTATTTGGTGCGTCGGACATGCGTCGTGTCAGCGTCAAACGCGCGTCCTGCGTCCGACGTGAGTCGGACGCGGACACGGCACCAAAATCGGTGCGTCCGTGCATCCCAGATCTATATATATATATCATAGGCATGTTACATTCTGGGGAGGACCAACTTTGGAGGAGAGGGGGTTGAAAAATTCTATCTACCCATGCCACCAGCGGCAGCTAAATAGCCCCCTACGGGACAAAATAGGACATCAAAACCTAATTTTGGTTAACCCTTATCCCATTTTTTATAATGTCTAAACTACTCCTAAATGATTAGTATTAATAATTAGTTAAGTTAATTAGTGTGTTTAAGTTATAATCAGATTTAAGAGTTAAAATTTGGGGGGTGGGTGGGGGGTGTTTTTGTGTGTTGAGAAGAAAAAGAGGAGTTTTTGGGGAAAACTTAGTGTTTTTAGAAATGAGTGATTCAAGTGGAGGAAATGATGTTGATGAAGCTTCAAATAACAAACATGATTGTGTTGATGGTGAGATTATCTTGCATTCCCATTTGGATTGGATGTATGATGAAGACATGTTAGTAGAGGAAACCATGAATAATGGTGTAGATGAAGATCCCATCGCTCAAAGTGAAGGAACCAACCCTCAAAATGAGGAACCCGAAGCTCAAAACAATCAGGTAAACATTTTATACCCTTAGATTTGTCTGTTTGTTGCTCCAAGTGGTCGAATCATCCACACTATGGAACAACTCAGTGTAAGGGTCGTCATAGTCGTGGGTGTATACCCAAACGACTCTATAATGTCGTCATTTTATTAAAACCACCAATTACGATGCAAACTTGCAACTTTTCCAGGTTATGAAAAATCGTTAGGGTGGTGTGATAAACATTGACGACAATTTTAGCTAGGTCACTTAGAGTCGTTTGGTTGTTTTATTTACACACAAACGACTCTAAAATCAAAACTCTCTGTAAATAGAACATTAGGGTCGTCATATATGTAGTCATATGAATTGATGACCCTAGCTAGCAATTACGAATTTTGTTTCGAGTCGTTAGGTGCCGTAGTTATATAGATTAACGACTCATGCCATGGATTATCATAATTTTTTGTTTCATAGAATCATTTCATTGAATAGTAAAAGGCATACATCTTGCATAGCGTTGCATTGAAGGAAATGAAAAACAATAAATAATAACGGTGCACTTAAACACTTAACCAAAAAGGTTGTAATTAAAGGTAGTGCCTTCCAATATACGTTAGCAATCTTCGAGCTCAAACTTTTTCCCACCATAGTCTTATATCGAGCATGCGTCATCCCCAACTGAAAACGCAAAACATAAATAAGTTAGTATCGTTCTAAACTTTGGATTGCGTAGATATGGATGTGTTGGAATACTTACTCTTCTAACACTCAATATATTGGGTTCAGCTTCCCTCAAGGCTTTCAATTCTTTTTTGAAAGCTTGGCATTCTTCAAATATCTCATCGAACCTTTTTTTGACGAGTTTCAAAGTCCTTGAGTTACAATTTCCATCTAACGCCACAAAAATGATGAAAACACGGATCCACCAAGCATCATATGTTTGATCAATACCATTTCCTAGATATTCAAAGTGTTCTTTTAGTGTCAACCAAGCTTTCGCAATGGCGCAATCCTCATCGTAAGTGTAGGGAGTATCCATGGTATCTTCTCTTCACTTTTTGGATTAGCAATTGATGAGAATGAATGTGATAGTTTAGAAATGTGGTTTGGGTGAGGAAGAGGTGAGATATTGGTCTCTATTTATAGAAATTAACAACCCAACAACCAATTTTTTTATTTTTATTTTCAATTAGTCGACTCTACCACATTGGTTGAATTCAAAATTTGCAATAACTGCATCTAGAGTCGTTATGGGGCATATTTACAAAGTAACGACCCTTTAACACAAAGAAAGTCGTCATCTTTTATGTTTATCTCATGACGACTCCAGTAACAAAGTTTCATACGAAACTTTTAGGGTCATTAATAGTTTGTTCTAAAATAGTGACGACTTAACCTAAAGTTCTAAAAAAAACTGAGAGTCGTCATTTGGTTATTTATAAACATGACGACCCTTATTTGGAATATTGACTGAATACATTTTTGCGAACTGATTTTATTTAATCAAAAAAAACATACATGTACTATGAAATAAAATAGAAGGAAAAGACATAAAATAAAACATACATGTACTAGAAGGAAAAGACATAAAATAGTTCACTACATCACGCTTGAACACTTAATGATATTGGGTGAATGGCCAGGTAGTTTTTACCAAGAGACGATAGCAATCCACGCGCAAAAACTCCTTGTCGTACTTAAATTCGTATTGGATGCGACCAAAAGAGTAATGGAAAAACAATATATTTATAAGTTAGCGTTGTTTAATTAAAATAAACAAATGAGAGGCCTTTTGATTAACAAACTTACTCTCACCATATCAGATTCGTTGGGAAGAGCGTCGGCGCGAGCTTTCAATTCGCCTTTCAGTGCTACGCATTCATTGAACAGTAAATCGTATTTTTCCCTAATGTGTTGGAGTGTCCATCCATAATGATTTCCGTTTAGTGCTTTGAAAATCATAAACACACGTTCCCACCAATCATTAGATGTTTGATCCATGTTAAGGTACGGATCTCCGGTTTTGTCTTGGTTACTGGCGACTAAAAGTGATGGGTGACTGATTTGGGAAGACTGAAAGTGACGTGAGAATAACTTTTAAAGGGATAGGTCTCCTTTTATAGGAAAAAAACCCAATGACTACTTTTAAAAAAAAAGACCGTTACTTTCAACAAAAATAAATAACTGCTGCTTGAAGTCAAAGGTATTGTTGATATTAAAATTTTGCAATAACTGCATCCAGAGTCGTCAGGTTAGTTACATATACCTTAACGACCCTAGATGAAAACTGAACAAAATGGTGTATTTTTTGTCCCTTTGAGTTGTCAATATGCATATAGGGTCGTCATTTTTCCCAGAAGATTTATCCACCTGCTATAAATACTAATGATGACCCTCTCCATGCTATATAGACCAGATTTCCAGGATATTTAGTCGTCAATATGCTAAAATAATAATTGACGACTCTTATATAGGAAAAAATGACCAGAGTTTCGGTGCTTTGTGTCGTCATTGTTATATCTTAATAAGCAACGACCCTCTAATGAAGGTTTTGTGTTATGTTGTAGTTGGTAGTACGACCAAGCTCTCAACCAGAACCACTCTCTACGATGGGTCTGTATACCTCCCAACACTATATGACTGATTTAGTACGTTTCCCTTAACCATTTAGTTATATTTAATTTTAAATTATTTCATTAGTGATCTCATGGATGTGTAATTTCTTTGCTCAATGTAGACATGGAAAAGGAAGGCTAAGGCCAAGGAATGGCTTGAATCGTGGTTTATAATCCGGTGGGGGTAAATCATGAATATACCCAAGATGACGCATGATTCTCATCGGATTATACATTGAAAATCCGTAAGGGTAAAACAGAAGGCCATATTAATACACGACATCTTCCATTGCGCTCACCCTATCATTCTTATAACGATCAAAGATTACCTCTTCAGTTGTGATGTTGTCCAATTTTTGGCGCATTTCTAACAAAGCATCCTTTTGTTCCTTATCCTGACACCCAGTGTGCAAGTATCGGGTTCCTCTTGGTTTAGTTTTGTTCCATTATGGGTTGACTTTGACGTCGAGATTATCTTTGAACAACAAAGGGAAACGATCGTAAATCCACACGTATATTGACATCAGACAAAATAAAATAAAACAATCCAATAAGTATAAAAATATTTTAAGAACAAAAAAACATAAAGAGAGAAAACAAATTTGTTCAATCCAATTACCTGTAGTAGAGCCGAATTGCTATTCATTTGAGAAGTTCGTTCCCGAGATGCATTTGATAACTGATTATTCAAATGTGCTACCATGGAAATCCCGCAAGAGTACTTGTTCACCCCTTCCAATGGATCCAAAAGTTGAAGAAGGTTGACACTGACCCGGTTATCTTTGTTGTTGGGAAATATAACCGATGCAAGTGCATACAATACATACCCAGCAGCCGCATAACGACATTCCATATTAGAGAGACCATCAACTTTCTCTTTGATTAGTGTCCCAGCAAACATCTCCCTAATCTCTATGAGTTTGAACTCTTTCTTCGGGTATTTATTTTCCTTCATGAAAAGTCCATCTGTCGTCTCTTGATCCCAGCCAAACAATTTCTCGGTCAATGCATAATTTTTTTTCCAACTAAGCCTTTTATTGAACTTGTCATTGGTGTCAATGCCATCTCGCCAAAATGGAAGTGGAATGTATCAGTTTCGCCGTAAAATCTCTCACAGAAACTTGATACTACAACCTTGTCATATGCAATCACAGAGTTCACAACGGCATTATACAGACCAAAGTTTTTAATAATCTCTTTAACTCTTGCACATTCATATTTTAGATCCCACAAGGACATTTTCACATAAGAAAATTGCCGCCTGAAAAGACGTATGTCATTCTTATGATCCTACAAAAGAAAAACAAGTAAATATAAAAAATATTGGAAAGTTAATATCAACAAATCAAATAAAAAACAAAGTTGAGATTGTTTCGTAGATGGTACGAGCCCACGTTATGGGATATCCAAATAGAACTTTGCATCCATATCTAGGTTCTCCTATGGCTTTCCCACTACGAAGATGTTCCAGCTGTAAATGTTTGGCGGGAATGTGTCTCGCGCTCTCTGTAACTGTCTTTCCATCCTTCCGTCTTGACGATTTCACATGCGGATCCAAGGCTTACTCCTCTTCCTCTTCATCATCATTACCACCGCCGCCACCATCATTACCTTTATCATCCTCATCACCACCACCACCACCATCATTACCATCATTACCTTCATCCTCTTCCTCCTCCTCCTCCTCATCATCATCATCATCACTACCATCACCTGGACTAGAACCACCATTACCACCACCACTACCATTTCCATCATTACCATCTTCATCATAATATTCACCTCATAGAGGAATCTCTTCTTGTTCCATACCTTCTTATCCATCACTTCTATAAGCAGATACAACATGGGTGGAAGAAGCTGGCGAATCCGATGACTCATTACCTTGATTTCTAGGTTCGCAGATGAGAAAGGCTACCTTACTTGGACGTTTTCCGAGAAATTAACTGGCTGCCAAGTATTTGCCATGCTGGGGAGGTTTAAAAGGAGGAGTGGGAATGTATTTCTTGTCTTTCTTTTGACTACAATAGTACATACACAAAAACAGAAAAAATAAGTCAAGGATTTCATGCTATCAGAACAAGGGTCGTCACCAAAGTTTTTAACAAACAAATGACTCTCAAAGAATATATGATGACTCTTGGTGACATAGGTAACGACCCTTTCAATATTTCGGACAGAGAGTATGTTTGTTTTCCACCTAGAATCGTTACGGAATAAAAAAGGGTTGTTCACAAAAGGGTCGTCATACATTATTATATGAAACTAACGACTCTAATCTAGGGAAAAATAGTTGAATAATGACTCTAGGATACTTCAATTGACGACACTTCCAATTTTTGGGACAGAGAGCCTGTTCGCATGTCATCAAGGGTCGTTACCAACCAAAAAGGGTCGTTCGAATAGGGTCATCAATTGATTCTATTACAGAGGTAACGACTCAAGTCTAGGGAAATTTTTTCAAAAAGAAGAATTAGGGCCATTGTCTTCTACATCACATACCCTAACGATTTTTCATAGTTTCTACATGCAGATGAAGAATCGTTAGGGTTTAAGAAATACCCGATAACGACCCATTCATTGTAAATGAAATTCTTCGGTTCCAAAACTCAATTTCACAATCAAAACACAAGAAAAAATCAAAACATTAGTGGGTTTTAGTTCACTTACTTTTGTAGTTGCAGGAAATCCTACACTACACCCTTGATAAGAATTTACTGTAATTAAGACATATTAGAAGATTAAAAACAACACTTTATTATTTGATTCTCAAATATGTTTACAAGAAATGGAAGAAATCAAGAATACAACCGCTCTCTTGAATTTTCTCTCTCCTCAAGACTTTCTCAACACTCAAAAATACATCATCATCTCTCTGAATCTACTGGGTCTCTTTATATAGGATAGTTACATAGTGGGTGACAGCTAATCTGTCCTTTAATTTCGGATCTGACTCGCGATATTATTGCAGTAGTTATAATGTCCATTCTCGCAAGCGTTGTAACCATCGCAGGATAATCACGCTCTTCCTGTGATTTTTCATTCGTCAGCTATTACGTCATTCTTCAAATCATTCTGTGACACTCGCGAAGTGTTGTTGAAGAACTCGCGGTGATGTTCGCAAAAGTTTTGTTAATCTCGCAAAAGTAATATCATGGCGATATTTTGGTCCTACATCTTTCCTCTTCTCATGTCTTTTCTGCGAGGGGGGAAAGATCATGAGAATCAAAATGCCGCAGCTGTTCACCTCTTCACTTTTTACTGTTCTGCCACATTTCTGCATCTATTGCCAGATTTATTACACGTGTCGTTTCTTCCATTCAACTTATGACAGGTCCCTTTGAACCGCTGTATTCCAACCGTTCATGTCTTCTCCTCGCATTAAATGCATTCATCTTCTCGAGAACTTTCTTCTTCTATAAATACTTATTTCATTTTATTTTTTCCCTCTTTTTACTTTCTTCTTTCCCCTCTCTGCAATTTTACTCTTCTTCCGTAAATTCCGGATCTGCTACTGTTATAATTTTTCTTTCGATCTTTACTCTTTCAATTCTTCATTCTCATACTAAAATGGTTGCAGCTGGTCGCAAATATGTGGTTGCTTTTGAGGGGATTCAAAAAGAACTTCAAGGCAGAGTTTTTACTTTATCCACCATTCCCAATCAAAACCCTAAGTCTGAACTTTCTGTTCCATTATTTTCTGATTTTCCATGTAACCGTGAGAAAATCATAATATCGCTAGGTCAGCTTGAGGCTGGCCTTCCCATTCCTCTCTATGACCCTGAACTTCCTTTATTCTATAAGATTCTCTCCCACACAAAGCTCTCGCGGGCGGTATATCAGTTAAGTGGGGATTGTATTCGCTTAATGCTTGAGTATGCTACTCGCGGTGCTGGTAAAAAATCTTGCTACCCTGAAGCTGCGAAGAACCCTAAATTTAAAGATGTTCCAATTGTTTCCGCGAAGTATACTGTGGAGAACTTCTTTGCAAATTATGATATAATCCCTTGTAGAAAGGATAGCACTTGCTGGGGTGTCCGCTTACAAAAGAAAGATAACATCGCTGAAGATGAAGCTCTTATGTTAGATATCGATTGGCATATGGGTAATAATCAAGGCCCTCACCATTTCAATGATGACAAATGGTTCAGTTTTCCATCATGTCTAGAGGGACCATATATCTCTGGTACCCATGCTTTACCTGCGAATCTCACAGAATACCAGTCGTGGATATTCAACTGGCCTGAGAGAAATAAAGAAGTATGTTTTCTTAATTTTTTGCATAATAAATTACCATTATTATTTTCTTCATATCTTTAGATTCTCGTTGACTATTTCCTTTTTATCAGATTGAAAGGTTGAAAGCCAGCTACGATAGGCTAGGGAAACTTGGTACTTACTTAGCTCTCAAATCTCTCACAGATGAAGTAAGAAATATTTCTTTATAACTTTTTACAATATATTGTTGCCTCTATTTATTATCTTTATTTGTGTTCGCAGGAAATTGAAGAAAGAGATCATGTGAAGCCTGCGAGAACTAAAGAGAAATCCACAGATGGTCGCAAGGGGAAATCTACTGCCCCTCTCAAAGAGAAGTCTGTTGCTCCTCGCAGAGAGAAATCTGGTGCTCCTCCATTAAAGAAAAGAAAAACCCAATTCTCTTCTTCTTCAACTCCTCAACCTAATCCAGAAAATTCAAGTGATGATTCTGATAATAACAACAATGATGATGATTTTGATGTTGATATCCCTTCTGCAATGGAGTCTTCTCAATCTGATTCTTCCATGCCCAACTATCTAACATTTTTGGCGATATTACTCATGGTATCGCAAATTATTATGGAGATGAAGCTCTTAATGGGGTATCCCAGGCTCTTGCCAAGATTTGCAATGCTCACATACTGGTTGATAATGATTCCCTCCAAGGAATCTTTAGATCAATATCTCCCAGTCTCTTAAATTCTCTTGTATTATGGTACGTTCTCATTTCTTTACTATATTTATGTATTCATTTCCTCTCCAAGCCTTAATTACATTGTTCCCTCGCAGACTGTAAGAGCTTCCTTTGTTGTTGCCTCAGACTTGGAGAGGAGATGCTCATCTTTTCGCAAGAAGAATGTCGTTCTTCGCAAGAAGAATGTGGATTTGGAATCTGAGTCCGCTAGTCTTCGCGGGCAATTGGAATATGGGTCAGCTGACCTTCAAGAAAAGATCAAGCAGTTAGAAACTGAACTTTCTTTCTCGCAAAATAAGGTCGCAAGCCTCCAAGCTGCGAACAATCAACTTTTTGGTAATAAATCTCTCTCTTTTCGTTAATCTTGTATCCCTTTGCATTTTTTCGTATTTTTCTTCTTCACAGATGTTTACGGCCTTTCTGACGAATCTGTATTCCTACGTTCTTTTTCAAATCCAATAGACGATGATACTATCTTAGAGCTTCTCAATAATTCTTTGAATAATCCCTCCAATGATAGAATCAATTCTCTTTCCATAGATGAACTCAGGTCTAAGCTACGCCTCTTAGAAACTGACCATAGATCTTGTTTAAACTTGGCTAACAAATTCAAACGCTTTTACCACAATTCTAAGGAATAAATTAGAACGTTAAGGGCCAAGAACAGTGATCACTCAGACGATAAAGATCGTATATCTAGACAAGGATCTCAAACTTTAGCGGATTTTCATAAAACCCTTCTTGAAGTTCAAACTAAAAGGGATAGACTTATCTGCGATAAAAAGATTCTTGTTGAAAGAGAAAACCAAATCCGTTCTTGTCTTCTTATTAATGATGACGATGAATTTTCTTGGGATGCAAAGATTCTTGACAACTCTAGAGCTAACTTAGGTGTAGATGTTAGTCTTCATGTTGAACAAGCGGCCTTAATTAAAGACATGATTTCCGAAAGAGAAGGTTGCTAATTGTTCTTCCTCATTAATTTCTTGTTATTAATCTTCTTATCTTTGCAGAATTTTCAATTTGTTGTTATATACTCATGAGGAGTTGAGAAGAGATATACTGAAAGAATTGGAGAACTTGAAGCTGATAAGAATCAACTCGCAAAGACTCTTGCTGCTCGCAATGAGAAATATTCAAGATTGAAGGAACAATTAAAGATCACTACTTCAAATTTTAGTAATATCCTTGTTGGTGTTCGCAATGACTCCGTCAAGGGTATTTGTGATGATCATAACATTTTTCACTATTTGTATCCTTGCCTCACTGAGGAGGTTCCAACAAATACTCCAAACCTTGTTATCTCTGACAGTGAGGCTGAAGAATCTGGCTGAGATGAAGAATCTGGCGAAGATAAAGAAGAAAAATCTGGCGAGGATGATGATGGATCTAACTAGTTTTGTTTCCTATTTTTAATCTCCTTGTAATATTTGTACATTCATCTCCTTATTCTTGTGATATTACTGCAAGGTTTTATGTACCTAGATGTACAATAACAGGGTTTGGATCATCAACGCTGATAATATCTCAATTCTCACGAATCAAGCCTATCGGTTCCGAAGAACACGACCAAAATCGATTAAACGATTCAATTGATTATAATTTTCTTAAGCGTTTAATTACAGACTCAACAGCATATAAAGCCTTACTCAGGACCTAGAATCGACGGCTAGTATTTACCCATCTAGTTACATCTAAACCACTCATTACAACTCAATTAAACATTAATTAACTAATTATTAATACTAAAGACTAACTACCACCAGGATTATGATAAGGGGCACCCTCTTCTTTTATGCAGGTACATGACATTCCCTTCCCCTTGAGAACATCCTTGTCCTCAAGGATGTGAATTGAGTTGCCAGGCCACCCTCTTCTTTTATGCAGGTACATGACCATAAGCATTTGTGGCTGCAGCTTCCGAGTAGCGAGCAAAGGAGATAAAAAAAAAATATCCACGAGAAACATGCTCACTGTCTGCGAAACACACAACAAGGGAATTGACCACAAGGCAGGAGTTCCTTCTGTAAAGCCCACAATTGCCCTGAACTTGGTGATGTTGTGTTGTCCACGGTAAACTTCCAAGTTCTTGCACTGATATTAAGGAGATGGGTGTCTCATGTGGGTTGTCCGTGTGAGACACGTCATCTTTGTGATTCCTGTGAGTGTCCATTCTAACAAGCAAGATCACTTCCTTCTCAAGGAGATATGTCCAGGAATAACCCTTTGTTGGCTGGTACCATAGAAGTATCCAGATCTCAGTTGTCGTTGCTGTCAGATGTAGCACTAACATCTTGTCCGTCATAGCACAAGGAATCTTCACTTGGTTGTAGTCAACTTTGCCCATATACCAAGGAACTGCCAGTATAATTACAACAATTGCTTGCAAAGAGAGCTGGATGTGAAGCCTAACAGGCATATACTTTTTTCCCATTCCTGTCACAAGTAATTTTGCCCACCTGCAACAAGTAAGGAGGAGTAGTATTAATGGAGGACTCGTAATCCGGCTGACATTTTCTGCACTCCAGAATATAGTAGAAACCCATTTAAATTTCCACCTACAATACTCCAGCCACGCCAACACATGGAGATTTTGAAGTAGTACGCGTAAATATACTACCATGACTTTAGCTCCCAGAAGTTGACTACGAATACAACGCTTGATTGCAAGCCAGACTGTAACCTTCAATAGTTCGAGAAACATAACAGATCGCATCACATCTGGATATATTATGAAAAAAGGGACAACATCAACAATAATTAGAAATGGTCTTGGTGCAGTCCTATGTAATTGTCCACCCTGGCCAGGAAACCGAGCTTCAAAAGTTATAAGAAAAACTGGAGCCATTGTCACTAGAATGAATGCTTCCCATCCATCATCCTTGTACCACAAACCCCAGAGCTGACAATCAAAAATTCAAGAGTGCAGAAAATGTGTGATTTCTGATGTCCATTCACTGAATTCCACTCCCTTGCAACGTACTTTGTGTCGAAATAAGAACCCTAAGAACTGACTGTAACCAGGCAAGCATTGACGAGCATTAACCAATGTGTAATTACCAATCTGATTATATTTCAAAAACTTCATACTCTGGTTGTCCTTGACCGGCAATGGTCCTACATAGAGAATTACTTTATCTTGTGAAGAACCTGAACAGTCCCGGCTCAAAGGATAAACAAACACCCTCACAATTGTGAAAATCCGCAAAGGGAGCATGAATATAAGTTTCAATTCAAGTAAAACAGTGTGTGCGAAATCTGTATGTTCATGCGAACCAACAACAACCTTGAACAAAGCATCATAAAGGACCCTTGTAGTGGCAAATAAACCTACTCGAATCTGCAACATAATATCATTCGCACCACAAAAACACCTTAAATGAAAATCCCCTGATATGGATTCACGAATTTTTCCTCTATCAAACAACCAGCGATCACCATAATTAGTACTAGGTGCTCCAAGTAGCTCAATAAAAACGGCGGAAATAAACAAACCTAGTACTTGTCCAGAGATGGTACAGAATTGCATACCCGAAACTCCAGCTGGTGTATTAAAGGGACCACTCATTTGATATGAGAGAATTTCATTTGGGACCATTCGGAATTTCCACCGTAAGTATCCCCACAACAGCTGCACATAGCGCTCTCCAATCATGTTGGATAAAATGTGTATGTCCATCGTAAGGAGTCCACTAATTTTGACACAATTAAAGCTTGTGGAACAATGAGTACAAGTTGTATCATCAGCATCCTCCCAGAGCCTCTCTTTGTTTGATACTGCATACACAGCTTAGACGACCATGGCTGACCGCAAGAGGGTTTGTGTTTAGTACAATACCAAGAAAGAAGACTCTCTGTGGTGTAATAGAGAGATTTTGTCATTACTTCTTCCTGAATAGATGGAGATGTAAGACGTAAACTTTCAGTTGCTGGCTTAAAGATGTCTTGAAGAACTCGGAAAAAAGCAACACCCCAAGACTCAAACTAATAAACCAAAAGCACCTCAGGTAACACATATTTGAGCTGTAAGAACAACAATTCTGCTCCCTTCATATCAAGAAGATGAGGGTACCATTTATATGCAGTGTAAAATCTCACCACTCTAGCCAATAGTTGAGACAAAAGTTTATTGCTCTCCGAAAAGTCAACATCTAAATTCTCCTCATCACCAGATTTAGTAACATAGGTAATTCGAAGAACCAATGAATTCTGAAACTAAGGTTCATGTGAATACCCAAGTCCTGGAAATAGCCTACAACCTAAATTCTCATTTAACCATTCCAGTAATAGAGACTCAAGAGAATTAAGCACACGTGAAGAAAATGTAACAGAAGCACATTCATATTCACTAACAGAATTAGAGAACTCTTTGATACTAACTGACTCTTTGCCTCTATCAAATACCTTACTCATTTTGAGCTGCCAGAAAAATTCAACGCCAACACCACTCAAATTCACAGATTGACTCACATATATTTTATCAAACACCTTCCCTGCACTACTAGTAACACTACCTTTACACAACATACCCATAATTGATTCACTGAACGGCCAAGCTGATTGGTACCCAAGTTTCTTAACCATCTCGTGAACACAAATGTCCTTATCATTGGGCATTAAAATTTAACAAACATATAGGGCAAAGGAACATGAAGTAGTTGTATTGAAACCAAATTCATAAATACCAGTCAAATAAAAAAACCGTTTAATGACTTTCAAATCTTTTCCACGATCAAATTGAATTCGAGAATAATCAGAAGGAAGAGATAAACATCGCTTACAGTCCAGTTTGGTATGGTTTAAGTGATCGCCGTACTCCACCATTTTACCAGTAGCATCTTTGATTTTATAACCTCTAATATCACTCGACTCACCCAAATTAGATAAGGGTTTTTCTGCTAGTGGGTTTGTAATTATTGAATCCTCCTTTTCTTCAAAGAAAAATGAAGGAATCAATTTGCAGCCGAGAGAATCATTCTCTTCTTATTTTGATGGAATTAAAGAGACTTGGATGAATTAATCAATTTCTACTTCTTCAATCAGAATTTCTTCCTCAATCTCCTTAGGTTTGGAACACCAAGGACTGACTCCAACTTCTTCTCTGAGTTGCTGATAAGCTTCAACATCTGCAGAAGATTATACTCCCGGGTTGGTGAATTATCTTCTCGATAATGAACGTCATACAGCCACCTGAGATTGTTTAATTTGTCCCTGATTTTCTTATCCATCCTCACCGCAGCATCAAGCTCCGCCATGGATCGAACGAATCTGATACCAATTGTTATGTACCTAGATGTACAATAACAGGGTTTGGATCATCAACGGTGATAATATCTCAATTCTCACGGATCAAGCCTATCGGTTCCGAAGAACACGACCAAAATCGATTAAACGATTCAATTGATTATAATTTGCTTAAGAGTTTCATTACATACTCAACAACATATAAAGCCTTACTCAGGACCTAGAATCGACGGCTAGTATTTACCCATCTAGTTACATCTAAACCACTCATTACAACTCAATTAAACATTAATTAACTAATTATTAATACTAAAGACTAACTACCACCAGGATTATGATAAGGGGAACCCTCTTCTTTTATGCAGGTACATGACACAAGGTTCCTTGATGTATAAATTTCTTTTGCTTCTATCTGTATGAATTAGAAAACAATTCTTTTCTGCAATATAGTTAATCAATATGATTATTGATCTTTAACTATCTGTGTAGATGTATCATATAATAATGTTCTACGTAAATTTATCATATGATAATGAAAAACAATTTTATCATTCTATTCATTCCCATACTTGCCTCTTGTTATTCATCTGCAATATGAAAAAATTAAGTAAAACTTAGATATTAGTTGTGAATAAAATCTATTTAAATATTCTTGCCTCTATTTTTGCGATAATATCGCAAGTCTCATTATCTCTGCGCCAATATCACAGTCATTCAATTTTGATTTCTTGTGGTCTTATTATGCCTTCCTAGTTAAAGGTCTTATTTTGCCACATTTTGTATCTGCGACAAAATCGCATGACGTCTTTACACTTGCATGTAAAAACCCATTGATCTTGCCTTATCCTTATTTTGTTAATTTCTCTGCGACAATATGACAAGTCTAATCTCTCTTGCGAGAACAAAGCCTTATGACATTTCCGTCTTACGATGAAATCGCAGGACGTTTCTAAACTTTCATGTAAAAATCCATTGATCTCATCTTAACTTTTTCTCTTGGCTTATTGCCTCTGTAGAATATTTGTCACGCGATAATATGACATGACTAAATTTTCTTGCGAACGTAAATCCCCATGGCATTGACGTCTTAAGACACTTATCAGCTTCCTAATGGATGGTGCCGCCCTTATCTCCCCCCTGGTTGCCCCTTCAAGGAGGGCACATCGGCCATACAAGACTAGCTCCTCCCATCTGGTCTTAACAACAACCAGTTGTTTTCCCAGCCTCTTGTCCTTTATGCCTATATGGATTATAGTTACAAGACTGCACCGTAAGTGGGGTTTTCTTCGGGCCGAGTGCATCATATCCAAGACTTGCCAAGAATGGCCAAGGTAGTTTCGTACGCCCCGGGCACCCTTGGCTCAACTTTTACCTCGGCGCCTTAGTTATACTCTGCACTCCTTATAAGTGATCCTTGGTCGTCCAACCAGGGTATAACCTTATATAGTTGGATATCCAAGGTACCTCTCCCGGATAGGTTTTCTTTAACCCCAACATCTCCATGACTCAGGTTCCAGCAGCGGTATAACCTTATCCCTGAGTCACGCAAAGAGATACCCCCTTATATGACGCACTTTAGGTTTTACATTTGCCTCTTGAGAAATTGTATCCGCGAACTAGCGTGTACGCCATATAGGTTCGTCCCATTCTTATGTCTCTGCGAATTTTTATTCGCATTTCTTGCGAGTATTGCAATTCTGAGGAAATTTCTTTTCTTTGATATTTTCTTTATTTTCATTTCAACTCTTGTATAACTTCTCAAAAATTTTATTTATTCAAGTGAAATATTCTTTTGAAAAATTTTCTTCAACAAATCAATTCATAAATTTCTTAAATTTCATCATTTTACCTTTCTACTTACTACTTTCTGCTTCTGCCCTTTTGTTGCGTTTTACTATTTTCTTTCCATCTGCGAGATGCTCGCCATCTACAGTTTGCGACTCATGTTAATTTAGCAGTATTCCTTACTCTCGTCGCTCTATTGTATCAACCATCAGCTTGTCACCTCTTTGTTTTTGCTTGATGTTATGTTTCCAATTTCTATTCCTCGCTGCCCTTTCTCCACAAGATTCCATGTCAATTTCATAGCATTTCTTCCCATCAACCCAGTCTCCCTTTATTACTCCAACACCATTAGGATGAGGAAATTTAATACATTAGTGGAAGGTTGACGCCACACCTAATATCCCATATAGCCAAGGTCGGCCAATCAGGGCGTTATAAGGTGATTCAATATCCACAACACAGAATAGAATCTTAGAAGATAACCCCTTTAATGGAATTCACATTGTTATTTCCCATTTGGGCTTATTGGCAGTGCCGTTGAAACCATAGATTTTATAGGTTGATGGTATCAGATCCTCATCTTTTCCACCTATAGTTCTGTAAGTATGATAAAATAAGATATCAACTGAGCTTCCAGTATCTATTAGAACTCTGTTAATGGCCCATGAGTCCTTAGTTTCAACATCATCATCTTCTTCTTCTATTTGTTTTGGATTTATTTATAACCTTACCACCAGTGGGTTGTCATGCATGTCGCCAGGCTCTGGTACTTCTTGCGCAGTGAAGGAAATAGTTTTCTTTTTCCACTCCTCTAATGGCGAGACTCTCGCGATATTCATTATCTCGCTTTTGTCTGCGTCTCTCGCGAAGACTCTTCTTAGAACATTGTCGTGGAAATCCTCAATAGTTTTGTATTAATGTACGATGGAATTACAGAACAAATTCTTCGCCTTGGCTCCAACCTCTATCACAAATGTTTCTGCTCCTTTTACAGTATTCACTCTGCGAATATTTGGTGCTGGTGGAAGCTGCTGAGATTGCGGATGTCCTATTAGAAAATGATTTAACTTTCCCTGATCAATCATCCTCAAAATTATTATTTTTACATTCCTGCAATCGTTTATTGAATGTCCATGGAAATGATGATAAGGACAAAATTCTTTATTTCAATTATTTTGATGTGGCTCTTTTTCCATGTTCCAGGGTGATGGTATATTTTCCATCAAAATGATAGATTCCCAAATTTTTTCTATGCTGGCATTCAGGGGTGGCATCTTAATTTCTTCCCATATTACTCTTTGATTCCCTTGTCCTCTGAAATTATTTTTCCTCTGACCGCCATAAGTCTCTTGCGGCTGATCAAGTCTTTGAATTTTATTATTTCCACCGCGGTTGTAATAATTCCTTTCTCTTTCATACTCCTCTTGATCTCAACTTCCCATGGCTACTAACTTCTGCTGGTTTTCAATAACCACTTTCTCTTGCTGTGGATGCGAGGTGCTCGCCATATTGTTAATCATTTTAGGAAGTAAACTCCCGTTTACCGCTATTGAGATGGTGTTTGCGACTGGATATGATTCCATCTCATTTTGTTTTTCCTCCAAAGTAATGTATTCTTCTTGTAGTTCTCGTAGCTCAATCATTGTGATGGTATTTTTAATTCTGAAAATTTGTATGTACAACAGATTGGTTGCGAACATTGCATTAATGAAAGATAAAATGAGGTATCTCTCATCCACTCTTCCTGCCATTTTACTGCATATTGTCTTCCATCTTATGGTTAGGTGTTTCGGACTCTCGCCAATCCTCTGTTTTAACCCAAACACATCTTCAATACCGGGCCACGAAGAATTGTTGCTTATATATGCTCCCAGAAATGTAGCTTGCAAATGGTCGAAAGAAGTTATTGTATTTTTAGGTAATCCTTCGAACCATTTTAACGCCTCGCCAGTGAAACTAGATGCAAAGTATTTGCATAACACAACATCATGGTTTTCCTATTGTATCATACACCTAACATAAGCCTTTACATGTTGAATAACACAGTTAGTCCCATCGAAGATACTGGTTAATGATGGTAAATTGCATTTTGGAGGGATTCCTCCTAATTGTACTTCTTGAGTGAATGGAGTTCTCGCATCTTCTTCAATGGCTTCATCAAGTTGCCTTCTACCTCCTTCTCTTCTATTATTCAACATTCCCCTTATTTCTGCTAACTCTCTTAAAATTTGTTCATTCCCAGCTGAATTTTGCTCAATTGGTCTTTTCAGTGCAGCTTCTCTTCTTCTGTGTTCATGTCTTTCTTGTCTTGCGAGATTTTGTGTATCTTCATCTGCATCTTCATTTTGCCTTCTTCTGTGATTTTCCTCTTCACCTCCTTATTGAATTCTCAACTGATTATGCCTTCCGATTTCTTCTCTGCGAGTTTTTTCATTTCTCATCGTTTCTCTTCGCTGTCATTCTATTCTTCTTTGTATTCTATCATATTCCTCATTGATATTATTGCTATGGAGATTTTGTGTGCGTCTCCTTTCTCGATTGTCATGATTATTCTGCCGTATTGCTTCTTGAAACTCTTGTTCTTCCACTTCTGCTCTTAATCTTTCCCTTTCGCAAGCTAGACGTGCTTGCTCAGCATAATGCCTCTCAATTTCACCCTCAATAATTCTTTGATTTCTTTGGATTTCTCGCCCATGTAATATTCTTCTACCTTTTTCTCAATTTTCTTCACCATCTTGGTTATTTCCACGCTCTTGATTTCTATTATCATGTCTATCATTCACAGTTTCACCGTGTGGAACGTAGCGATCATCAATCATCTCTTCTTCTCCATGATGTTGCTCTTCATTTGGATTTTGCATTTCCTCTCGGATATTTACTCCAGCATTTATCATAGGGGAATTTCGCCTTGGTTCTTCTCTAAATGATCTTGAACTTGATCTAGCAGTACTTCTTTATCTCCTACATTGTAATCTCAAATTCTCCATTCTTAACTCGTGATTTTGTCTTGTTATATTTTCACGTTCTTCCGCCTCTAACCTCATTTCCTCTTGTATTCTTTGTCTTAAAACCTCTACTGTTTCATTTCCATCATATCCATGTATTAATCCTCCATTTACTTCTCGGTTTCTTTCTTCTCTTCTTTTATTTCTTAATTGTCGATCTTCTTCTTCTTCCATCGAATCTGATCGCCAAATATGCACACTCACTCTGTCATAATCCAAAGCTCTATCTTGTATTGGTGTTTGTTGATTCGGTTGTTGAATTTGATTTTCTCCTTCATTCCTTGTTCTATTTATTCTTGTTCTTATCCTTGAAGATTCTCCCATTTCATTTGTTTTTCCACCTGCAAGTATTTTACTCCTCCTTACGGTTGTTGGTGGTTCTGATGTATTTCTTATTCTTCTAGCCATTAATCTTAGTAATCTGTTGGATGTTGTGTAAGATCTTTCACTAATTGTTCCAAATTCCTTCCAATCACAATGTCAATTTTTATCCTTTTCTTCAAATAATCATCAATTCATCCCTATTTCGGGCGCCAAAATGTAGTTGCAGGAAATCCTACACTACACCCTTGATAAGAATTTACTGTAATGAAAACATATTTGAATATTAAAAACAACACTTTATTATTTGATTCTCAGAAATGTTTACAAGAAATGGAAAAAATAAAGAATACAACCGCTCACTTGAATTTTCTCTCTCCTCAAGCCTTTCTCAACACTCAAAAATACATCATCATCTCTCTGAATCTACTGGGTCTCTTTATATAGGATAGTTACATAGTGGGTGACAGCTAATCTGTCCTTTAATTTCGGATCTGACTCGCGATATTATCGCAGTAGTTATAATGTCCATTCTCGCAAGCGTTGTAACCATCGCAGGATAATCACGCTCTTCCCGTATTTCTTCATTCGTCAGCTATTATGTCATTCTTCAAATCATCCTGTGACACCCGCGAAGTGTTGTTGAAGAACTCCCGGTGATGTTCGCAGAAGTGTTGTTAATCGACGCCATTTCTTCTTCTAATTCTTCCTGGCTTGATTTCTGCTTGGTTTTTAGATTAATCTTCAATTTGGGTTTCTCTACGATTTTAGGGTTAACAAAATTTCCTTTGTACTCATTCATTCGACCTATATTTGTAGAAGAAGTTAATCGTCGATTAAAGTTTTTCGAATCGACGATTCCGACGAAGTTTTTTTTTTTTTTTTTGTCGTTAATGGAGAAGATGGAGAGACAGTGAGAGAGGGAGAGGGATGGGAGGAGAACCGATTTTATATTAGGTAAATAAATTGTGGTATTTGAGTTTAGAGTTAATAGGTTTTTAAGTAGAAAGGGTAAAATAGTATTTTCACCACTATTTGGACTCCCCCATAATATCTGGAGTGGGTATAAAATTGGTGAGGCCCCTAATTATTTCTTGGGGCCCCCAATTAAATTTTTTTTGCTAAATAGGGGGTGCAGAATTGGGGTTACATTTTACGACCAAATCAGGGATAGTTGGGCTTGGGGGTGTTAGGATGGGTGTGCAACTACTACCACATTATCAATGATTCAATATCTTATTTTGGTTCTGGTTTACCTCATGTTCACCCTCCTAATCCTTTTAACTTTCTTTGATTTTTTTCCGGCAGAGTATGAACCTTCACTACCATCGGTTCCTACTATAATTAGTATATTTTTGTAAAAAGAATTCACGACGCCGGGTTAAGGAAACCATAACCGTACAAAAGAAAGATTTTTTTTTTTATAATCAACACTTTATATTATGAAATGACGAGGGTACCAAGTGCACAACAATCTTTTAGATATCAACCTATAAGTCATATACATTGCATGATTTAATATAGACACAAACTGTCAAGAAGATAGCAAACCACAAGGTATACACTTGGTATATAGTATTGGTTCGAAACCACACACAACTATAGGGATCAACCCAAGTGTTCGGGATTAACGTACAAGTACATATAATTACTTTAATTATAACTTGAACAAATTATAATTCTGAAAGTAAAGTAAAAGCGCACAACAATATTTTGTTTACGAGGAGACCACAAATATAGAAAAATCCCGAGACCTAGTCTAGTTATGAATACTCTCAAATTAAGCCGCTATACAAAGACCACTACCAACTTCGTACAGTTGAGACCAAGTAAACTACCCCTAGATGCATAGTTTCCTCAATATCCCTGCGCCTATAATCAATATGGCCAACGCACGAGAATCCTAAGATAGAGTCTAATGTCTTAAGTTTCTTCAGCCTTTCTAAAGAATTTAAGCACTCACCCCTTTAGATCGTCTTCCAAACAGTAAAGAACTAATCTGTTTAGTAACTGTAGTTGCAGGAAATCCTACACTACACCCTTGATAAGATCTTACAATAATTAACACATATTTGATGATTAAAACAACACTTTATTATATGATTCTCAGAAATGTTTACAAGTAATGGAAGAAGATCAAGAATACAACCGCTCTCTTGAATTTTCTCTCTCCTCAAGACTTTCTCAACACTCAAAAAATACATCATCCTTTCTGAATCTACTGGATCCCTTTATATAGGGTAGTTACATAGTGGATGACAGCTAAGTTGTCCTTTAATTTCGGATCTGGCTCACGGTAGTTGTAATGTTAACTCTCGCAGGAGTTGCAATCATCGCAGAACAATCACGCTCTTCCCGTGTTTCCTGTTTTCGTCATTCATTACGTCAATCTTTGGATTATTCTTTGAGCTATTTTGTGACGCTCGCAGAGTGTTGTTTTATAATCTCGCAGAAATGTTGTAGCTATATTCTGATCCTACATCTTGCCTTTCCTCATGTCATCTTCGCGGAGTGAAGAGGATATGAGGATCTCCAACCCTTCATAATACCACAACTCCCTATCTTTTCACGTTTTTCTTTTGACAACATTCCGTGAATTTAGTTTAATGGCCTACACATGTCGTGAATTCCCCCCCATTTTTACTGGCGCGTCTTTCCTCAACAGGTCATCTCCTTTTGCCTATAAAAGGTAGAATCTGGTTACAAATCTAATTTTCTTCTTTTACTTTTCTATCTTCTTCGTCCCTTCGTCTATTCATTCTGTTTTCCGTCTGCAACTTTCTTCTCTCAAAGATTCTTCTGATACTGTTTCCATGGAGTCATCAAGGTATCTCTTCTTCTAATGTTGTTAAATTTGATCTTACTTACTTAGATTACGTTCATAATTATTTATTTGATCTGTTTTTATCTGATTTTATATATCTCCCATATTGTGTCTTTGCTTCAGTGGTGCCGTTCCCAACACCAGAGTTGTAGTCCAAAACCCTAATCTTCAGGAAGATTTTCAACAAAAATCCGTCGAGAATAAAAGGAAGTCTGCGAGTAATAAGGTCGGAAGAAACATTTGTCTTCTTAATAACTATATTGTTGCCTCTGTTTCTTATCTATATTATTATTCGCAGGGTAATGAAGATGCTGCTAGACCTCGCAAGCAATATCGCAAGGCCAAATCTCTTGAAATTGATATTACTATTCCCAAATTTACATCTTCAAAACCTGTTTCTACTACTTCGCAGATAGAACCTCCATCCTCTATTTGCGAGAATGTTATTATCAATACCCCCAATGCCATCAATCCTCCAATAAATGAGACTCCCAGAACTGTTATGAACAAAGTTTTTTCTTCTCCTATTTTACCCCCAACCGTTACCTTTCCGTACACTCCTCCTCCTGATGATACAACTATCATAAATGATTCAAATCTCCAGCTCGCTATCATTACCACTTCACTCTTTACAAATTTTTCCTCATCTAAAGAATCATCAATAGGGGTTGATGCTGCTTTTAGAGTTATGTCTGACATTTTAAATGATGCCAGAAAATCTTCCACTGACCCCTTCAAATACGATGTTTGCGAGACTTTAATCAAATATTTTGGTTCTGACCGCACTGCTTCGCAAGCATCTTTAGAAAATGAAATTGAAGCTCTAAAGAGAAATCTCCAAGCCAAAACTTCAGAATGTGATATCCTTAGTCACAAGCTTTGCAACTCTTCATTAGATTGCGAAAATCTTCGCAATAAAAACAAGGAACTAAAAGGTATGTTTCTTTTGCCTCTTCCCGCTAACTTTTCTGTTCCTGTAGATTTTCATCTTTTCTGTAGTCAATTTCCTTTTAAATATTCGGTGTGAATCTATTTAGCTGTAAATCAGAAACGAGTAATGAAGATATTTGAATTAGAATCTGCTGCTGAAGAAGCCCGTGTTGAGAGAGATTCTTGGATGGATTAATATAATAGATTAGATAATCTCTACACATAGATCAAATAAATAATCTTACCAATGAGAACGATCAATTAGTGCAAAATCAAAATCTATTAAATAGCAAAGCTACTCGCCTCTCATATTTGTTAACTAAAGATAACTTGGCGATGGAATCTTTAGCTGATGAAAATAAAACTTTATCTCAGGAGAAACGTAGCTTTTTAAAAAAGATGGCGATCTCCTCGCAGAAAATAAATGATCTTCAGAAAATGTGTAACGACCAAGAGCAATCTCTTCGTTTACTAAAAGATGAACTCAAGGAAGTAATTGAATCTTCTGCCGCTGAGAAAAATAAACTTATCAAAGGCAGGATAACTCTAAGCTTAAAGGCCAGTAAACTCTAAGATCAATATTCTCAATTAGAAGAATCTTACTCCTTATTAGGGCAACTCCTATGGTATGGATGTTAAATCATCCACATCTCATGGAGAATCCATATAAATAGGGATAATCAGGATTTTATGGAGATTTTTTCCACTATGGAGATATAGATAAATATCCATTAATTGGGACCCACATTTTTTTTTATTACATTAAAATATTAAAAAAAATTGCTAAAGAAAAAAAAAAGGAAAAAAAAATATGTATCCGGTCACTAAGTGACCGGATAAGGAAAAAACAAAACAAAATATATACATCCGCACACTAAGTGTCCGGATGGGGTTATCCGGTCATAGAATGACCGGATGGACTCTCCATATGTACCTCCACACATTTGAGGAGGCCCCTCTGGACTTCACAAACATATGGATGTTAAAATCATCCATAGTAGCACTTTTTAGTCCATAAAATATGGATCATCACAAAGATGTGGATGATTTTTGGCTCCATAGGAGTTGCCCTTAGCAAAAGAAAACACTTATCTCCTCTCCAAAGAAGAAATTATAAAATCTCGCCTGAAGGGTATAGTTGGAAATAATTTCGATGATGCCATGAATGAATGGGAGAATTGTTTCTTAACATTAATTCAAAATTTAACTTCTCAAAAGGAAGGTAGTCATTTTGATTGCCTTAATTGTTAATTTTTCTATTTAATTTCTCTGTTATATTTCTAGCGAAATTTTAGTTGAATATTTTCTTGTCAACTTCTGTTTCTCGCAGAATCTGAAAAAAGACTTCATTCTACCATTTCTGATCTGACTAAAAAATTGGCTAAAGTTCGCAAAGAAAACGGAAATCTCACTTCCCATCTTGTTCAATCTCGCGATCGTGCTAAGAGGAGATATGACTACCTTGAATACTACACAAATATAGAGATTAGAAATTGTGACAGAGGTTTCCTTCGCAAGGTTCATCTTAATGCTGAAGTTCTTGTGAATGACGTTCTGTTATCCCAATCTCTTCCTCTAGTATCCATTGATCCTCTATAAGGAGAAGATGATGAAATTCCTCTTCCTATCGATAATTACCTATACTATACTAGTGATGAAGAAAATGAAGAAGATGAAGAAGATATCTCTCAATAAGACCCAACAGAAGAAGAAGATAGTCCTTCTAGAAAAGTAGCTACCGGTGGTGAAGCAATTGCTGGCGAAAATTTAGGTGAAGAAGAAACTCAAGATGATCGTGATACAAAGAATACCAGTAGGAGAATGAAGCTGTAGAGACTAATAGCGAGATTAATACAGAAGCCTGAATTTTGCTCTTGTTTTCTTTTCCCTCATTTTTCTTACGAGCAATGTATCTTTTCTGCAACTTTGGAGTTCAACTTTGCCTCTGTTATTTTGAATATTCTCAAGAAAGAAAATGATATTTTATTTATTAACTCCCCTATTTGCCCTTCATTATCTTTTTTATAATGATCAAGTGTTTCTTGCATTCTTCCTTTGCGAACTGTGTTGCGATATTTCTTGCGAAATTATGAATGATGTTGCGATATGATGAATAATCCTGCTGTGTGATTCTGAATAACATTTCTGAAAAATTCCGAAGGATTCTGAGAAATCTTTCCTGCATTCTTAAAAGAAAATAGTTAATGTTTGGGATTATTCTATTGGTCTTATCTTGCCTTCCTAATTAAAGGTCTTATTTTGCCAATTTTTTCTATTTGCGACAAAATCGCAGGACTTCTTTACATTTGTATGCAAAAACCCATTGATCTTGCCTTATCTGTATTTTGTCAATTTCTCTGCGACAATATGACAAGTCTAAGTTTTCTTGCGATAAAGAAGCCATATGACATTGTCGTCTTGCGATGAAATCGCAGGACGTCTTTACACTTTCATGTAAAAACCCATTGATCTCATCTTAACTTTTTCTTATGGATTGTTGCCTCTATATTTGTCATGCGACAATATGATAGGCCTAAATGTTCTTGCGAGCATAAAGCCCCATGACATTGCCGTCTTTAGACACTTATCATCTCCCTAATGGAGGGTGCCACCCTTATATTCCCCTTGGTTGCCCCTTCAAGGAGGGCACATTGGCCATACAAGACTTTATCCTCCCATCCGGATTTACCAACAACCAATTATTTTCGCAGCCTCTTGTCCTTTATGCATATATGGCTTATAGTTACAAGACTGCACCCTAAGTGGGGTTTTCTTCGGGCCGAGTGCATCATAGCCAAGACTTACCAAGAATGGCCAGGGTAGGTTCGTCCATCCCGGGCATCCTTGGCTCAACCGTGTACCTCGGCGCCTTGGTCATATTCTGCACTCCTTAGAAGAGACCCTCGGTCGTCCAACCAGGGTATAACCTTATATAGTTGGAAATCCAAGGTACCTCTCCCGGATAGGTTTTATTTAACCCCAACATCTTCATGACTCAGGTTCCAGCAGCGGTATAACCTTATCCCCGAGTCACGCAAAGAGATACCCCCTAATATGACGTACTTTAGGTCTTACATTTGCCTCTTGCAAAATTGTATTCGTAAACTAGGGTGTACGCCATAAAGGTCTGTCCCGTTCTTTGTTTCTTTTGCTATATCGCAATCTTTCATTCTTTATGTAATCTTGAATAATCTTGCCAATGAACTCGCAAATATAAAAATTTGTTATTGATAATATCTTTTTAAATATAATATGTTCCATGGTCTACCAAGTCTTTGACCAACATCTCTACCTTATGGGTCTACCAGCCTATATTCCCATGTTCCAACTATCTCCTTAATGATATACGGTCCATCCCATTTTCTCGCCAACTTTCCACCACGTTCTCGCTGGTACTCTGGTGTTTCTCGCAATACTAAATCGCCTAGTTGAAACTCACGTTTCTTGACTCGCTTTTTATATTCGCGAGCTAACCTTCGCTGGTAATTTTCCATATGTTGTAATGCTTTTTCTCTCTTCTCTTCTAATTCATCAAGTTCTCTTAGAATCATGCTAGCATTAAGATTCTTCTCCCAAACCTCTCTTTTTATTGTAGGAATAGCAACTTCTGTTGGTAGTACTGCTTCAACACCATATGTTAAACAAAAAGGTGACATCCCAGTTTCCTCTCTCCTGGTTGTGTTGTAAGCCCAGACTGCATTATGTACCTGTTCACACCATGCTCTATGGTACCCTTCTAATTTCTTTTTTAAGGAGTAGATTTTCCACATCTTATCTTGAATGCATTGAGTAGCAACTCTATGTTTTGTCCTTCAAATTGTTTTCCATTATCTGAAACCAACTGTACTGGAATTACAAATCTGCAGATGATATTTTCAAAGATGAATGTAAATATATCTTTATCGTGAATATGTTGTACTACTTTTACTTCTGCCCACATTGTGAAGTAATCTGCCACGACAATTAAGTATCTCTTCTTCCCTGAACCTGGCACAAAGGGTCCCACAATATCTAAGCCCCATTTTCCAAAAGGCCACACACTTTTTGAAGATGATAATGGTGCCCTTGGTGCATGTATCCTCTTTCCATATCGCTGACAATCTTCACAATGCTTTGATAATTGTTTTGCATATTCATGCATATACGGCCAATAATAGCCTTGCATTTTTGTTCTATAATCCAAAGATCTTCCTCCGCTATGATTATCAGCATCGCCTCTATGCAGCATTTTTAACATTTTTTCTCCTTCTTCCCGTGTCAAGCATCTAAGTAATGGCCCATTAAAAGATTTTCGATACAATACCCCATCCCTTAATTCATAATTTGTTGCACGGCTCTTTAATTTGTGCACCTCCAATCTATTTCTTGGTGTTTCACCTGTCGCGAAGTATGCGTGAAAATCTGCTCTCCAATCTGCGATAATGTCGCTGGATGATTCTTCTGTGTCATTTTCTATTATCATTACATCCGCTTTTTCTTCTACTTATTTATCAATTGAAGGTGATACAAGTGTTTGAATTCTTATGCATCTTGCAACTGGGTTTGTCATCATACTTGATATGAACGCAAAAGCATTTGCGAGTATATTATCTTTTCTTGATATATGTCTCCATTTTATTTTTGGAATTCTCGCAGACAATTCTTCAACAAGTTTCTTGTATTTCTTCAGAGATGGTTCATTCGTTGTGTATTCTCCTTTTATCTGGCGAATAACCAATTGCGAGTTACTGGTTATCCTTGCGTTCTCCAACTTCATCTCTACAGAGAACTTTAGAGCATGCACTACAACTTCATATTTTGTCTCATTATTAGTGGATGTGAAATCCAAACGAAATGACTACTCCATTTTTTCTCCTTCTGGCGAGATAAAGACTACTCCAATTTTATTTCCTTCCCCATTTGATGATCCATCCACCAATATTTCCCACATGTTGGGTTCCTTTAATAGATCTTTTGGATATCCATGTTCTTCTTCTATGTCCATCATTTCTTCCACAGCTTCATCATCTTCTAGAGGGAATTCTGCTAAAACATCTGCCACAACTTGTGATTTTGGTGAGGATCGGACTTCATATTTGATTTCAAAATGCCCTACTTGTGCATTCCATCTCTCAACTCTGCCTGATCTTTTTGAGTTCTTCATTACTGACTCAATGGGCACCTTTGTTAACACCTTTACTTTATGTGCTTGAAAATATATGCGAAGTTTAAAGGTTGCATAAACCAATGCTAGAATTAGCTTCTCAATTTTTGAATAATTTTTCTCCGTAGAATTAAACGTTTTACTGATGTAGTAAATTGGTTTTTCTACCCCTGCATCTATTCGCAATAACACTGTGCTTAATGCGTGTGATGTTGTCGCAAGATAAATCAATAATTCTTCTCCCGGTTCCGCTTTCTGTAAAATTTATGTTCATTAGATATTCTTTAACTCCTTGAAAAGCCTTCTCACATTCATCTGTCCACTTGAATTTTGTACCCTTCCTGAGTATATTGAAAAAATGCTTGCATTTATCTGAGAATCGCGAGATAAATCTTCCTAGCGATGCTAAGATCCCATTCAACTTCCGTACATCTTTCACTGTTGATGGCGTTGGAATATCGCGAATTGCCTGTACTTTCTCTGGATCAACTTGAATTCCTTCTTTTGATACAATATAACATAAAAATTTCCTTGATGCTACTCCAAAAATGCATTTCTCAGGATTCACCTTGATGTTAAAGAGTCTCATTTGATCAAAAATCTCCTTCAAATCTTGCACATGGTTCTTAGCTTCTTTACTCTTTATTAACATGTCATCTATGTACACCTCTAATGTTTTGTGTATCCACTTTGCGAACACCTTCTCCACCATTCTTTGATATGTTGCACCAGCATTTCGTAACCCAAATGGAATTTTTGTGTAACAATATAACCCTCTTGGAGCAAAAAATGCGGTGTGCTCTTGATCTTCATCGGAAAGAGGGATCTGATTATATCCTTTATACCTATCCAATGAAGATATTCTATCATTTCCTTCTGCTGATTCGACCATTTGAGGAATATCTGGTAATGGAAATCTATCTTTAGGACAAGCTTTGTTTAGGTTAGTAAAATCTATGCAAATTCTTATCCCTTTATTCTTCTTTGGAACCACTACCATATTTGCAATCCATTTCGGGTATTTTGCTTGCCTTATAATTCCTGCATCGAGCATCTTATGTAACTCTTCTTCTATGTTTGAGTGATAAGTTATCGCGATTTTCCTTATCCTTTACTTGAATGGTCTCACATCTTTGTTAATTTCTAACTTATGACATGCAACTGATGGATCTATTCTAGGCATCTCATCCATACTCCACGCGAAAATATCCTTATATTCTCGCAAGAGATTTATGGTTTGTTCTTTTTCATCTGTACCCATCTTAGTTCCAATTTTCAGCATTTTAGGTTCTTCTTCACTTCCAACATTTACTTCCTTTGTTGGTTCTGATGCGGTATAACTAGCCTCAGGTTCTCCAATTGGCGTTGGTGTTTCCATGACTCTCGTGGGCTCATCATCTTCTTGCGAGATCTCGCTGGGTATCCCTTTTCCTTCTCTTGCTCTTATCACGTAAACTTTAAATTCTTCTTCCTTCTTTGCCTCTTTTGCCAATTTTCTGCGAGCTTTTCGCAATTTTGGACGCTCTTCATAGTTTCTCACTTCAATTCGATAACACAGTTTCGCAAGATCAGTATCTCCTCTAATTTCTCCAATTCCACTAGGCATAGGAAATTTGATGCACTGATGTAATGTTGATGCTACAACTTTGATTGCGTGTATCAATGGTCTCCCCAATATCATGTTATATGGTGCCTCCACATCCACCACACATAATGTTACTTGTGTTTCAATCTCTCCTAGCGGAATGCGTACCATTATTTCGCCTTTAGGTTTTCTTATAGATTTTCCAAAACCATGAATGTGATAATTTGAACAAGACATCTCTTCATCCTTATATCCCATTTTCTTAAATGTATGATAGAATATAATATCTACAGAACTTCCTGCGTCCACCAAAGTTCTATTCACAGCCCATTCTTCTGCAGATCTTGTTGATTTCTTCTTCTTCACTCGCATAGTAAATACCGTGATTACCAATGGAAATGTATGATCCAAATTTTATTTTGGTATTTCTTCTGTTGTGAATGTGATTTCTTGCTTTTCCCAATCTTTCAGAGGTGATATTTTCTCCATCATCGTAACTCTTTTTCCTTTAAAATCTCGTTTGTGAATCTTTCCTCTAATATTTTCATGGAATTGGTTGATCATTGTTTTTGTTATCGTATTGCACTCCAACTTCCTGTAATCCTCCTTTGCTTTAATTTTTTCTTCAACTACTTCACCAATTTGTTCAATCATCTTTTTAACTCGAATATTGATCTTTTATCTTGCTTTTTCCTATAATTTTCAACTTTCAATCCCTGTTTCGGGCGCCAAAATGTAATTGCAGGAAATCCTACACTACACCCTTGATAAGATCTTACAGTAATTAACACATATTTGATGATTAAAATAATACTTTATTATTTTATTCTCAGAAATGTTTACAAGTAATGGAAAATGATCAAGAATACAACCGCTCTCTTGAATTTTCTCTCTCCTCAAGACTTTCTCAACACTCAAAAAATACATCATCCTTTCTGAATCTACTGGATCCCTTTATATAGGGTAGTTACATAGTGGATGACATCTAAGTTTTCCTTTAATTTCGGATCTGGCTCGCGGGGCTCTCGCGGTAATTATAATGTTAACTCTCGCAGGAGTTGCAATCATTGTAGAATAATCACGCTCTTCCCGTGTTTCCTGTTTTCGTCATTCGTTACGTCATTCTTTGGATTATTCTTTGAGCTATTTTGTGACGCTCACAGAGTGTGGTTTTATAATCTCGCAGAAATGTTGTAGCAATATTCTGATCCTACAGTAACCACTCTTTCTATCTCAACAAGTTAATCATATATATTCTAGTTGAACTTGACAAAGGATTTTTTGTTTAAATCAATAAACTCCTTTGTCGGGTTAGATATTCTAAGATCTAATTTAAAAAGTTAACCGGATCAAGTCAAACAGAACTACCAGATTCGAATAATAAAGAGTACTACCAAATGATAGCTTTTTGATCTAAATAAGACTAGTCAATCGACCTCCTACCAAATATAAATGAGATCTAGTCGGAGCCCAGCCGATGAAGTTTGTGCACGAAGCAAATCACAAAGATACGAAAGCAATAAAAAAAATCTTCTTATCTTAAAGTCTTCAAAGTCCCTGCACAATATCAAACTTTATTCCAACTTATGATCGATCACGCACAAAATGAAGTATGTTAACAATGGATGATCAAAAGTCAAAGTCAAAGTCAGATCTAAAGACAGATTTAAACTACCGCTAATCTCTTGATCTAGTATCTGTGACCTTATGTCAGAAGAAAAGGCTCTCAATAATAATCAAACTAGGCGCAATCCAGAGTTAACAACTGTTAGTCAATCAAATTAATAATCAAAAACTAAAATAAAATGCAGTTCTAGTTTCCCACCAACGGTACTATCTAGACGCTTCTTGATTCCAAAGAAGTATTTAAACTAGCGGACGTAAGAGAGTTCGCCTAATTAGGTTACACTTCTCTCCAAGACAGTATTCAAAGTAATACTTTTAGTCGGTTACAGCAGTGACTACGAAAAGAAGTGCCTGCCTCAGGATAAGTTTGTAAGAAGAACAAACTTCACCATTTATATATCAAGGTAGTTTGAAATATAAGGAATTTCCATAACCAAAAATATTATCGAGATATGCAATAAAGCACCAAAATTCGATTTTGTCTAATTCCAACTGTATAACCGAAATCCCTCTTGGAAAACTCAATATTAGCTAGCACTTAACTAATATATCATTATAGACATATGTTTTGATTGCTGGTAAAACAAAACATATACATTCGAAAACATCAAAAAGATTCTCAAACATTTCGGTTTGGGATCTCACCTTGAGTATCAAGGAATGTCTTTAAACAATTAATAAATAAGATTTCAGCACATGTTCAAATTACTTATCATGCCGACATCTTGAAATTTCCTATTTTGCAAACCCAATTTCCAAAATCATATAAACCCTATAGTGTACATAACTAAATCGATTTTGCATATTGGGACTGGTTCTACCATGACTCCCAATTTTGGTAGAGATCGGTTCTACCTTGACTCCCAATATAGGTAGGGATCGGTTTTACCCTGACTCTCAACATAAGTTAGGATCAGTTCTACCTTGTTTCCATATACATGTTAGGATCGGTCCAACCTTAGATCTTCAATGAAAACCAGACCTTCAATCATATCGATTTCTTTCAACTATAAAACAAGTTCGTAAGTCTACTTCCTTTGACTCATGTAATTAAACACATTTTTCTAAGTATGAAATAAATCCTAAGTTCACTACATAATCTAGTAACAAGTTACAAAGATTATGTTGATGTCACAATTATGAAGTTCAAAAGATAAGCGTTATACTTCGTAATATAATACAACCATTGATATATTCGTCCTTGACACTTTGATCATAATAAGATGATCCAGTCTCTAATACTAAAGTTTCATATATATATATATATATATATAACTTCGCGTGTTATGTTTTCAATCAAAATCGACTTGAAAGTAACAATATAGAAATGGAAACAAGTCAAGTCATGTATTAGTAACCTCTAGCAGAAGGATGATGTCTTCGTTGATGTCAATACGTCTTCGTATTATTCAGGCCTTCAGAGTAATACTTGTATTACTTAACATTTCTAGACTTCCTAGTCTAACCTAGCAAAGTTGACTCTAGTAATCTAAAATCAAGCGACTTATGAGCTATGATACAAAAATATGATAGCAAACCTTGGCATACCAATGCTTGGCGGGTTCAACCAAGAAGTGCTTTAACAAATTAGAAAAATCAAACAAACAAAAATGAATTGAATACTGATTTATCAAGGGGAAAAAATGACTTGAATTTTCCTCTCAAACTCAAGCCCTAAAAGTTTGATAGGAGAGAATGATGGGAAGATAACTTGACTAAATGGTGGGTCATTAAAAATACTAAACTAACCATATAATTTATAAAAAAATCATAAATATCCTTAATCAAACGAGTGCCGATGTCAAAAGGATTTTTAAGACTGCACCCGCGCCAAATACAAAATCATTTGGATATCAAAAATTACATCCTCATCCAGTCCATTTATAACGGTTCGGGAGCCCACCCGTAAAAATAAGATCGACCGAATCCGATCCATAGATTTGGGGAAAATGCTCACTCCTAGCTGAAAGCCAAATTGGGTGTGAAAGGGTTTCACACCTAGATCAAAGACATATTGGATGTAAAAAGCTTTCACCAAATTAAAGGGAAGGGTTTACTTTACAAGGAGGTAGTCAAAAGGGGATTTGAAGTATTTTTAGAGAGTTCTCAAATTTATTGTTAGTCAGTAGAGATTTTAATTAAGAAAATTTCCATGTCTCCCTTGTTAGTGGATGAAGACTTTTTCCAAGTATTTTCAATTCTTTAAAACTCCGTATTATTAGATTGTGATTTCTTAAGAGCCACTCAAACACCCTCGTTATCGGATTTATATTTACAAGTCATGGATTCATATATTTTATAGACTTAACTTGGAGGATTTTTATTAGAAAATAGGTATGGCTAAATCTCTCTTAAATATGTGATATTTCAGATTTTTCTCATAAGCATCAAATTCACATACAAATTTCTTATTTTTCTTTATTTTACAATGGTCTAGCAGTTAGAAACTAGCTGGATATATTCCATGGACATTCATTCTCCTTGATAGTACTCTGTCATGGCCAAGAAAACAAAATATTAATTGAAAAAAACACACAAAGATAAATAAGAAAAGGAAACACATGTGGTGTGATAAATATATACTAGTTTTTTTGACAATAGACACGTATTTTAAGATTTATTCATGGTAATTTTGTTAGCATTGTAACTTACTGTTGATGGTGGTTTTTAGCGTAGGGTTAAAATAATACAATCCTAGTCAGACAGTGACGTCACAGAACTTGAGTAATAATGTCTCCACTAAGCGCATTTATTGAACCCTTTAATATGTCTGCGAGAAAATTACCAGGGTACCTTTTTTTAAATGTTAATTAGGTTTTCGATAGGCCAAACCCTAATTCCCACACCTCATGTGCCAATGGCATGGCATGCCATCCACGTCTCCGCGCCAAGGCATGCCAACCATGACAGCCGCACCACCGTGCCAATGACAAACCATGCCAGCCACGTCTCCGCGCCAAGGAATGCCAACCATGCCAGCCGAACCACCGTGCCAGCCACGTCCCTGCGCCAAGGCATGCCAACCCAGTCAACCGCACTACCAAGCCAATAGCAAACCATGCCAGCCACGTCCCTGCGCCAAGGCATGCCAACTATGCCAGCCGCACCACCGTGCCAATACCAAAGCCATGTTGTCTACCATAAGGGTTGCAATGATCAACAACCACCCTTCCACCTGAGATGCAGATCTCATCCCTCCAAGTTTTCTACCAAAACGCATGGAAAACCTCCGGCCCAAGGTCAAATAACACGGTTTTCACTTTAACCCTAATTTGGCCGCGCCCGTTATATGGCAAAGCCATGCCGGCCTAAACTATACCGCTGGCTACCATAAGTGTTGCAACGATCAACGGCCACCCTTATGCCTCAGATCCAGATCTCGGCCCTCCAAGTTTTCCACCAAAACACATGGAAATCCTCCGGCCCAATGTCAAATAACACTATTTGCACCTAAACCCTAATTTGGCCGCGCCCACTCTATGGTAAATCCATACCGGCCTATACTATACCTCTGGCTACCAGAAGGGTTGCAAGGATCAACGACCACCATTCCACCTGAGATGCAGATCTTGACCATCCAAGTTCGCCACCTAACGCATGGAAACTTGCGGCCCAAAGCCAAACGCCACGGTTTGCACTAAACCCTAGTTTTGCCGCGCCTATACCATGCCAGCCCTTCCTTCACGTCACTAGCTGCCAAAATGAAGGGATGCAACGATCAATAACCATCCTTCCATCTAATATGCATATCTTAACCGTCCAAGTTCGCCACCTAACGTATGGCAACTTACGTCCCAAAGCCAAAACATCACGGTTTGCACCTAAACCCTAATTTTAGCCACGCCTACTCTATTGAAAAGCCATGCTCAACGCTGGAGGCTAAAATAGAGGGTTGCAGTAATAAATGGATACCCTCCTCTTTGAGATTCAGATCTCAACCATCCAAGTTTGCCACCTAACGCATGGAAACTTGCGTCCCAAAGCCAAAACATCACGGTTTTGCACCTAAACCCTAATTTTGGCCGCGCCTACTCTATGGAAAAGCCATGCTCAATGCTGGATGCTAAAACGAAGGTTTGCAATAATCAACGACTATCCTTCCCTCTGAGATGCAGATCTCGACCGTTCAAGTTCGCCACCTAACTTGTGTCCAAAATCCAAAACGTCACGGTTTGCACCCAAACCCTAATTTTGGCCGCACCTATTCTATGGCAAAGCTATACCAACTCTACCATGGCCACTGGAATGCCACCATTCCATACGTAACACCATGCTACACATTTTCCCATGAAAACACTCGAGATATCTAACACATGTCACAAACTGGGGGATGCTCATAATGGGTACTAGTTTGGCAGTTTAAAGCATGCGGAGTACACTATGCCCGTTTCATGAAAGTGTCATAAGAATTAGGCGGTTAGTAAATACTAGGAGTAATGGTGAAATGTTTACCTTCATTATGGAACATTAATTTCAGGCGTTACCGTTTACCACCTCCTCCCATTTACTCATCCGTTTCTATTTCTTACGAGACCAGAGTACGTTTCACTTTGACTTGTATAAATAGGTCTTACCTATTTCCACTGAATAACAAGTTTTTGTCAGGAGCATACAACACTCAGAAATCACTTGTTAGATTTCCCTTATGTTAGCTTTCACTTTCTGATACAAGTCAAACAACTACTCTTCCAGAATCAACTATTCTGGTCTCAACACTCTCTTCGCTTCCCTCCCCAAAACCAACCCTTCTCCTTCACTTTATGAGCGAAGCAAGTCTGGAACGGGCATTTCTTGGTTTAATCCGGATTTGTACATATTGATCTCTCGAATCTAAAGTACTCCCTTGCAGTACATTATTTAGGGTTTAGACTCGTTTCTCACCCACAAAACACGAAATTACTGAAACCAGCAGAAATAATTTTCACCTTCAAACAATTGGCGACCATAGTGGGAGGTCAATCTCTCGGTTACAATATCGATTAAAAATTTCTGATATCACCTTTCACTTCCAACTCCAACATGAACTCAGATCTGGATCAACTGCCGAGAATACCAACGCAGAATCTGTCCCTGGTGTTAACGCTACTTCCAACAACATCACTACGCCACCCACTGACCCCAGTAGCATCGAAAGCACTCCTTCTGGTATAACACCACCGATCACCATGTCCAAAGCCGCTGTCGCCTCTAATATTCCTGCAAAACTTTCTAATCCTGGAAATACTGAAAGTGCTCCTTCTGGAATTACGCCGTCAGTCACAAGGGACAGATCTGCCGCTACCGTTCCTAACGCTCCATCAATCATGGCACCTCCAACCTCCACTAAGGCTCCAATTACCCCACCAATGGGACGAGAGACCGGAGGAACCAGAAGAATCCGACCATATATCACCATCGCTGATTTTATGGAACGACAGGAGGTTCTCGCTAGAGCCCTGACGGACATGGTCTCGACATAGAAAGAAGTAATCATATTTCTCAAAGCCTTGACAGAGCGGATGCCGCATGAGTCACACCCTCTAGATCCGATTAGAAACGCCTCCAACACCCCCGATGCTAGCACCTCGGCAGAAAGCATCTCCACGGACGAGGAGATTCATCCCAGAACCCCATTGGAAAGAAATCAGTCGTCCAATTTTGTCACACGAGAAGATTTGGAGCAACTTCTTCAGAATCGAATCAAAAATGATGAAATAGACATGCATCAGCATCAACCTCCTGTAGATGTGGACAAACGAGTTGCTAGTTTTTATGGAATTGAAGAGACGACTGTGCGGAGGAAACTCCTTGAACCGAGCGAAATGTTAAACCTCACACAGATGTACTGCAAGAAAGGAGTTCTTTAAATTCGAGAGATCAATCTATAGTACTCTGACCTAAACCAAGACAATGGTCGTTCCAGAGTAAATTTGGTCACAAGAGAGGATGGGTCGATCTATAGGAGGGAAGCTGAGAAATGCGTGAGATCAATGATGATCGAAGATTGTAGGTGTGTATTGCATTTTGAAAAGAAGATAGGTTCTGAATGATTGAATTTGCTCTATTAAAAGTTGGATTGTTAATCTCGTGTTGTCTGCTTGACGTGAGATTGTCCTTGTTTCAATCCCGATTCAGAGACTTATTTATATTGCTGGAATTGTAAACACCATGATCTCATGAAGTGTGACAGTTGATGGAATCAAAGAGTGTGGAAACGGAAATTGTGTTAAAACCAGTTGCTCAACGTGCAGATACTTGGTTGATTTTCCATCCACTACTTTGTTAACTCCTCCAACTAATTGCACGACTTGCTAACATTATCATGTGTATGAACACACGTGTCGTAGACCGCCAGACCAAAACCCTAGTTAATATCCCCCCATGTAACACGATTGATGTCTCGTGTGATTGTGGAGTCTGCAAGGCAGACGTGTATTCAGTTAGTCAGTTGTTAACTTCATGACTTCATGGGATTGTAAGTACTGAATATCGCAAGATAATAGTTCACGAGTATCGGGAGAAAAGAGTTATAAAATGTTACGATGATAGAAGAAGCGCAGAGAAGTATGAAGTTTTGCGAGGATGGAATAATTTTGCGAGTATGAGTTGCGATGCTTCGTAACTCATGTACAGCTGTATAAAGTTTTACTATAAATAGGAGTTCAAATGTAAAATTCGAGAGGTTCTTTTAGTGAGTGTTAGAAAATATCTCAGGAAAGAGAATAGAGAAAGTGGTAACTATTCTAATTCCATTTAGATACTTCTTTGTGATCAATTGAGAACATTAATAAGAAAATTGTTATTCATCATCAAGAACTTCTTGAGTTTTTACTAATTCTATTGAGGGTGTAGTTGTAGGTTATTCTGCAACTACATAATTGGCGCTAGAAACAGGGAGAGAAGGAATTCCTGTACCAGAAAAATGACAAGAAGAAGAAACACATCAGAACCATTAACTAAAGTAAGGAGAAGTGTAAGATTAGCAGGAGGAGAAGCAAATATAACAGGAGAACCTAGTAGAAGAAGGAGTAATCGAAGAAATCAAGCTCAACAAGTATAAGGTCATGATCAAGTAAGTATACACACTTGGAGAACTAATACACCAGAAGAAGAAGATAGAGAACCACAAATCAGAGAAAATGGAAGGTTGATGGGAGGAACAATTCTTGAAAGAGAAAGGGAGATGCTAGAAACATTGAGACAAGGAATCCAAAAAGAACGAATGATCGAAGCTGAAGAACGTGCCAAACTGACAAGTCAAAATCAAGAATTGAGAATGGAAAATGAGATGTTACAAAGGAGGAAATCTCAAAGTGTTGCAAGATCAAATGTTAGAATAGAAAGAGAAGGACAAAATTCACCGATAATCAATAATGAAAATGATATGCAAGAACAAACGCAGAATCAAGGTGATAGAAATCAAGAAAATCGTTTCATTTTAATACCAAACCGCGAACAAAATATGGAGAATTTACGAACAAGACCAAATCATAAAGAAAACAATCAGAATTGAGAGGAAGAACGACAACTTATGGAAGAAACTGAGAGACAACAAGAAATACATCAAAATAATCACGAGAATGGAGTAAGAAGACATGAAGAAGTTCGTAACAAACAAAATGTTGAATATGAAAGAATTAAGAGAAGAATTGTAAATCAACAAACAGAAGTGGAAAGGAATGAACCAAATTCTCGAATCAGAGTACAAGTAAATCAAGAAGAAATAAATCACAGAAGAAGGAGAAATGAAGAAGAATAAATTCCTGATATTCGCATGAGAAGAATGAGAAGAATAGAAAGGGAAGAACAAGAATTCCAAGATGCTTTACAACTGAACAATTATGATAATTTGGAAAGAAGATATTTGCAGAATTATGCGAATGAAAACATTAATGAAGAATATGATAGAATGAGAAGGATCGCAGGGGAGGAAGCGCAAGAACGTAGAAGAAGAGAAGCTGCATTAAAAAGACCAATGGATGAGAATTCTGAGGCAAATGCACGAATCTTTCGAGAATTAGAAGAAATGAGAGGGATGATAAACAATAGAAGATGAGGAGATAGGAGGCAATTAGATGAAGCAATAGAAGAAGCTACGAGGACTCCATTTGCTAGAGAAGTACAGTTGGGAGGAATTCCACCAAAATGTAACTTGCCCACACTTACCAGTATTTTTGATGGGACTTCATGTGCTATTCAGCACATTAAAGCATACATAAGATGCATGTTACAATGGGAGAATCATGATCTTTGTGTTATGCAAGTACTTAGCATCAAGTTTAACAGGGGAAGCTCTAAAGTGGTTCGAAGGACTCCCTAAGAACACTATTACGTCATTTAATCATTTGCAAGCAGTTTTTCTTGGAGCATATATCACAAATCACTCTTCACGGCTTGGTATTGAAGATGTATTTGGTTTAAAACAAAGAGTGGGTGAAAGTTTGAAGCATTTGGTAAGACGATGGAAGACTATGTGCGGTGATATGGCGGGCGTGTAGATGAGAGATACTTGATTCTGTCCTTCATAAATGCGATGTTCGCAACTGAACAATTATATGTTCAAATCTTCAGAAGAAAGAATTCCATAATGATGACAGAATTACGAGAATTGCAAGAAGAATACATTACACTAGAAGAAAATCAAAACAATATGGAGTCATATCAAGTAACAAACACTAACAATCAAGAGTGAGCAGCAAATTTACTTCCCAAAATAATCAATGTAGTAGCAGGTACTTCGCAAACATCCTCACAAACTTCTTCGAAAATTTTAGAAGAGAAGAAAATCAATGATAGCCATCCAAAGATGGTAGCAATGGGCAGTAGAGATCAAGAAGAATATGATAGAGAGAAGAATTTCTATAATCGGATAGGAAATAACCAAATTTCTATATTATAACAATTTCCAGATATGGAGTATCTTCAGGAATTTCTTCAGAAAGGAGCGTATGGTACTTCTTGAGAGGAATTTCATTATCTTCGCAAATCTTGCGAGTCATCTTAGCTCGAAAACGCTTGACATATAAACTATGGTTATCTTTGGGAAATTAGAAGCTGAGATCTCAAGTCAGAAATTTTCTTATTACGATTAGCAAGGAGAGTTTCTAGATTATTATCTATCTTCGCAAGATTTTTTGCAGCAAGAAAAGAAATTAAGGAAGTGGTTAGCAAATTATGAAGGAAAAGTAACTAAAATAATTATCATCGCAAAGAATTTACCTTTTAGTTGCTTCTTATCATCACGAAAAGAAGAAATTTCAAGCTTTAGTTGATTATTCTCCTCAAGAAGAGAAGAATTATCAATTGCGATGCTCGCAGATTGTGAATTATCTTCGTGACGAGATATTAACTCTGCATTATCAATATTTAGATCTTCTATTTTCTGAAGGAGACTTGAATTTTCAACCTCTAACTTCTTACAACGATTTAAAGTTTTCTTCTCATCAATAAAATGACGTCTTTCCCAATCAGAAGCAGCTGCACAACTAACTCTTCCAACCTAAACAAGAAAAAAGGGAGAAGAAATCCTACATATAGAAGTGGGGTCAAAAGCAAGGAATGTTTTCTGTAATTCCATTGTTCATTCATATAAAACCATAGAGGATTTTCATGATAATGTGTTAAGTAGGGTATATGCGAGGGATGGTGAAGGAAAGGAAGTAATGAACATCGCAAAGATTTCACAACTTGAAGATTGGCAGAAACTTGAAATTTCTTTTGAAGCCACTGAAATTCCAGAAGGTTGTGAAGTACATGATTATCCATTGGTGGTAAGACTGGAAATCTACATGAATATGGAGGAGAACTAAGATGATATGGAGGAAGAGTCAATTGGTCTTAATAGGATTTTGATTGATACGGGAAGTTCTGTCAATATCCTCTTCTATTCTGCTTACAAAACTATGGGGGGAAAAGATGCAGATTTAATACCTTCTACTTACAGAATTTATGGTTTTAATGGAACTGCCAACAAGCCCAAAGGAGAAGTGAGCATGCGAATTCCATTAAATGGAATGCGAACTGAAATTCTGTTTTGTGTTGTTGATGTTGAATCACCATATAATGCTTTGATAGGAAGGCCATGGCTTCACGGAATTCTAGGTGTAGCTTCCACTCTACATCAGTGCATAAAATTCCCTCATATGAAGGGTATTGGAATTATCAAGGGTGATTGGGCTGAGGGAAAGAAATGTTACGATATAGAAGTAGAAGTTTGCGAAGGAAAAATTGCTGAGAAGGAAAATTGGAGAAAAGGAGCAAAGGTTGTGAAAAGAAGTGAAAATTTAATGGCAGAAGATTAAGGAAAAAGAGAATAAAGTTACGATGATAATAATACAAGAAATTTACGATGATAATAAGGGATTGTGACTTGCGAGGAAAAAAGAAGGTTATCAGTATGTTTTCTCGTGAAAATGAGGTATGTGGCAAAACAAATTTTTTATTTCATGATAAAATTTTACGAATATTGTTTGCTCGCAGGAAATTGGGAAAAAGTTACAAATTTTCAAAATTTATATTCCGATTAAAATTTCATTAATTTGCGAATAAAAGACAGCAATCTGTGATCAGCCTCAAAAAAGAAAGAGAGCAGAAAATTTTATACAGGCAAACCTTTGTGGCGTACACCTAGTTCGCGAAGCTATAATTCGTAAGAGGCAAAGTCTAAAGTACGTCATTTAAGGGGTACCTATAACGTGGCTAAGGGTAAGGAACACCACCAAGGGCCCTTAGTACATGGTAAAAATTTTGGGGTACAACCCAATAATGGGGTACCTATCCGGGTTAGACACCTTGGATTCTCACCTAATCTAACGACATTACGTAATATAAAATGCGGTGTAAGAAGATTTAGGCTGGGCGACTAAGGCATACTGTCTTTCCCAAGAAGTGCAGAAAACGATCAAGGCGCCGAGGTACACGGTTGAGTCAAGAGTGTCGGGTGAGGTTGAACCACATCTGCCATTTTTGACAAGTCTTGGCAAATGATTCACTTGGCCCAAAGATACCCCATAGGGTGCAACCTCGTAACTATAAGCCCTATAGGCAAAAAGGATAAGAGGTTGCGATCAAAAAGCAGTTGTTGGCGAACCAGGATGGGAAGAGCTAACCTTGTATGGTCGATGTACGCTTCCTTAAAGGGGCAATCGGGGGAAGATAAAGGCAGCACCCTCCATTAGGGAGCTGATAAGTGCTATAAGACGCAAATGTCACGAGGCTTCTTGTTTGCGAAAACATAAAGGCTTGTCATATTTGTGCAACAAATGAAGTTCTGCGAGCCTTCTAAAAAAAAAAAAAAAAAGGGAAGAAAGAATAAAGAACTCGCAGAACATAATAAAGTTAAGATGAGATCAATGGGTCGCTACATGAAAGTGTAGAGACGTCCTGCGATTTCATCGCAAGACGGCAATGTCATGGGGCTTTATGTTCGCAAGAATATTTAGGCTGTCATATTGTCGCAACAATTCTGAAGAGGCTAAAATACTATACAAAGAAGTTAAGATGAGATCAATGGGTTTTTGCATGAAAGTGTAAGAACGTCCTGCGATTTCATCGCAAGACGATAATGTCATGAGGTTGTATGTTCGCAAAGAATGTTGGACTTGTCATATTATCGCAAATAATTAATACAAAAGAGGTGGAAAAATAAGACCTTTACTTAGGAAGGCATGATAATACCACAAAAATTAATGAAATTTATTGCATCAATATCACTGAAGAAATTATACAAGAATATACATTATGAAGATCTGAAAAGAAGACAACTTTGTCAATATCATTGAAGAAATTTTACAAGAATATACATCAAGATATTTTGAAGAGAAGACAGCTCTAGCAATATCATTGAAGAATTTTACGAGAAGTCCTATTAAAAAAGACAACATCATTGAAGAATTTTAATGAAGACTTAACAAAAGATGCGATTTTCATAACAATCAAATACAGATAAATTCATATTCGTAAATATTTACGAGAATTACATACTTCTTATACTTCTCCATATATTGAATACTTCCCAAAAAGTTGAATACTTCTTATAATTCTTAAAGAATATCTCATATTTATTATACTTCTTCAACGGATATTTAATTTTGCGAAGGTTAAGTACTTATTATACTTCTTCATACAATGAGTAATAATTTTTATACTTCTTCATATATTGGGCAATTCTTCATAAATTGAATGCTTCTAATACTTCTTATACTTCTTATACTTCTTAAGGGTATTTCATATTTGGTATACTTCATATTTTCTATACTTCAAGGGGAAATTTATTATTTACTTCGCAACATTCCGTAGAAAGCAAAAGGCTTATATTTCTTATACTTTGAAGGGAAGATTTCTTATTCATAATCACAATAAGAAGAAAATTCGTAAGATAAATTCAGAAGGATATTCTAATACTTCCAGTGGTAGTTGATTATTTGAAGAGAAACAATAAGGGGAAAGGGAATATTAAGCTAAGTCTTTAAGATATATTATTTCTCTCCATATGATCAAGTTATGCGAATAAGGGAAATAAACATCAAAGAAAGATTAATTCAAATTAAGCTTTGGAAAATAAATTGTTGGATTGATTGAAAGCATAATCAAGAAGAAAGTGTTGTATGGAAAAGTTACAGAACAGATATACAAAAAATAATGAAGTTATTCTTCAGGTGATCTGTTCCCATCAAAATGATCTTCTTCTTCAACTTCACTATCATCTTCAACTTCACTTTCAGGAATTTCTTCAGAAAGGAGCGTATGGTACTTCTAGAGAGGAATTTCATTATCTTCGCAAATCTTGCGAGTCATCTTAGCTCGAAAACGCTTGACATATAAACTATGGTTATGCTGGGAAATTAGAAGCTGAGATCTCAAGTCAGAAATTTTCTTATTACGATTAGCAAGGAGAGTTTCAGATTATTATCTATCTTCGCAAGATTTTTTAACAAGAAAAGAAATTAAGGAATTGGTTAACAAATTATGAAGGAAAAGTAACTAAAATAATTATCATCGCAAAGAATTTACCTTCTAGTTGCTTCTTATCATCACGAAGAGAAGAAATTTCAAGCTTTAGTTGATTATTCTCCTAAAGAAGAGAAGAATTATCAATTGGGATGCTCGCAGATTGTGAATTATCTTCGTGACGAGATATTAACTCTGCGTTATCAATATTTAGATCTTCTATTTTCTGACGGAGACTTGAATTTTCAACCTCTAACTTCTTATAACGATTTAAAGTTTTCTTCTCAGCAATAGAATGACGTCTTTCCCAATCAGAAGCAGCTGCACAACTAACTCTTCCAACCTAAACAAGAAAAAGGGGTTAGAAATCGATAATATAAGGAAATAAACAAGGAATAGAGAAGAAACTTACCATCTTTGCCTAAAGCATATAATGAAAAGGAGGAGAGACGAATCTTGAAATTCCTTTGAGGGAATTATTATCAATAATGAGTAGGAACTTTACAAGCCTTCGCAATAAGTTTGCGAGCATTCGCTGTAGGAGAATGTCCTAATCCACGGGAAGAATGGAGGAAAGCCTCGAAATGCTAACCATTGCTGAGGCAAAAGTTTTGGGATACTATAATCTTCATTCCCACCTTCATCAACATCATCATCATCTCCTTTGTCGAGAAAGGGTATCGAATTAGAACTAAAGTCCTTCTCGGAAATTTATTATCTTCATCACCAAGATCTTCCTCAATGTCCTTATTATAGGAAATTACATTGGAATGGGATTTGGTTGAGAGTATCTTCTTTTTCTTTCTCTCGTAAACAATATCTTGGAGTTTTCTTTTTCCTTTGCGAAGAGCATCATCTTGACTATCAGAAGCTTGAGAAACCTTCGCAGAACGAAGAGTTTGTTGCCTCGCGGTAAGCCTTTTAGAAGAAGTGGAACTCTTATTTTCACTCATGACAATCTCGGGAAGAAGTGGAACCTGTAAATTCAAATAAGGATAAGAAACAGAGGCAACAATATATTGTTTATAAAAATACAAGAGTGTTTCTTACCTCATTTGAAATTAAAGGTAACAAAAAGATAAGGAAGTGGAAATACATACATTTCTAAAAACCCAAGGTTGATAATAGTGGTTACGAAGATTCGCAGGAAGTTCTACTATCCCAGTAATATAAGAACCTGATAACATTAAAGGGTACTTATACCAATCTTCATCATTAGAACAACGAAGTGTCTTATTATTTCCTGAAGCATAATCAATATCGTGCATGAGAAGATCATCTGCTGCGATATTGGCTTTACGATGAAGACGAACACCCCAACGATTATCTTCTTTCCTCGCAGGAATTAGTGTGTAATTTTTGAAGAAACCCTCAACTGTATAATTCGCAGCAACAATTTCTATATTCTCAAACCCAGGTTTTCTAAGATCAGTTGAATATAAAGATTTCCCAAAAGCAGCACGATTTGCGAATTCAACTAAGAGGCGAATGCAATCACCAGTCAATTGATAAATGGCACAAAAAAAATTGGGGTGGGAAATAATTTCGTAGAATAAAGGAAAGTTAACATCATAAAGAGGAAGAGGAAGACCTGCGAGGATTTTACCTCGTGAAATTAAAACTTTCTGATCATCCCAAACATAGTTGGTAAAGAGCTTCACACAGAGAGAAGACTTATTATCATAACCTTCAATCTCAGAAAGAATGAGGTATCTATCAGCAAGATCCGCATTAAGTTGTTCAATAGTTTTCTTCTTTGGTGCCATTTAATATAAGAGGGAAAGTAGGAAAGATAGAAGAGGTTATGATGACGGTAAAGAAGATGAGTAAGAGAATAAGAAGCAAAAACAAAGGATAATATTTATAAGAGAGTTTGATGAAGATAAAAATTCATTAATACGAGTAAGCGTGAACGGTTGAAAAGAACAGTTCGAAGAAACGTGTCAGAAAGATAAGGGAAAAGTAAAAAGACGTGTTGCGAATCTGAAGGGTGGTAATAACTACACTAAATTTACGAGAATAGGGATTCTCATGACATTTCTTCTTCAAAGAATTTACATGAGAAGAGGCAAGATGTAAGTACTGAATATCACAAGATAATAGTTCACGAGTATCGGGAGAAAAGAGTTATAAAATGTTACGATGATAGAAGAAGCGCAGAGAAGTATGAAGTTTTGCGAGGATGGAGTAATTTTGCGAGTATGAGTTGCGATGCTTCGTAACTCATGTACAGCTGTATAAAGTTTTACTATAAATAGGAGTTCAAATATAAAATTCGAGAGGTTCTTTTAGTGAGTGTTAGAAAATATCTCAGGAAAGAGAATAGAGAAAGTGGTAACTATTCTAATTCCATTTAGATACTTCTTTGTGATCAATTGAGAACATTAATAAGAAAATTGTTATTCATCATCAAGAACTTCTTGAGTTTTTACTAATTTTATTGAGGGTGTAGTTGTAGGTTATTCAGCAACTACAGGGATGATGAGTCCTTGTATTGTTGAGGCGAATGTGATTTTAAAATGTTCTGAGACTCATGAATTGAACATGTCTGTTGAGACAGAGGTATAATTCTCAAATAAATATTGATAGGTAAAGTGAACACATATTGTTCATTTGATGAATCGTTGAATATTGATAGTTGAACCAATATTCCTTGATGTGAGAAAATGTTGCTCATCTGAGCAAATATTGCTCGTTTGGTGAGTTACTGAATATTGATAGTTGAACAATTCTTCATCAGTGCGAACAAATATTGTTCATCTGAGCGAGTGTTACTCATTTGATGAATTGTTGAATATTAATAGTTGAACCAATATTCCTTGGTTTGAGCAAATGTTGCTCGTTTGATGAATTATGGGTAGCATGACTAAATAAGATATTAAATCAGAATACTGGCAATTGAACCGAGTGTGATAAATAAAATGTTGATCACGGGATCAACGAAAAGTTATTAGCGTTTGAATCTGGGATTTTGAACCTTGGACTCAAAACCCTAATTTGATCAATTGATGGTTTATTGAAAATTAACCACAGAGTGAAGGAGGGACCAACTACATGGGATTATGAGTCAACCATGTAGCGCTCAGACACTCACTTGAGCGAATACCAAGGTCTCCTGAAGACTTGTTGGTTTGTTGATGATAAAATGCAAGTTTAATCATTTATTAAAAATAATGTTCATCTGATCCTTAGGTGATAAAACCTAATTAATTATGAAGATATGAGGGACCGACCAAGGGGTCATGAAAATGGCCCTGGGTGTTCACGGGATCAAACAATGATCGTTCCATGAAGCTCCAAATTGTTTGGAAGAGTTTTGAACCTAATACGTGCAATTGCGCAAATTAGGTCAAATTGTGAAAATGCACTGGACCGGCTCCTTGTAAGCCAAAGTTCCAACCTTAGTCGGTCAAGGTAACATGCTCACGTCACCAAAATGTTCGTATCTTAGTTCTGAGAATTTTGATTTTTTCTGGAGTGCGTTTGAGCAATCATTTGAGAAAATATGAAGAAATCAGGGATTTTTGCTGAAACAATCAAAACCTTCATGAGATGAAGGAAAATAATAAAAAAAATAAAAGAATCGTGAAGTGGGGGACCGGATATGGTCAAGGCATGGCCGGCCTGCCAAGGATCCTGGTCCCACGGTGTTTTTTCCTAATTTTTATAATATTTCATGATTTTAAGGAAATATGATAAAACCAAGGAGTTTTGTTGAAATCAAGGAGTTTCCATGAGATGAGGAAACATAAAAAATAAAAGATGTGTGGGACTGGCTTGGGCATGGTCGGCCGACTAGGACCTGGCCCGTGAATTTTCCCTAATTTTATGTATTATTTCATGATTTTAAAGGAATTTTCATAATTTGAAGGAAACATCATGAAATCAAGGAATTTCATGGGATTAAGGAAACATAAAGAATAATTAATAAAGTATGGAGTGTGGGTCCAGCTAGGGCGTGACCGTCCGGCTAGGGACCGGTCCCACGGGTTTCCCTAATTTTATATTATTTTTCATGGGATCAAGGAAATATCATGAGATTAAGGAGTTTTCATGAGATTAGGGAAATAATAATAAAATATTGAGGAACCATGAGGTGTGGGACCGGTCATGACTAGGACATAGCCGGCCGGCTAGCAAACGATCATGTGACACTTTTCCCAATTTTATATTATTTCCTTGATGCAAAGGAAATACCATTGAACGGAGGAGTTTCCTTAAAACGAAGGATATTTGTTCAAATGAAAGGATTTTGACGAGATCAAAGAAAATAAAGAAAATATGATAAAATATAGGAATGGGCATGGGACTGGCCACGGCGTGACTGGCCGGTCGGTGGATCCAGTCCCCTAGCACCTTGACTAATATTTTATTATTTATCATTTTCTTCTTATTTTGCATAGGTTCATCGTCTCGTTGTATTTTGAAATACTCATTCGTGCATTTAGGTGCTTGTTAATGCATCATTGTCGAGTACATATGCACCATTTTTGTCGGGGCTTACTCGAAGGTACCTCAGATGCCCGTGTGTTGAATATTTATTACTAACCCATGTAATTCTGCTGGGAAGAACCATAAATTGAAGTAACGAAATATTATGAAAAATATTGAATATTTTTCAGGGATTCAGTTGATGAATCTAATGTTTTAAGAAGAATTAATTGATGGCTCTATACTATCATGATTTTCTAGGAGCATTAATTTATTCAGAGCGATATGAGCTTGTTGAAGCGTCATATTTCTTTTATATAGTCAGGGAAAACATTATTACATCCTGAAGACGTTATCGCTCTATACTAGCCCATGGAATTATGCAGGGAAGAACCATAAATTGAAGTAACGAAATATTATGAAAAATATTTGACGTTATCGCTCTATACTAGCCCATTGAATATTTATTACTAACCCATGGAAATCTGCTGGGAAGAACCATAAATTGAAGTAACGAAATATTATGAAAAATATTGAATATTTTTCAGGGATTCAGTTGATGAATCTAATGATTTAAGAAGAATTAATTGATGGCTCTATACTAGCACGATCGTCTAGGAGCATTAATTTATTCAGGAATTGATCGATATGATCTTGTTGAAGCGTCATATTTCTTTTATATAATCAGGGAAAACATTGTAACATCCTGAAGACGTTATCGCTCTATACTAGCAGGCAAGCTGTCTAGGAGCCGTCTAATCTTTCGATTCTATATAGAAGTAATTACTGAATTTGCTTAGTATTCATGAGATATGACAGTGTCTCGCTGAGAGACTACATATCTATATATACTCTGAGAGACAGTATTCTCAGTCAGAGATTCTTGTGGCATGAGATTTCATGCTTTCGATAAGAGACATGAGCCTTAATATTCATCTGATTGTTGGATCAGGAATACGTACAATTATGGGTTTATGATTTTAGCCCTTGTTGAAAATCCACCATCTACATTAAGTCCCCTACTTAGTGAGGGACAGTCATGTTCCTCATCCAACACTTAATGGTGACTTTCCAGTTACAAACGATATAAATAATTGACCTTAGTCGTAATATAAGACCTTACCGGATTTTTGATAGTACGACAAACCACATCTTGAACGAAGATTCTAGTAGAATGATAGAGCATCGTCTATTGAGCATAAATTGGTGTTGAATCGCTGATTTTGATGTCGGGACCTTGGTTGTTTAGGATTTACGGGCCGGTCCCAATAAGGAAATCTTTGTAGAATTAGGTTTTGGAAATAAAATTTGCTATAAAAGGAATGAATCCCCCATTTTTTTTTTTTATTATTTCACCTGCATGGCCACCACCTTCATCTCTTCATCATCTCCCTCATGTCAACAGGACAAGAAGGAAATTCCGCTGGAGCGCCGCCGCCGTCCGACTGGAGTAATCACCGTCCGGCCAATTTCCGGCCGGCGCCGACCAGGTACGCGAGATTTTTTCCATAAGTTTATGGTTTGTTCATGTTGATATCATATACATGTGTATGTATGAGTGTGAGTTTTGTTGAAAACCCTTGTTTTTATAAAACGTATGTTCATTCGATCGTTAGTTTGAGAAACTATCAATAATCCCTGACCTAGGAGAGATTTTTTTTTTTATGCATATACCTGTGTCCAGTGATAAAATTTTGTTTATGAGCTTTCATGAAAACCAAAAATTTATCTTGAAGAGATGTGAGTTTTCACAAAACCGAAATAAACCCTCGTTTCAAAGAAAGACGATTATACGAAGGAAAAAAGTTTTTTTTTTTTTTTTATAAAACCATGGTATGTTCATGGATTTTTTTTTTTTGATGAAGCCATTAAATATCCATGAATTTTATTTTCGTATGCCTTGCTCACGTCAAAATATTATTTTTTATTTACGTGAGTAAATCAAGTTATATATATATATATGCAAATATATATTATTTTCCTTAAAATCAAAACTTGAGTTTTGTTTAATACTACTTAGAAGTAAACAATTATTTATGATGAAATAATGTTTTAGTTTTCACAATCCCATGGTGAATGTTCACGCAATAAAGACATTCATGATTTTATGAAAATCTGAGTTTTGCCCGTCTTTTGTAGGTTTGAAGAAGCGAGCAAGTTTTGAAGTGTTAACTCTTACGTTGCAATCACTACTATTAGTGGAATTGTAAAAAGGTAAGAGTTGAGAATTACCATTTTGTGAAATTGATATATGCACATCCATGACTCTGTGTCTCTGGTTCCAGAAAATGGTGTCTTCCAGCAGTGACTATTCTTCCAGCTCTTCTGAGGAGGATTCAAGGATTTCTGAGGCCAAAGCACGCGCCGACACAGATTACACTCTACTGGAAAATAACAGATCTCTTGATAGACTGAAAACTACTCGTGATGAGCTCGTGAAGAGAAAATAAAATGCGGAGATACTTGCTGAATATCGAGAGAAAAGGCGTAGAATTTAGCGGAAAACACAAGAAGCTGAGGAGAGACTCCGATCCCGTCCCTATGGTGTAGCCTAAGATTCAGATGCCGGGGATGAAGTAGAAGAGCTCGTGTGGGATTTTTCAACACGTAAAAGTAGGTCATATCCACCGCACAGGGAGATTGAACGACAGGTTAAGGCTGATATCCAAGCCGAACGTGACAATGAAGATCTACAGGATGCACTAGATGGTGATATTGAAGAAGAGGAATTCTCTGACTCGAACAGTGACTCTGAGAAAGAATCCGGGGAAGATTCTTCAAAGGATGAGAAGGATGATGATGATGAAGATGGTGAATCGGATGACTCTGACGATTATCCTTGCTCATGATTTTATTTAAACATTTGAATGCTCATCCTCTTTTTTTTTTTTTTTTAGTCTTCGTAGTAGAAATCTCTTTGATAATTAGTTTCTCTTCTGAATTAGGATTTTCTTTTGAATGAGAAACCCTTTTATTAGTGTTAATTCTTCTCGAATTGAATGAAATGAACCAATGTTCATGCCCCAAAATTCGTCATGATTGCTTTCAACTTGCTTTGGTGATTTCCATTTGCGGAAAATACTAAGATATGTTTCATGGGTTGAGAAAACACGTGTCATGCACAAACCCGTGTGGTTTTATGACTGTGTACGGCTTTTATCAGTCCCCAGTTATTTTTCTTCCGCATCTTTAGTATTGACCTTGTTTGAATCTTAGGGTTTCAGTAGAATCCGCAACTGAATTGACTATCCACAGTAGATAAGTATCCATTGTATCTTGTATATATCTCTAAGACTTAAGATTTAGCATTTACGCGAATATCTCTTCCATTCCTGAGTCAGTTTCATCATGCAGAAGAAATTTTAATTTCCATACCTTTTCATCACTATGTCCAGTAGTAGCATTTCTTCTCGAAATGAACCTCAGTCGAAGCATGAAGTAGAAGCGTCCATCTCAGTAAGTTGTGTATTTTCTTCATATCCGTTTAATTAGAGTTATTGATCATAGGAAAATGATTTGTTGCAGGATAATCAGAAGAATCCATCTTTTTCTCATAATTCAAGACCCAAACAGACTCTCAGATCTCCCGCCCGATATTGGTCAAATCATGCTGAAGCAGGCACATCCGTGAGTAATCCTATGATTCTTTGGATGGAGTATTACTCAATGTTTTTATCCAATCTCCATATGAAATTAGAACTTCTTCACTGCAGGTTAATGTGCATGTTGTTGTTGATGCTAGAGAGAGAAAGAATGAGAAGTCTGCCGCTGATGATGATGATGTCGACAAAAACTCTACCACTCCATGGAGACTGGGATTAGAATTCACCACCCAACAACTGGACCCCCTTTTTAGACTCCCATGATTAACAATTTTTCGGGAAATGAAATGGTTGGCGGCTTCGTCGTTCCCAATTGCCATGCATCTTTATATACCAAGATCTAGAGACGATACAGTCACATTGCCACTACTGAGGTGTGGAGAGATTTCTAGCCGACCATCCTTACCACAGTTGTCGGGGTTTTACTAATCATTGAAGAGATGATGGATACGAATCTGCAAGATGTTAAGAATCATGATCTGCACAGATAGGATGACATGATATCGAATTGCAAGACTTTGTGGTTCAATGTAAGTTGTCTTCACCATCGGCTCGAGATGATCAAAGTTGACAGGGCAATGTCTGCTGCTGAAGTGATTTCCACCATAATTTCCTTTTTAGAAGAGGAGAAGGCACTTTCCTTGGAGTCGGTGAGAGTTGAGAAAGCTGTCCAGGATTTGAAAGTGAAGACCATGAACTTTCAAAAGAAACTTGACATGGCTTTCTATAAAAATTACTCTTTGCTGGTTGGTTTACTCTGAGTGAGCATTTATGATTGTTGTTTTTTGAGTAGGTTTAGGATTTTTCTTAGGTAGAATAACAGATCATGACATGAGTAAATTTTTTGTTCGTTTATGGAATGTTTAATAAAAAAATGAGCATTTTGCACGCTCTTTGGAGGAATATAAATTACATTCTGAAAATACTTGGAATGATGAAATGGTGAAAAGGTGATTGTTTTCTACGGATCAGGCGTAATATTCTTTGATCCATTTACCGTTGATTATATTTCCTTCCACTCCTCTATCAATCTTTAAGATCTCGTAATATCCGCTGGATACTGCCTTGATAACCACATATGGCCCTTCCTATTTCGGAGAGAACTTGTGAGCAGACATGTATTGTTGAATATGCTTTGTTGTCTTTAATACCAGATCCCCTACTTAAAATGTTCGAGGTCTTACCATTTTGTTGTAGGCTCTAGAGATCCTTTGTTTATAGGCTTCTACATATTTTTCTACCTTAGCTCTCCTTGATTCGAGCATGTCCAGTTCAGCGATTCTTGAGTTTGACACTTCGGCTTCATTCCATTGCACTCCACTGGATGTTGCAACCCTTGTTGTGGGAATTTTAATTTCTGCTGGGAGTATGGTGTCGTCACCATAGACGAGAGAATATGGTGAAGTCCCGATCGAGCTCCTTGGCGCGGTTCAGTAAGCCCATAAATCCATAGGCATCTGTTCATGCTAGGTTCGAGGATTATCATGAATTATTCGGCTGAGAATCCAAATCAAAGTTTTTTTGGTGCTCTCTGCTTGTCCATTTCCTTAGGGATAATATGGTGTGGAGAAAACTTGTTTGAAGCCGTATTCCTCGAGCAATTCTGTCACATTCTTGTTGGTAAAAGGAGTTCAATTATCAGTGAAAATGTGTTTAGGAATACTGAACCTACATATTATATATTCTTTGATGAAGGATGTAATTGTGACCCAGTGGTGATTCGAAGAGGAATAGCTTCAACTCATTTGGTAAAATACTCGGTTGCAGTGATGATGTATTCATGTTGCTTCGAAGATGCTAGATTGATTTTCCCGATGATATTCAGGCCCCATCTATTGAAAGGCCACGGACTATTCACAGAATTCAACGAGAGAAAGAGTGTGAATGAAATTAACATGGACTTGGCATTGATGACATCTCTGAACATGCGCAGCTGCATCGTCTTTCATGGTCGGCCAATAATGTTTCTCATGAATCTGGAGAAATAATTTCCTTTTTCCTTGATGTTCTCCATCATGCATCTCTTTCAAAATTGTTGGGATTTCATACTCATCTAAGCATCTCAGAAAGTTTCCACCAAAGAATTTGCGGTATAAGATCCCATCAAAAAATACAAATCTTTTAGCTCTCTGAAAGTGTTTGATTGTTTCTTTCTTATCCAACGGAAACTCGTTATCTCGAAGGTACTTGATGTAGGGTGATAAGCACGCAAGGGCTATAATTTATACCCATATTTATATTAGCCAGGACTCAGTATTTTGACTAATAATACTATTTTAGTGCTTTTGTAGAAAGTAAAAGCAATTCAGATTACTGGAGAGAAAAAATGGATAAACTAGAAGCCAAAAGAAGTTTGCGTCGAAAACAACTAAATCTAGTGCTCTCACGGCACCGAGAGACAACTTAGCTATGGAGTTTGTAAGCTGCCAAGTTTGTAACCCATGATGCAGCACCATCTTCTTGTCTGCATGTCACGGCCAGGAGGTCATTGAGCAAAGCAATAATAGTCTTGGCTTATTTAACACAAGCACATCCCACTAATGGCTAAGATGAAAAGGATGAAGTCTGATTCTCCGTCTGCAACATCAGAGGCATCAGGTTCATGGCATGAGTTTGATTGATTGTATTTTGGTTTATACAGATGGAACTTTTGGGGTTTGCTGGCAGAGATAGAAGACTGTATGTGTTGCTTCCATGGATTTGAGCTGTGTGTTAAGGAGGCACAATATAAGATAGAGGAGTTGAGTTAACTGAACTCAGTCCATTGCTGGTTGGCTAGAATTCTTCTTTCGAGTTCGTTAGAGCTGCAACAACAAAATGGATCAGTGGGTTTGCTGGTGACGGTGGCCTGAGCTTGAGAAGATTGGGTGCTTGGATGGATTCAAATCTAACTGGAAATGAAGTAGATATGGAAGAGATGGTAGTGTTGGTTGGGTACGATGAATTTGTTCACTTGGGTTGTGTTAAATTTGTACTGTGAATCTCTGTCGATTAGAGATAGCAACCAAACTACTTGAGTTGTTGTTTTGAATGGACGGAAACTGGCATCTGTGGTTAAATGTTTTTGGTTTATATATATGGGTTTGTGATGTATCCCGTCTATGAGATGTTACTGCATATTTCCTAAAATGATGGGTGTAAGTTGCAGCTGGTGCTACGCCAACGGAAAGTAAAAAGCTGGTGTTGTGGTCAGTTTGGGAATGAATCTTATGGGTTTGATGAGTCGGTGGAGCAGTACTTATGAAAGCAACTACGATAATAAATATGAGAATGTAGGCAGGCAGTGATGCTGGTGGTTATCGAATGGAGTTGCAGGTGGCATCGATGAAGACAAGAAGATGAAGGTGGCATGGAAGAAACCAAAACAAGCCATGAATCTAGCTGGTGCTGATATATTTTGTCTGACTGAGATGCAGACAAACAATAGCTGGACTTCAGTGATGATTAGATGGTGATTCAATTGTTCTTTGTTTGGTGTTGAGTTTGTGGAGAATTATTGGCTCGACTAAAGTCTTGACCTAGACAAGAAGGGAAAACGATAATGGTGTTTCTGTTGATAGATGAAGGACATGACTGCTGGAGTTTGAGTAATGAATGGAAGAGAAACAAGGATCGTAGGCTGTTCTATATAAGGGTTTGGCTGAGGACGTTTGAATGAAACCAGTGAAGCAGATGGAATCAAGTTCCAGGAATTAATGGCAGTGGGAATTGCGGTAAGGAGATATCGAGGCATTAGTGCATGAAGCAACATTACTGGAGTTATGTTCCCGAGATGTGAAAGAGGATGGATGTTGTATGGGTAGTCGATTGAATTCAGAGGTGTTGCTGATGCCATGGCCTGAACAAGGAAGCTAAGACTTATTGACGAGTCTGTTAGCTCGTGTTTGAATGAATAGTTCGGATTTGGACCGGAGCTAGTAAGGGGCTGTGATGTACTGGGCCTAGGTAATTATACTAGGTCTTAGTACTACGCAGCACGAATTGATAAACAAAAAATGAAGAAAAGAAGGGGGGATCGGCGGCTGAGAACCGTAAGCAGAGACAAATAGGAGATAGGAGGCGACTGAGAGCTGCAGCCAGGGTTTGAAGTTTTATTTTCAATTTTCCTTTTCATCTTGATTAGTCAGTCATTCTATTTGAGACATTTGTGGCTTTTGAGAAAGCCATGTCTGGTTAGATACTTTTGTAGCTAGGGTTTATGGTTGAAACTACTTGGGGTATTAGGTTATTTGAAATTGATTAATTGAGCAATAAACCATAATGATTTGAATAGATTAATCTTTGAATATTGTTTATTGATTGATTGAAAAATTAGTTGTTGCTTCACCGGTTTTAAAACCTTTGTGCGTAATTGATGGTTCTACAAATATATTTGTTCTTATTATTTGATAATTTATGCTTGGGTTAATGTCTTTGATGGGTTATGCTTAGAAAAGCCAGATAATTTTTGTTAACCTATATTTAGTTTCGTATAACTTTCTCGCTAACAAAATTTGATGGTGCTTGATTGAGTTTAGTCTTTTGATGTGCCATGCTTAGGGTGTCCCGGTGATATTTACGACTCTAATACATATAATAGGTGATGTCGATAGAACGAACAATAAACATATATTCATAATTATGTTTCATTTCAGTAATTAAATAGAGATAGTAGTGGATATCGTAGTACCCTGGTTACCGACTCTTCCATTGGATTTCTTTTATTAGTTTAGTTTAGTTTAATTTTATTATTTCATTTTATATTTTTCATACCAAAAATCCAAAAAACATCATTGCTGGTTAGTTGATTAGAGATATTGATTACAGTATTTCCACCGCTCCCTATGGGAACGACCCGTACTTGCCCCTGTCTACTAGTTAGACACCGTGCGATTGCGGTTATCACATATAGGAAATCCCGAAAGCCTATCAGTTTTTGGCGCCGCTGCCGGGGAGCGGCTGTGGAATATTGTAATTGGTATTTTTGATTTTTTTTATTATTATTATTTTTTTATTTTGTACATAGTTATTATTTTTTTTATTTTGTACATAGCTTAATTTTGCTTTTGCTTTTATTTTTATATCTTCTTTTAGTTCTTTTTACGTAGCTTATTTGATTTTTCTCAGGTACTTTAGTCTGAAGAGCGACGATTTGAATCAACAACTGGCCTAAAGTAAGTACTTGATATTTTCACAAAGCTTTTGCAAGGTGAGTTATTGAGAATTACTTTGTATAATGGTTTCCAGCGAGTTGACTTCTTTTATAGATTTTTGGAATCTTACCAAAAGAGCTGAGACAGAGGAGTCATCTGATATTTCACATGAGGAGTATGCGTATGCACCTTCTAATTATCAAGAACCTGCCGAGTGTGTAAATAATGATTGGAATTATTCTCATATCTATGATCATTCCGGACCTTGTGAAGGTTATGATCATTACCAAACTTACCCTGGTTATGAGCCACAATTTGTTGATTCCAATTATTATTCACACATTTCTCCATCACAGTATGAAAGAGATGATCAACCTTACTGTGACTCATCTGCATCACAACTATCTTTGTTAGAACACCTCAATATTGAAATTGCTGAACAGACCAAAGCTAATGAGTTATTTTTTGCTGAGCTGAGGAAAACTCAAGCTTATATTGATCAACTTTCTGAACAAACTGATTTATCGATTGCTAAACTAATGCATTCGGTAAAAAATCGTGGTCTTACTGAGGATACAAGTTCTAATTTTTCTAATACTCTTGAAATTAATGATGAAACCGCTTTAACTAATGAATTAATGTGCATGGAGAATGATGATGAACTTGGTAGTTGTGTGATAGACACATTTTTGTGTCTAATTTGATCTCAATACTGTATATTGTTAGTACTCATTTTTTGTCCTTATTATGGTGTTTTGTGTGTTTGTAGGTATTTTTTGGAAATAAAGATTGGTGGAAAATTTGGCTCGAAAAGTTGCTCGGAACAAACCCGAAGGACATTTTCTATTTGGACTCCCACTTTGGATAAGGGCTAACCCAATTAGTAAGGGGCACCCAGCTGATATTCGCACCCCCAGCTGTTGGATAAGGGCTGACCTTCTTCTTCATTTCAAATTTTGAGAAGTGGCGGGAAAAACAAGTTCTCGCCTGACAGATTTAAGATTTAGAATTTAAGCATGTTTCGGTGAGACTAAACGGCTGAGATTGTTTGGGTAGCTACCTTTGGGCCTAACAGGGTTGTTATGTGTCGATTCTTCATCCAAATTTGGCTAGATAACTCGTGTTGGAGCAAAACATAAAAGAAGATATTCACGGGATTGTGTGAATTACATGGAGTTTTACACGTGCTTGGAAGATTTGAGTCACCATTTGGAGCATGCAGAAGACAAATAAGTATATTTTACAGCTTCGTAGTGTGTGAGAATCAAAATCTGAGGTAAAAAATATCCCGTATCTTGCATGGAGAATAATCAAAAATATGTTGCAATTACTCGAGATATTTGGAGTTTCTGTGGCTTATAAATAGGTGTTGGGATATCATTGAGAGGGTATGGAGAGATTGGGGAGAAGAACAGAGTGCTTAGAATCGAGTTGCAGCAATCACCATTGCTGCACTGAAGAAGAAAAGGAAGAACACAGAACATCACATATAAACAGTCGTAGAAACCGTTACCTAAAGTTTCAAATTCAATTATCTTTGTAACAATTTCTGTAATATTTATTTCGAATTCGCAACAGTCTGTAGTGTTTCTCTGTAACAGTGTTTTCTGTAACAATTATAACTGTTACAAGCACACTGCTTTATACCTTTTCTCTTTGTAAACACCTTTTTGAGCAATGAAATCATACTTTGAGCGTGTTTCCAATATGATGAGCTAGACCCCATCACTGGGACGACGGATGAAGACGAATTTCATACATGGGTAAAATTATTTAATTCTTTTTATGACTTTTGCACTATTTTAAATTGATTTATGATTCGATAAAATTAGTTGTGATTCAATTAGATAGGTTATGCTTTGTTTAGATAATCCATGCTTAGGGGATACAATTAATGTTTTGAGGATCTACTTTGGCAAAATAAGAGTCCATGTTTTTATTTGTTGAGCGATAATTGTTAAAAGAATTAATTTTTGAACCTTTTGTTGTGACTTTGGCCGAATCCTGAGTCCCAACACATCTCTTCATCTTGTGACTATTTTTGTATATATTCTTTTTTATCTTATTTTAGTTTTATTAAATCTAAAATCCTTTGCTTTCACAAGTCTCACGAACCTTTTACTACTACAACATCATTGATAAATATCATCAATTTTTGGCGCCGTCGACACGGAGCTTGTCTTTAGGCTAGAGTTTTTAGATTTTTATTCTTTTTTTTTTAGGTTTTTATTTGTTTTTATTTTATTTGTTCTTCTTTACGTTTTTGTTTTTGTCTTTTTACTACAGATTTTGGAATTTGGAGCGAAAGAAAAATTTGCCAAAGCTTTTGGTGAATACTTAAAGATTTGGAGTTAAAGACAAAACGAAAGGAGCGAAAGAAGAAGATTTTTTTTTATTATAAAAAGAGAGAAAAAAAAAGAGTTTTTTTTTTTTTTTGTAGATTGTATTAGGATTTCTCTATTCTTGTAATGTTTTTTTTTTTTTTTGACTTTGGACTTGGACATTTGGACATTCTTTTAATTTTAAACCCTACGGAAGGGTAATTTAAATATTAAATTGTTTGCATAGAAGGACGGTGATTACGATATCACCTCGGCCCCTCGGGTTCGTACATGACATAAGAGTCGTGGCCCGAGTCGACTTCAGCGGTTCACCCCCCGTTTGGAACGGGAGGTAAGTTTGTCAAAACACTCGTGAATCCCCTGCCAGCGAGTTAGTGTCTTCCTTCGTGTGAATATATGTTGAGGAACTGAAAACGGTTGTTTTAAATTCCTAGTAAAGGGAAAGGACTGGACATATAAGATAAGGGTTCGGATTTCATCACCGTTCCCTTCTTTCCCGCCTTAGGAAAACGATACCAAACGCGAACCTAAGCTTAAAATTTGGAATAGAACGAGATCTATAGGGTAACGAGCTTAGTAGGAAAGTCGTTCGAAATATATTGGTTACTCTTTTGAGCATGATTTTAAGTTCATTATGGTTTCTGTAAGTTGAATGCGTGACTGCGCTGCATTGTGATGCGGTGAGGCCTTGGGTATCAAAGATCCATGTAGCTTCCCTCGCCTCTATTCAACTTACTTTGACTCGGATTGATTCCAGAGGGGTTTGCTTAAATTGTAACGAATTCCCTTTCGAAGGATTAGAAGCTGGTCTAGAAACAATCTAAGTGGAGCCATCATGCTTTTTGTTTGCTAGAAATCAGTTGGTTTGTTGTGGTCGAGTCATCCTTTTTTGTGTTTGTGTAGAATTACCTTGCAGTTAGGATGTCAAACTGGTATTATAATAGCCATTACAATGATTATAATTATCCAACTGAACAATATGGACATCACTCTTTTTATGACCAGAGTGTGAATAGTATTTGGGAACGCCAACCTTTTGAAGGTTATGGGTCATACCATGGTGAGCCCAATTACTATCCACACGTGCATCAGTCTTACGAGCAAGAAGATTTTGATACTAGTTCTTCGTCTATAGAGGATACAATGAAACTATTGAAAAGTAGTCATTTTTATGATCCTTCTGTTCTTACCCATTCTTTAGAAGAGTCCCTCAGGAAGTTAGAGGAGTCGACACGTAAGTTAGCAGAAATGAATAACTTAGTTTATGACGAAAGAAAACTTTCTATTGAGGAATCCCTCAAGATGATAGCTGAGACGAACGAAAGAATTTCTCGAAATAATCTTAATTTCCAATACAGTGTTTCCAATAATACCCTAGAAAATGAGGATAACTTTTATCAAGATAACGAGGACAGAATTGGTAACACTACTTGTGTAGATGAGGTTCAACCATTTTCATGTTATTATAATGATGATGATTATGATGAGGATAATGTTGATGAAGAATTTGAAATAAGTAGGCATAGTGATCAGGAATTTGTTACTCCAATTGAGCTTAATAATGATAATGTTTCTAGTTCAAATACAAATAATTTTAATAATTATTCACCTATTCAAAAGGATGAGGATTTGATTAGAGATACCACCGTTTTAGACGATGTAGTATTTCATTTTGATTGCGAAGCCAATGATGGTTTAGAGGAACGAGTATATTTTGAGTCTAGCGATTTAGAAACAATAGGCTTAGATAAAGAAAATGAACTCATAGAGATGAGTAAGGATGTACCTGACTTAGAAGAATCAATTGACCATTTTCAGGAATCAGATAGCCTTGAAATTAGGGAAGTTGTGACTAGTCTTTCTAGAGATACTGAAAACTCTAAGTTTGGGGGTGACTATTGTTCTCCATGTGCCTTAACTCTTAGAAAGGTCCCTAACTTGGGACTTGACATATGTGCCTCAACCATTTCAAAAGATTATCTTCATACACTTTTTCCTGAACCTAGTTATGTCCATAAAGAAGTTCAGTTGTTAAGAACCCATCCTCTGCTTGATGTGGTTAACCCAGGCTATGATACCACGATTGACTTTGTTTTCCCACCAAAAACCTTCCTTCCAATTGTGGGAACTTATGAATTTCAGATGTGTCAATTATTAAGTTTTGAGACTAAACCTAATTACTTTAAAAAATTAGGGTTGACACATTTTCTTAAGAATGATCACCACTGTGGTCAGATGTGTGAGTCAAATCTGATTGACTTAAAGGATCCCCAGTTATTCAGGTTAATGTTATGTGCTTCTAAGTTCTTAATTGATTATTTCCAGACTCTAGAACCTGATCTTCAGGATCCTGCCTTTGTGGAAATCCAGCCGATGAAAGCTTTTTATCTAGACCCTTTTTATAGAGCCTGAACTCGAACCACAACTAGATGTAGTTATCTTAAGCAAAAAAATAGATAAGGGTGTGTTGGATATCTTCCTCGTCTGTTGCAGTTTCCTCTTCTTGCGGGAAACACTTTTTGATCCAGATGACCCATAGTTATTCCATCTACTGCTATATGATTCTTCGAGGTGACTAATCTCTTCCATTGTCGGGCTGAAGACTTTAAACTTAACACTTCTTAGGAGGTAACCCAATATTCTTGTAACATGGTAATATCTTTCCTAACTCTTTTCTTCAAGTGGTAACAGTTTCTCCTTATTCATGCTTTTAATTTCATCTTTAGAACATTGAGGACAATGTTAGATTTAAGTTTAGGGGTATGGGAGAAACTTTTTAGTTGCATTTTTGAAACTTCAAGCGTCACACGGTATCCGGTTAGCTAAGTTTACATACTTTTATTCACCGAAAAGATAGAAATTGGAATGCTAGGGATAATAACCTATTGAGACATTAGAGAAAAAGACATTGAGATCCTTGAAATTCAGGAGAGAACTTTTTCCTTTTAGAGGGTAACTGTGATGGACCTAACCATCCATGATGGAAAGGCAAGTAGGTCAGGAAATGCCAGAAAGACAAAGCAACCTCACAATATAGTCTTAGTTACTGGATTACAACTCTCTCTCATTAGAAACTTATCAACAAGCGGAGCGACATCAAAATCTATGAAGGAAGTTGAATATGTTTAAGGTTTAGAAGCAACAATAGAAAAGAATAATTCAAAAAATCAAAGTTGAAGACTTAGTTACAAGAAGTTATAAGAGAAAATTATATAAGTTGTTGAAGTTCATGATACTAAGACATTACAAGTTGTGAAGATCCAAGTGTTAAAGTCCTTCTGTGATGGCCATGTAAATTATTTTCTTGTTATTACTCTATTTAAAAAAAAATGAAAATGAAAAAAAAAATAGAAAAAAAAATCATTATTACGTTCTTTTATTCAATAAGGCCATAGGGAAGTAGAAATTTTTATGTCAAGTAAGAAATCAAAGAGAAGAGTTAATTGTCAAGGTTCTACGAGGTTCAAGAATTTATCATCAACAGTTGAAGACCGAAGAAGACGTTGTTTCTACTGAGCACTACGAGAGAGTTGAAGAGAGATGCATTTGGTTGCTTTGTTAGTCCGCTTTCAATCTGGCGCCAGATCTTTCTAACACTGGTTCAACTCATCACACGTAATTAGTCCAGCTGTGTAGCAGATGTCCCTCTCATTTTTATCTCTCTCCTAATCTTATCCAGTTGTAAATCAGTGGACGCATCTTACAATGTTTATCTAGCTGTGTAGCGGATATCTCTTTATCTAGCAGTGTTGCGGATGTGTCTCCCCTTTTCTTATGTCAGCTTTAGAGCTGGCACCTTTAATTTCTTTGGAATTCTAGTCACTTGGAGATAGGTTGAGAATTTTTATGTCCTCATAGCTCTTTGGATACTTGTGACCAATTAGAATTACAGGTTTTGTGGGTACACATATGGTAAACCCTCCGGAGACAACACTCCGCCGCTAGGGCCACCTATCGGTTTAACGGCTTGCTGCACGTGCTAAGTGTACTCATTTTATTTTCTAGATTAGATTTGCTCGGGACTAGCAAATAATAAGTTTGGGGGTATTTGATAGACACATTTTTGTGTCTAATTTGATCTCAATACTATATATTGTTAGTACTTGTTTTTTGTCCTTATTATGGTGTTTTGTGTGTTTGTAGGTATTTTTTGGAAATAAAGATTGGTGGAAAATTCGGCTCGAAAAGTTGCTCGGAACACCCCCGGAGGACATTTGCTATTTGGACTCCCACTTTGGATAAGGGGTAACCCAATTAGTAAGGGGCACCCAACTGATATTCGCTTTCAGTTTGTTGGATAAGGGCTGACCTTCTTCTTCATTTCAAATTGTGAGAAGTGGCGGGAAAAACAAGTTCTCGCCTGACAGATTTAAGGTTTAGAATTTAAGCATGTTTCGGTGAGACTAAACGACTGAGATTGTTTGGGTAGCTACCTTTGGGCCTAACATGGTTGTTATGTGTTGATTCGTCGTCCAAATTTGGCTAGATAACTCGTGTTGGAGCAAAACATAAAAGCAGATATTCACGAGATTGTGTGAATTACAGGGAGTTTTACACGTGCTTGGAAGATTTGAGTCACCATTTGGAGCGTGTCGAAGACAAATAAGGATATTTTACAGCTTCATAGCGTGTGAGAATCAAAATCTGAGGTAAAAAAAATATCCCGTATCTTGCATGGAGAATAATCAAAAATATGTTGCAATTACTCGAGATATTTGGAGTTTCTGTGGCTTATAAATAGGTGCTGGGATATCATTGAAAGGGTATGGAGAGATTGGGGAGAAGAACAGAGTGCTTAGAATCGAGTTGCAGCCAATCACCATTGCTGCACTAAAGAAGAAAAGGAAGAACACAAAACAACACATATAAACAGTCGCAGAAACCGTACCTAAAGTTTCAAATTCAATTATCTTTGTAACAATTTCAGTAACATTTATTTCGAATTCGCAACAATCTGTAGTGTTTCTCTGTAACAGTATTTTCTGTAACAATTATAACTGTTACAAGCACACTGCTTTATACCTTTTCTCTTTGCAAACACCTTTTTGAGCAATGAAATCATACTTTGAGCGTGTTTCCAATATGATGAGCTAGACCCCATCACTGGGACGACGGATGAAGACGAATTTCATACATGGGTAAAATTATTTAATTCTTTTTATGACTTTTGCACTATTTTAAATTGATTTATGATTCGATAAAATTAGTTGTGATTCAATTAGATAGGTTATGCTTTGTTTAGATAATCTATGCTTATGGGATACAATTAATGTTTTGAGGATCTACTTTGGCAAAATAAGAGTCCATGTTTTTATTTGTTGAGCAATAATTGTTAAAAGAATTAATTTTTGAACCTTTTGTTGTGACTTTGGCCGAATCCTGAGTCCCAGCACATCTCTTCATCTTGTGACTATTTTTGTATATATTTTTATCTTATTTTAGTTTTATTAAATCTAAAATCCTTTGCTTTCACAAGTCTCACGAACCTTTTACTACTACAACATCATTGATAAATATCATCATTGTGACCATAGGAATGCAGACATTGTCATACCAAGTGAAGGTGGTGTATTTAGTCCAACTCCTGATCGTATTAATGATCACTCACCTATTCAAAAGGATGAGTTGAGGATTGAGGACACCATTATTTTAGACAGTGTGTTATATCAGTGCTATAACAATGATGCTTATGAAGAATGTGTTAATTCTGAAGAGACTGTAGTTAAGTCTAACGACTTAGAGACATTACACTCTATCTATAAGGTTTCTTTTAATCATCTTTATTGTGATATTTCTATTGAGTCCCAGGTTGATGATGTTTATGATGACGATTTAGTACAGGTTTTCAAACCTAATATACCTAGAATTGTTAGTACAACTTTTCAGAAGATTCCTAATTTTGGATTAGAACTGCGTGCTTCTCCAGTATTACTAGATTATTTTGCATCTCGTGACTTCTCTTTGCCAGTGCATGTATCCCAAATGGTTTCAGTTTCCACCCATAGTGAACCACTTGAGTCGGTAATTTTTGTTACTGACGATACATCCTTTGTAAAAACCAGGTATGTGGGCATCTCTTTTCTTTTGATAGTTTCTATATCTTTACGTTGTTACAACAAGAGTATGAGGTTGTGATTAATTGTATATATTGTGCTTTGGGTTGATCCCCAAATATTTAGGTTGTTGATATATGGTGAGTCTTATTTGTATATTCCAGTAGGTACATCTTTGTTTTTGTTTCATTTTTATTTTTTCACATTTAGCATTTTAGAAATTCCCATATTAAATTTTACGTTGGATGACTCAATTACATTGAGGACAATGTAATGTCTAAGTGTGGGGGAGTGGTTAACTTCTTACTTTTCTTTTTCAAGAATTTTTCTTTCAATTTATGACCAGCTGTTGAGCGGGTCTATTGTAGGTTTGCATGTATATTATGACCAGCTGTGTAGCGGGTCTTACAAAAAAAAATGATCAGCTGTGTAGCGGGTCTAAAAAAAATGATCAGCTGTGTAGCGGGTCTTAAAAAATATATGTTATCATTTTTTTTTAGTTATGACCAGCTGTGTAGTGGGTCTAGTGCATGGTATTTGTCATGACCAGCTGTGTAGCGGGTCTATTATGGGGTATTTTCTATGACTAGCTGTGTAGAGGGTCTAATTCTTTCTTATGACATGACCAGCTTTGTAGCATGTCAATTTTCTGTTTTGCTCGAGGACTAGCAAAATATAAGTGTGGAGGTATTAATAAGCACACAAGTGCTATAATTTATACCCATATTTATATTATCTAGGACTCAGTATTTTGACTAATAACACTATTTTAGTGCTTTTGTAGAAAGTACAAGCAATTCAGATTATTGGAGAAAAAATGGCTAAACTAGAAGCCAAAAGAAGTTTGCGACGAAAACAACTAAAGCTAGTGCTCTCACGGCACCGGGAGACAACTTAGCTATGGAGTTTGTAAGCTGCCAAGTCTGTAACCCATGCTGCAGCACCATATGCTTGTTTGCATGTCACGGCCAGGAGGTCATTGAGCAAAGCAAGAATAGTCTTGGCTTGTTTAACACAAGCACGACCCACTAATGGCTAAGATGAAAATAATGAAGTCTGATTCTCCGTCTGCAACATCAAAGGCGTCAGGTTCATGGCATGAGTTCGATTGATTGTATTTGGGTTTATATAGATGAAACTTTTGGGGTTTGCTGGCAGATATAGAAGACTGTATGTGTTGCTTCCATGGATTTGAGCTATGTGTTAAGGAGACACAATAGAATATGGAGGAGTTGTGTTAACTGAACTCAGTCCGTTGCTGGTTGGATCGAATTCTTCTTTCGAGTTCGTTAGAGTAGAAACAACAAAACTGGATCAGTGGGGTTGCTGGTGACGGTGGCCTGATCTTTAGAAGATTGGGTGCTTGGATGGCTTCAAATATAACTGGCGATGAAGTGGTGATGGCAGAGCTGGTGGTGTTGGTTGGGTACGATGAATTGGTTCACTTGGGTTGTGTTAAATTTATACTGTGAAGCTCTGTCGATTAGAGACATCAACCAAACTACTTGAGCTGCTGTTTTGAATGGAAGGAAACTGGCGTATGTGGTTAAATGTTTTTGGTTTATATAGATGGGTTTGTGATGTATCTCGTCTATGAGATGTTACTGCATGTTTCCTAGAATGATGGGTGTAAGTTGCAGCTGGTGCTAGGCCGACGGAAAGTAAAAAGCTGGTGTTGTGGTTAGTTTGGGAATGAATCTTATGGGTTTGATGAGTCAGTGGAGCAGTACTTATGGAAGCAACTACGATGGTGAATATGAGAATGTTGGCAGGCAGTGATACTGGTGGTTATCGAATGGATTTGCAGGTGGCATCGACGAAGACAAGAAGATGAAGGTGGCATGGAAGAAACCAAAACAAGCCATGAATCCAACAGGTGCTGATAGATTTTGTCGGACTGAGATGCAGACAAACAGTAGCTGGACTTCGGTGATCATTAGATGGTGATTCAATTGTTCTGCATTTGGTGTTGAGTTTGTGGAGAATTATTGGCTCGACTAGAGTCTTGACCTAGACAAGAAGGGAAAACGATAATGGTGTTTCTGCTGATAGATGGTGGACATGACTGCTGGAGTTTGAGTAATGAATGGAAGAGAAACAAGGGTCGTAGGATGTTCTATATAAGGGTTTGGCTGAGGATGTTTTCATGAATCCAGTGAAGCAGATGGAATCAAGTTCGAGGAACTAATGGCAGTGGGAATTGCGGTAAGGAGATATCGAGGCATCAGTGCGTGAAGAAACATTACCGGAGTTATGTTCCCGAGATGTAAAAGAGGATGGATGCTGTATAGGTAGTCGATTGAAGTCAGAGGTGTTGCTTCTGCCATGGCCTGAACAAGGAAGCTAAGACTTGTTGACGAGTATGTTAGCTCGGGTTTGAATGAATAGTTTGGATTTGGACCGGAGCTAGTAAGGGGATGCGATGGAAAGGGCCTAGGTAATTATACTAGGTCTTAGTAGTACTTCTTGGCTGCATGAATTGATAAACGAAAAAATAAGAAAAGAAGGGGGGATCGGCGGCTGAGAGCCGTAAGAAGAGACAAAGAGGAAAGAGGAGGCGACTAAAAGCTGCGACCAGGGTTTGAAGTTTTGTTTTCCATTTTCCTTTTCATCTTGATTAGGCAGTCATTCTATTTGAGACATTTGTGGCTTTTGAGAAAGCCATGTCTGGCTAGATACTTTTGTAGCTAGGGTTTATGGTTGATACTACTTGGGGTATTAGGCTATTTGAATTGATTAATTGAGCAATAAACCATAATGATTTGAATAGATTAATCTTTGAATATTGTTTATTGATTGATTGAAAAATTAGTTGTTGCTTCACCGGTTTTAAAACCTTTGTGCGTAATTGATGGTTCTACAAATATATTTGTTCTTATTATTTGATAATTTATGCTTGGGTTAATGTCTTTGATGGGTTATGCTTAGAAAAGCCAGATAATTTTTGTGAACCTATATTTAGTTTCGTATAACTTTCTCGCTAACACAATTTGATGGTGCTTGCTTGAGTTTAGTCTTTTGATGTGCCATGCTTAGGGTGTCCCAGTGATATTTGCGATTCTAATACATATAATAGGTGATGTCGATAGAACGAACAATAAACATATATTCATAATTATGTTTCATCTCAGTAATTAAATAGAGATAGTAGTGGATATCGTAATACCCTGGTTACCGACTCTTCCATTGGATTTCTTTTATTAGTTTAGTTTAATTTTATTATTTAGTTTTATATTTTTCATACTAAAAATCCAAAAAACATCATTGTTGGTTAGTTGATTAAAGATATTGATTACAGTATTTCCACCGCTCCCTGTAGGAACGACCCGTAATTGCCTCTGTCTACTAGTTAGACACCGTGCGATTGCGGTTATCACATATAGGCAATCCCGAAATCCATAGGGCTCTCTCCAATCCCCAGTGTGATGAGCTGTCAGAGATTCTAAGTGATGAGGAGGCGTCTGTCAATTGGGACATGACTTTTGCAGAATTCTTGATTGAGCCTCCATGGAAGGCTAATAATATCCTATTCTTTGAAGCTTCTGTAGAGTGTTACTATCAGCGTCTGTCCATAGGTTTCTTCATGTATGCGCTTGAGTTGTTTGCCCACTTCATCATTTCCAAGGCATTGTGATAAGGATCCGTCAGAGTTTCGATAGTATGATGCCCCGTGAAGTAAGAAATAATTCTTTAATTCCTCGAGACTGACCTTCCCTTATGAAAGAGAACTGCTCAATTCATAAATAATAGGTGCTCGCCAATAATCTTCTTGAATGTCTTCGACTTGAGTGATCCATGTAGATGACACAGTAGGCCTTTGTACAGTGATTATTTTCTCTGATCCTTCGAATTACAGCTTAGAAGCGAGAGTCGCCAGGAAGTCAGCATTCTTATTGTTAGTTCGCCCAGTATGGACAATCGTCGCATCAGCGAAGTGAGTTAACAGCCGTTAAGCTTCAGTTCTGAATGGAGCAAGTGTGATTTCTTTAAGTGAGTATGTTCCATTCATTTAATTGACCATTAGTTTTGAATCCCCTCTTATCTCGAGGTGTGTTTCTCCTGGTTGCTTTTACAGGGACAATCCTAGTAAGAAAGCTTCATATTCTGCTGAATTGTTGGTACAGTGAAAATCCAGCTTGAATGAATGTGATAAAACCTCGCCGGATGGTGAGACTAGCACTATGCATGCTCCTCCAGTGTCGTTTCTAGGGGTGGCGGAACCATCAAAGTATAAAAGACACGTCTCTTCTTTGATAACTAAGATATCTGGAAACTCACCAGGTACATCTTCAAGAAAAGTAGCGAGCAAGTCTGCAACTTCTTGGCCCTTGATGAATTTAGGCGGTGTACATGCTATGTCAAATTCTGACATCTGAAGTAGCCACTTTGCTGGTCTTCCTATCAAGGCTGGCTTTGATAGTAGGAACTTTATAGGGTCATCTTTGGAAACGAGCACGACTCTGTTGGATAATAAATAGTGCTTGAATTTCTGAATTACATGCACTAACGCCAGACATGCTCTCTCAGCCTTTGGGTATCGGATTTGAGCATCTCGCATTTTACAGCTGAATTAGTAGATTGGTCGTTCGATGCCTTCGTCGTCTTCTTGAGCAAGGAGTGCTCCGATAACGACATAACTATAAGCTGTGTAAAGTATTTCCTTGCATTGGTGATCTCATGACATCAGGTGATAATAGTATCTGTTGTATTTTCTGGAATGCTTCTTGTTGAACGGTTGTCCATGTGAAACTTGCTCCTTTCTTCAATAAAGGGGTGAACGAAGCAATGAATTGAGCCAATCCAGGAATGAAGCGTCGAATATAATTTACCTTGCCCATGAAACTTTGGAGTTCTTTCACAGTGCATGGAGGAAGCTTGGTAGTAATAGCTTTCGACTTGTCTGGATCGACTTTGATTCCTTCTGATATGACTAGGAATCCTAGAAATTTCCCAGAGGAGACACCAAATGCAAACTTCAGAGGGTTCATCTTTAATTTGTATTCTCTGCATATTTCAAAGACTTGTCTCAGAACTTCAAAGTGAGATGTTCAAGTATTCGACTTCACCACCACATCATCAACATAGTCTTCTACTTGCTTGTGCATCATATCGTGGAATATAGCAGTCATGGCTCGTTTATAAGTAGGACAAGCATTTTTTAATCCAAAGGGCATCACAGTGTAGTGGAAGTTCCCAATAGGAGTGCGGAATGAAGTCTTGTTGGCATCATGATCGTACATCTTGATCTGGTTGTATCCAATGTAACCATCCATAAATGAGAACATATTGTAACCACTAGTTGCATCCACGAGAATATCAATATTGGGTAAAGGAAAATCATCCTACAGACAGCATTTATTCAGATTCTTGAAATCAACACAACATCTGATTTGACCATTTTTCTTCTTGAAAGGAACAACATTCGCCAGCCATGTTGGATGTTGAATAGGTTTGATGAACCCTGCTGCTAGTAGATTCTGAATCTCGACTTTGATTTGTTCTTCGACTTCATGTATGAACTTCCTTGGTGGTTGTTTGACATCTTTGGAGACAAGAATGATGTGTAGATGATGAGTAACCATTTTTTCGTCTAGACCTGACATTTCTTCGTACATCCAGGAAAAGACATATTGATATTCTTTTAACAGATTTATTAATTCTATCTGTTCCTCTGTCGATCGTGCTGAGCTAATTAAAATTGGTCTTGGATTATCCTCTGTCCCGATGTTGATTATTTCGAGATCACTAGTAGTGGAGTCAGTACCGTCTTGCAATTATCGAGGAGCATCTTGAACCTCTTCTTCGAGTGATGGTTCACTCTGATATGATTCTTCGGGGCGGGGAGACTCTTCATCGCTCTCCCCTGTTAATAACTAATCTTTGCGTATGTAAATGATTCTCCCCTCCGCATCATGACTGGTTATGAAATTAAATCCCTGAGTTGAGACCTGATATTTGCGGCGCTTAATCGGTGTAGCAGATGACTTAATCGACTTGATGCCTGAGGACGATGATTTGTCCGTGACATCTTCGATAGACTTCCAGCTTGGGAGTGGAGTACTATAAATCTTGTTTGGAGGTTCGGGGATGTTCTTTTGAGACTCAAGGAATTCAGCGTCATATACCGGGGTGTAAGGAGGTGATGAAGCCATAATACGAACGATTTTGTTATTGATCAGAGACTTCATGCATTGATGGTATGTTGAAGGAACCAATTTGTTATCATGGAGCCACGGTCGTCTGAGTATCATGTGATAATCAGACTCATGTTCGATCACGTGAAATTTGGACTTTGATTGAATGGGCCCTACTTTCAAGTCTATGTATGGATCTAGCTTCCTTCAAAACCTGTCATCAAGATGGAATGGCGAACGATCTTGCTCCGTGGAAACTTGACCGCTTTGAGAGTCTTCATGGTGACAATATTCTTAGAAGCGCTTGTATCAACGAGAGCTTTCTTGAATTCAGAGTCTTTGATAAAACCAGTTACGTATAGGTCTCGGTTATGTCCTTCGTATGCCATGCGGTCCACTTCTCCAAAAGTGATATTGTTGATCGAATGCTCAGAAATTATGGACATTTCTTCGATTGCTGGAGATAATGAAGCTACTGGCACATCGAATGATATCTGGTTGAGTGCGGCAAACATGTTTGTTCGCTTCTTTTTAGAAAAGTGTAAGAGTTCACACAAGTTTTCAACTAACTGTGCAACCTCCTGGTCCACCGGCTTCTTGTAAGTAGTGAAGCTATTGTTTTGAGGGTCACCATGTGATGAGTCAGTCCCCTGTGATGGGTCTTCTGAAGCAGAGATTCTTCCCAACTAGGATGTCAGTTTGATGAGAAAATCGAGTATGTGGTTCATTGTAGATTTCATCAGATCCATATTCCTGGCGTGGATCTCTAGGACTCGTGCCAACTCAGTTAGAGTCGAGATTTCTCTGCCTTTCGTGCTGTCGGATGTAACATTAGAAGGAGGAACGTTGCCATTTGAAAGATTCTGGATTGGGTTTGGAGTAGTTGAATTAGTCTTAAGACCGACCATCTTATCAAAGTTTGAGGTTGCAACCGATATATTGATGTCCCACTGTGGTCGCCAATTTGTAGATGGAGAAAAAAGAGTTGCTAGTTTTTATGGAATTGAGGAGACGACAGTGCGGAGGAAACTCCTTGAACCGAGCGAACTCTTAAACCTTACACAGATACACTTCAAGAAAGTAGTGCTTTAAATTCAAGAGATCAATTTGTAGTACCCCGGCCTAAACCAAGACAATGTCCGTTCCAGAGTAAATTCGGTCACAAGAAAGGATGGGTCGATCTGTAGGAGGGAATCTGAGAAATGTGTGAGATCAATGATGATCGAAGATTATAGGTGTGTTGTGTATTCTGAAAATAAGATAAGTTCTGAATGATTGAATTTGCTCTGTTGAGAGTTGGATTGTTAATCTCGTGTTGTCTGTTTGACGTGAGATTGTACTTGTTTCAATCATGATTCAGAGACTTATTTATATTGATGTAATTGTAAACACCATGATCCCATGAAGTGTGACAGTTGATGGAATCAAAGAGTGGGGAAACGAAAATTGTGTTAAAACCAGTTGCTCAACGTGCAGAGACTTGGTTGATTTTCCAACCACTACTTTGTTAACTCCTCCAACTGATTGCACGACTTGCTAACATTATCATGTGTATAAACACACATGTCGTAGACCGCCAGACCATAACCCTAGTTAATATCCCCTCATGTAACACAATTGATGTCTCGTGTGATTGTGGAGTATGCAAGGCAGATGTGTATTTAGTTAGTCAGTTGTTAACTTCATGACTTCATGGGACGATGAATCCTTGTATTGTTGAGTCGAACATGATTTGAAAATATTCTGAGACTCATGAATTGAACATGTCTGTTGAGACAGAGGTATAATTCTCAAATAAATATTGATAGCTAAAGTGAACACATATTGTTCATCTGATGAATCGTTGAATATTGATAGTTGAACCAATATTCCTTGATGTGAGCAAATTCTGCCCATCTGAGCAAATATTCCTCGTTTAGTGAGTAAGTGAATATTGATAGTTAAACCAATATTCATCAGTGCGAACAAATATTGTTCATCTGAGCGAGTGTTACTCATTTGATGAATTGTTGAATATTAATAGTTGAACTAATATTCCTTGGTTTGAGAAAATATTGCTCGTTTGATGAATTATGGGTGTAGATGGTGGATTTTCGACAAAGGCTAAAATCGTAAACCCATAATTATACGAACTTCTGATCCAGCAATCAGATGCGAAAATTGAGACACGGGTCTCCCATCGAATCCTCTGATTGAGAATACTTCTCTCAGAATACATACAGATGTGTAATCTCACGGGTGGACAACGGAATATCTGTATTGAGACACGGGTCTCTGATCGAGAATACTTTCTCTCATAGTACATGTAGATATGTAGTCTCACATCTGGACAACGGGATACCTCATGAATACTGAACACTTCAGTAATTATTTCTATATAGTATCACGGGATGGACGGCTCCTAGACAGCTTGCTCTGCTAGTATAAAGCGATAACATCTTTAGGATACAAACAACGAGTTTACCCTGACTATATAAAGGATATGAAGCTCCGGCAAGCTCATATCAGAATAATTAATGCTCCTATACAGCCTGCTCTGCTAGTATAAAGTCATAAATTAATTATTCCTAAATTCTTGGATTCATCTGCAGAATTTTTAAAAATATTCAAATATTTTCTACGATATTTCATTACGCAAACCATGGTTCTTCCCAGCAGAAATCCATGAGTTAGTAATAAATATTCAACGCACGGGCATCAGAGCTACCTTCTGAGTAAGCCCCATTTCAAAAGGTGCAAGTGTATTCAATAATGATACATTAACAACCACCGCACGAACGAGTATTTCAAAATACGATGGAATGATGAACCTATGCAAAATTGGATGAAAAATAAAAAATAAATAAAAATTGACCAAGGCGCTGGGAGCATGGACCCACTGACCAGCCGACCGTTCTGTGGTCAATCCCACGCCAGTTTCATATTTTTGTTGTTTTCTCTGAGTTTATGAAAACCTTTCATTTGAACGAATATCCTTTGTTTTGAGGAAACTCCTCAATTCCATGGCGCTTCCTTCGAACGGAGGAAATAATATAAAATTAGGGAAAACATGATGGGGCGTGACCATTGGCCAACCGTCCATGCCTTGGTCCCATCCGTCCCCACACCTCATGGTTCCTCATTATTTTATTATTATTTCCCTAATTTCATGAAAACTCCTTAATCTCATGATATTTCCTTGGTCCCATGAAAAATAATAAAAATTAGGGAATCCCGTGTGCACGGGCCATGGCCGGTCGGCCAAACCCTAGATGGCTCACACGTCCCGCTTTTATTAGCATATTTTTCATATTTTCATAATCCTATGAAAATTCCTTGATTTCATGATATTTCCTTTAAATTATGAAAATTCCTTCAAATCATGAAATAATGCATAAAATAGGGAAAACGCACGGGACCGGGCTCTAGCCGGCCAACCATGCTCCAAGCCGGTCCCACACGCCCACATGTCCCTATTTTATTTATTATTATTTTTTATGTTTCCCTCATCTCATGGAAACTCCTTGATTTAAACAAAACTCTTTAATTTTGGCAAAACTCCTTCGTTTTATCATATTAGGAAAAATACTATGGGACCAGCCCCTTGAATTTTTCCTAAGTTTTACTCTCGGGATGTTTTCACTTCCCGAACGAGCTTAAAACCTAAATATTCCCGCGTTAGGAGATATGAAATTATTTTCCGTATAGAATGGAGGGGCGGACAATCAAAATACGAGTCTGTATGAGAATCCTACATCGATTCTACTAAATGGCGCTAACTAGGATTTCAACCAATCTGGGTATTGCTCAAACGATCAATATTTGATCCTGTGACCAACCATAGCCGGTTTCATGACCCCTTGGTCGGTCCCTCACCTCTTCATAATTCCTTCACTTTTTCATTATTTTCCTTCATCCGATGAAGTTTTGACGGTTTTATCAAAAAACCCTAATTTTGTCATATTTTCTCAAATGGTCGCTCAAATGTGCACCAGAAAATATCAAAATTCTCAGGACTGAGACACGGACGTCTCAACGATGAAATCATGTTACCTTGACCTACCAGGGTTGGATTTTTGGCTCGCAATGAGCCAGTCCCACGTGTTTTCACAATTTGACCTAATTTGCACAATTGCACGTATTAGGTCCAAAACTCTCCAAATAATTTCAGAATTTGACGAAGCGATCATCATTTGATCCCGTACCCAGGGACGGTTTCATGACCCCTTGGCCGGTCCCTCATATTTTCATGATTAATTAGGTTTTATCACCTAGTACTGAACCCAGCAATAATTCAATAAATGATTAAACCAGCATTTAATCATTCTTTTATCAACTCACCAACTCTTCAAAGATGTATTGGTTTTTGCTCACGTGAGAATATGATAATTTCATGGTTGACCCACGGTCCCATGAAGCCAGTTCTTCTTCATTCCATGGTTAATTTTCAAATAAACCATCAATCGGTCATCAATTGATCAAATTAGGGTTTCTGAATCCAAGGATTATGATTCCAGATTCAAACACTAATAATTTTGCAATGATCTCATGATCAGTATTCTTATTAATTATGCTCGGTTCAACTACCAGCGCTTTAATTAATATTTTATTTTGGTCACTCTGCCAATAATTCATCAAACGAGCAACACTTGCTCAGATGAGCAATATTTACTCAAATCAAGGAATATTGGTTCAACTATCGATATTCAACAAATTATCGAGCAACACTCGCTCACCTCAACGTGAGGAGTCCACCGCTGTCTCAGCAGACACGTTCGATTCATGAGTTGCAGAACATTTCACAAAATCATGTTTAACTCAGCAAATACGTTGACTCATTGTCCCACGAAGTCATGAAATCAACAACTGACTAAATTAACCACGAGACATCAATCGTGTCACTTGGGGGGATATCAACTAGGGTTTTGGTCTGGAGGTCAACGGAACGTGTGTTCACCCACGATGAGAATGTGAACAAGTCGTGCAATCAGTTGGAAGAATCAGCAAAGTAGTGGGTGGAAAATTAACCAAGTCTCCGCGCGATGAGTAATTGGTTTAAAACGATTTCCCACTTCCCCACTCTTTGATTCCAGCAAAATGTCACACTTCATAGGATCATGGTGTTTTCATCTCCGGCATTATATAATGTCTCTGAATCCTGATTGAAAGGACAACATTCGAAGGGTTTTCAAACATTCGAACAACAATCGTCTGAACGAGCGATTTCTCACCAAATTTCATACAGGCGCTCTTTTGTCTACACGAACTCATAGAAATTACTCTCAATTAGGAAAGATTCAATCATTTAGAGCATTTCACGCTGAATTCATAACACACTTACAATCTCAGATCATCATTGATCTCACACATTTCTCAGCTTCCCTCCTACAGATCAACCTATCCTCTCTTGTGACCGAATTTACTCTGGAATGGCCATGTATTGGTTTAGTCCGGAGTCCTACATATTGGTATCTCGAACTTAAAGCACCCCCTTTATAGCGGTGCATCTGTGTGAGGTTAAAAATTTCGCTCGGTTCAAGAAATCTCCTCCGCACGGTCGTCCTCAATTCCGCAAAAACCAACAAATCATTTTACCCATCTACAGATTGGCGACCTTAGTGGGGGATCATTTTCTCGGTTGCAATCTCTCATTCTCACAAAATGGTTGGTCTTAGGTCAGGATCGGTCACAAATCCTAACGCAAATATCTCTAGCACTAGCAACAATGAAGACATCCCGGAAACTATTCCAGCCACTAAAACTGATGGTGGTGACATCACTCCTCCTCACGCCAACGCGGAAGGTCATCCTTTGTTCGGCCGACATCCCGAAGAGGTCATAAGAAATCCGCCACATTCCCTCGCTGACCTCATCAAAGCGCAAGAAATTCTTGCAAAGAATCAGACGGACATGGCTGCAGCGCAAAAAAAGCTATTTGATAACTTGAAGACTCTTACTGACAAGCTGTCAGAGAAAACTCCAGACAAAGGGAAAAAGAAGGAGAAATCCTCAGATGATGCTGACCCTGAGGTAATTCCAATTCACACCGTGAATGATGATAAAACCAACAAAGCTACAGGCAATTAATCAGCAAAAGAGTCATCAAGCTTCATCACCTGGGAAGACTTGGAGCGGCTTCTGGAGAATCATGGAAAATACAAGACATCACATTTCCATCTTCACCAACCTCCCTATCCTGCTACTACACAAAGGACTCCACTTCCTAAAGGTTATACCTCTCCAACTTATGCTAGAGAGCACGTCTATCACTTTCTTGAATCTTTGGGAGAACATGAACATAACCATGTCGTCCGTCTCAAGGAATTCTCAAAGTCCTTGAAAGGAAGACCATACACCTGGTATAACAACGTCACACCAGGGACCATCAATAATTGGGGAGAAATGATTAACGCTTTCTACAAAAAATACTTCTTCGTGTCATAGCAAATCACTCTCTCTGATCTTGGAAGGATGTTTCAAAGGGTTGGTGAAAACCCCAACGACTTTGTAAAAAGATTCAGGGTCTAAGCCTTGGATTATCATGATCCAAACGTCACAGAGCAACAACTGGTGGAATTATACATCAATGGTATGCTCCCGATCTACAGAGCATTACTGGAGAATCTTTGATTCCAAACTTTCTCAGAACTCCACGAAGCCGCGAAGAGATCAGCAACCACTGCACCTGCTCTGTTGGAAAGAACAAAATCTACAAAGACTGAAGAATTGCGAGACACTTAAGGAAGAAGATCTGATCAACAAGAAGTACAACCTCCATCCTCCCACAAACACTGTTGCAGAAAGAGGCAAACGGGAAGCCAAACTACCGCGCAAGCATACCTCATCTCCTTCAAAAGTACAAAGCAAGAATAATCAAGATGCACAAGCTTCTGACCAACACACAAGAGTTATTGATCAAGAAGCACATGAGTTTCCTTTTCTATTGAAGAGGTGGTCGAACTCCTAGATGTCTGGATCCAAGATGGTGCAATCAAGTTGCCATATGTCCGGAAAGAACCAACTGAAGAAGACATGGAAAATCCTCGCTACTGCCGCTTCCACAGGAGTACACAAGAATCCTCTCCCAGTCAGAACCTTTGCACTCTTTGGAAAACCTATCAAAGAAGCAGTTCAAGATGAACATGAATTGCGTTATCTGTCGAAGGAACAAAGGATAGACATGTTCATAGTACTGAACCACATCGTGTCAAGAAGTCCATCTCGAAAATACTTCTTGAGACTCCAGCCACAGATCAAGAGATGTACGACTGGGGACTGCTTACCTCAGTCAATCTCAGAAGAAACGAATTTGGAAGAACGTTGATCTGACACCACCATCAACAACATTCCAGTGAAAACCATCGGATCCACATGCATTGCTCGGAAAGAAGATACTCATTCTCCATCTAAATCAGAGACCTTGAAGGAGCGCTCGGAAATACTCATGCCTGTATCACTCTCAAAGTGAACATAAGACCAACCTGGACAGAAACCAAGTTTCGCATAATCAGGAAGATCCAGGATATGAAATATCCTTTATATGAGCGTAGGTCCACACTGAAAAGATGGATACTTACGAAGCATCTTTGGTTACACATCTCTCCAACGAAGAAAGTTCTGATCCAGAAGGTTTGACAGAAATTCCATCATCAGAGTACTTTGAGGAATTTCAAACTTCGATGAGGTTGAAATAAGAACCTGCAAAAGATGCATAGATATTCGTCAAGAGGTTCCACACTCAGGCAAGTCTCATTCATTTCATGTCTATGTCATTTATTTCCTCAAATGCTATCGTAGCACGGGGACTCAATTCTGCTAGCAACTCTGCAAGATATTATGAGTGGTAGCTTCCCCGGATTAGTATTTTACCAAGTGGTTGAATATGACATTTCTCCGAATTGAGAATTGAAACATTCATTACTGAGATGATGTCCAAGCATGGAAAATAACACTTTGGGCGTTTTTCTAGAGCCTTGTAGGAGTTTCCATGTGTCCTAGAAAATCATAAAGCTCTGATGTCTTCACAAGTGTTGAATCCCACTACCGAAAAGAAAGGGATGCTGAATCAACAAAAGATACTCGGGGCCGAGACAATCAAGCCTAAGACATTCAAAGCTGGAAGGATATGACACTTCAACGCTAAAACATCTAAGAATTCTTCAAATTGTACTCCCAATCAAAGAGTACACCTTCGATAATGACGCCTCTGGCTTCAACATAAATACCTCGATGATGACATACTGATTCACCACCAGCGCAATTAAAATACAACTAAACTACAATCGCTGAGTCTTCACTATCTCCATGACAAGACTTCTGAAGCAGATGCAATATCATTCACCGATGGATGGCATGAATTCCTTCAACATATGCCAGGGACTTGATCTTGCTGGAGAAATCGATTTTATTTCAATAAATGTTATCCACATAAAAAGCAATTGCAACCTGATGTGATTCCATGAAACTTCATCAAAGGGATCTCTCTACATCATAAGCTCCTGCATGACCAAGAACTTCTTATCTTCACCGATCACACCCAGAATGAAGGCTGATGATGCAATTTTCCGCAACATCGTCGACTCACTGACGAATCCAGTTCACAGTAAAATCATATTGTTCATGAGAATTCATGTTGAACTCCTAGAACACCTTCATCTTAGAGATGATCAACACACCAAAAGGGTCACTGGATGGAGGAGCAACTACTATGTCTATAATCATGGTTCTATCCTTTTCGGTCTTCGGAGCAACTTCAACCGTGGTATCAGCATCAACAATAATATCTTAGGGAACACCATCCATGATCTCAACATCGACAAAGATCTCTAGAGCGTGATCATTCATGGTCTCAACACCAACAATGGTCTCAGGAGCAACATCCTCAGGGCTTCATCAACTAATCATTCTCTGAAGTGTTACACATGAAGCGGACTTCTATAAGAACCAATGATTCATATCAAGATGTGTAGACCTGATAACATGCTCATATGAAGTCTTCCCAAAGATGGCACGACTGGTGGGCATAATCCAAAGTCTTCTACAAGATGTTCTCGTCACCTCTACAGATGAGATACAACACACTTCAGGTCATGGGTTTACAAAACACGTGCCAATGGGTGAGGAATGTGACAGTACTTCCTCAACAAAAGATGTTCGCCTGTATCTCTTCAACAACATACCAAAAGGGAGCATTAATCGCACATACAAGCTGAAAGATATTTCCTTTACCGTCAGGTCTACGAAGCCTAAAATTTTTTTGCGGGATTACAAATTGCAAATGTGCACGCTTTGTTGGCGGACTTCTATAACTCCATATTGAGTGATTCTTCTATCATTTAATAACTCAGTCTCTTAGCTTTAAATTTGGGGTCAAGCATCGAATTCCAACTTCATGTGAGGTCTTTTCGCTAAGTCCTTCATCAAGGTACCTCCAGCTTCCTGGTTAGCTCGGCTACTTCATCTTCTTCAACATAGCATCACTAGTAGGGAAAGGAGCGTCACCCTTTTATGCTTTCTCGATAACTTCAATTCTTTCGCGGAGCCACTTCAGATTGAATCCAATTTCTTCAGCATTCTTCAATTTGTACTCCCAATCAAAGAATACATCTTGGGAAACAACAATTCTGGTTGTAATCCGAATATCATCTATAACACGCAAGATGGCCTCTACTTGTTTCGTCAAGAAATAACTACGCCCTGGATCCTGAGTAACAAAAATGTGTCCATACATTTCTCACAGTTTCTTGTATATAACAACATATCCGATGGGAACGCTAAAACCTCCAACAAGCTGGTGATATGGGAGTAACTCACTAAATTGAGGATCAAAGGAAATACATGCAGTAGGATACTCATGCACTATCATCTGGTTCTCAATTACTGGAGCAGTGTCAATGATCATAGATACAACTTCAATACCAAAGTTATGATCCCAAATAGAATTCCTTCAGTTTCTTCAATGATCATACATCAAACCCCGTCAACCACTATTGGTCTCATAAAAGGTCATCTGAAACACACAAATTTTAATACCAAAGTTATGATCCCTGTAGGACCAGAATATTGCCACTATATTATTCTTGCGAGAATTAACGACATTCCGACGAGTAATGCTGCGAGATTCTCTAACAACATACTGAAAGTGCTGAAGGACGATCTCATAAGTGACATAATGAATGATGACAGCCAAAACATGAGAAGAGCGTGATGATTCTGTGAGGATTAAAGTACCTGAGAGAGTGTATATTATAGTTGTTGCGAATATCTCGCGGGCTAGATCCGAAATTAAAGGACAGCTTAGCTGTCATCCACTATGTAACTACCTTATATATAGAGGACCAATAGATTTGAGAACGAGGAGATAATTTTTGAGTGATGAGAAAATCTTGAGGAGAGAGAAAACTTAGAGAAGGCGGTTGTATTCTTGATTTCTTATATTTCATGTAATTCTTTCTGGATCAAATTAATAAACAATATTGTTCTTTATCTTCAAATTATGTCTTAATCTTTATTAATTCTTACTAAGGGTGTAATGTAGGATTTCCTGCAACTACATTTTGGCGCCCAGAAACAGGGACTGAAAAAGTAAAGATTGACATTGTGGTTGGAAGAGATCAGGAGTAATTGGTGAAAGATTTTAAGTAATTTTCAGTAATACATTAAAGCTAATGGATAGAAGAAGAAGAAACACGTCAGAGCCACCAACGACCGTGAGAAGAAGTAAAAGACTTGCAGGAGAAGAGACAAATGAAATGGGAGAATCTTCAAGATTGAGGGAAAGAAGGCACAGAACAAAGAATGATGGAGAAAATTAGGTTCAACAGCCAAATCAGCAAACGCCAATACAAGATAGAGATATAGATTATGATAGAGTGAGTGTACATACTTGGCGATCGGATTCAGTGAAAGAAGCAGAACATCGACAATTAAGAAATGAAAGGCGGGAAGAAAGAAATCACGCAGTAGATGAACGATTAATTCGTGGACATGATGCAAATGAAACATTGGAGGAATTAAGACAAAGAGAACAAGAAGAAAGAAGGTTAGTGGCTGAAGAGCGTGTGAATCTAACAAGGAAAAATCATGAGTTAAGAATGGAGAATTTGAGTTTACAAAGAAGAATATCAAGAAGTACTGTAAGATCAAGTTCACAGTCGTTTAGAGAAGGCGTAAGGCGAAATTCTCCAATAAGGAATGTCGGTGAAAATATTCATGAAGAAATGCAGAATCCAAATGAGGAACAGTATTATGGAGGAGAGAAAATAGCAAATGATCGTTATGTTCCTCGCAATAACACTCCCGCAAGACATGATAATAGAAATCATGAGGGTGGAAATAACCAAGATGGAGAAGAAAATCAAGAATAAGAAAGAAGAATATTACATGAGCGAGAAATTCAAAGAAATCGAAGAATAATAGAGGAAGAAATTGGGAGACATTATGCTGAACAAGCACGTTTAGCTTGCGAGAGAGAGAGATTAAGAGAAGAAGTAGAAGAACAAGAATTTCAAGAAGCAATACGTCATAATAATCATGACAATCGAGAAAGGAGACGTGCAAGAAACCGTAATAATGATAATATCAATGAAGAATATGATAGAATACAAAGGAGAATATAAAGACAGCGAAGAGAGGTGGTGAGAAATGAAGAAAATGATAGAGAAGAAAATAGAAGGAACAATCAGTTGCGAGTTCAAGAGGAAGGTGAATGAGAAAACCGTAGAAGAAGGCAGAATGAAGACACTGAAGAAGAAGTAGAAAATCTCGCAAGACAAGAAAGACATGAGCGCAGAAGAAGGGAGGCTGCGTTGAAAAGACCAATGGAGCAAGATTCAGGTGGAAATGAGCAAATCCTGATATAACTGGCAGAAATGAGGGGAATATTAAATAGAAGAAGAGAAGGAGGCAGAAGACAACTTGATGAGGCCATTGAAGTAGCTGCGAAAACTCCATTTACTCAAGCAGTACAATTAGGTGGAATACCTCAAAAATGCAATTTGCCAGCGTTAACTAGTATTTTTGATGTAACTACATGTGATGTTCAGCATATCAAAGCCTATGTTAGATGTATGCTACAATGGGAAAACCATGGTGCTGCGCTGTGTAAATATTTCGCATCCAGCTTAACTGGTGAGGCATTAAAGTGGTTTGAGGGTTTACCCAAGAATACAATAACTTATTTCATTCATTTATAGACTACCTTCTTGGGAGCATACATAAGTAACAACTCTTCGCGACCTGGGATCGAAGATGTATTTGGGTTAAAACAGAGAGTTGGAGAGAGTTTGAAGCATTTGACATTAAGATGGAAAACTATGTGTAGCGAGATGGCTGGTAGAGTAGACAAGAGATATCTCATTTTATCTTTCATCAATGTTATGTTCACAACTAATCTGTTGTATATCCAAATTTTCAGAGTCAAAAATACAATCACAATGACTGAGCTGCGAGAATTACAAGAAGAGTATATTACACTGGAGGAGAAGCAAAGTGAGATGGAATCATATCCAATCGCGAACACTAGTTCAATAGCAGGAAATGGAAGTTTACTTCCTAAGATGATTAACACAGTGGCGAGTACCTCGCAACCACAATAAGAAAAGATGGTGACTGATAATCAGCAGAAATTAGTAGCTATGGGAAGTCGAGATCGAGAAGAACTTGAAAGAGAAAGGAGTTATTACAATCATGGTGGAAATAATGAAATCCAAAGACTTGATCAGCCTCAGGAAACTTATGGAGGACAAAGGAAAAATTATTCTAGGGGGCAAGGAAACCAGAGGATAATATGGGAAGAATTTAAAATGCCACCTCTAAATGCTAGTATTGATAAAATTTGGGAGGCTATTATTTTAATGGATAATATACCATCACCCTGGAATATGGGAAAAGTGCCACATCCGAATAACCGAAATCAAGAATTTTGCCCTTATCATCATTTCTATGGCCATTCAATAAATGATAGCAGAAATGTAAAGAGAATAATTTTGAGGATGATAGCAGGGAAAGTTGAATCATTTTCTGACAGGACATCCACAACCTCAGCAGCTACCACCAGCACCAGAAACTCGCAGAGTAAATATCGCAAAGGGAGCAGAAACATTTATCATCGAAGTGGGGTCTAAAGCAAAGAATCTATTTTGTAACTCCATTGTACATTCTTATAAAACAATAGAGGATTTCCATGATAATGTTCTAAGCAGAGTCTTTGCGAGAGACATGGATAGAAGATAGATAATGAACATTGCGAGAGTCTCGCCATTAGAGGAGTGGCAAAAGCAGATTATTTCTTTCACTGCACAAGAAGCACCAGAGCCGGGTAAAATGCATGATAATCTATTAGTAGTGAGATTATAAATAAATCCAAGGTACAAAGAAGAAGAAGAGGATGAAGAAGAAGATAAAGATGTTGAAACAAATGATTCATCGGCTATTGATAGAATTTTGATTGACACTGGAAGCTCAGTGGATATTTTATTTTATCACACTTATCGTACAATGGGAGGAAGAGATGAAGATTTGATCCCGTTAACATATAAAATTTATGGTTTTAACGGATCATCAAACAAACCCAAAGGGGAGGTTACCATGAAAATTCCATTAAAAGGGATATCTTCTAAAATTCAATTCTGCGTGGTTGATATAGAATCTTCTTACAATGCTTTGATTGGGTGACCTTGGTTACATAGGATACTAGGTGTGGCATCGACCTTTCACCAGTGCATTAAATTTCCCCATCCCCATGGTGTTGGAGTGATACAAGGAGATTAGACTGAAGGAAATAAATGTTACGAAATGGACATTGAATCCTGCGAGGAACAGAAACTGGAAAAACAACGTTACACAACAACAAAGAAGTGAAAGGTTAATGGTGGATGCGATAGAATGACGAGAATATGAAATGTTGTAAGATTTGTGTATGCAGAAATGAACTGACTGGCGAGAGTCTCGCAAATGCAGCAGAGAGTAGTAAGTAGAAAAGGTAAAAATCTCAGTTTGAGAATTTTAGAAAACGTATGGATAGTTTGTTGAAGAAAATTTTATTCATTTTCAAGATATGTACTTCTTGTTGAAAGAAAAAGATGACATTGAAATATCATATAAGAATTCAAATGCAAAAGCATAAGACATTGCGATATTCGCAAAAGAGACACAAGAATGGGACGAACCTTTATGGCGTACACCCTAGTTTGCGAATACAATTTCGCAAGAGTCAAATGTAAGACCTAAAGTACGTCATATTAGGGGGTATCTCTTTGCATGATTCAACGAAAGGTTATACCGCTGCTGGAACCTGAGTCATGGAGATTGGGGTTATAGAAAACCTATCCAGGAGAGGTAACTTGGATTTCCAATTATATAAGGTTATACCCTGGTTGGACGATTGAGAGTCTCTCCTAAGGAGTGAAGAGTATGACCAAGGCGCCGAGGTACATGGTTTATCCAAGGGTGCCCGGGGCGTATGAAACTACCCTGGCTATTCTTGGCAAGTCTTTGCTATGATGCATTCAGCCTGAAGAAAACCCCACTTAGGGTGCAATCTCGTAACTATAAGCCATATAGGCATAAAGCATAAGAGGCTGCGAAAACAACTGGTTGTTGCTAGGACTGGATGGGAGGAGCTAGTCTTGTATGGAAGAAGTACGTCTCCTTGAAGGGGAAACCAGGGGGAAGATAAAGGCGGCACCCTCCATTAGGGAGCTGATAAGTTTCTTAAGACGACAATGTCATGGGGCCTTATGATTCGCAAGAACATTTAGGCCTGTCATATTGTCACATGACAAATATTCTACAGAGGCAACAAGCCATGAGAAAAATTTAAGATGAGATCAATGGGTTTTTACATGAAAGTGTAAAGACGTCCTGCGATTTTATCGCAAGACGGCAATTTCATGGGGCTTTGTTCTCGCAAGGGAACTTAGACTTGTCATATTGTCGCAGAAAATTGAAAGAATCAAGTTAAGGCAAGATCGATGGGTTGTTACATGTAAATGTAAGGACGTCCTGCGATTTTGTCGCAAACATCAAACTTGGCGAGATAATACCTTTAATTAGGAAGGAAAAATAAGACCACATTAAGGATTATCAGAAAACACAGAATATCCGCGAGATTCTGGAAACAATTCTGGATGTTATTCTATAAATTCATCATATTGCAGATGAATAACAGAGGCAAGTATGGGAATGCATAAAATAATAACATTGTTATTCATCATTATATGATAAATTTGTGTAGGTAGTTAAAGATTGATGAATATATTAACCATATTGCAAAAAGAAATTGTTTTCTAATGTACACAGATAGAAGCAAGGGAAATTTATACACCAAGGAGTATTTAAAAAGGGAAAAATCTGCAAGAAAAAAGAGATAAGTTTACAAATTTTATAAAAAAAATACCAAAAAGAGGAAAACAAGACTACTTCAATTCATCGTCGTCTTCACCACATTTTTCTTGTTCTTCATCTTCATCATCATCTCCACTAAATTCTTCAGCTTCACTATCAGAGATAATTAGGTTGGGAGTGTTTGCTGGGATTTCTTCCATGAGAAAAGGATACAAAGAATGAGAAATATTATGAGCATCGCAGACCTTCTTGACGGAATTATTGCGAACGGCAACAAGAGCATTGTTAAAATTCGCAGTATAAATTTTTAGTTGCTCTTTCAACCTTGAACATTTTTCATTGCGAGAAGCAAGATCTTTCGCGAGCTTTTCTTTTTCAGTGTAATTGCAGGAAAACCTACAACACACCCCATATCAAATCTTGATAACAATTCCTAGATCTAAAATATAAAAATGGTGATAAAAATACTAAAATTATAAATAAACACCAAGATTTTTTACGTGGTTCGATCAATGTGATCTACATCCACGGATCTTCACTATAATAATTTGTAACTACATTAATTTACATTTACAATCTCCATCAATAGAGTTCTTGGAAGAGTTCTAGATCTAGTTTTGGGGAAGAAGATGATAAAGAAATTACATTTTCTCTCTCTAAAAATCTCTCTCTGCAAAAGAACTTTCTCTCTCTTCCTAAAATTATCTCTCTCTTTCTCTCTCCTGCTCCTTCTTTATATAGGTAGTTACATAGTGGATGACAGCTCATTTACATCTAAGCTTTCCCTTAATTTTGGATCTGAGTTTTGCGGTAATATCTTTCGCAAGCTTTCTTCATTTCTCTCGAGCTCCGCTTCATTTCTCTCAAGTTTCTCCATGTCTCGCAGGATTTTTCCCTCTTACTACATTTATTGCGAAAATCTTCTCGTCTTTCTTCATGTTTTGTTTGCCGTTCTTTGTTGCGTCGTTTTTGTAATCAATCTGCGACACTTGCTATCTGTGGTAGAAGTTTTCGCAAGAGCGTTGTTGTTGCGAGATTCTGCTCCTACATTTTGCCTTTTTTTTTCTTAATATTGCTTGAAGAGCAATTTTTAAGAAAAAAATCTGTTGTTGTAGTTGTCTCTGATCTTTGTTGATGAAAAAACAAGCGAAAGAATACCAAACTTAAAAAGTATAGACTTGCCTCTATTCTTTTACGAAGTTCTGAAGCTTTGAGAAATAATTAGAAGTATCATCTTTTGAAGTATGCGAAGTATGAAGTACTCAATCCTCGAAATATAAGAAGTATCTGTCCTTGAATAAGAAATATTGCCTCTATTCATGCGAAATTACCCATTTTGGAAATGATTCTTACTGAGAAGATAAAGAACATAAAATATTTTCTTAGTAACCCCTAGCTGCCTCTATTTTTTATCTATGAAGGAGAATCCTTGACAAAATGTTGAATGATTAAATTGTTTCTTTATTCTTATCTTGCCTCTGCCTCAAGTGGTAACCACTTTAAGAAAATAATCACATTATGCGAAATAATCACAATTCCTGCGAAATTCTGGATATATCTTCGAGTTTATGAATGAGTCTGCGTGATTATGAATAACCCTGCTAATTTCTAAATATTTCTGTGAATTTTTGAACATTTCTGCGAATTATGAATAGTGCTCAAATAGTACTACGAATTATGAATAGTCATGCGAATAGTGCCGCGAATTATGAATAGTGTCTCAAATAGTGCTGCGAATTATGAATAGTAATTTCCATTCTATGCATTCCCATACTTGCCTCTTGTTATTGATCTGCAATATGATAAATGAAATAAGACTAATATAAAGTCGTTAGCAATCTGTTATACGCTTGTAGGTATAACCTCTCTTGTGGTCTTATTTTGCCTTCCTAGTTAAAGGTCTTATTATGCCACTTGTTTGCGAAAAGATCGCATGACATCCTTACTTTTACACGTAATAATCCATTGATCTTGCATTATCATTTATTTTAATCTCTGCGACAATATGATAAGTCTAAGCCATCTTGTGAGATTAATCTCTCTTTGCTTTTTAAGACTTATGACATTGCCGTCTTTGCGATTTATATCCTCTTATCATTGATTTCATTTATCTCATCTTTTGATCTTATCGCAAAAACCCATTGATCTCATCTTAACATTTCTCTTTAGGCTTTTTGGCCTGTCACGCGGAAATATGACGGGCCTGAATATTCTTGCGAATATAAAGTCCCATAACATTGCTGTCTATGTCACGCGACAATATGACGGGCCTAAATATTCTTGCGAATATAAAGTCCCATGACATTGCCGTCTTTTTTGATACACAGCTCCCTAATGGAGGGTATCGCCCTTATCTCTCCCCCTGGTTTCCCCTTCAAGGAGACGTACTTCTGCCATACAAGACTAGCTCCTCCCATCCGGTTCTAGAAACAACCAGTTGTTTTCGTAGGCTCTTATCCTTTATGCCTATATGGCTTATAGTTACGAGACTACACCCTAGTGGGGTTTTCTTCGGGCCGAACACATTGTAATCCAAGACTTTCCATGGATGTCCAGGGTAGGTTCATCCTTCCCGGGCACCCAAAGCTCAACCGTGTACCTCGGCACCTTGATCATACTTTGCATTCCTTAGGAGAAACTCTCGGGCGCCCAACCAGGGTATAACCTTATAAAGCTGGGAATCCAAGTTATCTCTCCTGGATGGACTTTCTATAATTCCAAATCTCCATGACTAGGTTCCAGCAGCAGTATAGCCTTTCCCATAGTCATGCAAATAGATACCCCCCTTATGACGCACTTTAAGGACATTGCCTCTTACAGAATAGAATCCGCGAACTAGGGTGTACGCCATAAAGGTTCGTCCCATTCTTATGTGTTTTTAGGCGATTTGCGCCCGTCTTATGCATTTGCATTTCTCTCTTGCGAAATTTTATTCGCATTTCTTCATTCTTTCTTTCATTTCTGTCATTTCTTCTTTCATTCTCATAATATCATTTTTGAAGTAAATTCTCTGTAAAATATTTTGAAATCTTAGAAATCTTCTTTGAAATCTTGCGATTATATCGCGTCTTTAAATCAAAAATGTTTTATAGAAATATATAAATTTATTTATTTTTATTTTTTTGTAACTTTGAAATCTTTGAAAATTTTTGAGATCTTTAAATTTTTGCGATGAATTCTTTTTTTGAATCTTGCGATTGTATCGCAATATAAAAAATCTTTGAAATGTTTTGAAATCTTAGAAAGTTTAGAAATCTTGCGATTATATATCGCTTTTGAAAAATAAAATCAAAAATATTTCTCACAAAAATCATAGATAAAATATTCAAGGAAATGGTACTTATCTTTTGCGGCTTGTTGTTGTCTCTTGGGAAGTATATGATTTGCTTGAAAATTGAGAAGAAATGAGAAATGAAGTCTTGCAAAATTAACTCTTGATCTACCTCTTGTATAATGTTGCGTCATACCAACTGTTCCAACCATTTCTTGCGAAATATGTCTGTGAAATAATCTCATATTTTCTTCTTGCGAAATAACCAAAGATGTTGTGAAGTAAACATTTGCACGAAGTAAACAAACATCTGCGAAGTGTTCATGCTGTGAACATTCGTAAGGTAAACATTCGTAAGATATTTGCGAAGGGCACTCGTGCTGAAACTCTCAGATCTTCATCCACATAATAATGCTGCGAACAATTAACGACCCATCTCATGCGAACAATTTGAAGCAGTTACCCTTCTCATGCGTAGGGAACAACAAATAAAAGATATAAAAAGTACGAGCATGGTGAGATTCGAACATGCGAACTAAAGCTTGTTCTCTGCACCCTTTTCCATATGTGCGTCCTTGTCTGTGCGAAAGAAATGCATATTTCCACTCTATTTTTCTTTCTTTCTTTTCAATAGTTCCAAAAAGTGTGAAAAATATTGAGCTTTGCGAGAATTGATCACACGAACTCTAACCCATACTCCTAATCCCTGACCATCTGTGCCAGTTTCTGTTTGTGTTAGTGGGGTGTAATTCTCTCAAGTTATTCATTTGTCCTCATCCCTGGTATAGTTATTATCTTCATCTTCATCCCTCTAACTGATGCGTTTTGAATCCTTTGCTTAGTTGAGTGTATTGAGACTCTCTTACTTCTGTAGCTTGATCGTTGGATTTTTTTTAAGAATTTATTCATCAATGTGAATATTTGGTATTTGATTCTCCATCGAAACTCCGGAATCATGGTAACTTGAGGCGCTGCTGTTCGTAGCTGGATCTTTTGATCATTGTGTATCTTACACTCTGATTAGTTGTATATGTATTTGAAATGTATGCCATAGCCTTTGAATGCGCATGATGTTCTTTACTTCGCAGTATATCTTCTCATTATTCTCCATGAACAGCTTTATACTGTGCGTTTTCTTCGCAACATTCCTTTTTCTTCATATTTTCTCTGTATGTATACTGGTTGGTGCACGTCACCAGTCCATACACAAATTCTTTTCTTTACTTTTCTCCATTTTGCATTGTTGCTTGCGTCTCTTGAATTGATTTATCATCATTAGAATGGTTGTTTAACTTCGCAGGGATCATTAACTTCGCAAGTTCTTAATTCTGCGAACTGATAACGAGGTTGATGGTGAGCTTCATCTGTTGCTTGACCAGGTGTGATTAATTTGCAAGTTTTCCTAGCTGTCTCAAATATTGGCTTTTCTTCATTGGACTACTATATCTTTTCCTTCTCCCACTTGATGCACCTGTGGTGCGTTACAGAACCCTAATGAGTGCTCTTAACTCAATCTAGTTTACGTTTGTAAGTTGGTATTTTTCGCGAGTTGACTTCAGCTAATTAGTTTGGTCTCTTCCCACTCTCTCTCTAGAAATTTTGCATGACGTTTGAGTTGAAACTTTAATTTGATAACTTCTCCTTTTCTCCCATGAGGTATTTTAATTTTGAATATCTCCCAGACTTATTCTACTTTCTCTAATTATTTGTGTCTCCTCCATGTTTTTACTGGCGAGTAGTATCTCCAAGTCCATTCCTTTCTCTTCGCAGAAATATTTGCTAATCTGTGATGTAGATTTACCGCTAACGAACTGGATGTGCTGAAGGTTTGGAGTCATTTTACGTTTGATTCCTCCCCTGCATTACTTCGCAAGTTGCTTTATTTTACTGGATTAGATTCTTTTTTATTAACTGGATATACCTCCTCGTCATAGGTTGGTTTGCTGGATTATTGCATTTCTTGAACTACTCTTGGTACTTTCTTTTCTTTCATCATTCTTCACTGATATTTGATTCTCTGCAACTTCTTCCTTCATCTTGTAATCAATGACACATCAGCTCTTTCTCTTCAAATCTCTCAACCTTCGCAGATGCTTTTTTGTAAATTTTCTAATTATTCGTGTGGATTTGTTCGATTTCATCTTGGTTGTTGATATTTTCTCAGAATCAAACTCCGCTTCTGCTGATGTAGAGAGTCGTCCTTTTGACATAATTTTGCGTCATCAAAATTTCCTCTTGGTTGCTGATGTAGACACAACTTCTCCAGTAGATAATTTCCTCTCAAATTTTTAGATCTCACGAATTTAAACTCTCCCGTAGCAATTTTTTTTTTTTTAATCTTCTTTAATTTACCAAATAGCAGTCCCTATTTCTAGCGCCAAAATGTAATTGCAGGAAAACCTACAACACACCCCATATCAAATCTTGATAACAATTCCTAGATCTAAAATATAAAAATGGTGATAAAAATACTAAAATTATAAATAAACACCAAGATTTTTTACGTGGTTCGATCAATATGATCTACATCCACGGATCTTCACTATAATAATTTGTAACTACATTAATTTACATTTACAATCTCCATTAATAGAGTTCTTGGAAGAGTTCTAGATCTAGTTTTGGGGAAGAAGATGATAAAGAAATTATATTTTCTCTCTCTAAAAATCTCTCTCTGCAAAAGAAAGTTCTCTCTCTTCCTAAAATTATCTCTCTCTTTCTCTCTCCTTCTCTCTTCTTTATATAGGTAGTTACATAGTGGATGACAGCTCATTTACAGCTAAGCTTTCCCTTAATTTCGGATCTGAGTTCTGCGGTAATATCTTTCGCAAGCTTTCTTCATTTCATTCGAGCTCCGCTTCATTTCTCTCAAGTTTCTCCATGTATCGCAGGATTTTTCCCTCTTACTACATTTCTTGCGAGCTTTCTCTATAAAATCTTCTCGTCTTTCTTCATGTTTTGTTTTCCGTGCTTTGTTGCGTCGTTTTTGTAATCAATCTGCGACACTTGCTATCTATGGTAGAAGTTTTCGTAAGAGTGTTGTTGTTGCGAGATTCTGCTCCTACATTCAGCATCAAGTTCTTTAACTCTTGTAGAATTTCTTTTCTCGGATTCTGCGAGTATATAACAACATATCAGAGATTTGATAGAAATATATAAGAGACAAAAAGATATTAAGAAGGAATAGTAAACAACCTTCCCCTTCAGTAATCATATCTTTAATCAAAGCTGCTTGTTCAACATGAAGACTAACATCTACACCAAGATTATTCCTAGCATTATCAAGAACTCTCGCAGCCCAAGCAAATTCATCATCATCATTAATAAGAAGACGGGAACAGATTTGGTTTTCTCTTTTAACAAGATCATCTCTCTCGCAGATAAGTTTATCTCTGTGAATTTGGAATTCAATAAGGGTTTTATGAAAATCAGCTAAGGTTTGTGCCCCCTGTCTAGATATGCGATCTCTTTCATTTATAAGATCACTTTTTTGGGCTCTTAGAATCCTGATTTCTTCTTTAGAATTAAGATATTGACGCTTGGATGCATTGGCCGCTTTCAATCTAGATCTATGATCAATTTCTAAAAGGTGAAATTTGGATCTAAGATCATCTACAGAAAGATAGTTAATCTGTTCATTTGAATAACTAACTAAGGATTCATTAAGGAGATTGAGAAGTGTATCATCATCTATTGGGTTTGGAAAAGAACGAAGGAATACAGCTTCGTCAAAAAGGCCATAAACATCTGCGAGGAAGAATAATAAGAACAAAATGCAAAGGAATAAAGGTTAAGAAGAAAGAGAAAGATTTCTTACCATAAAGATGATCATTCACAGCTTGGAGGCTGGCGACCGTTTCTCGCGAGAAGGTTAGATCAGTTTCCAACTGCTTGATTTTTTCTTGAAGGTAAATTGACCCAGATTCAAATTTCCCGCGAAGAATAGCAGACTCAGATTCCAAATCTACATTCTTCTTACGAAGAACGACATTCTTCTCGCGAAAATATGCACACCTCCTCTCCAAGTTTGAGGCAGCGGCGAAAGAAGCTCTACCAGTCTACGAAGAAATTGTTAGGTTTATCAAAACAAACTTAATCAGAATTTTGGAATAAAAGAAAGAAGTGAAGGAATAAAAATATATCAAAATACTGAGAGAATTCAGAAGACTGGGAGACATTGATCTGGATATTCCTTCAAGAGAGTCATTGTCAACTAATAGGGTAGCATCGCAAATCTTTGCGAGAGCTAAGCACGTTTCATTAACAACTTCATCTCCAAAGTCATGAGGAATGCCGCGAGGATTACCAAAAATATTGTTAGGACCCAGGTTAGTTAGGTTTAAATTTGATTTGAATAATTGTTAAGGGCTGACCCTAGGTTATTAGCGCCCATTTGTTGTTAAGTTGTACGGTCATTGTCTATGCTTGTGCGTGTCACACGAGTGGTCTTGTGAGTATTCTTATACTCATTCAAGTTGTAAGGATAGACATGAAAAATTAATCAGAAAAGTATCTTTTCTCTCTAAGAAATTCTGTTCTCCCCAATCCATCTCCATCCTTAGAGATCAAGAGCTGTTTCTGTGTTAATTTGTAAGGCAAGTTCTTACAATTGGTATCAGAGCACTCGATTCCTGTGTGACCGAGTGACAATGATAATCAACAAAGTTGAGTTTGAAGCTAAAGTGAAAAACTCAATTGCCGAATCGATGATTGGATTTGAAGCTGTAGTTAAGAATTCATTTGCTGATTTGATGGTTGCGTTGGAGGCTGTAACTACTGAGTGAAGAAAAGTGGATGATTGTGTAAACAAGATGAAAGCAGATGAATATTCACTCAAACTCTCATCTGAAGCTGTCGAATCAGAATCAGTGAGTGATTTTACTCTCCATTCTTCAACTCCTGTAGATTCAAATATAAAAGATGAAGGAAATTGTAAATCTACAACCAAAACTCAAATCTCTCATATGGATGAAGCTATTTTTGAAGTTGAAGTTCATAAATACCATGGTGATTCAACGAATCTAGATTATCAGGAAGGCAAACCTTTCATTTATACGCATCAATTTCTTAATGTTTTTGTTGAATCTCAAGGTACAGAAATTAGGGTTCATCAACATAGTAATTACAAAACCTGGAGTCTTCTTTCTAGTGAAGAATTTCGGCAGTTTGATGATTGGAAGTTCATCACTAATGATACTATTAATCAGTTTACTTCTTAAGTATTCAAAATTATCAAGGTATTTTCCGTCCTACAAATAATTCGTATTACTTCTGTGATTGAGATTTCGTCTAATTCTGAGTATGGTCGAATGCTTTTTTATCGTGGAAAAGGCGTTGAAGCTATTATAAGGTATTCTTATTATGTTCAAAGTAAATTTGAGTTCAATGGAAAATCTGTTTATGAGCTTATTTTTCAACCTGGGTACCAATTGGATTCCAGGCTTATGAATTTAGTAGTGTTTATATTGGTTAGAGAAGGTGACAGTTGGTACCGCAGGAATCTGTTTGTGAGAATCTCACACGGAAACAATATCACCGGTTATGCCTGTGATTGTATTTTTCTTGATCCAGGAATAATTGAACTGGGTATGTTCATATGCTTGCAAATAGTGGAGACTGTTTAGATAGTAACCTGGATTTTTCTCAAAGTGTTTTTGATCGAGGAAAACTGTTTGAAGTGATTAGGAGGAACTCTTATTACATTAGTAGAGGTTTTAAATTCTCTTCTGATATACTTACTTCCCATCTGACTATATTAAATAAGTCGATTTCAATACATAAGTATAACCTAAAAATTGTTCATGAGCTTATTTTAGAGCAGGAGTATCATTTAGATTGGTTGTATGCGAAGTCGAAAGTGTTTATGTTGGGTAGAAATGGGAACAGACATGAGGCTAGCCATCTGTGTGATGAAATGCTGCTGACAAATATCAACAGCCTTATGTTTCTTGTGTTGAAGGTGCTAGTACTCTTAGAACTCAATCTGTTGGGTTCCTGGTCAGAAATTGCTTTCACTTTGTTCATTACTGGCTCTGTGAGTGGTATAAATAATATTTGGATTTTTATTGAACCATCTAGAGCATCTAGATGTATGAGTGTTGGTGATGGATGGATTGTTGGTTGGAAAGAATTTCTAGTGAGGATAGTGGGAATCAAGGGAGTGGTTTGTACTTGTACTCATCTAGAGTTTTCTCCTAAGGATAAACAGATACTCCAGTCGACAGGGAATAGCAAGTCAGGTATTGAATGGAGTTTACGTGGCCAGGAATCCTTTGAAAGGGTAATGGGAATCAAAAAGATGCATGTAAAGACAAATTTTAATGGCTTAAAATGGGTTTTCATGCTAATACTTGGATCACCAAGCTTTATAAATTATGGCAGTGGTGCTTTTATATTCAACAGAGACGTCGTAAAAGCTGAGACATTGAATGTTGGTGGTGCTCTACTTTCTACTGACAGGTTTCAAGATAATATTGAAATAAGAAGGGTTATATATGCGATTGCAATAGTTATGAGAGCTCCGTATAAAGAAGACTATACCATTAAATTGCAATTGAGATGTGGTTTACTTGTTCAGCGTACGCTTATTTTGGTTAATGCTCGACATCTAGCACACTGGTGGAAGGACAAGATGCATTCTGGCAGGATTATGTCATATAATGTTGGGAAAAGATGGATTATGTCAAGGTATGTTTCTGAATTTGAGCTCTTCCAAAGGCATGAGTGGAAACAATTGTACTGGATTATAAGGAGAAAGAGCTTTAATTCGTACCTTATAGTGGCAGCTGGATATTTTATTGGGACTACTCGACATCTTTTAAAGCAACTGCCAACCTACAGATCTGATGGCTCAATAAAACTAGAGGAAGATGAGGCTCTCAACTACAAGGATGTGATACAGAGTTTGCAAAAGGTATGGATAATTCTTGTGACTATTGTTGATGGTGGTTTTTAAACAAAGGGTAAAATTGTAAAACCCCAAATAACCTAATGTCACCGGTGACACATTTATTAGGACATTTAATGCATATAGTCAGTAATTAATGGGGGGTATTTTTAAAATTAGGGTTACAACGAACAAAACCCTAATCACCTCCGTGCCATTGGCAAATCATGCCAGCCACACCTAGCCCAAGCTATCCACGCCATGCCAAACGCACTCTGCCTTGGACCTAGCTATGCTAGTCACACCAAACGTGCCAAAGAATTCTAACCATGCTAGCCGCACCTCCGTGCCAATGGCAAATCATGCCAGCCACACCTAGCCCAAGCTAGCCACGCCATTCCAAACGCACTCTGCCTTGGCCCTAGCTATGCTAGTCACACCAAACGCGCCAAAGCATGCTAACCATGCTAGCCGCACCTCCGTTCCAATGGAAAATCATGCCAGCCACACCTAGCCCAAGCTAGCCGCGCCATGCTAAACGCACTCTACATTGGACCTAGGTATGCTAGTCACACCGAACGCGCCAAAGCATGCTAACCATGCTAGCCGCACCTCCGTTCCAATGGCAAATCATTCCAGCCACACCTAGCCCAAGCTAGCCGCGCTATGCTAAACGCACTCTGCCTTGGCCCTATCTATGTTAGTCACACCGAACGCGCCAAAGCATGATAACCATGCTAGCCTCACCTCCGTGCCAATGGCAAATCATGCCAGCCACACCTAGCTCAAGCTAGACGCGCCATGCCGAACACACTCTGCCTTGGTCCTAGCTACGCTGGTCACGCCAAGCCAAACACCCTTACCTTGGCCCTAGCCACGCCATGCCAAAGTAGCGCCCGCACCTAGGCTTGCAAACCGTGCAACCTAGGTCAAATTGGTCATGCATGCCATTGGCACATGCCAACATGCTCGCTGGTAGTTTTCCTTACCAAACCGTGGCCCTAATGGCCGAGCATGCCATTGGCACATGCCAACATGCTCACCGTGGACATAATGGCCGAGCATACCATTCGCACATGCCAACATGCTCGCTGGTAGCTTTCCTTACCAAACCGTGGCCCTAATGGCCGAGCATGCCATTGGCACATGCCAACATGCTCGCTGGTAGCTTTCCTTAACAAACCGTGGCCCTAATGGCCGAGCATGCCATTGACACATGCCAACATGCTCGCTGGTAGCTTTCCTTACAAAACCGTGGCCCTAATGGCCGAGCATGCCATTGGGACATGCCAACATACTCGCTGGTAGCTTTCCTTACCAAACCGTGGCCCTAATGGCCGAGCATTCCATTGGCACATGCCAACACGCTCGCTGGTAGCTTTTCTTACCAGGACATGATCCAAGTTGGCCACGCATGCCATTGGCACATGCCAAAACCCACGATGGTAGCCTAACTTGCAAACCGTACAACCTACCACCAAGGCATTCCTCACATGCCATTGGCACATGCGACACACGCCACTAGCAGCTCTGGCACTGCCAATTACACTCAATGTACAACCTACCACCAAGGCATTCCACACATGCCACACATGCCACTAGTAGCTCTGGAACTTCCACTTGCTCTCGAGGTGCAACCCGCAGCAAAGGAATTCCGTACATGCCATTGGCACATGCCACACGCGCCCCTAGAAGCGCCACTTGCACTCAAGGTGCGACCAACACTCGAGACATCAACACAAACTGGGGGATGCTTTCTTGGGGTTTTGGTTTGGCGGTCACAACGTTTAGCGTACACTACGCTCGCAATAAGAACGGCGTGAAAAGGAATAAAGCGGTCAATTAAATAAGGCAGTAATGGTGAAAAACGTTTTCACCATAAACATCTGCGGTTACCACCTCCTTTATTTAATCCGCAACTTTACTCTATTCCTTAATGAGGCCAGGATACGTTCGATCTCACTTGTATAAATAGGTCTCACCTATTTCTACCAGAAAACAAGTATTGGTCAGGAAAAAGACAACACTATTAGATAGCCACTTTGCAAGCTCTCTAAAAACCTTCCATCACTAGCAAGCTTCCTAAGCTTCTACTTTTCTGATACAAGTCGAGATACTACCTTTCCATAACTCTCTGGTCTCAAAACCCTTCTTCGCTATCCTCCTCAAATCAACCCTTCTCATCCACTTTGTGACCGAAGCAAGTCTGGAACGACCATTTCTTGGTTTAGGCCGGACTTGTACAGATTGATCTCTCGAACCTAAAAGTTCTCAACGTGTAACACATTTGTTTAGGGTTTGAACCAATTTCTCACTCACCTACCGAATTTACCGAAATCGGCAGAAACGATTTTTACCCATAAACAATTGGCGACCACGGCGGGAGGATTGATCTATCGGCTACAATGTCAGACTGTCGATCTTGTTCTTTGACCCAGATGTCAAGATGGTAGGGGAAGGCGAATCAATCCGAATCAACTGCCAGATGACCCGGTTACCAGTTGTAAAAACTACACCAAAAAACCGGGGACTCGCTGAAGATGCTACCAGCGATTGGGGACTTGCTGGCGATGCTACTAGCAAAGCCGCCTTTTTACATAGAGAGGGGCGTGTTCGCAAAAACCTATGAAGTGAGTAAATTTAGACTTGGCAAGATATGCGATCTATTTTTAGGTTCTTAATAAAACCTGTCATACTACTGCGTCTTGTGCCTATTGCTAGCACACACATTCATAAAAGCAATATTCCTTTCACAAAACATAATCAGAGTTATACTATCAAAACCATTCATCCCAGAAACAATACAATATCCTCAAAAGCTACCAGCTGTCTATCAAAACCGGTCGAACTTTGAACTAGACATCCGGTATGTTTTTCAAAAAAAGAACCTAAATAAAAGTTTAACAGAGAAACATTCAAGGAAAATCATCCAACAGAGGTATGCTTTTCTTGGAGAAATTCAACTTTGCATCTTCAAGAGCTGCTCTCTTCATAATCAACATCTTGGAAAGTTTTTCGAGTTCTACCTCCTGTCGTGCAATCTCCTCTGCAGAAAGGTTTTCGACTGCTGTATCTTTCGACTTCTGGATCTCAGCAAGGCCTTCGACAAACCACGAAGCATTGAACTCATTTTCTACACACACGTCGTGATGGTGCTCCCAGTTGGCAATAACGTCTTCAGAAACGGTGTGGCCAGTCACCTCACGCATGTCCTCGATGGAAGATAAAGCCTCTTCCACATGCTTAACCAGCGCAAATAGAATAGTGATATTCTTGGTTATGTCCATATGTCCATACTTCTCCCAGATTCTGGTGTACAACGCATCATACTTATCCATCACGCTGAAACCGCCAACCAACACATGACCTAAATAAGGAACCGAGTACGGGGGATCGAAAATGGCGCCTGCAACTGGCCTCACGACTAGCAAAGGGTCTTTTTCCATGTCTACGACAGCAACCGTCAGGGAATCATCCACCGTCTGAACCACATCGGTGCCCGAAAATTGGCTAACTCTCATCTCCAAGTCACCAACGGTGGTCACCAAGGGCAAGTTTTCGTGTGGCTCCACCCAGAATCGTCCTACGAACCGGATTCCCCCTGCGAACTTGAGTTAGGCATTTTCCGAAAGAAGAAACGGAAGAAGAATGAAAAGAAGCACGAAACTCACCTAACCACTTCCCGAAAAATAACCAGTGCTGCTAGAGGAATCACTCTCACTTGTCGAACTTTCTCCTTTCTCTGACTCATCACCACTATGATAAGGCTCAGTACCGCCGGAATTCTTCGAAGAAATTGCCGTCTCCTGGCAACGTGCAAGGGAAGCGAAAGCATTAACACTACCGAAACCCTGGAATAAACAAGACATATCTTTTCAGCAGAAATTCACTTGTTTTGAGACAAACCAACAAGGAGGCGACACATACCTGGTTGTTGGAAGAACTAAAAGACACAAGATATGCGGGAGGATCTTTTGAAATCGCCCGGAACCCACCAGCACGATTCTTCGTTCGATGTTCCTTTTCCTGTGGACTTTCCGAGTTTCCAGGAAACTTTCGCTTGGGATCTCTCAACATTGGATACTTCTTCAAAATTGCTGGGGATGGTTTACAATGAACATTCTGTACCATGTTATTTACAAAATCTTGGATCATAATGAACTCATCGTACCAGAACTCATTATATCCAAAGGTCGTCGAAGTTACTCTTCTCGTTTGAAAGAAGGGAAGGCGGATACCCGGCTCAAGGGCGCTGGCATTGAGGGTGGCATGCAATGAATCCTTAGGAACCACCATATGGTAAGCAAGAGGAACCCCTTGATCGAAGCCCAAGTGATGAGCAGCACGGTTAATATTGTAAGAAGCTATTCGGAAAGACCCCATGAAGAAAGACGACATATAGCCGGGCATGCAGCTTTGAATAAAAAAGTTTTCACCAACACTCAAGTTGCCGTCAGAAGACAAAGACATGATCGGAGCAGAAGCAAAGGTGTCAATTTGAGTCACTGACTTATGAACCGGCTCCCATGGGCGAAAACTGATTTCATGCGACTTATCGAGAAGACTAACCAAGATCATGCCAACTCTTGGGCGCATGTTCACCCATCGAAGAATTCGGGAGCCTCCCCAACTCGCGGGAATCGAAGGCAACGGTTTTGGAGCATACTTCTCAAAGTGCTCCCATAACCAGGCTTGCATAAAAGCAACGTGCACATATGAATCCACTTTCATGAAACCATTCGAAACTCGCATGTTCGCAACTAGGTGATCCAGATGCACATATAGGGAACCAAGGAATAGATTGCCAATGGGAAGAACTTCACCTTTTGTTAACTTCAAAACAATTACTAGCAACTATGGTCTTATTTCCTTCTTGCCAGAACCATCATCAAAAATGTCTCTAGACAACCAGAGAGCCAAAAATGCCGCAACATGAAGATCACTGCTTTTGTGTTTAGGTTCCATCTCGTCCGGAAACCATTGAGATATCCACCAGCTGTAAAAGCACCTTTCATCCTCTTTTCGAACAAAATCCTTCGACTTCGCAGTGGAGTCTTTTCGAGCGAAATTTCCTAACTTAGCGGCAAGGTCATCCCGCATCTTCTCCTCACCTTCATACAATCGGATATTGAGATTCCCGGTTACCAGAATATTCATCAAGAGAGCCACACTCTCCAAGGAGAAAGTTATTTCACCCCATCTACATATGATCGTATGGGTGTCCGCACACCATCTGGAGATGAAAGCAACCAAGCCCGGGATATCCTTCCTAATATGGAGATTTACCAAAGCTTTGACAGCATCAATAATATTTGCCCGAGTCAAGTTGGTATTTATGTGCTCCTTACTCACCATGAACTCAACCCATCTATCAAAAGAACGCAATGGTCTTTGACACATCCTGAAATCAATGTTGGAAGAAGAATATACCCCTTTGTGAAGACAGAACCGTACGGTGTTCTCTGGGCGAACCGAACGTGTCTTATTTTCATCTTCACCACCGGTTAAAAAAATTGGCACGAAACCTGGGTGATTCTTCCGAACAAGGGCGAGGGGTTTGGCAAAGAATTCATCATCCGTGTTTGGTTTGGAACTATGAACATCCTTCGATAAGGCGAAATTTTGTTCAGGTAACATCTTGTCAGACTACTTCATAACAAATCGACAGCTAGATATCTGCACGCAACAAAACAGACGAAGTTAGATCCCTGAAGCATGGAAGAACAATATTTTCTACGGTTTCAAAATACGTATTCAACATTCTTCTCCGGGTTCATGGGATATTTTCTATGGATTCAAATAGTATATTTTCTCGAAATGGATTCAAATAGCATATATGCGGATAGTGTGTCTGGTTCGAAATGGATGAGCAAGATTTCTTCTTCAAGATTAACATGAAGCATATACGCAGTGTTTCCTACAGCAACATTATCTACGGATTCAAGCACATATACGGCATTCTTCTTCGGGATTCAAATACAATATTCTTCTTTGGGATTCATATACAGTATATTTTCTGGGTTCAAGAGCATATACGGTATCCTTTCCCGGGTTCAAAATTATATGCGCAGTATATTTTCTGGGTTCAAGGGAATATACAACAATATTTTCTACAAGAAGCATGCCAAAAAATCATATGCGCAAAATCAGTGCAAGGATTGTGAAAGAAAAACGCATGCTGTTAGGGTTTGCACCTACATGAAAAGGGAAATAAGAGAAGCATTGGAGAACATACCTGGAAGCCGGTTTTTTCTTTGTAACTCTGCCGCTAGTGTGAAAGGATGAAAAAACAAAGCACAAAATAAAAGAGGAGACCTTCATATATATAGGCGGGCGTGAATTTTTTTTCAATGAGGAAGGATTTCCCTTTCTTGAAGCCGCGTGTGTAAAAGACGGGCCCACAAAGGAGACCAACTTCCAATGCCGCTCAACCTGGCACCAAGCATGCTTCCCCACCTTGCGCCGGTCTCGTCGGCTAACATGCTCAGTTTCCCAACTCACGTCAACTTCTCAATGCCGCCCAGCTTCCCGTCTCTCAATGACACTGACTTCCCAATTGTGCCAGCCTCCCGAGTTGTGAAAACTGCCAGAGGCAAGGGTTCCAAATCCTATTTATAAAATGGTCAGACAAGCCTCCTAAATTCTCTTTATGATTTGTTGATAATTTGTCACCATCTTATGCTTACCTCGCAACAAATCTCTTGTTCCGAGCTAAGTAGGGGACTTAATGTTGATGGTGGTTTTTAAACAAAAGGTAAAATTATAAAACCCAAAATAACCTAATGTCACCGGTGATACATTTATTAGGACATTTAATGCATATAGTCAGTAATTAATGGGGAGTATTTTTTCAAATTAGGGTTACAAACGAACAAAACTCTAATCACCTTCGTGCCAATGGAAAATCATGCCAGCCACACCTAGCCTAAGCTAGCCGCGCCATGCCAAACACACTCTGCCTTCGCCCTAGCTATGCTAGTCACACCAAATGCTCCAAAGCATGCTAACCCTGCTAGACGCACCTCCGTTCCAATGGAAAATCATGCCAGCCACACCTAGCCCAAGCTAGTCGCGCCATGCCAAACACACTCTGCCTTGGCCCTAGCTATGCTAGTCACACCAAACACGCGAAAGCATGCTAACCATGCTAGCCGCACCTCCGTTCCAATGGCAAATCATTCCAGCCACACCTATCCCAAGCTAGCCGTGTCATGCTAAACGCACTCTGCCTTGGCCCTAGATATGCTAGTCACACCGAACGCGCTAAAGCATGCTAACCATGCTAGCCGCACCTCCGTGCCAATGGCAAATCATGCCATCCACACCTAGACCAAGCTAGCCGCGCCTTGCTAAACGCACTCTGCCTTGGACCTAGCTATGCTAGTCACACCGAACACGCCAAAGCATGCTAACCATGCTAGCCGCACCTCTGTGCCAATGGAAAATCATTCCAGCCACACCTAGCTCAAGCTAGCCGTGCTATGCCAAACACACTCTGCCTTGGCCCTAGCTACGCTGGTCACGCCAAGCCAAACACCCTTACCTTGGCCCAAGCCAAACACCCTTACCTTGTCCCAAGCCACGCCATGCCAAAGTAGCGCCCGCACCTAGGCTTGCAAACCGTGCAACCTAGTCCAAATTGGTCACGCATGCCATTGGCACATGCCAACATGCTCGCTGGTAGTTTTCCTTACCAATCCGTGGACCTAATGGCCGAGCATGCCATTGGCACATGCCAACATGCTCGCTGGTAGCTTTCCTTACCAAACCGTGGCCCTTATGGCCGAGCATGCCATTGGAATATGCCATCATGCTCGTTGGTAGCTTTCCTTACCAAACTGTGTCCCTAATGGCCGAGCATGCCATTGGCACATGTCAACATACTCGCTGGTAGCTTTCCTTACCAAACCGTGGCCCTAATGGCCGAGCATGCCATTGGCACATGCCAACATGCTCGCTGGTAGCTTTCCTTACCAAACCGTGGCCCTAATGGACGAGCATGCCATTGGCACATGCCAACATACTCGCTGGTAGCTTTCCTTACCAAACCGTGGCCCTAATGGCCGAGCATGTCATTGGCTCATGCCAACATGCTCGTTGGTATATTTTCTTGCCAAACCGTGGCCCTAATGTCCGAGCATGCCATTGGCACATTCCAACACACTCGCTGGTAGATTTTATTACCAGGCCATGATCCAAGTTGGCCACGCATGCCATTGGCACATGCCAAAACCCATGCTGGTAGCCTAACTTGCAAACCGTATAACCTACCACCAAGGCATTCCACAGATGCCATTGGCACATGCCACACACGCCACTAGCAGCTCTGGCACTTCCACTTACACTCAACGTACAACCTACCACCAAGGCATTCCACACATTCCATAGGCACATGCCATACACGCCACTAGCAGCTCTGGCACTACCACTTGCGCTCGAGGTGCAACCCGCAACAAAGGCATTCTGCACATGCCACACGTGCCCCTAGCAGCGCCACTTGCATTCAAGGTGCTACAAACACTCGAGACATCAACACAAACTAGGGGATGCTTTCTTGGGGTTTTGGTTTGGCGGTCACAGCGTGCAGCGTACACTACGATCGGAATAAGAACGGCGTGAAAAGGAATAAAAGCGGTCAATTAAATAAGGCAGTAATGGTGAAAAACGTTTTCACCATAAACACCTACGGTTACCACCTCCTCTATTTAATCCACGACTTTAATCTATTCCTTAATGAGGCCAGGGTATGTTCGATCTCACTTGTATAAATAGGTCTCACTTATTTCTACCAGACAATAAGTCTTGGTCAGGAAAAAGACAACACTATCAGATAGCCACTTTGCAAGCTCTCTCAAAAGCTTCCATCACTAGCAAGCTTCCTAAGATTCTACTTTTCTGATACAAGTCGATATATTACCTTTCCATAACTCCCTGGTATCAACACCCTTCTTCGTTATCCTCCCCAAATCAACCCTTCTCCTCCACTTTGTGACCGAAGCAAGTTTGGAATGGCCATTTCTTGGTTTAGGCCGGACTTGTATAGATTGATCCCTCGAACCTAAAAGTGCTCAACGTGCAGTATATTTGTTTAGGGTTTGAACCAGTTTCTCACTCACCTACCGAATTTACCGAAATCGGCAGAAACGATTTTTACTCATAAACAACTGCATTACATGGACTTCCTGCATACATTATGTACACCAAATATTGTATACTTCTCGAAAGGTTTTGGCAGGGAATATTCACCATGGTAGCTACGTTCTCCACAACTCAGCACAAATAATCACTCTCGTATAGATGGACTTAAGGATGGTTTTGTTGCAGTTAATGCAAACTCAATTCAGGAACTTCTGAATTGTACATGTGTGGATGCTTATGTATCAGTTCATATGGTCAAGTATAGTGGTACAGTTGATGATACTAGGGTTTTTAAGAACACGTGTGAACTATTTGACCAAATGCAACATTATAGAAGATGGAGTTTCGGTGATAATCTAAATTACCTAAAGTGGATGCTGAGATGTGGGTTACTTAATGGTTTGAAAACTATATATACAGACAAACAAGAAGCTGAGAGTTGTGTGCTTGCAAGGTTAGTGGGACCTCAGTCAGTATTCACTAATTTTCACATTTCAGATGTGTTAAAGATGGCAGCACTATTGAAATAGAAATTCAAGTTGTCTTCAACTAAGTTGTGGAGCATGCGAGATGGTAATGGTACTATATGGATCCTCATTTTGTTACCTGATTCACCTTGTACTAAGGGCTGTAGTCGATGGGTGTTTGACAGAGGAAAAATGCTTGAACCATCATCATGGAATTCTCATTGGACAAGTTTCGATGATGTTTATGTTTACCATTGCACATAAGTGGACCGTTATAGAGGGAAGATCGAATAGGTGCATTGTGAATGGTGGAAAAGGAAATAAGAATTCTTCCATGGTTGGTCTTATCTCTTGGTACTTTGCACAACTTCATATAGAGATCCATTAGAAAAGGAGGATAAATAAGCTCCGTATGAAGCTTATACATATTCCAAGTGTTTTGTAGTTGGAGGTCTCCCTGCGGTTGCAGTGGACAGCAAATGGAGGCTTACCTTGTTTTGAAAGTAATACGATGAGTGCATACCAAACTGGTGGTGGTGAAGGTGGAGCATCGACTACTTTTGAAGGAGTACGACCAATATTCATACTTACAGTTCATATGAATGGTTTAGAATTTTATGCCTGGGTGTTGAAGTTTGTGAAGCCCACATTCGAGAAGGAGCTGCCAGTGTGCCATATTTGTGTTCTCCTAAGGTCGATCTCATTTCATAACCTTGAGGACAAGGATAATTTGAAGGAGTGGGATTTGTCAGGACCCAAGTTAGTTAGATTTAAATTTTCTTTGAATAATTGTTAAGGGATGACCCTAGGTTATTAGCGCCCATTTGTTGTTGAATTGTACGGTCATTGTCTATGCTTGTGCGTGTCGCACGAGTGGTCTTGTGAGTATTCTTATACTCAGTCAAGCTATAAGGATAGACATGAAAAATTAATCAGAAAGGTATTTTTTCTCTCTAAGAAATTATGTTCTCCCCAATCCATATCTATCCTTAGAGATCAAGAGCTGTTTATGTGCTAATTTGTAAGGCAAGTCCTTACATATATGAGATAATTGAGTCATAGAAGACTCAGGTTGAAAATTTTCCTTCACAATGCAAGTACCAGCATCATCATCATCGTTATTAGTATTCTCGCTGGAACTCTCATTGGATTGGGAATAAGAAGATGTAGGAATTTGAATTCTTCTCTTTTTTGAAGGGGGAGCAGAAGACTTTTCCTTGTGAGAAATAGTGGATTTACCCTTAGGAAGAACAGTAGATTTTTCTCCGCGAGGAATAGCAGATTTTTATTTGCGAGGACCGTCTTTTCTTTTGTCTTTACCTTTAGTCTTCGCAGGCTTTATGGGTTCAATTTCTTCAATAACCTTCAAAAAACACAGATGAAGGTAAGAAATAGAGGCAACAATATATTGTTCAGAATGAGTAAATAGTATTTCTTACTTCATCTGTGAAGGACTTAAGAGCCAAATAAATGTTGGGATTCCCACTGTTCTGGTAGCTAAGTTTCATTCTTTTAATCTGGAAAAATTGGAATGATCAGCGAGAATACTTATCAGGACATGAAAACAATAATAATAATAATTTGGGAACACACCTCAAAATCTTTTTCAGGACAATGAAAGATCCATGGTTGGTACTCTGCGAGATTTGCAGGTAAATTATGAGTACCAGAAATATAAGAACCCTCTAACATTAAGGGGAATTTGCACCATTTATCATATTTGGAATAACGGGGGGATGAATTCTTGCTTGGATTCCAGTCAATGTCCATCATAAGAACCTTATTATCAGCAATGCCATCTTTCTTTTGTAGACGGACACCCCAACAAGTTCTATCTTTCTTCATGAGGATCACTTCATAATTTGTGAAAAAATTCTCCACAGTATAATTTTCAGGAATGATTGGAATGTCTTTAAATTTGGGATTCTTCGATTTCTCAGGATATATAGATTTTTTACCGGCACCACAAGTAGCATACTCAAGTAATAGACGGATAAAATCTCCACTCAATTGATATATTGCTCGCGAAAATTTCTTATGCGAGAGAATTTCATAAAATAAGGGAAGTTCCGGATTGAAAAGGGGAATGGGAAGACCAGCTTCTAACTGACCTAGCGAGACCATAATTTTCTCGCTGGAAGAAGGATGATCAGAAAATAAATTGATATAAAGTTCGGATCTAGGAGATTGATTAGGGATGGTAGATAATTTAAAACCTAAACCTCAAAGTTTCTGTTGATGAATTTCAAAAGTATCTTGATTTATACGACTAACAAGGGCCATTTTTTTAGTATGGGAATGGAAAAAGAGTTGAAAAAGAATAGAAGATCAAAATAGGAAGAAAAACTACAGTAACAGATCCGGAATTTATGGAAGAATAGTAAATTTGCAGAGCGAAGAAAGAAGAAGGTAAAAAGAAGGAAAGAAAAGAATGAAGGATGTATTTATAGAAGAAGAAGAATCTCGAGAAGATAAATGTATTTAATGCGAAGAGAAGAAGTGAACGTTGAAACGCAACGGTTGACAAAGACGTGTCAGAAATTGAATGGAAGAAAAAATACGTGTGATAAATCTAGCGAAGGATGTAGAAATGTGCCAGAGTGAAAATAAAATGGAAAGATGAACAGTTGAAGCATTTTTATTCTCATGACCTTTCCTTCTTTGCAAAAAAGACATGAGAAGAGGCAGGATGTAGGACCAGAATATTGCCACTATATTATTCTTGCGAGAATTAACGACATTCCTGCGAGTTATGCTGCGAGATTCTCTAACAACATACTGAAAGTGTTGAAGGACGATCTAATAAGTGACGTAATAAATGATGACAGCCAAAACACGAAAAGAGCGTGATGGTTCTGCGAGGATTAAAGTACCTGCGAGAGTGGATATTATAGTTGTTGCAAATATCTCGCAGGCTAGATCCAAAATTAAAGGACATCTTAGCTGTCATCCACTATGTAACTACCCTATATATAGAGGACCAATAGATTTGAGAATGAGGAGATAATTTTTGAGTGATGAGAAAATCTTGGGGAGAGAGAAAACTTAGAGAAGGCGGTTGTATTCTAGATTTCTTATATTTTTTGTAATTCTTTCTGGATCAAATTAACAATATTGTTCTTTATCTTCAAATTATGTCTTAATTTTTATGAATTCTTACTAAGGGTGTAGTGTAGGATTTCCTGCAACTACAATCCCTAACAGAATTCCTTGTCCAAACCAACTAGCCAACAACTAAATAATAATCCCTACACCAAACCAAACCATGATTTGCTACAGCTGGTGGCATACCTACTTATCCATTGCTATTATGGTTATTGTTTTAATAGATGAACGAGGCAACAACAAAGGACAACGGGCCTTCCATTGCAAAGTGAGCTCTCTTGACGAAAGCACAACAATGGGGATAATCAAAGCAATGCAATGGCACCAACAAAACAAAAGGAGGACCTAAAACATTGAAATCGACAACAACAAGATAATGAAGAAACTGAAGATCTAATGGAAATTCCCACAAAGAACCGCCAATAATATGATCATTGATGCACATGTAGACCTTTTTTTCTACTTTAGAATGTTTAATTGTAATTCCCTAAGGTCTGATTGGCGGCCAAAACTTATCTCTATTGCTCAAAACTATGTTCCATGCTCTGGTGATGGTAACAAACTATCTATAATTTGTAATGCCCATATGACTCTCACAGCACCCCAGCCTTTAAATCTGGGAGGCTAGTCGGGTTTTTTTTTTTTTTTTTTAAAACGTGAAACTCACGTAAATTTAAAAAAAAATATACCTATATATTTTGCTCCCTCGCACGAGCATCTATCTTTGAAGCGAGGGTATATTTTCAAAATTTTGTGAACGCTCACATATCGAAAATACATTTTTTCATGAAAGCTCATAGACAAAAATTATATTAACAGACGCACGTCTTCTAAAAAACTTTTCTCTCGTATGAGCATTCACCTTTGGAACGAGAGTTTATTCCATTTTGTGAAATCTCACAAAGATAAAATTTTGTTTTTCGTGAAATCTCATAGACAAAATTTTATATCATTAGACTCGGGTCTATTTTGTTTGTTCCTTAAACTAACGAACAAACGAGCGTTTATTCCTAAAACAAAGATTTATTTTCATGGGCCCGGCCCGCGAATCCTAAACAACCAAGGTATCGTCATCCAAATCAGCGGTTCAACACCAACTTATACTCATCAAACAACATTCTATAATTCCAATAGAATTTGCTTTCAAGTCATGGTATGCTCGTACGATCGAAATCCGTTAACATCTTAACTTATTACTGGCTTCAATTGCTTATATTTTTATGAACGGAAAATCACCATTCAATGCTGACCGAGGAACACGACTTTCCTCACTAAGCAGGGGACTTAATATAGATGGTGGATTTTCGACAAAGGCTAAGTTCGTAAATCCACAATTATACGAACTTCTAATCCATCAATTAGATGCGAAAATTGAGACACGGGTCTCCCATCGAATCCTATGATTGAGAATACTTCTCTCGAAATACATATAGATGTGTAGTATCACGGCTGGACAACAGAATATTTGTATTGAGACACGGGTCTCTCATCGAATTCTCTGATCGAGAATACTTTCTCTCAGAGTACATGTAGATATGAGTCTCACATCTGGACAACGGCATACCTCATGAATACTGAACACTTCAGTAATTATTTCTATATAGTATCACGGGATGGACGACTCCTAGACAACTTGCTCTGCTAGTATAAAGCGATAATGTCTTCAGGATACAAACAACGAGTTTACCCTGACTATATAAAGGATATGAAGCTCCGGCAAGCTCATATCAGAATAATTAATACTCCTAGACAGCCTTCTCTGCTAGTATAAAGTCATAAATTAATTATTCCTAAATTCTTGGATTCATCCGCAGAATTTCTGAAAATATTCAAATATTTTCGCTAATATTTTATTACGCAAACCATGGTTCTTCCCAGCAGAAACCCATGGGTTAGTAATAAATATTCGATGCACGGGTATCAGAACTACCTCTGAGCGAGCCCTGTCTCAAACCTAAATTCTTGGATTCATCCGCAGAATTTCTGAAAATATTCAAATATTTTCGCTGATATTTCATTACGCAAACCAAGGTCTTCCTTGCAGAAATCCATGAGTTAGTAATAAATATTCAATGCACGAGCATAAGAGCTACCTTCTGAGTAATCCCCATTTCAAATGGTGCAAGTTTATTCAACAATGATACATTAACAACCACCGCACGAACGAGTATTTCAAAATACGATGAAACGATGAACCTATGCAAAATAGGATGAAAAATAACAAATAAATAAAAATTGACCAAGGCGCAAGGAGCATGGACCCACTGACCGGACGACCGTGTCATGGTCAATCCCGCGCCAGTTTCATATTTTTATCATATTTTTGTCGTTTTCTCAAAGTTTATGAAAACCTTTCATTTGAACGAATATCCTTTGTTTTGAGGAAACTCCTCAATTCCATGGTGCTTCCTTCGCATGGAGAAAATAATATAAAATTAGGCAAAACGTGATGGGGCTTGACCATTGGCCAACCGGCCATGCCTTGGTCCCAGCCGGCCCCACACCTCATGGTTCCTCATTATTTTATTATTATTTCCCTAATTTCATGAAAACTCCTTAATCTCATGATATTTCCTTGGTCCCATGAAAAATAATAAAAATTAGGGAAACTCGTGTGCGCGGGCCATGACTGGTCGGCCAAACCCTAGATGGCTCACACGTCCCACTTTTATTAGCATATTTTTCATATTTTCATAATCCTATGAAAATTCCTTGATTTCATGATATTTCCTTCAAATTTTGAAAATTCCTTCAAATCATGAAATAATGCATAAAATAGGGAAAATGCACGGGACCGGGCTCTGGCCGACCAACCATGCTCCAAGCCGGTCCCACACGCCCACACGTCCCTATTTTATTTATGTAGTTGCAGAATAACCTACAACTACACCCTCAATAGAATTAGTGAAAACTCAAGAAGTTCTTGATGGTGAATGATAACTTTCTTATTAATTCTCTTAATTGATTACATAGAATTATCAAAATGGAACTAGAATAGTTACAACTTTTTCTATTCTCTTTCCTAAGATAATTTCTTACACTCACTAAAAGAACCTCTCAAATTTTACATTTGAACTCCTATTTATAGTAAAACTTATACAGTTGTATATGAATTGCGAAGTATCACAATTCATCCTCGCAAAATTATTTCATCCTCGCAAAACTTCATATTTCCCCGCACTACTTCTATCTTCGTATCATTTTATAACTCTTTCCTCCTTTATTTATTACGATACTCGTGAACTATTATCTTGCGATATTCAGTACCTACATCTTGCCTCTTCTCATGTCAATTCTACGAAGAAGAAATGTCATGAGAATCTCTATTCTCGTAAATTTAATGTAGTTATTACCACCCATCAAGTTCGCAACACGTCTTTTTACTTTTCCCTTACCTTTTTGACACGTTTCTTCGTAACCGTTCTTTTCAACCGTTCACGCTTACTCGTATTAATGAGTTTCTATCTTCATCAAACTCTCTCTATTTATAAATATTATCCTTTGTTTTTACTTTTTATTCTCTTATCTTATTCATCTTCTTCACCACTTCTGCCTTTGCAATCTCTTTTATCTTTTTTCCTTTCTATTTTCCATCTTATATTCAATGGCACCAAAGAAGAAAACTATTGAACAGATTAATGCGGAACTTGCTAATAGGGACCTCATTCTCTCTGAGATTGAAGGTTATGATAATAAATCTTCTCTCTGTGTGAAGCTCTTTGCCAACTATGTTTGGGATGATCAGAAAATTTTAATTTCACGAGGTCAAATCCTCGCAGGTCTTCCTCTTCCTATTTATGATGTTAACATTCCTCTATTCTATGAAATTATTTCCCACCCCAATTTTTCTTGTGCCATTTACCAATTGACTGGTGATTGTATTCGCCTCTTAGTTGAATTCGCAAATCGTGCCGCTTTTGGGAAATCTTTGTATTCAGTTGATCTTAGGAAACCTGGATTTGAAAATATAGAAATTGTTGCTGCGAATTATACAGTTGAGGGTTTCTTCAAAAATTACACACTAACTCCTGCGAGGAAAGAAAATAATCGTTGGGGTGTTCGTCTTCATCGTAAAGCTAATATCGCAGCTGATGATCTTCTTATGCACGATATTGATTATTCCTCAGGAAATAATAAGACACCTCGTCATTCTAATGATGAAGATTGGTATAAGTACCCTTTAATATTATCGGGTTCTTATATTTCTGGGATAGTAGAACTTCCTGCGAACCTTCGTAACCGCTATTATCAACCTTGGGTTTTTAGAAATGTATGTACTTCCATCTCATTATCTTTTTGTTATCCTTTAATTTCAAATGAGGTAAGAAACATTCTTGTATTTTTCTAAACAATATATTGTTGCCTCTGTTTCTTATCCTTATTTGAATTTGCAGGTTCCACTTCTTCCTGAGATTGTTGCGAGTGAAAATAAGAGTTCTACTTCTTCTAAAAGGTTTATTGCAAGACAACAAACTCTTCTTTCTGCGAAGGTTACCCAAGCTTCTAGTAGTCAAGATGATGCTCTTCGCAAAGGGAAAAGGAAACTTCAAGATGTTGTTTATGAGAGGAGGACAAAGAAGAAACTCTCAACCAAGTCTCATTCCAACATAATTTCTTCTAATGAGAATATTGAGGAAGATCTTGGTGATGAAAATGATAAGTTTCCTGAGAAGGACTTTAGTTCTAATTCCGATACCCTTTCTGACGAAGGAGATAATGATGATGATGTTGATGAAGATAAAAATGAAGATTTCAGTATCCCAGAAACTTTTGCCTCAGCAATGGTTAGCATTTCTGAGGCTTTCCTCCATTCTTCTCGTGGATTAGGAAATTCTCCTACAGCGAATGCTCGCAAACTTATTGCGAAGGCTTGTAAAGTTCCTACTGTAATTGATAATAACTCCCTCAAAGGCATTTCAAGATTCGTCTCTCCTGCTTCATTATATGCTTTAGGTAGCATGGTAAGTTTCTTCTCTATTACTTGTTTATTTCCCTTATTTTATTGATTTATAACCCCTTTTTTCTTGTTTAGGTTGGAAGAGTTAGTTGTGCAGCTGCTTCTGATTCGGAAAGACGTCATTCTATTGCTGAGAAGAAAACTTTGAATCGTTGTAAGAAGTTAGAGGTTGAAAATTCAAATCTTCGTCAGAAAGTAGAGGATTTAAGTATTGATAATGCAGAATTAATGTCCCATCACGAAGATAATTCACAATCTGCGAGCATCGCAATTGATAATTCTTCTCTTCTTGAGGAGAATAATCAATTAAAGCTTGAAAATTCTTCTCTTAGTAATGATAAGAAGCAATTAGAAGGTAAATTCTTTGCGATGGTAATTATTTTGATTATTTTTCCTTCGTAATTGGCTAACCAATTCCTTAATTTCTCTCCTTGCTGCAGAAAATTATGCGAAGATGAATAACGATCTGGAAACTACCCTTGCTAATCGTAATAAGAAAATTTCTGATTTGAGATCCCAGCTTCTAATTTCCCAGCATAACCATAGTTTATATGTCAAGCGTTTTCGAGCTAAGATGACTCGCAAGATTTGCGAAGATAATGAAATTCCTCTCAAGAAGTACCATACGCTCCTTTCTGAATAAATTCCTGAAGATACTCCATATCTGGAAATCTCTGATAGTGAAGTTGAAGATGATAGTGAAGTTGAAGAAGAAGATCATTTTGATGGGAATAGATCGCCTGAAAAATAACTTCACTTTTTTTTTTTTTTTTTGTATATCTGTTCTGTTTCTTTTCAATACAACATTTTCTTCTTGATTGCACTTTTAATCAATCCAACGATTTCTTTTTCAAAGCTTAATTTGACTTACTCTTTCTTTGATTGATTGTTTCTCTTATTCGCATAACTTGATCATGTGGAGAGAAATAATATATCTTAAAGACTTAGCTTAGTATTCCCTTTCCCCTTATTATTACTCTTCAAATGATCAACTATCGCTGAAAGTATTAGAATATCCTTCTCAATTTATCTTACGAAGTTTCTTCTTATTGTGATTATGAATAAAAAATCCTCCCTTCGAAGTATAAGAAATATAAGCCTTTTGCCTTTTGCGGAATGTTGCGAAGTAAATAATAAATCTCCCCTTGAAGTATAGGAAGTATGAAGTATACGAAATATGAAATACCCTTAAGAAGTATAAAATATCTTTGAAGAAGTATTAGCAGCATTTAATTCATGAAGAATTGCCCAATATATGAAGAAGTATAAGAATTATTACTCATTGTATGAAGAAGTATAATAAGTACTTAACCTTCGCAAAATTAAATATCCGTTGAAGAAGTATAATAAATATGATATATTCTAGAAAAAGTATAAATAGTATTGAATTTGTGGAGAAATATTCAATATATGGAGAAGTATAAGAAGTATGTAATTCTCATAAACTTTTACGAATATGAACTTACCTGTATTTGATTACTATTAAAATCGCATTTTTTGTTAAGTCTTCGTTAAAATTCTTCAATGATGTTGTCTTCTTTGATAGGACTTCTTGAAAAAATTCTTCAATGATATTGACAGAGCTATCTTCTCTTCAAAACTTCATAATGTATATTCTTGTAAAATTTCTTCAATGATATCGACGAAGCTGTCTTCTTTTCAAATCTTCATAATGTATATACTTGTATAATTTCTTCAATGATGTTGATGAAATGAATTTCATTAATTTCTGTGGTCTTATCATTCCTTCCTAAGTAAAGGTCTTATTTTGCCACCTCTTTTGTAGTAAATTTTTGTATTTGCGATAATATGACAAGCCTAAACATTCTTGCGAACATACAGCCTCATGACATTATCGTCTTGCGATGAAATCGCAAGACGTTTTTACACTTTCATGTAATAACCCATTGATCTCATCTTAACTTCTTTGTTTCATTCTGCGAGTTCTTTTTGTATGTTTTCCTTCTCTCTTTTTTTTTTTTTTTTAGAATGCTCGCAGAACATCATTTGTTGCACAAATATGACAAGCCTTTATGTTTTCGCAAACAAGAAGCCTCGTGACATTTGCGTCTTATAGCACGTATCAGCTCCCTAATGGAGGGTGCTGCCCTTTATATTCCCCCTGGTTGCCCCTTCAAGGAAGCGTACATCGACCATACAAGGTTATCTCTTCCCATCCGGTTCTGCCAACAACCAGCTTTTGATCGCAACCTCTTATCCTTTTTGCCTATAGGGCTTATAGTTACGAGATTGCACCCTATGGGGTATCTTTGGGCCAAGTGCATCATTTGCCAAGACTTGTCAAAAATGGAAGATGTGGTTCAATCTCACCCGGAACTCTTGACTCAACCGTGTACCTCGGCACCTTGATCATTTTCTTCACTTCTTGGGAAAGACAGTATGCCTTAGTCGCCCAACCTAAATCCTCTTACACCGCATTTTATATTGCGTAATGTCGCTAGATTAGGTGAGAATCCAAGGTGTCTAACCCGGATAGGTACCCCATTATTGGGTTGTACCCCTAAATTTTTACCATGTACTAAGGGTCCTTGGTGGTGTTCCGGTTACCCTTAGCCACGTTTATAGGTACCCCCTTAAATGACGTACTTTAGGACTTTGCCTCTTACGAAATATAGCTTCGCGAACTAGGGTGTACGCCACAAAGGTTTGCCTGTACAAAATTTTCTGCGGCTCTCTTTCTTTTTTGGAGGCTGATCACAGATTGCGGTCTTTTATTCGCAAATTAATGAAAGTTTAATCGCAATATAGATTTTGAAATTTGTAACTTTTCCCAATTTCCTGCGAGCAAACAATATTCGTAAAATTTATCACGAAATAAAAAAATTTGTTTTGCCACATACCTCATTTCCACGAGCAATCATACTGATTACCTTCTTGTTTTATTATTTTCCTTCTTCTTTCTTCGAAAATCACAACCCCTTATTATCATCGTAAATTTCTTGTATGATTATAATCGTAATTTTATTCTCTTTCTCCTTAATCCTCCGCCATTAAATTTTCACTTCTTTTCACAGCCTTTGCTCTTTTTCTCCAATTTTCCTTCTCAGTAGTTATTCCTTCGCAAACTTCTACTTCTGTATCGTAACATTTCTTTCCCTCATCCCAATCACCCTTGATAATTCCAATACCCTTAATATGAGGAAACTTTATGCACTGATGTAGAGTGGAAGCTATGCCCAGAATTCCATGAAGCCATGGTCTTCCTATCAAAGCATTATATGGTGATTCGACATCAACAACGCAAAACAGAATTTCAGTTCGCATTCCACTTAATGGAATTCGCATGATCACTTCTCCTTTGGGCTTGTTGGCAGTTCCATTAAAACCATAAATTCTGTAAGTAGAAGGTATTAAATCTGCATCTTTTCCCCCTATAGTTTTATAAGCAGAATAGAAGAGGATATTGACAGAACTTCCCGTATCAATCAAAATCCTATTAAGACCAATTGATTCTTCCTCCATATCATCTTCGTTTTCTTCCATACTCATGTAGATTGATAATCTTACTACCAATGGATTATCATGTGCTTCACAACCTTCTGGAATTTCAGTGGCTTCAAAAGAAATTTCACGTTTCTGCCAATCTTCAAGTCGTGAAATTTTTGCGATGTTCATTACTTCCTTTCCTTCACCATCCCTCGCATATACCCTGCTTAACACATTATCATGAAAATCCTCTATGGTTTTATATGAATGAACAATGGAATTACAGAAAACATTCCTTGCTTTTGATCCCACTTCTATATGTAGGATTTCTTCTCCCTTTTCTTTTGTTGTGTTCTCCCTGCGAGTTATGGCTGGAGCCTGTGGTAATTGTTGCGACTGTGTATGCTTAAGTAAAAATTGATTTAGTTTTCCTTGATCAATCATTTGCAAGATTATCCTCTTGATATTATGGCAATTATTTGTATAATGTCCATGAAAATGATGATATGAACAAAATTCATGACTTCTTAGACCCATTGGTGGTTCCTTTCCCATGTTCCATGGAGTTGGTATATGCTCTACCAGGATAATTTCTTGCCATATCTTTTCTACACTTGTATTCAAAGGTGGCAACTTTATCTCTTCCCTTACCATTCTTTGACCTCCTTGACCATTGTTATAATTTTTTCTTTGGTTCCCTTGTCCAAAATAATTTTGCCTTTGTCCCCCATAATTTTCTTGTTGTTGATCTAATCTTGGAATTTGGTTATTTCCTATTCGATTATAGAAATTCCTCTCTCTATCATACTCTTCTTGATCTCTACTACCCATTGCTACCAATTTTGGCTGGCTATCATTGATTTTCTTCTCTTCTGAAACTTGCGAAGAAGTTTGTGAGGATGTTTGCGAAGTACCTGCTACTACATTGATTATTTTGGGAAGTAAATTTGCTCCTCCATCTTGATTGCTAGTGTTTGCTACTGGATATGATTCCATACTGTTTTGCTTTTCCTCTAGTGTAATGTATTCTTCTTGCAATTCTCGTAACTCTGTCATCATTATGGAATTCTTTCTTCTGAAGATTTGAACATATAATTGTTCAGTCGCGAACATCGCATTTATGAAGGACATAATCAAGTATCTCTCATCCACACGCCCTGCCATATCACTGCACATAGTCTTCCATCGTCTTACCAAATGCTTCAAACTTTCACCCACTCTTTGTTTTAAACCAAATACATCTTCAATACCAAGCCGTGAAGAGTGATTTTTGATATATGCTCCGAGGAAAGTTGCTTGCAAATGACTGAATGACGTAATAGTGTTCTTAGGGAGTCCTTCGAACCACTTTAAAGCTTCCCCTGTTAAACTCAATGCGAAGTACTTGCATAACACAACATCATGATTCTCCCATTGTAACATGCATCTTATGTATGCTTTAATGTGCTGAATAGCACATGAAGTCCCATCAAAGATACTGGTAAGTGTGGGAAAATTGCATTTTGGTGGAATTCCTCCCAATTGTACTTCTCTAGCAAATGGAGTTCTCGCAGCTTCTTCTATTTCTTCATCTAATTGCATTCTATCCCCTCCTCTTCTATTGTTTATCATCCCTCTCATTTCTGCTAATTCTCGAAAGATCCATGCATTTGCCTCAGAATTCTCATCCATTGGTCTTTTTAATGCAGCTTCTCTTCTTCTACATTCTTGCGCTTCCTCCCTTGCGATCCTTCGCATTCTATCATATTCTTCATTAATGTTTTCATTTGCGTAATTTTGCAAATATCTTCTTTCTAAATTATTATAATTGTTCAGTCGCAGAGTATCTTGGAATTCTTGTTCTTCCCTTTCTATTCTTCTCATTCTTCTCATGCGAATATCAGGAATTTCTTCTTCTTCATTTCTCCTCCTTCTGTGATTTATTTCTTCTTGATTTGTTTGTACTCTGATTCGAGAGTTTGGTTTATTCCTCTCTACTTCTGTTTGTTGATTTACAATTCTTCTCTTAATTCTTTCATACTCAACATTTTGTTTGTTACGAGCCTCTTCATATCTTCTTACTCCATTCTTGTGATTGTTTTGATGTACTGCTTGTTGTCTCTCAGTTTCTTCCATAAGTTGTTGTTCTTCCTCTCGATTCTGATTGTTTTCTCTAGTATTTGGCCTTGTTCGTAAATTCTCCATGTTTTGTTCGTGGTTTGGTATTAAAATGAAACGATTCTCTTGATTTCTTTCACCTTGATTCTGCACTTGTTCTTGCATATTATTTTCATTATTGATTATTGGTGAATTTTGTCCCTCTATTTCTGTTCTAACATTTGATCTTGCAACACTTTGAGATTTCCTTCTTTGTAGCATCTCATTTTCCATCCTCAATTCTTGATTTTATCTTGTTAAATTGGCACGTTCTTCAGCTTCGATCATTCGTTCTTCTTGGATTCCTTGTCTCAATGTTTCTAACATCTCCCTTTCTCTTTCAAGAATTGTTCCTCCCATCAACCTCCCATTTTCTCTGATTTGTGGTTCTCTATCTTCTTCTCCTGGTGTATCAGTTCTCCAAGTGTGTATACTCGCTTGATCATGATCTATTACTTGTTGAGCTTGATTTCTTCGATTACTCCTTCTCCTACTAGGTTCTCCTGTTATATTTGCTTCTCCTCCTGCGAGTCTTACACTTCTTCTTACCTCAGTTAATGGTTCTGATGTGTTTCTTCTTCCTGTCATTTTTCTGGTACAGGAATTCTTCAAATCCCTGTTTCTAGCGCCAATTATGTAGTTGCAGAATAACCTACAACTACACCCTCAATGGAATTAGTGAAAACTCAAGAAGTTCTTGATGGTGAATGATAACTTTCTTATTAATTCTCTTAATTGATTACATAGAATTATCAAAATGGAACTAGAATAGTTACAACTTTTTTTATTCTCTTTCCTAAGATAATTTCTTACACTCACTAAAAGAACCTCTCAAATTTTACATTTGAACTCCTATTTATAGTAAAACTTATACATCTGTATATGAATTGCGAAGTATCGCAATTCATCCTCGCAAAACTTCATATTTCCCCGCACTACTTCTATCTTCGTATCATTTTATAACTCTTTCCTCCTTTATTTATTACGATACTCGTGAACTATTATCTTGCGATATTCAGTACCTACAATTTATTATTATTTTTTATGTTCCCTCATCTCATGGAAACTCCTTGATTTCAACAAAACTCTTTAATTTTGGCAAAACTCCTTCGTTTTATCATATTAGGAATAATACTATGGGACCGGCCCCTTGAATTTTTCCTGAGTTTTACTCTCGGGCTGTTTTCACTTTCCGAACGAGCTTAAAACCTAAATATTCACTTGTTGGGAGATAGGAAATTCTTTTCCGTACAGAATGGAGGGAGGACCATCAAAATCCGAGTATGTATGAGAATCCTACATCGATACTACTAAAGGGCGCTAACTAGGATTTCAACCAATCTGGGTATTGCTCAAACGATCAATATTTGATCCCATGACAACCCAGAGCCGTCTTCATGACCCCTTGGTCGGTCCCTCACCTCTTCATAATTCCTTCACTTTTTCATTATTTTCCTTCATCCGATGAAGTTCTGACGGTTTTATCAAAAAACCCTAATTTTGTCATATTTTCTCAAATGGTCGCTCAAATGTGCACCAGAAAATATCAAAATTCTCAGGACTGAGACACGGACGTCTCAACAACGAAATCATGTTACCTTGACTGACCAGGGTTGTATTTTTGGCTCGCAATGAGCCAGTCCCACGTGTTTTCACAATTTGACCTAATTTGCACAATTGCACGTATTAGGTCCAAAACTCTCCAAATAATTTCAGAATTTGACGGAGCGATCATCATTTGATCCCGTGACCACCCAGGGCCGGTTTCATGACCCCTTGGTCGGTCCCTCACCTTTTCATGATTAATTAGGTTTTATCACCTAATACTGAACCCAGCAGTAATTCAATAAATGATTAAACCAGCATTTAATCATTCTTTCATCAACTCACCAACTCTTTAAAGAGGTCTTGGTTTTTGCTCACGCGAGTATATGAGAATTTCATGGTTGACCCACAGTCCCATGATGCTATTTCTCCTTCATTCCATGGTTTATTTTCAAATAAACCATCAATCAGTCATCAATTGATCAAATTAGGGTTTCTGAATCCAAGGATTATGATTCCAGATTCAAACACTAATAATTTTTCAACGATCTCATGATCAGTATTCTTATTAATTATGCTCGGTTCAACTACCAGTGCTTTAATTAATATTTTATTTTGGTCACGCTACCAATAATTCATCAAACGAGCAACACTTTCTTAGATGAGCAATATTTACTCAAATCAAGGAATATTGGTTCAACTATCAATATTCAACAAATTATCGAGCAATACTCGCTTACCTCAACGTAAGGATTCCACCACTGTCTCAGCAGATATGTTAGATTCATGAGTTGCAGAACATTTCACAAAATCATGTTTAACTCAGCAAATACATGGACTCATTGTCCCACGAAGTCATGAAATCAACAACTGACTAAATTAACCACGAGACATCAATCATGTCACTTTGGGGGATATCAACTACGGTTTTGGTCTGACGGTCTACGGCACATGTGTTCACCCACGATAAGAATATGAACAAGTCTACAATCAGTTGGAAGAATCAGCAAAGTAGTGGGTGCAAAATTAACCAAGTCTCCGCATGATGAGTAATTGGTTTAACACGATTTCCCACTTCCCCACTCTTTGATTCTAGCAAACTGTCACACTTCATGGGATCATGGTGTTTTCATCTCCGGTATTATATAATGTCTCTGAATCCTGATTGAAAGGACAACATTCGAAGGGTTTTCAAACATTCGAACAACAATCGTCTGAACGAACAATTTCTCACCAAAGTTCATACAAGCGCTCTTTTGTCTACATGAACTCACAGAAATTACTCTCAATCAGGCAAGATTTAATCATTCAGAGCATTTCACGCTGAACTCATAACACACCTACAATCTCAGATCATCATTGATCTCACACATTTTTCAGCTTCCCTCCTACAGATCAACCCATCCTCTCTTGTGACCGAATTTACTCTGAAATGGCCATTATCTTGGTTTAGGCCGGAGTACTACAGATTGGTCTCTCGAACTTAAAGCACCCCCTTTATAGCGGTGCATGTGTGTGAGGTTAAACATTTCGCTCGGTTCAAGGAATCTCCTCCGCACGGTCGTCCCCAATTCCGCAAAAACCAGCAAATCGTTTTTCCCCATCCACAATGGGTAGCATGACTAAATAAGATATTAAATCAGAATATTGGCAATTGAACTAAGTGTGATAAATAAAATGTTGATCATGGGATCAACGTAAAATTATAATTGTTTGAATCTGGGATTATGAACCTTGGACTCAAAACCCTAATTTGATCAATTGATGGTTTATTGAAAATTAACCACATAGTAAAGGAGGGACCGACTACATGGGATTATGGGTCGACCATGTAGCGCCCAGACTCTCACGTGAATGAATACCAAGGTCTCCTGGAGACTTGTTGGTTTGTTGATGATTAAATGCTGGTTTAATCATTTATTAAAAATAATATTCATTTGAGCCTTAGGTGATAAAACCTAATTAATTATGAAGAGATGAGGGACCGACCAAGGGTTCATGAAACCGTCCCTGGCTGGTCAATGTATCAAACAATGATCGTTCCATGAAGCTCCAAATTGTTTGGAAGAGGTTTGAACCTAATACGTGCAATTGCGCAAATTAGGTCAAAATGTGAAAATGCACAGGACCGGATCGTTGCAAACCAAAGAGCCAACCTTGGTTGGTCTAGGTAACATGCTCACATCACCAAATTTTTCGTATCTCAGTTATGAGAATTTTGATATTTTCTGGTGTGCGTTTGAGCAATCATTTGAGAAAATATGAAGAAATCAGGGACTTTTGTTGAAACCGTCAAAACCTTAAAGAGATGAAGGAAAATAATAAAAAATGAAGGAATCATGAAGTGGGGGACTAGATATGGTCAAGGAACGGCCGTCCGGCCAAGGATCTCGGTCCCACGGTGCATTTTCCTAATTTTTATAATATTTCATGATTTTAGGGAAATATGATAAAACCGAGTTGTTGAAACCAAGGAGTTTCCATGAGATGAGGAAACATAAAAAATAATAATAATAAAATAAGGGATGTGTAGGACCAGCTTGGGAGTGGTCGGCCGGCTAGGAACGGTCTCGTGAGTTTTCCCTAATTTTATGTATTATTTCATGATTTTAAAGGAATTTTCATAATTTGAAGGAAACATCATGAAATCAAGGAATTTCATGGGATTAAGGAAACATAAAGAATAATTAATAAAGTAGGGCGTGTGGGGCCAGCTAGGCGGGACCGGTCCCATGGGTTTCCCTAATTTTATATTATTTTTCATGGGATCAAGGAAATATCATGAGATTAAGGAGTTTTCATGAGATTAGGAAAATTAATAATAAAATATTGAGGAACCATGAGGTGTGGGACCGGTCATGACTAGGGCATAGCCAGCCGGCTAGCAGACGGTCCCGTGACATTTTTTCCAATTTTATATTATTTCTTTGATGCAAAGGAAACACCATGTAACGGAGGAGTTTCCTTAAAACGAAGGATATTTGTTCAAATGAAAGGATTTTGATGAGATCAAATAAAATAAATAAAATATGTTAAAATATATGAATGGGCATGGGACTGGCCACGGCGTGACTGGCCAGATGGTGGATCCAGTCCCCTAGCGCCTTGACTAATATTTTATTATTTATCATTTTATTCCTATTTTGCATAGGTTTATCGTATCATTATATTTTTAAATACTCATTCATGCATTTAGGTGCTTGTTAATGCATCTTTGTTGAGTACATCTGCACCATTTTGGTCGGGGCTTACTCGAAGGTACCTCATATGCACGTGTGTTGAATATTTATTACTAACCCATGGAATTATGCTGGGAAGAACCATAAATTGAAGTAACGAAATATTATGAAAAACATTGAATATTTTTCAGGGTTTCAGTTAATGAATCTAATGATTTAAGAAGAATTAATTGATGGCTCTATACTAGCACGATCGTCTAGGAGCATTAATTTATTCAGGAATTGAGCGATATGAGATTTTTGAAGTGTCATATTTCTTTTATATAGTCAGGGAAAACATTGTTACATCCTGAAGACGTTATCGCTCTATACTAGCAGGAAAGCTGTCTAGGAGCCGTCCAATCTTTCGATTCTATATAGAAGTAATTACTGAATTTGCTCAGTATTCATGAGATATTCCATTGTCTCAGCTGAGAGACTACATATCTATATATACTCTGAGAGACAATATTCTCAATCAGATATTCTTGTGGCATGAGCTTTCATGCTTTCGATAAGAGACATGAGCCTCAATATTCATCTGATTGCTGGATCAGGAATACGTACAAATATGGGTTTACGATTTTAGCCCTTGTTTAAAATCCACCATCTACACCTCCTTACCCACCTAAAATATAAAGAATTCCTCTCCCAAGAGGATACTCCTCTCCTAAATTCACCCTGTACGATAGCACCGTAAATGCACGTGGGCATGTCTCTCGATTCCTGGAGTCCTTAGGCGAACATGAATACAATCACGTTCTTCGTCTGAGAGAGTTTTCCAAATCACTTACCAGAAGAGCATACACATGGTACAAAAGCATTGCGCCAAACAGCATCCCCAACTGGGGTGGCATGGTTACCGAATTTTACAAGAAGTACTTCTTTGTTTCTGAACAAGTTACCTTCTCGGACCTAGGAAGGATGTACCATCGGGACAACGAACATCCAAATGATTTTCTCAAGAGGTTTAGGGATCAAGCACTAGACTGTCACGACCCAAACGTGACCGAGCAACAATTGGTAAATTCATTTATCAATGGCATGTCCCACATTTATCGCTCCTTGCTAGAGAACCTGTGTTTCCAGACGTTCTCTTAGCTCCATGAAGCTGCCAGTCGATCAGCAATGACAATGCCAGCATTATTAGAAAGAGCTAGACCAACCAGAACCGAGGACGTGCGTGTAAACCGCAGGAATAGACGTCTCATCAAAAAGCAGTACAACGCCGGTCCCTCCTCTGTGAGCGTAGTAAATGAGGGAGGAAAAAGGAAAGCCCCAGCTGTAGACCATCATCCTAAACGCGAAGCACCAGCACGACGAGCGACTCCGCCATGGAAGGCCACCGCTAAAGATCCCATGAATCATCACGAAACTGAAGGAAATACTCCGGATTTCCCGTTTCCCATTGAGGAGGTGATCGATCCCTTAGAAGCATGGATTCAAGATAACGTTATCAGACTACCGTCTCCTAGACGCCCACCGACTGAGGCCAAGATGGTAAACCCCAAATACTGCCACTACCATAGATTTGTTCACCACCCAACTAGTGATTGCAATAGACTAAAGCATATCTTCAAAGAAAAGATAGAAGCAGGGGAACTTCAGTTGGGGAACGAGGGAGTACATCGAGACCCACTTCCGGTGAGGAATTGTGGAGTCCCTGGGGACTCCGTGCATGATATTGTATGATCCATGATGCAGCATGTATGTGAAATTCTCAACCTTTCTAAGGTGCATCGCCAAGATATCTTCACATCTCTCAATCGTGTCGTATCGGGCAAACGGCTTTTTCCCACTAAGGAAGCCACGCCAAGAGCCCAAGCTCTCTCAGGAAGTGGAATTGAAAAAGTACAACTGGGGGATGCTGACCACGCCCTATTTAAGAGGTGTTGAATTCGGAAACATGCTAATTGACGCGGACTCTGACTTCAACGTTGTCACCTTCAAGACTCTGAAAACTGCGGGATTTTCAAAGCAAGAGGATACCCATTCCATGTCCGTGATTATCATCCCGGAAGGGGAATCCTTGAACGCGTACGGCTATATTAACCTCGATATCAGGATGGGAGACACTATAACGCATATCAAATTCCACATTGTCAAAGAACTAGGTTATGACATGATATTGGGGAACTTGTGGGTACTCGAAAAGAAGGCGAAATTGGGAACATCCCCTCTAACGATGTCAACCCCGAAAGAATCTCCAACAAGCCGTCCCACCTGTTACCGTATCGACAATTTACCAATTGAACTCGGTCACCTGGAGAAAACCCGTTGGCGCTAACTCATAGATTCCAAACGCATGTAAGTTTGGCCGAACGATCTCCTCTACAACCAGTCATTTCTTATCATATTCCTTCATGGGGAATCATCGCGATTACCGGCGTGGAAGATGTCAAGAGATGTGAGTTGGGCGCTAAGCCGTTCGAACGCTTTGCTAAGAATTTGGAAGCTGCAACTGAAACCAACGAGACCAAGACTCAAGATGTTACACAAAACCCAAACTCGTTTCAAATCGGAGATGTGGTGGTCAAAGCGAACTCATTTCAAGTCTGAAAGATAACAGTGAAGATATATAGTTGTTCGAACCTGTTTACCCGAGAAAAAAGAAGACGAGCCATATCTAGTGGCAGACGTCCTTTTGAGGGGTTATTGCAAGCTCATCAACACAGACAAGATGGGAGGTGTGATAGTTCAATCGCGATGGATCAAGCATTTTAATACCTAAAACGCTATACTACTTTCTCCTCCATCACTCCCCCTTTAGTATTTCCTTAAACAATTTCTCCTTCCACTTGATATTTGTATTCCCCAAGATGAATGCACCGTTTATAATCTTCATTAGGGGTTCGTTGTTATTTGAGAACATACCTTTCTTTTCGAATGAGTATTCTGAATCTCAATATATATATATATACCTAATAAATCCCAAATCATCAAACCACGACCAGAAGTACCCGATTTCAATTATTTAAGGCTCCGAAGGGAATAATATACGAATAACAAATCACAATAACTTGTTTTAATGGAAGATTTGGATCTTTCAAATAAAAAGTTCTATTCAAGAATGTGAAACCAAAAATGGGACGTTGATCGACGAAGCCCTAACTTCGGAATACAAGAAGGGTAAAAATGAGTCTGTAAAGCATCGACTACGCAACAAATATGAATAGTAAAAAAATGAGAATCTAGTTATCGGAAGCAGATGCGTGAGTTGCCAACGCCTTGATCAGAGCCATTTCAAACACCTTCCCCAACAATCTTTCGGGTAGCAAAGGTTCCACCCAGAAGCTGTATCGGCAATAGAAACTTCAGCATCCCACCCGGAAGTCGTCTCAGCAGCAACAACGTCCGCCTCTTTACCAACATCCGCCTCAATGACCGACCTAGCATATGCTACCACGACTTCCCCAATGTCACCGACAATAGTGTTGTCGTCTGCTACGGAAGTTTTTTTAGTCTCACCAACCGTGGCATCATTATATCCCTCGGAGGTTTTCTCAACGACCTTTCGAGGAGAATTTCCTGATTCACTTACATCAGAATCAAGGTTTATGACACCGTCCTGGACAAGGGAGTTATGTTGATTTTTCCCTAAAAGTTTCACAAGCCCGGTCTTCCGCCATTTCAACCGAGAAGCAAACTATCCCACCCTAACAGCTGGTCGTGAAGGAGTTTCGCCGCCTTCCAGTTCTTCCTCCAAAGGCATGTCCCGAATGATCTCGCCAGCTTCGCGGAATAGAAATTCAATTCTATTCAGTGCCTCCCCATGAGAAGAAAACTTATTTTCGCCAATTTTAATATTTTTCCCAAGAGAGTTTGAGGCACTCTGTCACTGGAAGATCCCATTATGCACTGCGAAAAAAAAAAAGTTTAAGTTTTCACCCTACCCACACCAACAACCTACGGCGGGAGGAAGGCAAAACAAGAGGTAAACACGAAGATGATACCTGTAAAGAAGATGGGCACGATTCGATCTGCGTAAACAAAAGATTCAAGGCCATCTTTTATATTCGGTAGAGCGGTGAGGCCCCGGAAAGGAAAGTTCTATATTATCCACAAAATAAGGTGTGACATCAGGTTTTACTTAAAACATATTCCACCAGCAAAAAAAAGGAAGAGCCTCATGCCTAGCCATACGTGGAGGCATGTGTTTGAGGAACACTCACCCATGCTATTTCTTCTCTGACACAAGCAACGATGTTTGAAAGTAAACAAGCAACGCAGCCCTTTTAGAATTTGAATTAGGAAAGGATTCCTATTCGAGGTACACCTGGAAAGAGTCAACCGGGCCCGCAATAGCAAACCCCACGGTTTTAATAGTCCACGCACAAGCTAAGTCAAGCAGGGCCAAGCCAAGACACACCGAGCCGAGCCGCACTGAGCCAAGTCGTGCCAAGCCGTACCTGAGCTGCACTGAGCCAAGCCGTGCCTGAACCACGCCAATCCGAGTCACGCCTCACTAAGACAAACCAAGTCACGCCTGAGCTAAATCCCATTTCTAGTCACGCAAACACCTTACTGAGCCGGCCTTTGCGTAACTACACAAATAGAATTCATGCAAGGCCGCTGACACAAGGATCACAGATTCTCCTTACTTCCCGATAAAGGTTAGACGGATCTTCCTGACCAACTTACATGATTTACATTTCGATTCTGTCCTTGTACGTCACCATCTTATGCTTACCTCGTAACAATGCCCATGTTCCGAGCTAAGCAGGGGACTTAATGTTGATGGTGGTTTTAAGCTTAGGGTTAAAATCGTAAAACCCTAGTCAGACAATGATGTCACAGAACTTAAGTAATAATGTCTCCACTAAGCATATTTATTGAACCCTTTAATATGTCTGCGAGAAAATTACCAGGGTACATTTTTTTAATACTAATTAGGGTTTCGATAGGCCAGACCCTAATTCCCAGACCACATGTTCCAATGGCATGCGATGCCAGCCACACCTCCGCGCCAAGGCATGCCAACCATGCCAGCAGTACCACCATGCCAATGACAAACCATGCCAGCCACATCTCCGCGCTATGGCATGCCAACCATGCTAGCCACACCACCGTTCCAATGGAAAACCATGCCAGCCATGTCTCCACACCAGGGCATGCCAACCGTTCCAGACACGTCCCTGTGCCAAGGCATGCCAACCCTGCCAGCCGCACCACTGTGCCAATGGCAAACCGTGTCAGCCACGTCCCTGCGCCAAGGCATACCAACCATGCCAGCCGCACCACCGTGCCAATGGAAAACCATGCCATCCACGTCCCTACGCCAAGGCATGCCAGCCACATCTCTGCGCCAAGGCATTCCAACCATGCCAGTCGCACCATCGTGCCAATACCAAAGCCATGCTGGCCTAAACTATACCGCTGGCTACCAGAAAGGTTGCAATGATCAACGACCACCCTTCAACCTTAGATGCAGATCTCAGCCTTCCAAATTTTCCACCAAAACACATGGCAAACCTCCGGCCCAAGGTCAAATAACACGGTTTGTACCTAAACCCTAATTTGGCCACGCCTACTCTATGACAAAGCCATGACGGCCTAAACTATACCGCTGGTTACCAGATCAACGACCACCCTTCCACCTGAGATGCAGATCTCGTCACTCCAAGTTTTCAACCAAAACGCATGGAAAACCTCCATCCCAAGGTCAAATAACATGGTTTGCACCTAAACCCTAATTTGGCCGCGCCCAATCTATGGAAAAGCCATGCCGGCCTAAACTATACCTCTAGCTACCAGAATGGTTACAACGATCAACGGATACCCTTCCACCTGATATGCAGATCTCGACCATCCAAGTTCGCCACCTAACGCATGGCAACTTGCGGCCTAAATCCAAACGCCACGGTTTGCACTAAACCCTAGTTTGGTCGTGCATATACCATGCCAGCCTTTCCTTCACGTCACTAGATGACAAAACGAAGGGATGCAACGATCAACGACCACCCTTTTATCTAAGATGCAGATCTTAACCGTCCAAGTTCGCAACCTAACGCATGGAAACATGCGTCCCAAAGCCAAAACATCACGGTTTGCACCTAAACCCTAATTTTGGTCGCACCTACTCTATGGAAAAGCCATGCTCAACGCTGGCTGCTAAAATGGAGGGTTGCAATAATCAACGTCTACCCTCCTCTTTGAGATGCAGATCTCAACCATCCAAGTTCGCCACCTAACGCATGGAAACTTGCGGCCCAAAGCCAAAACATCACGGTTTACACCTAAACCCTAATTTTGTCCGCGCTTACTCTATGGAAAATCCATGCTCAACGCTGGATGCTAAAACAAAGGTTTGCAATAATTAATGGCTATCATTCCCTCTGATATGAAGATATCGACCGTTTAAGTTCGCCACCGAACTTGCGGCCCAAAGCCAAAACGTCACGGTTTGCACCCAAACCCTAATTTTGGCCGTGCCTATTCTATGGCAAAGCCATACCGACTCGAGACATCTAACACATGTCACAAACTGGGGGATGCTCATAAAGGGTATTGGTTTGGCGGTTTATAGTGTGCGGCATACACTACGCCCGTTACATGAAAGTGTCATAAGAATAAGGAGGTTAGTAAACGTAACACCATGCTACAATTTTTCCCATGAAAACACTCGAGACATCTAACACATGTCACAAACTGGGGAATGCTCATAAAGGGCATTGGTTTGGCGGTTTACAGCGTGCGGCGTACACTACGCCCGTTACATGAAAGTGTCATAAGAATAAGGAGGTTAGTAAATACATGGAATAATGGTGAAAAGCTTTCCTTCATTATGGAACATCAATTTTAGGAGTTACCACCTCCTCCCATTTACTCATCTGTTTCTATTTCTTACGAGACCAGAGTACCTTTCACTTTGACTTGTATAAATAGGTCTTACCTATTTCCACTGAACAACAAGTTTTGGTCAGGAGCATACAACATTCAGAAATCACTTGTTAGCTTTCACATCTATTAGCTTTCACTTTCTGATACAAGTCAAACAACTACTCTTCCAGAATTAACTATTCTGGTCTCAACACTCTCTTCGCTTCCCTCCCCAAAACCAACCCTTCTCATTCAATTTGTGACCGAAGCAAGTATGAAACGGCCATTTCTTGGTTAAGGACGGATTTATACAGATTGATCTCTCGAATCTAAAGTACTCTCTTGCAGTACATTGTTTAGGGTTTAGACTCGTTTCTCACCCACAACACATGAAATTACGGAAACCAGCAGAAACTGTTTTCACCCTCAAACACTTATGTAATAAAAAAGTTGGTAGATATTATTTTTTTTAAAAAAATTGTCTCTAAAAATGCACTAAATTTGTACCTCTAAGTTAGAAAGATTCTCTGTAACACTCTCATAAAATCACTAGAAATCTATAAATTTCCAGATAATCTCCAGGAATCGCTCAAATAAAAAATCTATGAAAATCCATAAAATTCTCATTTGGCTACCTACATTTAGTAAAACTTTTAGTCCTACTATTAGAACAACAAAAATTAACACAATTATAGGATGTGACAAAAGATAACACAAGAAGATATAAAACACTCAAAGAAGTTTGCCAAACAAGAATCTATTAAAACAATAAACCCTTCTGATGCACATACAAAACTGTTAAGGCTTGTAGCCTATTTATACTAGTTCAAAGGAAAGCGGAATTATAGAACACTAAGCAAAAGTTCTGTAAATAACTAAACTTCCTAGACAAGCAAACTACTAAAAATAAGAATAGACGTAACTTCCAAGTTTAGTTCTGCAAACTTCCATAATATTCTAGACAGAATTCAAAACGTAACAACCAAGCATAACTAGTTTCCTAACTAGTTGCATCTCTAATAGTCTCGGTTGAACTTAACTTCCAACAAACTCCCTCAAGCCGAGACTATGTTGTTCCATCATTCCCAGTTCTCCTCTTAAGTACAAAAATGTGTCACCCTTTGAAGGTTTTATGAATATGTCAGCTACCTTCTAATTGCTTTGACAAAACTCGACAGCTATCTCTTTGTTGTTGATCAATTCTCGTATTTAATGATATTTGATGTCAATATGCTTACTCCTCTCATGAAATACATGATTTTTTGTAAGTGCGATAGTTAATTTGTTATCACACACTATCTGAGTATGAGCATTTTGTTCATGATATAGAGACTTCAACATTTTTCTTAACCAAACTGCATGTGCTTTACATGAAGCTGCAGATATGTATTCTAGTTCTGTTGTAGATAGAGCAACTACTTATTGTTTCTTGGATGACCAAGAATAATAACCTGATCCTATATGAAAAGCAAATCCTGAAGTGCTTTTCCTTTCTTCTACATCTCTATCCCAGTCATTGTCAGTATATCCAACTAACTCCATAGTTTCTGTAGAATTATATAGAATTCCATAATCAATCGGTCCACTAATATACCTCAGAATTCTATTTGCAGCTTGTAAATGAGATTGTTTAGGAGATTCCATAAATTGACTGATTAAGCCAACACCAAAAACAATGTCTGGTATAGTAGAAGTCAAATAATACAAACATCCCACTAAACACTTATAATCTGTTGGATTCACAAGTTCACCAGTTCCTTATTTTGTAAGCTTTAATTTTCTCTCAACAGGAGTTAAGATAGATTTGCAGTCATTCATCTTAAAGCGCTTCAGAGTCTCCTTTGCATATTTTTTTTGTGAAACAAAGATTCCATCTTCTGTTTGAAAAACTTCAAGTCCCGGAAAGTAAGACATTAAGCCAAGATCAGTCATCTAAAATTCTTTTATCATGGCCTCCCTGAATTCATTGATCATTAACATGTTGTTTCCCATGAAGATAAGATCATCAACATACATGCACACAATAATCATATTACCCTGAGAATCAGTCTTCATATAAAGTGTATGTTCATATGGAAACTTTTTAAAACCACTGTTGATGAAGTATCAATTCGAGTATACCAAGCACGTGGTGCTTTCTTCAAGCCATACAAGGATTTGTGTAGCTTGTATACACAATTTTCTCCACCTTCTTTTATATATCCACCAGGTTGTCAACATATACCTCTTCTTCAATCTCACCATTCAGAACTGCATATTTTACATCTATATGATATATTTTGAACTTGTATTGCGCAGATATTGCAATTAATAATTGAAAAATATCAATTCTTGCAACAGGAGCAAATACTTCAAAGTAATCAATCCATGGTTTCTGTTTGTACCCCTTAGCAACCAGTCTAGCTTTAAGACGATCAACCTCACCATTAGGTCTATATTTTATCTTGTAAACCCATTTAACTCCAATGGCCTTTTATCATGCGGAAGTGTAGTGAGTTCCCAAGTCTCATTATTCTCTATTGCTTGAATTTCATTATCCATATTCAATCCAACCTTCATTTTGAGATGCTTCTTCAAAATTGACTGGATCACAGTCTCTAAATAAAGCAAATTTAATAAGATCTTCATCTTAATTTTCATCATCTCTTGTCACTATATAATCTTCAAGTTGTCTTGGTGAAACACGATTACATAAAGTACATGTTGATACTTCTTCTTCTTGCGGTGTTGCAGTATCCATAGTAGTAGGAGTAGTAACTTCAATATCGTTAGGAACAATGTTATTATCTTGCAAAGTTACAATACCTTGTTCTTCAATAACAATATTATTTTTTGTTGAATTCCAGTCCCACTGACTTGATTCATCAAAAATAACATGTCGAATAATGATTATCTTTCCTGTCTTAGGATTATACAGCTTATAACCCTTTGTTGCAACACTGTATCTAACAAAGATACATTTTTCACTCTTGTTGTCCATTTTTTTCGAATTTCTAGTGGTATATGTGTATATGAAATGCACCCAAATACCTTGAGATATCTAACACTAGGTATTCTTCCTGTCAACACCACTTATGGTTTTTTTTCTAGAAGACATCTGGTAGAGAGTTTTGAAGCTATATCATCTAGAAGTTGTATCATGTGTGGTTACTTAAGCTGGCAGAGAGTTTACCAGAGATTTTTGAAGCAAAAAGTAACTGCAATAGAAGAATGCAATTCTACGGAGTTTTCCAGAGAGTTTTGAAGGAAAAAATCCTCTTCTGGTGTTTTGTCTCCAAATAAAGTAAACTGCACATGATACAGCTTCTCCCAAAAAAAAATTGGTAGGTTTTTAGCTCTTCTCATAGAACGAACCATTTCCACTATAGTTCTATTTTTTCTTTCTGTTATACCATTTTGTTGTGGTGTGTATCTTGCTGTCATTTGATGTTGAATACCACATCATTCTAGAAACTTGTCATTCACAGTGTATTATGTTCCTCTATCAGTACGTAATATCTTAATTTTCCTTCCACTTTGTCTTTCAATAAATGATTTAAAGTTCTTAAAAGCACTAGCAGCTTCACTATTTTGTTTTAGTAAATAAACCCATGCTTTTCTACTAAAATCATCAATGAATGTAATGAAATATATATTTCCTCCACGTGAAATTTCTTCCATAGGTCCACAAAGATCAGAATGAATTAACTCTAGAGGTGTTCTGCTAGTCTTGTTTTTCCTATAGGAAAGGAATCTCTATGTTGTTTTCCAAATATACATCTTTCACACTTCTTCTCAGGATAGTCTATAGCCGGCAGTCCTGAAACCATCTCCTTCTTTGATAACAATCGCAAACTGTTAAAGTTGACATGTCATAACCTCATATGCCATAACCATGTGTTATCTTGTGTTGATGAACTATAGTATATCTCTTGTAGTGGTGAGTTACAACATATCTCCTTTTGATACTGTATTATTAAAGGAAATAATCTATTATTTGTCATATTTACCTTTGCAATCAGCTTCTTCCTTTTATCATGAATCGAGCAAATACCATCTGATATATTCATACTATAGCCTCTTTCTACTAATTGCCCCATACTTAGTAGATTTTGATGTAGACCGGGAACATAGAAAACATCTAAGATATATAAATAAGCTTTATTCTTGAGAATAATACCAATCTTCCCTTTTCCTATTACTGGAACTGTCTCATTGTTCCCAAATTTTACACTTGTGCTTACTGATTCATCTAAATCTACAAATAGTTCTTTCATTCCACACACATGGTTACTACACCCAGTATCCAAAAACCACTTATTTTTGCTGTGTTATTGAGATGTAAAATAATATGCCAGTAAGAGAACTTCAGAATCATCTTGATCATTCTCAATTTTTTTTTGCATTATTCCATGTTTCAATCTTTTTTTCAGGGCACTCTCTTTGGAAGTGACCTAAATTCTTACAGTTAAAACAACGTATCTTGATTCTGTCAATATTTTTCTTAGGTCTTCTGTATGAGTTTGATGATTGACCATTACTCCAGTTAATATGACTTTGAAGTGCTTCCTCAACAGGTTTCTTATGCATACTTTCTATCTTCCTCTGCTCATAAGATTGCAATGAACCTAATATTTCATCCAAACTCATAGTTTCCGATGAATTACATTCTTCTATTGCAGTTACTTTTGCTTTAGAACTCTCTGGTAAACTCCGTAGAATTTTCTCCACAATCACAGCATCTTTTATAGTATCACCATTGGATTTCATCTCATAAACTACACTTAATGTTCTTGAGAAGAAATCTGACACTTTCTCTGTAGTCCATCTGTAATAACTCATATTTTCTTCTTAAGGTTTGTAGTCTTACATTCTTTACTTTGTCAGACCCTTTATAATAGGTTTTCAAAGCATCCCAAGATTTTTTTGGCTTCATTGATGTACACAATTCTATCGAAAAGAGATTCATGCACGCTTCGATAGTATGGACTATTGCATTAACCTAAAAATAGTCCATTAGACAGTTGGAGGTATCCAACCTCAAGGATTTGTTCACTCTTCCAAGCCTGATTGTTGAACCCAAATCTTCCTTCTACCGATCAAGAACAAAGCAACACACAAGTAACATAGAAAATAATATGAACGTAAAACACAAGAACAAGTTGAAGCCAAGAAATCCTATTGAATCGTACTAATGCTTATAAAACTATATGGCTCAAAGCCTCTATATTTATACTAAATCAAACCGTGTTACACACTTCCAAAAAAAAAAAAACTTCCTAACATAAGAAATACGTACTAAGCAAGAAAACAAAAGACTTCCTACGCAAGAAAAAAAATTTACGGAACATTCTAGTTCCTTCTAGACCAAAACTTCACTTTCTTGTTATAGTTTAAACACCACAGATTCTTAATTGAACTCACTTTCTAACAGCCTCCCTCAATTCCAGACTCTGTAAACTTGTCATTCCCAGCATTGCTCTTAAAATAATAAAAGTTTCGGTCTTCAAAGATTTTGTGAAAATATCAGCAATCTGATCTTCACTTGACATAAGCTCATTATAATCTCCTTATTTGTTACTAGATCACGAATATAATGATAATTAATATCAATATGCTTGCTTCTTCCATGAAAAACTGGGTTCTTTTTCAGTGTAATAGTTGAGTTATTGTCACACACAGTATTTTTTGGAACATTATGTTTATGATTCAAGAAGCCTAGCATTATTCTTAGCCATATTGTATGAGTAGAATAAGAAGCATCAACTATGTACTTAACTTCAGCTGTAGAAAGAGCAACCATGTGTTGTTTTTAGATGAACAACTAAATAAACTTGACCCAATATGAAAACCATAGCCTCAAGTACTCCTTATATCTTCAATATCTCCATCCCAGTCACTGTAAGTATACCCAACCAATTCAGATTCTTCAGATGATGTGTAATACATCCCTGAATCCATAGTACCACTGAGATAATGCAATATGCATTTTGCTGCTTGTAAATGAGACTAACGAGGAGCTTCCATAAAAAGACTAATTATACCAACTCCATGCACAATATTTGGCCTTGTAGAAGTTAGATACCTGAGACTTCCAACTAATATTTTATATAATGTTGGATCAACAAGCTCTCTTACTCCTTTTTCCAATTGATGTTAAAATTGGTTTGTCGTAGAGAAACAAAAATTCCATCATCAGTCTGTAAAACTTATGTTAGAGCATTGCTCGGTCGAACTCACAAGCGTTGCTATCTCAAGATTGTTTGTCAAGTTTAGTTGCCATAACTATAAGTCTTTATTTCTAGTCTATATACGGTTAAGTCTAAGATTAGGATAGATTGTGTAGTTGAGCTTTAGACTTCACGACGTTCATCGATTGAAGACGAAGAATTACTAAGGAGAGCTTGTTGAATTTCATTAAAAAAAGGTATGTGAATACTTGAACTCATCTATCACTTGGAAAGTTTATTTCTACTATATCTTCTTCTTGAGACAAAAGTCGTATAAAGATATATTTTTCAGTTTATACACTTTTGATATTTCGAGCTGAGTTCAACTCGCTTACATATTTCTCGAAATATATGTTGGTAAGGGTTGATGATGGATTTTAGTTCACGGATGAAGTTTTAAAACCAATTTTTTTGCCAACATCCTATAAAGGGTAAGCCATTTGACAAACAATGAGCGCAGATATCCTCTCGTTCTATTTATTTGAATCAATTTGATAAATATACAAAATTCACCCAGAATAGTGCATGTAGCAACAATCCCTATTCTGTGAATCTATAGCATTATTAATTAATGCATGACTAGCCTTGTATTTGCTGTGTTGTTCTCAATAGGACTCTCATTATTGGGGCGGTATGATGACTGAGTGTTAATCTCAACAGAGTAACACGAATCTCCAAGTGTCAATAGTGAGGCATGCAAGAAGTACCCGTACATGCTACATCTCTCGGTGTGTTATACTAGCCCGATTGAGTATATGTCTCTCGGTGTGTTATACTATCCTGATTGAGCATATTTGAATCAATATTTTCCATACCAGTCTCAGAAATAATCACGACCACGCAAGTTGGCCGCATGATCTAACCAGCCTAGACGATCCTCAACAGGAGCAGGCTATCACCACAATGACCACCAGTGGGCCCGTTTATGCCCTGACCGGTCGAACATATATCACGCCTCCAAGACAGCCACCAAACGCAAGCCTGGAAAATGGTGGTAGAGTTGGTATGGAGCGGCTTGGAGGAAGCTCATACGAGAAATACTGTCAACGACGGTCTCAAAATCAGCCACGGCCGTCCAACTTCGCCGATGTGATTGGACGACGTGGATTATCCCATGACCGGTCGGACAAGCTTGTCTTGTACACCGGTGGGCCCCCTTTCTACCTACCTAACCGACCTTCTCACAATCAAGCCTTGGAGCAATAAACGTTTGCCCAAAACAAGGTTGGCGTGATGCTTTAAGGGATACGAAATCTCGTATGTGTCTCAGTTTGATCACAACCCTCCAACTTCACCGGCATGTTTGGATAGATTAGATCAAACCTATGACCGTGAAACAGGTACCAGCATGTTCGCCGCCTACCCAATGTGGGCCCCACACGATCGGTCTCCCCAAGGGAGGAGCACAACATACAAAGCCTATCGGGTGAAGTTGCTTGGGAGTGCACCATACAAAACCCTAATTAGGGTTTGCGGCATATTACATGTGTCGTTAATCAATCACGAGCGTCCATCTTCGAAAGCTCGGATGGAAGGTGTAGATGTAGACTTAAAGGGTCCCGTGCATGTCAACATGATCACCGTGGGTCCGTTTACATGTATGATCGATCGACCAAGGCAAACCATGGTCGGACATCTCGAAACACGTGCCCAAGGTAGGCATGACGCACGACTTCCAATTCCTTTGTGGTATGGGATTTCTGTTGCAAATCGATCTCAACCGCTCCTGTTTGCAGGTCAAATTGAGTGGCCGAGATCGTACTTTCATGGGGCAGTGAGGCACGTACGTGTACACCAACATGTCGTATACATACATGCCTGGTCGGTCCTCCCTAAAACACTTCCCATGCTTGGTTTCGACCAAGATGAAGAGTGATGCTTGCGCACCTCTTCAAAACCCTAATCAACGGTTGCAGATGTGTCATCTCGTCCGTCCAACTCTACCAGCTTGGTTGGGCATCCCAGGTTAGGGGTTAAGTGGAAAATAAAGTGTTATGGTGATTACCATCCATCACTCTACCACATGGAGTGATCGGACAAGGGAGGGCTTGCTTACGCAGCCTCCAAACGGTCATTCGAAGATGGATAGGAATGCACCTGTTTTAAGACGCTTAATCCGCGACCTACTCCGTTAAGCTTTAAAACAGCGATGCTTCATCCATGATGAGTATATTCAATGCATTACATGCATAGAGTATACACGATATTTCATAAATATTGACTTCCCAAATAACTTAGTTATTTAACCTTGCATTATATGCTACCTTCTATGGGTCCCACGATCCACACAATCGAGACATCAAACATGTCACAAACTAGGGGATACTTACTGGGGTATTGGTCTGGAAGTTTACAGAGTGTAGCGTGCAACGCATCATCATAGGAACGTGTCAGGAAAGCATGGACGGTTGGTGATGATGGTAGAAGTGGGCTGAGACGTGATCGTGCAATCACCCACATGACCCCACTACTCCATCACTCAACTTCCTCCACTTCCTACGAGATGCGGGTTTGCGCTCTATGACTTGTATAAATAGTTCCTTTGCCTATTTCCCAAACAACACAAACAAACACAGAAAAACCAAGTGTTGTCACGTATCCAGAAATCAACATTCTGATACAAGTCATAAACAACCAACACCTTCACAATCTCAACACCTTCTTCGCTTCCCTCCCTAAGATCAACCCCATCTCCTTCACGTTGTGACCGAAGCAAGTCTGGATTGGAAACTTCTTGGTTTAGGCCAGAATTGTACATATTGATCTCTCGAATCAAATGCACTCCCATGCAGTGCATTTGTTTAGGGTTTAGATTCATTTCTCATCCACACACCCAAAATTACCAAACCTAGCAGAAACTGTTTTTAGCCACAAACAACTGGCGACCACAGTGGGAGGTTAATTTCTCAGTTGCAATATCACTTTTCCAATTCCTAATTTCATTTCTTCAATACCCGACTCAATTTCTCAATTTCAGAGGGGTAGATATTAGATCCATTTTGATCATTAGCCTGTTTATTTATTTCGATTGCAAAATTCAGCCTCCTTCTTATGATGTATCCTCACCAGCCGAATTATCCGGAAGCCATGAATAATTTAAACCTCATAGAAAGTGTGTCCAGAATGCTAGAAGATGTCATAGCAAACCAAACTGGAATCGCTAGAAGACATAGTGAGACATTCCGTCTTTTAAATGATATAGCGGCTCAATTGCAAGAAGGCTCGGAGGGCGCTTACCCAGGGAGTACCGCGAATGATGATGCAGTTGAATATTTATCTAGAAATCGTTTTCTACCAATGAGGACACAGAGAGAACACGTGGCCACACCAGGGGACCAGGAAGAGACGAACATCATGATTCGGCTAACGAAGGAGGCTCAAATAAATTCCACAGGGGAAGGGACTTTTCAGGAGTACCGCAACCCCTATCGGATAAAGGAAAAGGGCCAACTTATGAAACCTTGATGGGAGATTTATATCTTAAAACCCTTACTGAAGTACAGAAAGTTGTTCAATATGCTATGACTTTTCATCCGAACGAAGAACTGCGTGAAGAATGAGAAATCAGCCAAGAGTCACATGGATACAGAGGTTGGGAATACTCGACTCAGCTTCCTGATAGTAATACTCACGTCGGTACGAGGCCCTCAAGAGCAGTTGCGTCCCAGCAGAGATGACCAGCCAAGAGGGCCGCATATATGTTGGCACATCCTGACGCACCAACTCTGAAGCGTTCTTCAATTCAAGCTCAACAAAAGACGTCACAGCAGCATTCGTCAATACAAGAAAAGCCCGGCTTGAGATACCCGCACTTCCCATTCTCGATGGATAAAGTCTTGAAATTATTGGAGATATAGGTACGAGACGGGGAGGTCCAATTTCCTCAGATATGGCGATAACCGACTGATCAAGAGATGATAGATCCAAGATATTGTCATTATCACCGTTTTTTGCACCATCCTACCAGTGAATGCAACGCCCTGAAGCGCATTGTCCAGGAGAAGCTTAACTCGGAAGATTTGCCTCCTGTATCCGAAGATTAGCGCGTGCAATTTTTCTAAGCGCTAGAGGAAGCCTGATTTCATGCAGATGGGATTCCAAGAAAGCAAGTAAGTTTTATCACGCAATTTTTTCAAGGAAGATAGTTTTAGAATTTACTGGGGACTTGGCATCCCGCGAGAAAGATATCCGATGGTCAAACGCCGTGTGTCTTCCTTTTCATGCTCACACGATATTTGCAATTTCACATGAACAATATCGTTGTAATAACCACGTTATTCATAACCAGAATGAAAATTCCATTCAGAATAATCTCTTTCATAAAAAACTATCTCAAAATAAACCAATTCAAAATTCAATCACCTATTAGTTCAATACCTAAAATCGAATTGTGAAAGAAAACCCTCACATCACTCAAAAACTCCTAAAAAGGAAAAGCATAAGTAGACGGCATAAACCATTCAAGGGAAGTCCTTCAACAACAACTCGTCCTTCTGTGAAAGAGCGGATCTCATTTTCTGGAGAACGACCTATTCCAGTTTTAACTCATTAGACATCCTTTCGATCTCCTCTTCCTGGCGAGCGATACAGTCTGCGGAAGGAACTTCACACATTTCTCCTTGCAGCTTCTGGATTTCAACAAATCCCTCACAGAACCAGGAAGCGTTAAACTCATGCTTCATGAACACATCCCGGTGGAACTCCAAGTTTTCGATTACCTCTTCAGAAATAGTATGCCCGGTCACGATGCTCATGCCATAGATAGAAGATAAAGCTTCTTCGACACGTTTGACTAATGCGAAGCGACTTTTGAGCTTATGAGAGGTGGCGATGTGACCATGATTTTTACATATTTTAGTATACAATTTATTCAACCTAGCCAGCACACTGAATCCTCCAACCAGCACATGACATGTATAAGGAGTATCGAAAGGAGGATCAAAGACAGCTCCAGAAATAACAGATTACATCACCAACACTTTGTCAGAGGCCTTATCAGTTGCGAGAGATCATATGATTGCTTTATCGGTTGTCGGAGCTTGTTAAGGAGATTATTTGGAAGGAGTTACCTCAATCATCATAGGAAATATCTCTCATGCATTCCTCGTGATGATTGTTTCACTCTGAAGACTCATTTTTTCCACGGCCTCATCTACAAGCTCGTTGAAGTGAATGCTTTGGGAATCATTTCTTTTAGTCGAGCTCGCACCATCTCTGTTATTTACTTGAAAAGGGTCAGTATCACCAGACTTCTCATCGTGAAGATCAGTATTTCCGGACTTCTCCAAAGTTGCGTCATGACTGCGTGCCAGCCTCGTGAAAGCATTTTCTTTCGGGAGCCCCTGATTTCGAATAAGGATCACCCTTAGTAAAAAATTGTTCAAGATAGACAGGGTTAGAGGATTGAAAGAAAGATGTTATAAGTACCTGCATATGAGAAGAATTGAAGACCACGAGACCACACGCTTGCTTGTTGTACCTAGCTCCTGCATCCTGGGGACTACAGTTATCAACAGTGTTAGCTCTGGTTCGTTTACCCGGAAGTGACTTTAATCGTCTATGGTGCTTCAAAAACTCAAGAGGTGGCTTGTCACGAGTAGCTGTCACAACTTCTTCCGAAAATGTCTGAAAAGCTAACAACTTCTCTCTCCAAAATTCCTTGTACCTATCAGTTGCCACTAGTTTTATTTCGATAGGAAAGAATGGAAGGCTCTGCTCTGGTGTGAATATGTCAGCATTGAGAATAGACGGAACGATATCTTTCGAAAGCATCTGCGGACGATGGAAGGGAACACCCTGGTCAAATCCCATTTGGCGGGCGACTTTGTCAATATTGTAAAAAACCACATAAAGGAGCTCATCGAAGAAAGTTGGAATATATCCTGGCATACAACTTCGAAGGAAGATGGCTTCTCCATGGCTCACGGTTTTTCCCTCAGTGTACAACCCAGCGTCAGAAGCAACGGTAGAGGTTTCCGGTTGAATCACGAAGGAATGTACTGGTCACCACGGGCGGAAATCTATATCATACACATTATTAAGAAAATCAACAAGTCTTAACCCGGGTTTTGGACGTCTGTTCTGCCAACGGAGTATCCTTGAACCACCATACAAACTAGAGAGCGAAGATACATGGACATGGGCGTTACCTTTGAAATATTTCCACAAACACGCTTGGAGAAAATCAATGTGGATATGTGATTCCACTTTCCTATATCTGTTGTAAGCATACATGTCTACCGCCAAAGCATCCAGATAAGAATACAGTGATCCAAGAAATAAGGCGTCCAAAGGGTGAACCACACCTTTCTCCAATTTTATAGCAAACATGACGAGGTCGTGTCTTATAGTATTCTTCCCAGAGCCGTCATCGAAGATTCCCTAGACAACCACAAAGACAGAAACGCAACTACGCTGAGATCATCATCCAGTTTTTGACCTGGCCTTGGCTTTGCAGGAGACCACTCAGACACCCACCAAGTATAGAAACAATTTACGTTACTTTTCTGTTGGTCATGCTCTCCCGCCTTTTGAAGTATAGCATTGAGGATTACTTTCTCTTCGTCAGATAGCTTGTAGTGAAAGGTAATGTTCATCTCTCCCCATCTACAAATGGCCGTGTGCGTGGAAGGATGCCATCGAGAAATAAAAGTGATCAAACCTGCAGCGTCATTCTTGATGTGAAGAGTTTCATACTCCATGACAACCTCAATGATCTTTGCTTTGGTTAAATTGTCCTTGACACGCTCATTGCTCAGCATGCACCTCATCTATCCTTCATAAGAGCTCAGTGGAGTATGGCAAACCTTGAAGTCAATAGGAGAAGACGGATACTCATTCTTCCGAAGATATAATCTCATCACGTATGCTGAAGAAGATGACAAAGCAACCTCTTCATTTTCTGAACCCGAAAGCAGCGTTATCTTATGTCTAGGATGTTTCCTAACATTTGGAAATGGCACGGTGAACAGTTCATCATCTATATTCGGCATGTCTCTTGAGTTTTCAACACCTCCCGATTTTGCAACAGCATTATCCCCATGTGACATCTTAACAATAGCCTCTTTGTTTCAAACAACTACAATAAAATGCAAAAGGAAAGAGTCATTACTTCGTGCTAAGGGAGAAATCGGTACAATATGGGTGTTAATGGTCTGAGGCTGTTATAAAAAAAAAAGATCTCTCTCATGGGATATATGCTCATGGACGGAGATGCATATTCCCCAGCCGTGGAAGAACACAAGCATGACGGAGCTCAAAGAAGGCACGGGTGGGGCCCATATTTGGTTAAGCAGGTACGACAGGGCTGTGGTTTGGTCGAAGCATACACTGACAGGTCCCATGTTCGTTTAAGGTTGCATAATCGGTTTTTTTCTATGGGCGGAAGAGCAAACAAGTTTATCCATGGGTTCATGTCTACGAATTTTAAGCCAGGGTTTTATAAAAATTCAACCTAAGGCTAAAATTTTGCATGCATGAAAAAGGAGCAAAAACAGTATATTCATATGGGATTCATGGCTTGTTTCACTAAGCAATCCTAGCAATATTAATTTCGTTAGTGGAGTTAATCATGATATATCTTACGAAAAAGTTTCATCTACAATGGGATAATTCTCTCAAGAGCAAAAGAGGTTTACCTAAGAAGTTAGGGTTTGTACCGAAAGGAAAAGAAAAAAAAAAGAAAAAAAAAGGCAAAGCAATGAGAAAACGATGAAGTACCTACCTTGTTGAATGACGGACGTGCAACGGAACAGCAGCAGCAAAGTTCAATGGTAGCAGCAGTGAGGCGATAGCGTCAGCAAGTTCTGGCAGCATTGGTGGCGGCGTGGTCGGAAACTGCGGCGGAAAAAGCTGCGACGGGAAAGCCTGACCGGACAAAAAAATATATAATAAGAAAATAAAAAGGGTCAGTCACCTTTTATATAATCAATCAATTAAAGAATCCTGTTAGAAGAAGGATTCCCTTATTAACTCAAACGTCCAAGAAAAGAAGTCGGTCCCACTAAAGCTCCATGCTCACGTAGGCACGCTCACATGGATAATTATAAGAGGTTGTTTGAAGCTTCTCCGGGTAAGCTTCCTTTATCTCTTCCTCCTATGTTGTGTACATCACCATCTCATGCCTACCCCAAAATAGTGTAACCATCATATGCTAGGAAGGGGACTTAATATTGATGGTGGATTTTAATTCAAGGCTAAAGTTGTAAAACCAATTTTTGTGCCAACATCCTACGAATGGTAAAGCCATTTTACAAACGATGAGCGCAGAAATCCTCTCGTTCTATTTATTTGAAGCAATTCGATAAATATAAAAAATTCACCCAGAATGGTGCATGTAGCAACAATCCCTATTCTGTGAATCTATAATATTATTAATTAATGCATGACTAGCCTTGTATTTCATGTGTTGTTCTCAACACGAATCTTATTATTGGTGCGACATGATGACTGAGTGTTGCTTTTAACAGAGCAACACGAATTTCCAAGTGTCCATAGTGAGGCATGCACGAAGTACCCGTACAGGCTACATCTCTCGATGTGTTATACTAGCCCGGTTGAGTATATGTCTCTCGGTGTGTTATACTAGCCCGATTGAGAATATTTGAATCTGGACTGTCCATATCAGTCTCAAAAATAATCACGACCACGCAAGTTGGCCGCATGATTTAACTAGCCTAGACGATCCTCAACAGGAGCATGCTATCACCACAATGACCACCAGCGGGCCCGTTTATGCCTTACCGGTCGAACATATATCACGCCTCCAAAATAGCCACCAAATGCCATCTTGTAAAAGGGTGGTCGAGTTGGTATGGAGCGTCTTGGAGGAAGCTCATACGAGAAAGACTGCCAACGGCGGTCTCAAAATCATCCACGACCGTCCAACTTCGCCGACGTGATTGGACGTCGTGGATTATCCCATGACCGGTCGGACAAGCTTGTCCTGCACACCGGCGGGTCCCCTTCCTACCTACCTGACCGACCTTCTCACGAGCAAGCCTTAGAGAAATAAACGTTTGCCCAAAACAAGGTTGACGTGATGCTTTAAGGGACACGGAATCTCTTATATGTCGCAGTTTGATCACAACCATCCAACTTCACCGGCATGTTTGGATGGCTTAGATCAAACCTATGATCGTGGAACATGTACCAGCATGTTCGCTACCTACCCAATATAAGCTCCACACGATCGGCCTCCCCAATGAAGGAGCACAACATGCCAAGCCGATCGCGTGAAGTTGCATGGGCGTGAACCATACAAAACCCTAATTAGGGTTAGCGGCATATTACATGTGTCGCTAATCGATCACGAGCGTCCATCTTTACAAGCTTGTATGGAAGGTGTAGATGTAGACTTAAAGGGTCCCGAGCATGTCAACATGATCACCTCGGGCCCGTCTACATGTATGATCCATCGACCAAGGCCAACCACGGCCGGACATCTCGAAACGCGCGCCCAAGGTAGGCATGACGCACGGCTTCCAATTCCTTTGCGGCATGGGATTTATATTGCAAATCGATCTCAACCGCTCCTCTTTGCCGATTAAATTGAGTAGCATAGATCGTACTTGCATGGGGCAGTGAGGCACGGACGTGTACACCAGCATGATGTCTACACGCATGCCTGGTCGGTCCTCCCTAAAATACTTCCCATGCTTGTTTTCGACCAAGATGAAGAGTGATGCTTGTGCACCTCTTCAAAACCCTAATCAACAGTCGCAGATATGTCATCTCGTCCGTCCAACTCTACCAGCTTGGTTGGGCAGCCCAGGATAGGAGTTAAGTGGCCAATAAAGTGTTGTGGTGATTACCATCTGTCACTCTACCACATAGAGTGATCGGCCAAGGGAGGGCTTGCTTGCACATCCTCCAAACGGTCATTCGAAGATGGCTAGGCATGCACCTGTTTTAAGATGCTTAATCTGCGACCTACTATGTTTCTATTTAAAACAGCGACGCTTCATCCATGCTGAGTATATTCAATGCATTACATGCATAGAGTATACAAGATATTTTATAAATATCGACTTCCCAAATAACTAAGTTATTTAACTTAGATATGCTACCTTATATGGGTCCCACGATCCACACAATCGAGACATCAAACATGTCACAAACTGGGGGATACTTACTGGGTTATTGGTCTGGCGGTTTACATCTGTTGATGGTGTATTTTCATTTAAGGCTAAAATTGTAAAAGCCAAAATTGTTCACTGACATCTTGTAAAAGATAAAGCCATTAATAAGTGATGAATAATTCTTCACTTTACTAATTCACCTAGAATAGAGCATGTGGCAACAATCCCAGTATTTTGTGAATTAAATACACGAAATTCATCCAGGTTGGAGCATGTAGCAACAATCCCATATACCATGTGAATTTACAACATTATTAATTAATGCATGACCAGCCTTGTATTTCTTGTACTCATTATCGGTGCGGCATGACGACTGAGTGTTGTTCTCAGCAGAGCAACACGAACCACCAAGCATGAATAATGAAGCATGTACGAAATACCCGTACAGGATGCAACTCTCGGTGTGTTATACTAGCCCTATTGAGCATACATCTCTCAGTATGTTATACTAGCCCGATTGAGAAAATTTGAATCTGTACTGTCCATATCAGTCTCAGAAACGATCACGACCATCCAACTTCACCAGCATGATTGGATGGCTTAGATTGAATCCATGACCTCAAGCAGGTATTGGAATATTCACTACCGACCCAACGCGGTCCCCGCATGGTCGGCCTCACCCAAAGGGTGGCATAGCTTGCCAAACCGTCCAAGCCAAAGCAGCGCGGACGTGAAACCCTAAATCAGGGTATACGACACATTACATGTGTCGCAAGTCAGTCTCAACCATCCATCTTCGTAGGCATAGATGGAGGGTGTAGATGTAGATTCAAAGGGCCCAGAGCATGTCAACACAAACACCATGGGCCCGCCTACATACCTGACCGATCGGTCAGGACCAACTATGGTTGGTCATCATAATTCGTGTGCCCCAAACTGGGTATGACACACGACCGGCAAAAAACCTAATTAGGGTTTGTGTCACGATCACGAGCGTCCATTTTCTCTTGCTCGGATGAAGGGTCCAAGAATAGACTAAGCAGGCCCGGTGAGTATCAACACGATCATATTGGGCCCATCTATCTCCATACCCGATCTACCAAGGCATATCATGCTTGGTTTCCTCAATTCGCACGCCCAAACTAGCGTGGTCACACCTCCCAATTGCAAGCTAATCTCGACCACTCAACTTTGCCGGAAAAATTGAGTGGCTTAGATCAAGTTTCTATGGGATATTAAGGTATGGACATGTACACCAACTCGGCGTCTGTATACCAGAATAATCGGCCAATACCGACCAAGCTTGGTCGTCTTGCAACACGCGCCCGAAGTTGGCATGACGCGCGACTTTTGCGGCACCAGATTTTTGTCGCAAACTGATCTCGGCCACTCAACTTCACGGAAAAATTGAGTGGCCCAGATCACACTTTCACGAGATAATGAGGTATAGGCGCCTACATCATCATGCCATCTACACACATGCCCGATCATCCATGCCAAAATCGTGTTCCAAGATTGGATTCGACCAAGCTGAAGAGTGATGCTTGCACACCTCTTCAAAAACCCTAATTCCACTAACAGTCGCAGATGAGTGTCTCAAATATCATCTCGTTCGTTCAAATTCATCGGCTTGGTTATACAGCCCTGGTCAGGAGTTAATTGGTTAGTGAGGCGTCATGGTGATCACCACCCGTCACTTTACCACACCATGTGTTCGGCCAAGGGAGGACTTGCTTGCGCAACCTCCAAACCATCACATGAAGTAGGCTGGACATGAGGATATTTTGAGACGCTCAAATAGCGATGCTTCATACATGCCGAATATACTTGATGCAGTACATGCATAGAATACACACGATACTTTAAAAGTATCGACTTCCTATATAACTTAGTTATTTAATATAGCATTGCATACTACTTTATGTGGGTCCCACGATCCACACACTCGAGACATCAATCATGTCACAAACTGGGGGATACATACTGGGGTATTGGTCTGGCGGTTTACAGCGTGCAGCGCACAACGCGCAATCACAAGAACGTGTCAGGAAGTCATGGACGGTTAGTGATGATGGGAGAAGTGGGCAAGACTGGTCGTGTGACACTATCACACAACTCCACTACTCCATCACTCCACTTCCCACGAGATACGAGGGTTACGCTTAAAGACTTGTATAAATAAGTTCTTCATTCTATTTTCTGAATACGGACAAGGACATAAATCAAGTGTTAATACAATTGTATTCGAAAAACCCAGAGATTGCTTGCATTATTCGTAAGCCCGCTTACCTTTCTGTTACAAGTTATAAAACAGCCTACACCTTCTTCGCTTCCCTCCCTAAGATCAACCCCATCTCCTTCACTTTATGACCAAAACAAGTCTAGAACGGCCATTTCTTGGTTTAGGCCAGAATTGTATAGATTGATCTCTCGAATCAAAAGCACTCCCGTGCAGTGCATTTGTTTAGGATTTAGATTTATTTCTCATCCACACACCCCAAATTACAAAAATCGGCAGAAATAGTTTTCACCCATAAACAACAGTGTGCAGCGTGCAACGCGCCATCACAGGAACGTGTCAGAAAAGCATGGGCAGTTGGTGATGATAGGAGAAGTGGGATGAGCGTGATCGTGCAATCATCCACACGACGCCACTACTCCATCACTCAACTTCCTCCACTTCCTATGAGATGGGTGTTTGCGCTCTATGACTTGTATAAATAGGTCATTTTCCTATTTTCCAAACAACACAGACAAACACAGAAAAACCAAGTGTTGTCACGTATCCAGAAGTCACAATTCTGATACAAGTCATAAACAACCAACACCTTCACAATCTCAACACCTTCTTCGCTTCCTTCCTTAAGATCAACCCCATCTCCTTCACTTTGTGATAGAAGCAAGTCTGGAACGGCCATTTCTTGGTTTAGGACAGAATTATACGGATTGATCTCTCGAATCAAAAGCACTCCCATGCAATGCATTTTTTTTTGGTTCAGATTCATTTCTCATCCACACACCCAAAATTACCAAAACCAGCAGAAATAGCTTTTACCCATAAACAATAAGCTTTTGCTTTAACCAAGTTCATATTATGTTCTTGATGCAGTCAAAAGATGATCATGTGAAAATCTCCTTGTAAAATCTTACATGATTTGTATGAGACGGTCATTTGATGTAGACTCAGAATGTTTCGTATTGATCATTCAATCACTTGACAATTGCTTTGAAGCTAATAGTTTGTACGAGACAGTTATTCCCGTCTTCCGAGAATGTTTAATGATTGAAAATGGAGTTTGGAATGATTAACCATGATTGGATATAACATGGTGTGCGTACTTGCATATATGTTGTCCATATTCGGAACCATGGTATGCATACCCGTATGCGTACTGCTTGGTTTGGTGAAAGTCCGGGGACCATCGTATGCATACCCGTATGCGTACTATTTGGTTTTGTGAAAGTTCGAGAACTTAAGTATGCATACTGTCTTAAGTTCAAGTTCCGGATTTTCAACTGAGGTTGGAGGTATGCATACTGGCGAACCAAAACTCAGTTCGGCTACTTAGGTATGCATACCTGTATGCGTACCTGAGTAGGTTAAGTTCTAAAATTGGTTTGTTCATGAGCTTATACATTTATATAATAAGGAATGCAATATTTTTCAAATCGTGGCTATAATGTTCATGACTTGATTCGAGTGAATCAAAATCGATTTTGCTTCGATTGTGTCTTGTATACTTCTATGAGAATATAAACAATTGAAAAACTCCATAACTAGTTTCATTTGAGTCATCTGAACTAGTTGTGTTTGAGATGAACAAGGTTAATAAGAAAGTATTCATATGGCTAACTTCGGTTAACTATTGTTGAACTAACCTAATGCATATGTTTAGGTACGGTTACCCTTATCTAAATGAAAGCACATTTCATTTGTGTATAATAAGCTAAGTTCGATCTAACGGTTGAAAGATATTAGCTTGAATCTAATCAGGTTTTCATCTAACGATGAATATTGAATGCTTTTTTACCAAGGTAACTTAGATTTCAAACCCTGAATTGAAAACTATATAAAGGAGAACTCTAGCAACTGGGAAACCTAATCCCCATGCCTCCTATGTGATACTAGTTGCGAGGAGAGTCGATTTTCCTTTAACCTTTGGGTTTTTTCCAAAACCCTGTAGGTTAACGACTTGAAGACTTCATTGGGATTGTGAAGCCAGACCCAACTATTTCTCTGTCATTGTGTGTTTTGATCTTTCTATTTTCTATCAAGATTGAGTACTATCTTATCTAAGATTTTCTCGAGATTTATTCTCCGATAGGCAAGATAAAAAGTAGTTACAAACATCTTCGTCTCATCGTTTGTGATTCCACAATATCTTGTTTCGCTACCATACGATAAAGATTATTGTGAGGTGGTTGATATTACTAGGCCGTTCTTTGGGAATATAAGACCGGTGTATCAATTGGTTCATGTTCACCTTGATTTATCAAAAGACAAAACAAAAATCATAAGTTTATCTGTGGGAGACAGATTTATCTATTCAATAGAATTTTCTGTGTGGGACAGATTTGTTTATTAAAGTCTTCGGCTTTGGGCCGTAGCAACTCTTAGTTGTGGGTGAGATCATTTAAGGGAATCAAGTGCGTAGAGTCCTGCTGGGATTCAGAGACATAAGGAGTGCAACTATACCATGATCAGTGTGATATTGGTTAGGGCTCAACTACATTCCATTCTGAAGTTAACTTGGAGTATGCTAGTGTCTGTAACGGCTTAATACAGTGTAGTGTTCAAATATGGACTAGGTCCCTGGGTTTTTATGCATTTACGATTTCCTTGGTAACAAAATTTCTGGTATGTGTGTTATTTCTTTTCCGCATTATATTTGTTTATATAATTGAAATATCACAGGTTGTGTGTATGTTCAATCAATTGGATAATCCAACCTTTGGTTGTTGATATAAATTTATTGACACTTGAATATTGGTCTTTGGTAATGTTCAAGTTATTTCTTTATATTCAATCAAGCTCACAAATTCCTATTTGTTTGATTGTAGATTGAATTGAAAAATTGAGATACAACTCTTGGATATACTTTTCTTAAGATTGAGTCTGACTATCTAGTTGATTCTCTTGAAAGTATATTGGAGTTTGTCCATACATATTGCTAAACGAATTATTGGGTGTAGTTTTTATACCCTCGGTTTTCAATTGGTATCAGAGAAGGAAAACACGTTTAAGACCTCATAAGTCTGTGTTTGTAGTGATCTGACTCTATGGACAATAGTGTTATCTCTGATAAAAGTATTACCAGAAACAAAAGTTCTATTTCTAAGAAATCTATTAAAGAGAAATATTTATCAATCTCAAATGTAGATGAACCTAGTGTTCCAACGAAATAGACTTGCATTGAAAAGTGTCACCCCGCTTACCTTTCGAACAAGTCTGACTCTGTTGTAGAAAGTTGAAAATGCGGGGGTCTAACAACCTCACCCAATATTCGATTAGCAATCTATATGGATAATTCTGAGTTGTTTTCTAGAGAATCAACAAGACTCAATCAATAGAAAATACTCAAGGAGTTATTATCTCAATCTCTCGATTTGATTTACTCTAGCAAACAAGATTCGCGAGCTTAATCAAAGAGAGATAACTTGGATGGTACCAAAGACCAATATCCAAGTTTCAATCGATTTAAATCAACAACCAATAAGGTCGGATATTCTAATCGATTGAACAACGCACAACCTGTATTATTTCAATTATATAAAAATATAATGCGGAAAAGAAATAACAAAGACACCAGAATTTTGTTAACGAGGAAACCACAAATGCAGAAAAACCCCGAGAGCTAGTCCAGATTAAACATACACTATATTAAGCCTCTACAGACACTAGCCTACTCCAAATTATCTTCGGTCTGGAATGTAGTTGAACCCCAACCAATCTCACACTGATCCAAGGTACAGTTATGCTCCTACGCCTCTGATCCCAGCAGGATACTGTGCACTTGATTCCCTTAGCTGATCTTACCCACAACCAAGAGTTTCTACGACCCAAAGTCGAAGACTTTAGCAAACAAATATGTCTCACACAGAAAAGTCTACAGGTAATAGATAAATTCGTCTCCTATGAATAAACCTATGAGTTTTGTTCCGTATTTTGATAAATCAAGGTGAACAGGAACCAATCGATAAAACCAGACTTATATTCCCGAAGAACAGCTCAGTTTCATCAATCACCCCACAATAAACTTAATCGACGCAGCGAAGAAGATTATTGAGGAATCACAAACAATGAGACGAAGATGTTTGTGACTACTTTTATCTTGCCTATCGGAAATAGAAATCTCAAGCCAATTATTACAATTGTACTCGTACGATAGAAAGAGCAAGATTAGATCACATAACTACAAGATAAGTAGTATCGGTCTGGCTTCACAATCCCAATGAAGTCTTTAAGTCTTTAACCCGAATTTAGAGAGAAAACTCAAGGGTTAATGGAGATCGACTCTAGCTTAGAGAAAACCAGTATCACACATGAAAGGTGTGTGGGGATTATTTTTTCCAATAGCTAGAGTTCCCCTTATATAGTCTTTCAAATCAGAGTTTGCAATAAATGTTATCTTGCTAACAAAGCATTTAATATTCACCGTTAGAGGAAAACCTGATTAGATACAAGCTAATATCTCTCAACCGTTAGATCGAAAACTTAGCTTGCCATACACACATGTACTTGACGTTTTTGGGTTTATGTAACCGTACCCAAACGTGTACAATGGTTGGTTCAATATTAGTCAACCAAATGGTTAGCCAAATGCTAACTTTCATATCAACCATATTCTTCTTTACCATAACTAGTCCAAATGACTCAAATGAACTAGTTAGAGAGTTTTTCAATTGCTATGAGATCTCAAGTACTACAAGAGACATAATTGAATCAAAAATGATGTGATTCACTCGAATCATTAATCATGAACTATAAATCCACAGTTTGAAAAAGCATCCCTTAGTAATTTAAGAATAAGTTCATGAACAACGTTTTCAGACATAACCTCTTGAGTTCGCGGACTCAAGCTAACCGGTTGAAGTTAATAAACTCCAGCAGAATTTCTCGGGATGAGAACTTCCGTCAGTTTGCGGACTGGGTTCTTGGACTGCACCTGAGCTTCAACTTCAGCAGATATTCTCGGGTTTGAGAACTTATGCCAGTTCGCGGACTGAGTTGCTGCTCACGTTCCGGTTCCACTTGATCAACAAAGTTCGCAAACTTCGGTTTAAGTGTTAAGGACTTATACATATATGTGTTGCCACAACAATGTTTATATCCCCCAATGGTTATATAATCTAAACTCTCATTTCAATCATTGAAACATTCTCATAGGACGTCGTATAGCTGTTTTCACGAACTATTTTTTGTCAGAGCGATTTCCAAAGTGATTGAAATATAACATGACTTTCGTCACTAGGAAAAGATGAACTTGGATAAAGCGAAAGCTTTACCAACACACATTTTGAAAAATAAATAAGCGAGATATACTCAGCTCAAAATATCACATGTGCATATCTTTAGTCTATATAGTGAAACGACTTTTGTCTCAAAATAGGAGATAGAGTAGATAGACTTTTGAGTGATAGATAAGTTCAAGTCTCCACATACCTTTTAGTCGATGAAGATCCACCGGTTCCCTGAGTAGTCCTTCGTCTTGTATGATGATCTCCATGGAGTTCTTGAGCTCAACTACACTTTCTATCCTAGTCCGAGACCTTAGCTATAGTAGACTAGAAATCAAGACTATATAGTTTTCATCACTAAGATTGACAAACATGCTTAAGATAGCAACGCATGCGAGTTTGACCGAGCAGTGCTCTAACAATCTCCCCCTTTGAAAATATTAGTGGCAAAACTATTAATACATATGGAATACAAAAATTATATAAAAAAACTTTGTAGCTCCTATTCCACATGCCTAATCTTCAACAATACTCGAAATCTTCGTCACTTCCAAGTAGTCCAATGATCCCAAAGGTTGTAAGTTTAGTATCATCGTTGTTGAAAATCCGTAGCTATAACAATGAGAAAAGTATTGGTTCTCAGTCATTGTTATACAGTGGCATAGTATTATTACATAACGTCAAAGTCAAATTGCATCACAACTTCAACAACAATACTATGGTGATACTTCACTCCCCCTTAGTCAATACTCCATCTCACATGGAAACCACTCCCCCTTACATAATGATCTGAAAACCATATATGTTTGTAGTGTGAACTACAATTAATTCTCCCCCTTTTTGTCAATAAAATTGGCAAAGGTACAAGAACGGGATCCTAATGAAATTTCCGTAAGAGACATTTCATGACCAAAGGAAATGTTTTATCATCTTGTTTAGATGCAATCATAAAGACGAGTCTAAAAGCATTCATCTAGGAGTTTATAAAGATACAAGATAACCCCTAAAAGTTCCACAGCCGCACTCCCCACAAATATTTGGAAATTAAGCACAAGTTCAAAAGAACTCTCCCCCATAAGATGTTATTCCCAAAGGAACAACAAGAGCGACCTTAATTTCAAGAGAAAAGAAGGATTTCTTTAGACTCAACAAATTGCATACAAGTATGAATTTGGAATCCAAAATATTCAATCATATTAACCAAAGAGAACCATGATTAATTTGACTAAATATGCTCATCACAAGTAAACTTATGGAGACTTAATTCATCGATTAGATTATTCACAAGTAAACCCATAAATATTCTAACCGGATTACACAATTAAACTAATCACAAAGTAATTAATTCAATTGTCCACACTTGACATGAGAAAAATCTATGGAGTGCTAACTAAATAATCACACAAGATGATTGATTTAGTTTATTTGGGCTCAACATAAGAGATTATGGAACCCCGACTAAGATTATCATAGAAAATGACAACCTTTATCGTACATGTACTCAACATGAGAGAACTCATGGAATAAAAACTAAATAACCACACAAGTTGATTAATTTAGTTCTTAATGCTTAACATATAACATCTCATGGAACAAACAACCATGCCAATAAAAAAACCCGACTTAGTCGTATCGTGCTCAGCATGAGATACACAATGGAGCCTTCATGGTAATGCATAATAATATGGAACAATTAAGCTCTATACCATGTATAACAAACACAAGGATTTATTCTATTTTTCCATCACAAAGTGACATAATAGACTTTATCCTTGAATCACAAAAGATTTTAACCTATCTTACATCAACAATTGACAATATAGGCTTAACTTTTGTGTTTTTCCAAAAGTCCATTCATTCCTTTTATCAATATTTGCATACCAATACGTGAACGCCTTTACTTTTGACAAAATATGGGACAAACAAGTTCATGGACGTAAACACTCATATCCCATCAAAATATTGCAATATATAAAATCAAAAAGATTAATACTGCAACCATCATCTTCTAAAACAACTTTAAAATTTAAACCAATAAATCTAAAAACAAGAAGATGAAATCATTGGATATAGCTATGTATAATCACAATCATGGCTATTCCAAAACTCTAGTTATTCTTCTAAATAAAACAAAAAACATAGAACATTTACTTTTTTTTTTCTGAATCACACTATTATATTGAATTAAAGATGAAATTATAAGAGAAAAGTTTATCAAGGAAAATAAGAAGGCAGGCTAAACAAGGCCCAACAAAAAAAAAAAAATTTTTTAACAAAACCTTACATACTTCACATTAGGCATTTCAATTCTTTTTAAGTAGCTTGGTCTACCAACATAAATGATTCTTTCTCCTGCTCCCATGGATGCTGTATGCGTGTCGTAACCACAACAAATTAATTAATACTTTACTACCTAATTAAAGAGTAATATAGGGTAGTCAAGATCGTTCCCACGAGGAGCAAGAGATTATTAGTTGTAAAATTGTCACAAAAGGGGGGTATTGGTTGTAAAATTTATAAAGCAAAAGAAATAAACAAAGTAATTAAAAGTGTAAGTTGAAATCAATAAGAGAGAATAGATCAAGGAATCCTTCTTCGCTGCAAAACAATGATTAAAGTTATGTTCTTTTCCACTTGTTATTAGTCATAGATTATCACCAACCGTAGGTATAGCAGCTAGATCAGTGCTAACCCCAAAATCCCTTATTTCACCGGATACGGAAGTTCTCGCCTACCGGATTCTATTCACCAAACCACCCAGTAGTAGATCACCCAAGATGTAATTTAGTTAAACGCATTAAGATTCATGAATTTATTAGGTTGATATTAGTAGTTAAACTCTTAGATCAAGGTCCACTTGCTAACGTTGGTTTTACACACAATTGCTCCACGGAATCCCTCCGCAAGGTCTTGTGTTTTCTACTTATGTAAATAGTCAAGAAACAATTACTTATCCCCTAACTTTCACTAGCTTTAGATTAATTAACAAATCAATTTAGTTGGCCACCCAAACGACCTATCAATCAAACATAAACATTAATATTAGCAAAAACAAACGATAATCATATGAAAAACTTCAAAGTAGAATTGAAACAAAACTTAAACCATACATTAAGAACTAGGAATTCATCCTCAATCAATAAGAAAATTAGCTACTCATAATTTGGAGTTCACACAATAATAATAATAATAATAAAGGAAGAAAGAAAACTTATTGAAAAGATAATAGTTGCTCCTTCCTCCAATCCTTGTGCACTTTAACTCCTTCTCCAAAGTAGATGTGTGTAAAAAGTTGTAGAGAACTCCTTTATTTATAGGCTTCAATACTCTCCATATCTTTGTAGGAAAAGAATCCTCATTCCAAAAGAACACCACTTTCCCAATTTGAGCCATATTCCAATTTCTAGTCCAATTCTCCAAAACTTCCAAGTTTTCATCCAATTCCCAATTCTAAGTCTTCACACACATGAGAGAAGTCCATACAAAATTCTTTATTTTTGCTCGCCGGAAAACTGTGTTTTTGGCCGGAAATAGGCCGGAATTCGTCGCCGCCGGCCACCTGAAAATTCTCCCCGGTGACTGAATATTCCATCAGTCCACCGTTAGGACTAACGGTCAAAGGTTAGTCAAGGGTCAAGGTCAAGGGACTGAGTTAGAACGAGTCAGAACCGAGTCAGCTGGCTAACTCGGCTGACTAGTTCTGACCAAGCCACTTGCACCGAACCAAATTGTTCACGGCCAAGATGGCCATGCTTCCCCTGCACCATCTTTGCACTTCACAGCTGCAACTTCCATCATCCACAACACCCCATTTCTTTGCTGGTTCATAAATTCAGCTTCACCAGCCTTCATATTTATTCCATGCACTGCACAAACTAAATTGCCTATACCATCTTCCCAATCCAAACACTTCCCTGTAATGCAATACCAACAGCATCACCTTGCAATGCAACTCCAACTGACCAACAAACCCTTACTTCAGTGCACCATCTCCTCCTTGTCCATTCCATTGCAGCACCACCTTTCTTTCCCTGCATTTCTCAGAACAACAACAGCTTCTGTGAAATAGCATCTGCAACATCACCATAACTCAGTACCCTCTTCTCTGAGAATCATTAAATCATTCCCTTGTCTCAATTTGATCTACCACTGCTATTCTTGAATCCATCTCTTCCCATCAATAGCAGCAACCTCCAACATCTCCTTCTAACTGCAACAGCTCAACCTAACATACATCTATACATTTCCATACCCATTTGCTGCTCTGTCACTGCAACAGACTCCAATTCTTCCTCCTCTGCGACATCTGTTGCTTCTATTTCCCCCATAAAGCAATTCTACCGCCATCAGAGACCACCACCATTCTTACCCTGTCTTGATTTCTGGCCATAAACCCATTACAACCACACAACACCCATTCTCGATTCAAACATCACCAGCGTTCAACAAACCCTAACAGCAACAACAGATTTCTTTCAATATCTCCCTGTAATTTCCGTAGCTAAATCCAACTCAAATCCAAGAATCAGCGCCGTTCTTACAGCAACATCAACAATTTTATCGAACGGAACCCATTTCTGAAACATCAATCCCATCTGCTTTGGTTGCAGTTTGATTCCAACGCTGCTCAGAAATCAATTTCAACAGTAGCAGCATCACAAATTTCTACCCTCAGTTTAATTCCATAAATCGATCTATACCCAGTTCTTAATTCTTCCTCATCTCCGTAACACAACAGATCTCCTCACTCAGAACATTGTTTTCAATTTCTCTGCATCTCTCGGTTACACAGTAGCCACTGCTTCTCCTTCTCAATTTCATGAATGATTGAATGAAAAATCATTGAACGAGAGAGATATTTCTCGTTTTTAGGGTTATGAACATGGGACGATATTTGCACCCAATATAGCCGCCCATTGATAATTACGGCCTCTAATAAATGATAAGGGGTACCCTATATGACAACCCCTTAACCATAGCTGGTTTGTGTTTAGTACACCTCCAAGAAGAGTTTCCCCTTAACCATTACCAGGCTCCAGATAGTGCTCGTCCTATGAAATGACAATTCTGCCCTTTTTGCTCAATTTTGGTGATTTCTTCCTCTTTTCCTTCGTGTGACTCTAGAGTACCTGATAACTCAAAAACACGCGTAAAATACATAATTTACAAGAAAAAATATCAAAGAAAGCATAACTACTAGATAGTAAATTAAGGTGTATTCTACACCTATAAAATTCCCCCACACTTAGACTTTGCTAGTCCTCGAGCAAATCAAAACTAAAACTTACAACTTCAAAGCGTTCCAGCGTCCCAAGCATCCTAAGAGCTATGAGGACATAGAGTTTCTGCATGCTAGTAATAAGAAGTTAGAAATACTAAAGAACATATTCTCATCCTTAAATGTTGAGTGAGAAATAACCACACCATAATGAGAGAACACGTGTTTGAGAAACGATCAATAAGCATTTCGCCTTGACTTCTGCCTCACCAAAAGGGTTTTATGATAACTACACTCAAAAAGATGGATTTTTTATGGGTCTCACATGTGTGCAGGTAGGAATGAAGAGAGAATTCCTGCAACACGTTGAATGGTGGGAAGGATAACTTCCGAAATTTTGAAAAACCACATCTTTTAACATTTTGAAAAACCATTTTTCTAACGATCTCTAAGAAAGGAAATCAACCACTTATATCGAGGATGAGATTACTTACTTACCTTCACATCCGATTGCCAATTATGATAACACCACTCTCACGGAATCCAATAGAAACGTCTTCCGCTCCTTGCCTTCATCTTCTTGGTCTTCGGCTTCAACTATTGGTGATAAACTCTTTAGCTTCATAGATCCTTAACAATTTGTAACCTTTTTCCTTAACTCCTTGTCGCTTGAAACTTCCTTATAGATTTTCCTTCCCCACGGCTTATTCAACACAAAACAATAATAGATATTTCTCTTGTCTCATATATATATATTTCTTTTCTTTTTCATTTTTTTTTTCGACAAGAGAAACACAATACAAATCAAAGTGAAAAATAAAATAAACCATGTCCGTGGAAAAGTACTTTACCGCTTGATTCTTCACAACTTGTATCGTCTTGAAATCATAAACTTCAATAATTCTCACCTTTTACTTTTCTTCGCTCTTGTAAATACGTCTTAATACTTTGATATAGAATTACCTCATTGCATTTTAAGTCTTCAACATGTATGTAAAAATATGCTCATTGTATGTTGCTTACTTGAATTTGAAATTTGCTCTTTTCTTGTTCCATTGTTGCTTGCAAACCTTAAACCTTTTCAACTTTCCTTGTAGATTTTGATGTCGCTCCCTTGTTGTTGATGTGGTGTTTCTATGGACCCGTTGTTGTAAAGGGAGAGAATGGTGCTAACTGCAAATCGAACTACAAGAAGGAGGCTTTCATCCATAGACGTCACCCTCATGATTGACAAAAACCAGCACTCAAGAGATCAAAATAGTGCTGAAATTGGTGTGAAATTGGGTAGCTCACCATTCTACCCGGAATTAACGTACGGTGACACACACTCCAAAGAAGCTCTTTAGTAAAGGAAGAATCTCTAGTCGGTGCCTCACATGATATGAAAATGGGTAGTCTCCACTAATGATTGATCAGCAACTCTAATAATGCATTCCTCTCTGCTCCTAATTTGCATCACCGGCATGATTAAATCCATTATTTAACACTCTAATAAGCAAGAAATCGAACGTAATTCCCTAACATTTCCAAGTTCAATTATGTCGGTCAGAATTCTCTATGTAATCATACATAGAAGCATGCTAGTGACTCTAAAATCTCTAAAAGTTGAAAGTTTTATGCAAAAAATTCTCTTTTTTTTATGCAAAAATATATGCTTAGCCACTCCCCCACACTTAAACCTTACATTGTCCTCAATTTAATTGAATCGTCCAAGTAAAGTCAAGGTGGGAAATCCTAATATGATATGGAACAAGAAAAATAAACACAAAAAACAAAAAGCAAATAAAAACAAAAGGATAAGAAATACAAAACCGGTGGGTTGCCTCCCACTTAGCGCTTGTTTTAAAGTCGACGGACCGACATAGCTCTTGCTTCACATTACTCCTCTAGAGGGAGCAAATCTTCAAATGGAAGTTCATCCACATTCACATAGGCGATGTTCTCATAGTATGGTTTCAATCTATGGCCGTTGACTTTGGAAACCGAGTTGTCGCTAAGACTAGTAATTTCAACTGCACCATAAGGAAAAACATTAGTAATAACATATGGTCCAATCCAACGGGACCTTAATTTTCCAGGAAATAGTTTAAGGCGAGAATGAAATAAAATGACTTTTTGCCCCACAACAAAATTTTTCCGAGAAATCATCTTGTCATGAAAAAGCTTGGTCTTTTCCTTGTAAATCCGGGCACTCTCGTAAGCATCATTACGTATCTCCTCTAGCTCATTTAGTTGCAACTTTCTTTGTTTCCCCGCTTCATCATACTCCATGTTGAATTTCTTTATCGCCCAATAAGCCTTATGTTCAAGTTCAACCGGAAGATGACAAGCTTTGCCATAAACCAACCGATATGGAGACATACCAATCGGTGTCTTGTACGCCATTCTATATGCCCAAAGCGCATCATTGAGCTTAAAGCTCCAATATTTCCTTGTGGTATTCACCGTTTTTTCAAGAATGGACTTGATTTCACGGTTTGAGATTTCCGCTTGTCCACTAGTTTGTGGATGGTAAGGCGTACCAATCTTGTGTGTTATGTTGTACTTCTTGAGGAGAGCGTGAAAAGACTTCTTGAAATGTGAGCCTCCATCGCTTATCACCACTCTTGGTGTGCCGTGCCTAGTAAATATGTTTTCTCTTACAAAATCACAAACAACTTGAGAATCATTAGTTTTGGTGGCTCTAGCCTCCACCCATTTCGAAACGTAATCTACGGCAAGAAGTATATAAAAATTTCCATTCGAATTGACAAAACGTCTCATAAAATCGATTCCCCACACATCAAAAATCTCTACGACGAGAATTGGTGTGAGTGGCATTTGATTTCGAGCACCTATATTGCCCTTTCTTTGACATCTATCACACGATTTACAAAAAACATATGAATCTTCAAACAAGGTGGGCCAATAAAATCCACTTTCAAGAACTTTGAGAGCGGTACGTTTAGAACCAAAATGGCCACCACAAGCAAAAGTATGACAAAAGGAGAGAATAGATTGAAATTCGGAGTTAGGTACGCACCTTCGTATGATTTGATCAACTCCATATTTCCATAAGTATGGTTCATCCCACACATATTGCTTGGCTATCTTCTTAAGCTTCATCTTTTGAAAGTTAGACATTGTGCTAGGTACCTTTCTTGTCACCAATTAATTCACTATATCCGCATACCAAGGTGTTGATTTTTCCAAGGAGAAAAGTTGTTCGTCCGGAAAGCGGTCTTGTAATGGAAGTTCTTCTTGAGACATAACAAGTCTACTAAGATGATCTGCAACGGTATTCTACACACCTTTCTTATCTCGAATTTCTATGTCGAACTCTTGTAGTAATAGGATCCACCTGATTAGTCTTGGCTTAGCTTCTTTCTTATTTATTAAGTATCTAAGTGCCGCATGATCGGAATACACAATAACCTTTGTATCCACCAAGTATGATCGAAATTTTTCCAATGCAAATACTATAGCCAATAACTCCTTTTCCGTGGTAGAATAGTTGATTTGTGCATCATTAATGGTCCTAGATGCATAATAAATAACATGGGACAACTTGTCCACTCTTTGACCCAAAACGGCTCCAACCGCATAATCACTAGCATCACACATTATTTCAAATGGAAGATTCCAATCCGGTGACTTGATAATTGGCGCACTTGTCAACATTGCCTTCAATTTGTCAAAAGCATCCTTGCATTCCTTGTTGAAGTCAAAAGGTACCTCCTTTTGTAGTAACTTGCACATCGGCATGGAGATTTTGGAGAAATCCTTGATAAACCGCCTATAGAAACCTGCATGTCCAAGAAAAGAACGAACTTCCCTCATCGAAAGTGGGATATTGTAAGTTTCTTATTAAATCTATCTTTGACTTTTCCACTTCGAGCCCCCGAGAGGACACAATGTGACCAAGTACTATGCCATGGTTTACCATAAAATGACATTTCTCCCAATTAAGAACAAGGTTAGTGTCTATGCAGCGTTTAAGAACTAGTTCAAGGTTATCTAAACAAATATCAAAAGAATTGCCATAAACACTAAAGTCGTCCATAAATACCTCAATAATGCGCTCCACGTAATCCGAGAATATACTCACCATGCATCTTTGGAAAGTATTCGGTGCATTGCAAAGACCAAACGGCATCCGTCTATACGCAAACGTTCCAAACGGACAAGTAAAAGTGGTCTTCTCTTGGTCCTCCGGTGCAATAACAAGTTGATTGTATCCCAAATAACCATCCAAGAAACAATAATAAGAATGACCCGCTAACCGCTCCAACATTTGATCAATGAAAGGTAAAGGAAAGTGATCCTTTCGTGTTGTGGAATTAAGCTTTCTATAATCAATACACACTCTCCAACCGGTTTGAACTCTTGTAGGAACAAGTTCATCGTCTTGATTTCGAACAACCGTAACACCGGAATTCTTTGGCACCACTTGTACCGGACTAACCCATTTGCTATCGGAAATTGGGTAGATCACCCCCCGCACTTAGCAATTTGAGTATCTCTTTCTTCACAACCTCCATCATGGGAGGATTAAGCCTACGTTGAGCATCACATACCGGCTTCACGTTCTCTTCCATTAGAATCCTATGCATGCATATGGATGGACTAATGACCTTGATATCCGCAATTTTCCACCCAATAGCCGTTTTGTGCTCTTTCAAGACTCTAAGCAAACGGTCTTCTTGTACCGGTGTGAGGTTCTTTGAAATAATTACCGGAAGCTCATCTCCATCTCCCAAAAATGCATACTTCAAATGGTACGGAAGTGGCTTCAACTCTAGTTTAGGTGCCTTCACAATAGATGGTACAAGTAATTCATCATTCACGGGTAAAGAAATATAGGAAACATTACCCTTAGCTTCTTGTAATGTCGTCAAGGCACCACACGTCTCCACCAATTCCGTGGAAATTTAAAATCCAAGTTAGACACGCCATGGACGTCCAATTCAATGCTCTTTTGCAACACCACATCAAGTTCGTCCTCTCGATTCAATTCCACCATTTGTTGCACTAATGAACTAACTACATCAATAGAGTAAACGGAATGCACATCACTTGGGTAGCGCATGGCTTCAAATATGTTGAAGTGTATTACTTCCTTGTCGAACTCCATAGTGAGTGTACCCTTATCAACATCAATCTTCGTCTTTGCGGTCTTCATAAATGGCCTCCCAAGAAGTAGAGAAGTAGATGACCGATTCTCATTGTTGTCCATATCCACGACAAAGAAATCCACCGGAAAAATTAACCCATTCACTTGCACTAGAACGTCTTCTACAAGTCCCTTTGGATAGATGTTAGACTTGTTTGCTAGTTGGATAATAAATCTTGTCTCTTTCAACGGGACAAGATTCAAGGAGTCATATATATCGGCCGACATCACACTAATGGTAGCTCCCAAGTCAAGTAAAGCATGTTCAAACCTTTTCTTACCAATATTAATTGGCACCGTGAAACCACCGGGATCCGTGCACTTTGTAGGCATCTTCTTCAAAAGCATAGCCGACGCACTCTCGCCAACTTTAGTAATTTCATTATCAAGCAACCTATCCTTCTTTGTGCATAATTCCTTTGTAGTTGCAGAATAACCTACAACTACACCCTCAATAGAATTAGTAAAAACTCAAGAAGTTCTTGATGATGAATAACAATTTTCTTATTAATGTTCTCAATTGATTACAAAGAAGTATCTAAATGGAATTAGAATAGTTACAACTTTCTCTATTCTCTTTCCTAAGATATTTTCTAACACTCACTCAAAGAACCTCTCGAATTTTACATTTGAACTCCTATTTATAGTAAAATTTATACAGCTGTATATGAGTTGCGAAGTATCGCAACCCATACTCGCAACATTATTCTATCCTCGTAAAGCTTCATATTTCTCCGCGCTACTTCTATCATCGTACCATTTTATAACTCTTTTCTCCTTTATTTACTACGATACTTGTGAACTATTATCTTGCGATATTCAGTACCTACATCTTGCCTCTTCTCATGTCAATTATACGAAGAAGAAATGTCATGAGAATCCCTATTCTCGTAAATTTAGTATAGTTATTACCACCCATCAAGTTCGCAACACGTCTTTTTACTTTTCCCTTATCTTTTTGACACGTTTCTTCGTAACCGTTCTTTTCAACCGTTCACGCTTACTCGTATTAATGAGTTTTTATCTTCATCAAACTCTCTATATTTATAAATATTCACCTTTGTTTTTGCTTTTTATTCTCTTATCTTATTCATCTTCTTCACCACTTATGCCTCTGCAATCTTTTTTCCTTTCTATTTTCCTTCTTATTTTCAATGGCACCAAAGAAGAAAACTATTGAACAGATTAATGCGGAACTTGCTGATAGGGACCTTATTCTCTCTGAAATTGAAGGTTATGATAATAAATCTTCTCTCTGTGTGAAACTCTTTACCAACTATGTTTGGGATGATCAGAAAATTTTAATCTCACGAGGTCAAATCCTCGCAGGTCTTCCTCTTCCTCTTTATGATGTTAACTTTCCTCTATTCTATGAAATTATTTCCCACCCCAATTTTTCTTGTGCCATTTACCAATTAACTGGTGATTGTATTCGCCTCTTAGTTGAATTCGCAAATCGTGCGGCTTTTGGGAAATCCTTGTATTCAGTTGATCTTAGGAAACCTGGATTTGAAGATATGTAAATTGTTGCTGCGAATTATACAGTTGAGGGTTTCTTCAAAAATTACACACTAATTCCTGCGAGGAAAGAATATAATCGTTGGGGTGTTCGTCTTCATCATAAAGCTAATATTGCAGCAGATGATCTTCTCATGCACGATATTGATTATGCTTCAGGAAATAATAAGACACCTCGTCGTTCTAATGATGAAGATTGGTATAAGTACCCCTTAATATTATCGGGTTCTTATATTTTTGGGATAGTAGAACTTCCTGCGAACCTTCGTAACCTCCATTATCAACCTTGGGTTTTTAGAAATGTATGTACTTCCATCTCCTTATCTTTTTGTTACCCTTTAATTTCAAATGAGGTAAGAAACACTGTTGTATTTTTCTAAACAATATATTGTTGCCTCTGTTTCTTATCCTTATTTGAATTTGCAAGTTCCACCTCTTCCTGAGATTGCTGCGAGTGAAAATAAGAGTTCTACTTCTTCTAAAAGGTTGACTGCAAGACAACAAACTCTTCGTTCTGCGAAGGTTACCCAAGCTTCTGGTAGTCAAGATGATGTTCTTCGCAAAGGGAAAAGGAAACTTCAAGATGTTGTTTACGAGAGAAGGACAAAGAAGAAACTCTCAACCAAGTCTCATTCCAATGTAATCTCTTCTAATGAGAATATTGAGGAAGATCTTGGTGATGAAGATGATAAATTTCCTGAGAAGGAATTTAGTTCTAACTCTGATACCCTTTCTGACGAAGGAGATGATGATAATGATGTTGATGAAGGTGGAAATGAAGATTTCAGTATCCCAGAAACTTTTGCCTCAGCAATGGTTAGCATTTCTGAAGCTTTCCTCCATTCTTCCCGTGGATTAGGAAATTCTCCTACAGCGAATGCTAGCAAACTTATTGCGAAGGCTTGTAAAGTTCCTACTGTAATTGATAATAACTCCCTCAAAGGCATTTCAAGATTCGTCTCTCCTGCTTCATTATATGCTTTAGGTAGCATGGTAAGTTTCTCCTCTATTCCTTGTTTATTTCCCTCATTTTGTTGATTTCTAACCCCCCTTTTTTTCTTGTTTAGGTTGGAAGAGTTAGTTGTGCAGCTGCTTCTGACTGGGAAAGACGTCATTCCATTGCGGAGAAGAAAACTTTGAATCGTTGAAAGAAGCTAGAGGTTGAAAATTCAAACCTCCGTCAGAAAGTAGAGGATTTAAGTATTGATAACGCAGAATTAATATCTCGTCACGAAGATAATTCTCAATCTGCGAGCATCGCAATTGATAATTCTTCTCTTCTTGAGGAGAATAATCAATTAAAGCTTGAAAATTCTTCTCTTCGTAATGATAAGAAACAACTAGAAGGTAAATTCTTTGCGATGGTAATTATTTTGATTATTTTTCCTTCGTAATTTGCTAAGAAATTCCTTAATTTATCTCCTTGCTGCAGAAAATTATGCGAAGATGAATAACGATCTGGAAACTATCCTTGCTAATCGTAATAAGAAAATTTCTGATTTGAGATCTCAGCTTCTAATTTCCCAGCATAACCATAGTTTATATGTCAAGCGTTTTCGAGCTAAGATGACTTGCAAGATTTGAGAAGACAATGAAATTCCTCTCAAGAAGTACCATGCGTTCCTTTCTGAAGAAATTCCTGAAGATACTCCATATCTGGAAATCTCTGAAAGTGAAGTTGAAGATGATAGTGAAGTTGAAGAAGAAGATCACTTTGACGGGAATAGATCGCCTGAAGAATAACTTCACTCTTTTTTGTATATCTGTTCTGTAACAATACTCTTTTTTGTATGTTTGTTCTGTTTCTCTTCAATACAACATTTTCTTCTTGATTGCACTTTTAATCAATCCAACAATTTCTTTTTCAAAGCTTAATTTGAATTAATCTTTCTTTAACCGATTGTTTCCCTTATTCGCATAACTTGATCGTGTGGAGAGAAATAATATATCTTAAAAACTTAGCTTAGTATTCCCTTTCCCCTTATTATTGCTCTTCAAATGATCAACTATTGCTGGAAGTATTAGAATATCCTTCTCAATTTATCTTACGAAGTTTCGTCTTTTTGTGATTATGAATAAAAGGTCCTCCCTTTGAAGTATAAGAAATATAAGCCTTCTGCCTTTTGCGGGATGTTGCGAAGTAAATAATAAATCTCCCCTTGAAGTATAGGAAGTATGAAGTATACAAAATATGAAATACCCTTAAGAAGTATAATAAGTATAAAATATCTTTGAAGAAGTATTAGCAGCATTTAATTCATGAAGAATTGCCCAATATATGAAGAAGTATAAGAATTGTATGAAGAAGTATAATAAGTACTTAACCTTCGCAAAGTTAAATATCCGTTGAAGAAGTATAATAAATATGATATACTCTAGAAGAAGTATAAATAGTATTGAATTTGTAGAAAAATATTCAATATATGGAGAAGTATAAAAAATATTTAATTCTCGTAACATTTTACGAGCATGAACTTATCAGTATTTGATTACTATCAAAATCGCATCTTTTGTTAAGTCTTCGTGAAAAATCTTCAATGATGTTATCTTCTTTGATAGGACTTCTTGTAAAAATTCTTCAATGATATTGACGAAGCTGTCTTCTCTTCAAAACTTTATGATGTATATTCTTGTATAATTTCTTCAATGGTTTTGATGTAATGAGTTTCATGAATTTCTGTGGTCTTATCATGCCTTCCTAAGTAAAGGTCTTATTTTGCCACCTCTTTTGTAGCGACAAAATCGCATGACGTTCTTACACTTTCATGCAAAAACCCATTGATCTTGTCTTATCTTTTTTGTATAGTATTTTAGCCTCTTCAGGAATTGTTGCGACAATATGACATGCCTAAATATTCTTGCGAACATAAATCCCCATGACATTGCCGTCTTGCGATGAAATCGCAGGACGTCTCTACACTTTCATGTAGTGACCCATTGATCTCATCTTAACTTCTTTGTTTCATTCTGCGAGTTCTTTTTGTATGCTTTCCCTTTTTTTTTTTTTTTAGAATGCTCGCAGAACATCATTTGTTGCACAAATATGACAAGCCTTTATGTTTTCGCAAACAAGAAGCCTCGTGACATTTGCGTCTTATAGCATGTATCAGCTCCCTAATGGAGGGTGCTTCCCTTTATCTTCCCCCTGGTTTCCCCTTCAAGGAAGCGTACATCGACCATACAAGGTTAGCTCTTCTCATCCGGTTCTGCCAACAACCAGCTTTTGATCGCAACCTCTTATCCTTTTTGCCTATAGGGCTTATAGTTACGAGATTGCACCCTATGGGGTATCTTTGGGCCAAGTGCATCATTTTCCAAGACTTGTCAAAAATGGCAGATGTGGTTCAACCTCACCCGGCACTCTTGACTCAACCGTGTACCTCGACGCCTTGATCGTTTTCTGCACTTCTTGGGAAAGACAGTATTCCTTAGTCGCCCAACCTAAATCCTCTTACACCGCATTTTATATTGCGTAATGTCGCTAGATTAGGTGAGAATCCAAGGTGTCTAACCCGGATAGGTACCCCATTATTGGGTTGTACCCCTAAATTTTTACCATGTACTAAGGGCCCTTGGTGGTGTTCCGGTTACCATTAGCCACGTTATAGGTACCCCCTTAAATGACGTACTTTAGGACTTTGCCTCTTACGAAATATAGCTTCGCGAACTAGGGTGTACGCCACAAAGGTTTGCCTGTATAAAATTTTCTGCGGCTCTCTTTCTTTTTTGGAGGCTAATCACAGATTGCGGTCTTTTATTCGCAAATTAATGAAAGTTTTAATCGGAGTATAAATTCTGAAATTCGTAACTTTTCCCAATTTCCTGCGAGCAAACAATATTCGTAAAATTTATCATGAAATAAAAATTTTGTTTTGCCACATACCTCATTTCCACGAGCAAACATACTGATTACCTTCTTGTTTTATTATTTTCCTTCTTCTTTCTTCGCAAATCACAATTGTAAATTTCTTGTATAATTATCATCGTAATTTCATTCTCTTTTTCCTTAATCCTCTGCCATTAAATTTTCACTTCTTTTCACAGCCTTTGCTCTTTTTCTCCAATTTTCCTTCTCAGCAGTTTTTCCTTCGCAAACTTCTATTTCTGTCTCGTAACATTTGTTTCCCTTATCCCAATCGCCCTTGATAATTCTAATACCCTTCATATGAGGAAACTTTATGCACTGATGTAGAGTGGAAGCTACGCCTAGAATTCCATGAAGCCATGGTCTTCCTATCAAAGCATTATATGGTGATTCGACATCAACAACGCAGAACAGAATTTAAGTTCGCATTCCACTTAATGGAATTCGCATGCTCACTTCTCCTTTGGGCTTGTTGGCAGTTCCATTAAAACAATAAATTCTGTAAGTAGAAGGTATTAAATCTGCATCTTTTCCCCCCATAGTTTTGTAAGCAGAATAGAAGAGGATATTGACAGAACTTCCCGTATCAATCAAAATCCTATTAAGACCAATTGATTCTTCCTCCATATCATCTTCGTTTTCCTCCATATTCATGTAAATTGCTAATCTTACTACCAATGGATTATCATGTGCTTCACAACCTTCTGGAATTTCAGTGGCTTCAAAAGAAATTTCACGTTTCTTCCAATCTTCAAGTCGTGAAATTTTTGCGATGTTCATTACTTCCTTTCCTTCACCATCCCTCGCATATACCCTTCTTAACACATTATCATGAAAATCCTCTATGGTTTTATATGAATGAACAATGGAATTACAGAAAACATTCCTTGCTTTTGACCCCACTTCTATATGTAGGATTTCTTCTCCCTTTTATTTTGTTGTGTTCTCCCTGCGAGTTATGGCTGGAGCCTGTGGTAATTGTTGCGACTGTGTCTGCTTAAGGAAAAATTGATTTAGTTTTCCTTGATCAATCATTCGGAAGATTATCCTCTTGATATTATGGCAATTATTTGTAGAATGTCCATGAAAATGATGATATGAACAAAATTCGTGACTTCTTGGACCCATTGGTGGTTACTTTCCCATGTTCCATGGAGTTGGTATATTCTCTACCAGGATAATTGCTTGCCATATATTTTCTACACTTGTATTCAAAGGTGGCAACTTTATCTCTTCCCTTACCATTCTTTGACCTCCTTGACCGTTGTTATAATTTTGTCTTTGGTTCCCTTGTCCAAAGTAATTTTGCCTTTGTCCCCCATAATTTTCTTGTTGTTGATCTAGTCTTGGAATTTGGTTATTTCCTATTCGATTATAGAAATTCTTCTCTCTATCATACTCTTCTTGATCTCTACTACCCATTGCTACCATTTTTGGCTGGCTATCATTGATTTTATTCTCTTCTGAAATTTGTGAAGAAATTTGTGAGGATGTTTGCGAAGTACCTGCTACTACATTGATTATTTTGGGAAGTAAATTTGCTCCTCCATCTTGATTGCTAGTGTTTGCTATTGGATATGATTCCATACTGTTTTGTTTTTCCTCTAGTGTAATGTACTCTTCTTGCAATTCTCGTAACTCTGTCATCATTATGGAATTCTTTCTTCTGAAGATTTGAACATATAATTGTTCAGTTGCGAACATCGCATTTATGAAGGACAGAATCAAGTATCTCTCATCCACGCGCCCTGCCATATCACTGCACATAGTCTTCCATCGTCTTACCAAATGCTTCAAACTTTCACCCACTCTTTGTTTTAAACCAAATACATCTTCAATACCAAGCCGTGAAGAATGATTTGTGATATATGCTCCAAGGAAAGTTGCTTGCAAATGACTGAATGACGTAATAGTGTTCTTAGGGAGTCCTTCGAACCATTTTAAAGCTTCCCCTGTTAAACTTGATGCGAAATACTTGCATAACACAGCATCATGATTCTCCCATTGTAACATGCATCTTATGTATGCTTTAATGTGCTGAATAGCACATGAAGTCCCATCAAAGATACTGGTAAGTGTGGGCAAATTGCATTTTGGTGGAATTCCTCCCAATTGTACTTCTATAGCAAATGGAGTCCTCGCAGCTTCTTCTATTGCTTCATCTAATTTCCTTCTATCTCCTCCTCTTCTATTGTTTATCATCCCTCTCATTTCTGCTAATTCTCGAAAGATTCGTGCATTTGCCTCAAAATTCTCATCCATTGGTCTTTTTAATGCAGCTTCTTTTCTTCTACGTTCTTGCACTTCCTCCCTTGCGATCCTTCGCATTCTATCATATTCTTCATTAATGTTTTCATTTGCATAATTTTGCAAATATCTTCTTTCCAAATTATCATAATTGTTCAATTGCAGAGCATCTTGGAATTCTTGTTCTTCCCTTTCTATTCTTCTCATTCTTCTCATGCGAATATCAGGAATTTCTTCTTCTTCATTTCTCCTTCTTCTGTGATTTGCTTGTACTCTGATTAGAGAGCTTGGTTCATTCCTCTCCATTTCTGTTTGTTGATTTACAATTCTTCTCTTAATTCTTTCATACTCAACATTTTGTTTGTTACGAGCCTCTTCATATCTTCTTACTACATTCTCGTGATTGTTTTGATGTACTGCTTGTTGTCTCTCAGTTTCTTCCATAAGTTGTTGTTCTTCCTCTCGATTCTGATTGTTTTCTCTAGGATATGGTCTTGTTCGTAAATTCTCCATATTTTGTTTGTGGTTTGGTATTAAAATGAAACGATTCTCTTGGTTTCTTTCACCTTGATTATGCGCTTGTTCTTGCATATTATTTTCATTATTGATTATCGGTGAATTTTGTCCTTCTCTTTCTGTTCTAACATTTGATCTTGCAACACTTTGAGATTTCCTTCTTTTTAGCATCTCATTTTCCATCCTCAATTCTTGATTTTGTCTTGTTAACTTGGCACATTCTTCAGCTTCGATCGTTCGTTCTTTTTGGACTCCTTGTCTCAATGTTTCTAACATCTCCCTTTCTCTTTCAAGAATTGTTCCTCCCATCAACCTCCCATTTTCTCTGATTTGTGGTTCTCTATCTTCTTCTTCTGGTGTATTAGTTCTCCAAGTGTGTATACTCACTTGATCATGATATCTTATTTGTTGAGCTTGATTTCTTCGATTACTCCTTCTCCTACTAGGTTCTCCTGTTATATTTGCTTCTCCTCCTGCGAGTCTTACACTTCTTCTTACTTCAGTTAATGGTTATGATGTTTTTCTTCTTCTTGTCATTTTTTTGGTACAGGAATTCTTCAAATCCCTGTTTCTAGCGCCAATTATGTAGTTGCAGAATAACCTACAACTACACCCTCAATAGAATTAGTAAAAACTCAAGAAGTTCTTGATGATGAATAACAATTTTCTTATTAATGTTCTCAATTGATTACAAAGAAGTATCTAAATGGAATTAGAATAGTTACAAATTTCTCTATTCTCTTTCCTAAGATATTTTCTAACACTCACTCAAAGAACCTCTCGAATTTTACATTTGAACTCCTATTTATAGTAAAATTTTATACAATATGAGTTGTATCGCAACTGAGTTGCAACATTATTCTATCCTCGTAAATCTTCAACTCACTTCTATCATCGTATCAATAACTCTTTTCTCCTTTATTCTATCCTCGTAAATTTTACTTCAAAATTGGATTTTGCAAAAACTTGAAAGAAATTCAAATTACTTCATATCATCAAATTGTTTGTTTAATATCAAATTTTGATAACTCTTGATAATTAGAAAATTTTAGTGGGAAATATTTCTCCTAAAAAAACACAATTTTTACTACGATACTTGTGAACTATTATCTTGCGATATTCAGTACCTACATCCTTCATGAACTTTGCATACCTTGGAATTGTCCTTATGGCCTCTATGAATGGAATGTTGATTTCGATCTTCTTGAAGATATCCATGAGTGCCTTGTCTTGAGCTTCCTTCTTGGACTTGGCAAAACGACTAGGAAAAGGAGGTGGAGTAGTGAAAGTAGGAACCGGTTCCTTGGATTGGGCGGTTGGTGTTGAAGTCTCCCTTGGTTCGGCATCCTCCTTCTCTTTAACTACCTCTTCACTAGCTTCTTCATGACGAGTTGGACTCTCCACTTGTCTTCCACTTCTTAAAGTAACCGCACTAACATTCTCTCTTGGATTCACAATTGGTTGTGAAGGAATCTTTGTGGATTCTTGAGATTTCATTAAGTTCATATCGGTTGCCAATTGTCCCATTTGAGTTTGTAAATCCTTGATTTACGAATCGGTCTTTTGTTGGGTTTGTTGTAACATAGAAGTGAGACCTTGTATGCTTTGCATTATCACATTCAACTTGTCATTATTCGAAGAATCTTGCTCCTTGACTTGTTGTGGTTGGAATTGTTGTTGTTGAGGTTGGAAACGTGATTGTTGGAATCCACCTTGTTGCGCATATAGATTAGTAGCCGCCACTTGCTTGTTTGCATAGATAAAGTTGGGATGATCCTTCCAACCGGGATTGTAAGTATTTGAGTATGGATCGTACCTTGGCCTTTGATTTTGATATAAAGCATTTACTTGTTCGGTTTCATCATCCGGAATAATTACCGCGGCCAACCGTTGCACTACCCTCTCTATGTTGTTTAACCGTTGATCGGATTGTGAAGACGAGTCACTAACCTCATGCACCAACTTAACCATTGAATCACCTCTTGCATAGAATTGTTGCGAGTTTTCCGCCATACTTTCAATCAACTCGGTAGCTTCGGCCACCGTCTTGTTCACTAGTGCACCACCACCGGCGGCGTCAAGAAGATATCTATCACTTATTTGGAGACCTTCATAGAAGTATTGGATTATCATGGCGTCACTAAATTTATGGTGTGGACAACTTGCCACCAATCTCTTGTATCGATCCCAACATTCATATAATGACTCTCCCACATGTTGATTTATCCCACAAATTTCTTTGCGAATTTGAGTAGCCTTTGATGCAGGAAAATATCTCTCGAGGAAAAGTTTCTTCATCCCATTCCATGTTGTGATACTTCCGGAAGGCAAATAATATAACCATTCCTTAGCATTGCCCGCTAAAGAGAACAGAAAAGCTTTCAACATTGCTCCATCCGCATTAGTATTCGGTGGAAGCATGGACGTGACTATGGTGTTGAAGTCCATAAGATGTTTGTTTGGGTCTTCATTCACCATGTCATGGAACTTTGGTAATTCTCTAATCAACCCCGGCTTGATCTCGAAAGTTGAGTTAGTTTGGATACACCATTGTTGTGTATCGAGCTTGTGAGAAGCTAGGTCCTTGAGTGTACGATCACCCATTGCCTCTTATTCTATGTCCGAATCTGCGAATTCACTTGATATAGAACGAGGAAGCGGAGTGTTAACCGCTCGAATAAAGTCCTTTAGTTGAGTGCCGGATCGAAGACGTATTCCAATTGGACTCGGTCTTCCCCCTTGAAGCATTCACCAAAGATATAGCACCTACAACAAGGTTCACAAAACTAAGTTAGATACAGTATAGAATCTAACAAAGCAAGAATAATGCAAAAAAATAAAATAAAAACAACTAAAATCGCCCGTTGCTCCCCGACAACGGCGCCAAAATTTGTATGCGTGTCGTAACCAAACAAATTAATTAATACTTTACTACCTAATTAAAAAGTAATATAGGGTAGTCAAGATCGTTCCCACGAGGAGCAATAGATTATTAGTTGTAAAATTGTCACAAAAGGGGGGTATTGGTTGTAAAATTTATAAATCAAAAGAAATAAACAAAGTAATTAAAAGTGTAAGTTGAAATCAATGAGAGAGAATAGATCAAGGAATCCTTCTTCGCTGCAAAACAATGATTAAAGTTATGTTCTTTTCCACTTGTTATTAGTCATAGATTATCACCAACCGTAGGTATAGCAGCTAGATCAGTGCTAACCCCAAAATCCCTTATTTCACACCGGATTCTATTCACCAAACCACCTAGTAGTAGATCACCCAAGATGTAATTTAGTTAAACGCATTAAGATTCATGAATTTATTAGGTTGATATTAGTAGTTAAACTCTTAGATCAAGGTCCACTTGCTAACGTTGTTTTTACACACAATTGCTCAACGGAATCCCTCCGCAAGGTCTTGTGTTTTCTACATATGTAAATAGTCAAGAAACGATTACTCATCCCCTAACTTTCACTAGCTTTAGATTAATTAACAAATCAATTTAGTTGGCCACCCAAACGACCTATCAATCAAACATAAACATTAATATTAGCAAAAACAAACGATAATCATATGAAAAACTTCAAAGTAGAATTGAAACAAAACTTAAACCATACATTAAGAACTAGGAATTCATCCTCAATCAATAATAAAATTAGCTACTCATAATTTGGAGTTCACACAATAATAATAATAATAAAGGAAGAAAGAAAACTTATTGAAAATATGATAGTTGCTCCTTCCTCCAATCCTTGTGCACTTTAACTCCTTCTCCAAAGTAGATGTGTGTAAAAAGTTGTAGAGAACTCCTTTATTTATAGGCTTCAATACTCTCCATATATTTGTAGGAAAAGAATCCTCATTCCAAAAGAACACCACTTTCCCAATTTGAGCCATATTCCAATTTCTAGTCCAATTCTCCAAAACTTCCAAGTTTTTATCCAATTCCCAATTCTAAGTTTTCACACACATGAGAGAAGTCCATACAAAATTCTTTATTTTTTCTCGCCGGAAAACTGTGTTTTTGGCCGGAATTCGGCGCCGCCGGCCACCTAAAAATTCTCCCCGGTGACAGAATATTCTGTCAGTCCACCGTTAAGACTAACGGTCAAATGTCAAACTTAACGGTCAAAAGTTAGTCAAGGGACTGAGTTAGAACGAGTCAGAACCGAGTCAGCTGGCTAACTCAGCTGACTAGTTCTGACCAAGCCACTTGCACATAACCAAATTGTTCACGGCCAAGATGGCCATGCTTCCCCTGCACCATCTTTGCACTTCACAGCTGCAACTGCCATCATCCACAACACCCCATTTCTTTGCTGGTTCATAAATTCAGCTTCACCAGCCTTCATCTTTATTCCATGCACTGCACAAACTAAATTGCCTATACCATCTTCCCAATCCAAACACTTCCCTATAATGAAACACCAACAGCATCACCTTGCAATGAACTCCAACTGACCAACAAACCCTTACTTCAGTGCACCATCTCCTCCTTGTCCATTCCATTGCAGCACCACCTTTCTTTCCCTGCGTTTCTCAGAACAACAACAGCTTCTGTGAAATAGCATCTGCAACATCACCATAACTCAGTACCCTCTTCTCTGAGAATCATTAAATCATTCCCTTGTCTCAATTTGATCTACCACTACTATTCTTGAATCCATCTTTTCCCATCAATAGCAGCAACCTCCAACATCTCCTTCTAACTGCAACAGCTCAACCTAACATACATCTATACATTTCCATACCCATTTGCTGCTCTGTCACTGCAACAGACTCTAATTCTTCCTCCTCTGCGACATCTGTTGCTTCTATTTCCCCCATAAAGCAATTCTACCGCCATCAGAGACCACCACCATTCTTACCCTGTCTTGATTTCTGTCTATAAACCCATTACAACCACACAACACCCATTCTCGATTCAAACATCACCAGCGTTCAGCAAACCCTAATAGCAACAACAGATTTCTTCCAATCTCTCCCTGTAATTTCCGTAGCTAAATCCAACTCAAATCCATGAACCAGCGCCGTTCTTACAGCAACATCAACAATTTAATCGAACGGAACCCATTTCTGAAACATCAATCCCATCTGCTTTGGTTGCAGTTTGATTCCAACACTGCTCAGAAATCAATTTCAACAGTAGAAGCATCACAAATTTCTACCCTCAGTTCAATTCCATAAATCGATCTATACCCAGTTCTTAATTCTTCCTCATCTCCGTAACACAGCAGATCTCCTCACTCAGAACATTGTTTTCAATTTCTCTGCATCTCTCGGTTACACAGAGCTTTAACGCTTCTCCTTCTCAATTTCATGAATGATTGAATGAAAAATCATTGAACGAGAGAGATATTTCTCGTTTTTAGGGTTATGAACATGGGACGATATTTGCACCCAATATAGCCACCCATTGATAATTACAACCTCTAATAAATGATAAGGGGTACCCTATATGACAACCCCTTAACCATAGCTGGTTTGTGTTTAGTACACCTCCAAGAAGAGTTTCCCCTTAACCATTACCGGGCTCCAGATAGTGCTCGTCCTATGAAATGACAATTCTGCCCTTTTTGCTCAATTTTGGTGATTTCTTCCTCTTTTCCTTCGTGTGGCTCCAGAGTACCTGATAACTCAAAAACACGCGTAAAATACATAATTTACAAGAAAAAATATCAAAGAAAGCATAACTACTAGATAGTAAATTAAGGTGTATTCTACACCTATCAGCTGCCCCTCTTTTAGCTGTGCTATCAGCTGAAAAATTAACTTCTATGAAACAGTGCTTGAATTTGATGTCTGTAATGTGCTGAATAGCTGATTCCCATCTTGCTCTGACAAACCAAGGCATTTCTCTTTTATAAAAATCATTAACTGTAGCTTTGGAATCTGAAACTATAATTACTTTGGTTATCTGCCATAAGACTGCAAGTTCCACATCACACACCACTGCATAGATCTCTGCAATACAGTTAGTAGCAATCCCAATCCCCCTGCAAGGGTACCCAGAAATTGGCATACACTATTTATGACACAAACTCCAAAACCAGCTGCTCCTGGATTACCAAAAGAGGCTCCATCACAACAGAACATTATGTAATCATCTTCAGGAGGCTCCCATTGACATTCATGTATAAACTGGAACTTAGATCTTCTAGCACCAAGTTGAAAAATATCTATAATTTCCATATCATAATCCTCATTCCACTTATTCCTAGTAATTCTTAAGCCTCCCTCATATACAGATTTCATTACTCTGCACTTTATATCATGTTCAGTTGTAGAAATTCCTTCAAAGAACTTTTTATTCTTTTGAAACCAAATCTCTTTAAGAATGCAAAAAGCTGCTACAATCCACACTTGTTTAACTAGTGGACTTTTATTTTGAGCACATTTCCAAATATCTTCAAAAGCTTTAGGTACTTCAAAATGAAAAATTGCACACATCCAACTCCAAATGCTAATGCTGAATTTAGAGTGCCATATTAAATGAGACATACTATCCCGATCATTTCCACACACACAGCATTCGTAGGCCATCTCATAACCCTTACTTACCATAATCTCATCATCCATGTATACCCCCTGAATAAGCTTCCACACATTACTAGCTATACTAGGATGAAGGAATGAGTTCCATATGTGCTTAGGCCATTGTAAGATGGGCATTTTTATTCTAAATTTATTAACTGCAGATGGAATGGAGAGATTACCTTTAAGAGCACCACTCCAAATAAGTTTTTCTTCCTTTCCACCAACATCTGGCAGACTCATATGCTGGATTATTTGAGCAAGTTCTGAAGGAATATTCTATTTGTCATCTATTAAGATATCATACACCTTCATTTTTTTCATTCTCAGAAGCATAGGCAGAATTACCACAAACATCAATAAGAGGGCCATTACCTATCCAGGTATCAAACCAAACTGACACCTTTCTCCCATTGCCAATACACCATCTTATGTCTTATTTTAATGAATTCCAAGCCCATTTAAGACCTGGACAAACTGAGGAAAGTTTCCAATTAGTGGTCCATTGATCTTGCTTGTTTTTGTATTTTGCCTTTATGAACAATGCCCAATCTTCTTAAGAATTAATAATATTCCACAACATCTTCATTAGAAAGGCTTGGTTAACTATTTCTAATCTTTGAATTCCCAAACCACCTTCTCTAAAGGGTGTGCACACCTTTTTCCAAGAAAAGATAGTATATTTTCTAATGTTATATTAAATTTCTTATAATTCTTTCACAAATCTTGATTACTGATTTTGGCCATTTGTATATTGCCATATTATACACTGGAATACTACAGAGAACAGATTTGATCAGAATTAATCTATCTTGAAAAGACAGTAGTTTACCTTTCCATGTTGCTAACTTTCTCTGCATCATTTCAACCATTGGGCACACTGTGGAGATTTTAACTTTGCCAGCATGAAGTAAAGTTCCAAGATATTTATCTGGAAAATTACTAAGCTCCATTTGCAACATTTCTTTGAGCTGTAATTTCCTTGTATCAAAAGTTCCATCAATAAATCATTTGCTTTTACTTCTATTAATTACTTGACCTGAGCATCTTTGATACACCTCAAGCAGCTTCAAGAGATTTATAATGTTTTTTTTTGCTCCATTACAAAAAATAAACACATCATCAGCAAACAAAAGATGAGTGGGATGCATTCCTTTCCTTGCCACCATAGGAATGATTTTTCCTTTATCAACAAGATTAGTAATGCCTCTACTTAGAGCTTCTTCCATCAGAATAAATAGCAAATGAGATAATGGATCTCCTTTCCTTAACCCTTTACCAACTGAGAAGAAACCTCTTGGCCCTCCATTAAGCATAACAGATATTTTGGCAGATTTTAAAAGTGTGTGAATCCACTCACACCAATCACTTGAGAAGCCAAATTTGATAAGTACTTGAAATAAAAAGTGCTAGCTGAATGAATCATAGGCTTGTGAAATATCTAGCTTTAACCCAATATTACCACATCTCCTTTTCTTCTTCATCTCATTGACCAATTCAGAGGCTAGTAGAATTTGTTCTTGGATACTTCTACCTTTAACATAAGCTGCTTGCTGAGGAGATATAAGCTTGTGAATTAACTTACCCATTCTTGTTGCCAGAATTTTGGTGAAGATTTTGAAACTTAAATTGCTCAGTCCAATTGGCCTTAAATGGCTTGGCTTCTTTGCACCATCTATTTTTGGAATGAGAACCAAGAAACTTGAATTTAAACCCTTAGGAATATATTTTCTTTTCCAACAAAATTGAATTGTTGTAATAACATCTTCTTGTATTATCTCCCAACAAGATCTATAGAACCAACCTAAGAATCCATCAGGCCCAGGTGAACTATCTGGATTCATTGAAAAAATTATATTCTTAATCTCTTCTGAATCAGGAACAACATTCAACATTTCTTGGTCCTCTTCTGAAACAACCTCATGAATTTTTTTAAGTAAAGATTCATCTATAGAAACTTGTTGAAATTTGAATTTCTGCTCAAAATGATTAACAAGCTCCTCAGCAATTTTAACTTGATCTGTTATTATTTCACCATCATTATTTTCCAATTTACTTATTGTGTTTCTTGCCTGCCTTATCTTCATATTACTGTGAAAGAAACCAGTATTTGCTGCCCCTTCCTTTATCCATTTGATTCTTGACTTTTGCTTAAGCATTGTACACAACTATACTTCTTTAGAATTGTATATATTTTGAGCTTCAACAAGATTATTCCGCATAGTCTCATCAAAAGTATTTTTATCTGAATTTTCCATTGATTTTTGAACCTTGATTTCAGATTCTTTAACCTGAGTGTTAATGTCTCCAAAAACCTCCCAGTTACATTTTCTAAGAATTTGTTTCAACCTCTTCAACTTACTTTGAAAAATGAAGTCTAGATCACCATCTATTGGAGCATACCAAGATTGATGAACTACTTCAAGAAAACTTGGATGAGAAATCCACATATTTTGAAACTTCATTGGAGAATTCTTTGATTTAGGAATTGTAACATTACCTCCTAATAAAGGAGCACGATCAGATGCTATTCTTAGCCCAACTTTGTAACTCCAGTCTTCATATTTTTGAAACCACAATTGATTAAACATTTCTCTATCAAGATTACACAAAATTCTTTTACTGCCATGTTGACAGTTAGACCAAGAATACTGAGTTCCAGTTTTTGGTGCTTATATTAGCTCACAGATGTTTAGACAATTTAGAAAATATATCATTGCTTTCTTATTAGGACTTCTTCCACCAATCTTCTCATCTACTGAAGTAATAACATTAAAATCACCTATGACCATCCAAGGCTTTTTCAAACCACTAATAACTTCCATTTCTAACCATAGAATTTTTTTTTGAGTAACTCCAACATGAGCATGAACCTCAGAAACAAGAACATCCCCCACACTTATTGTTATCATCTGGATTGACATTGAAACTACTGTAGGGGTATGAAGAGAATTATTCCAGAATAACCATATATTTCCTTTTGATTTGAACATGAATTATGAATTACTTGAATTTGCATTCCAGGAAAATTAAGTTTATTGCAAAAAGAAGAATTACAAAAAATCTTAGGTTTTGCTATCCAAACTATTGATGGGTTGAAGTGCTTTATTAGTGTTCTAAGTTTATCTTGAGACCTTGTAATTCTAAGGCCTCTGATATTCCAGTAAAGAACTTTCATGGTTTAGGTTGGAGGCATCTTGTGCCCCCTTTGCCTGGGTTTTTCCTAAAATTGTATTTGTTATGAACTTGAGTAATGGATGAAGAGCTAGCATTACTGACATTTGCAGTTACTTCAGCTTCATTATCTGGAGGAGTTGCTTTTGATGTTGCTTGAGGTTTTTGCACCACTCTGGACCATGAGGTTACAGGGATTTTAGTATTTGAAACTGAACCATCCTTCCCATTAATATACTTAACCACAATGTTCAAAATTGAGTTGGCTTCTAAAATTTGTAATATTCTATCTGTATGAATCTCAATTTCTTCCTCATTACTTGACTCAATAGAGCTTTGCTTATTATCTTCCTTTTGTAAAGAGATGAACATTCCTTTAAAAATAGGTATTTCACTGACAGATTGATATATTGTATTCTAATGTATTTGAGTAACTAGAATTTCACATATATTAAAAGGCTCTTGGATTAGAATTTTTGGATTAACAGAACCATTAACATGAGATAGAATCTGAGAATTCCCAGCAGAATTTTTTTGATTAGAGCCCCTTGGAATTACTGGAACTGATTTAATAACTTCTTGTTCAACAACTTGCTCTGCACCAACTAAAGTTTTCTGATTATTCTTGATTCTACATTCTATTTGCAGATGACCAATAATTTTACAATGCTGGCAAAATTTAAGAGGCTTAATAAGAAGGACTGACTGCATAAATCCTCCAAATTTTGTTTTGATCCAAAGTTTATTAGGTACTTTCTTTGCCAAGTCAATATTAATCAGGATTCTTGCATAATAACCATTATCAAAATTCAAAGTTGTTTCATCTATTTTAATAGGCTCCCCCAAAGCTCTTCCAATTGTAAATAGGGTTTTCTCATACCAATATTCCATACTCAGTCCAAGTAAATGAACCCAAATGTTTGTTGATGATGTTCTATGATTATCTGGTCGAAAATCAGGAATCCAATTTCTTATCCATAAAGATTGGTTACCAACATCCCATCTTCCAGCTTTAATCATGTTCTGATCATTTTCATTATCAAGTTTAATGGTAAAGAAACCTTTCCCCATGGGAATCATCTTACATTGGCCCTGTAATTTCCATTGAGACCTTAGATTTGAAACTGCTTCAGAAAACTTTAGATGCAATAAGCCAAGACGACCTATAAGAGAAAATCTCCAAGCTAAACACCGAGTTTCAGAATCTAAAGTCAGATCGATCGATGGATTTTCTTCATAAGAATTGATTAAATCAACTTCTGGTGAAACCATATCAGGATTCATTTTTTTGATTTATAAGATTTGAATAACTAGAACTGAAATACCTAAACTAAAAAATCAGGCAAAACAATTACCTCCAATCATAAGATTTTCAGTAAGATTCACCTGTAAATCACCTGGAATTGAATAAAGATGTAAGAAAAATCTCACTGAGTTTGTCACCGATTCGCAGAGCTTGACTCGGCACCGGTTCCACAAAAAGCCACAAAGTTGATTACCACTCAAAGACCTTTGAATCTTACTGAAATTCAAAGATTGGGTAGATAATTTAATGTTGCATCAACATACTACTACACTCACTTAACTCAACTCTCTTTAATGTTTAATGGATGCCTTGATCTATAAGAGTAGGGTGCCTTAGACTAAGTCTTATAGGCTAGATTGGATGTGCTAGATTAGCACATAAGTGTTGCAATTCCAAAAAAAAGTGTAGCAAAAAATTTAACACTAGTTCTCTTTCCTAGCAGTTGCTAGCATGTGAACTAGCATGCTAGATTGGAACGCAGAATGATTCAGCGCTAGGAAAAGTAACTTTTGCGGACCGAAACAGCGCTCGGAAGAATATTCCAAGCATCTATGCGGAATGGTCCAGCGCAAACATCCAGCGCGTAACAGAAACGCGCCACAAAATAAATTAAATTATATCCTCTCACTCATCAGTCACTTCACACAATTCACACCTCTCACTAGACCAACTAGACCCTCTCTAGCTCTAATAAATTAAATTATGTCCTTTATCCTCTCACTAGACTAATACTTATACTAATATCCTCTCAATAGACCCTCTCTCTGCTTAATATCTATACTCTTCTCACAATTAAATTCATTCACTTTCCGTGATTTCATCAACTATTGTCTGCCATTTTTTGTCTCTCTCTAGTCGTACAAAAAGATGAAATTTAATTATTCAACATAGACTTCAAGCGCGGAATGATTCTACGCATTGACTCTGTTGACTGGTCAAGCGCGACATTATTCCGCGAAAGGTAGTTGCGCGGGACGGTTCAACTCAAGGCGTTGTTTTGTTTCAGCGACTAGCACCCCCATAAGACTTAGGTAATTTTGCTGGCTGACATGGATTTCTAATCTAGGTGCTAGACTAGCACCCCATAAGACTTAGTCTTAGTACTTTAATATTGTCCTTTGATTCAGTGCCATGTGTCGGCAATCCATTGATTAAACATTAGGGTTGATCATTGGTTTATAATTGTGTTAAGGAAGAGTCTTCTTCATTATGAGAAAGTAAATGAAATAGTATTTGTTGGCTGCGCTATAATCTGGAACTGCCACACCAAAATATTTTTTCACACCTCCTTCCAAGCCTACTCCTACAACTCCTATAATTAAAATACTTTCTCAGGAGGAGATGGATAAAAGAAGAGCTCAAGGGTTATGTTATAATTGTGATGTTGTTTATAAATCTGGACATTTTTGTAAATGCAAACAAAAAATCTATATGCTACACATGGATAGTCCTGAGTCCCAAGATACTGAAGAAGAGGAAGATATTTTTAAAGAAGCACCTGAATCACCACTACAATCTGATGTGGAAATATCTCTACATGCACTTACTGGTTCTGCCACTGGTGACACCATAAGAATACCTGGTTTGGTCAACAAGAAGACTATTTCTGTCCTAATTGACACAGGGAGCACAACCAGTTTCATTGATAGTAAATTGGTCTCTTCACTTCAGTGTTCCATCAAACCAACCTTACCTATGAAGGTCACTGTTGCTAATGGAGAACGAACAATCAGTTCAGGTATTTTCTAATAGTGTAGTACACCGGTTCCCCAAGATTTACTAGACATTAATACCTTTGAAGAATTAATTATCGTCCCCGAACTCCTTGTTGTCAACAACCATTGGAACATAGGGTTCATTAAGAAAGGAGTTTATATCAATGAACCTTCTTGGTTGCTATTGTCGAACCAGGGCCTTCTGAATCTCATGAGTCTTATGTACAAAATCCTTTATTTGTTGAATCTCCTTTCGCAGCTCCTTCAACACTTCAATAACATCATAAACATTCTGAGAATTTGAAGGAAAAACTCTTGGCTTCCTCGTATTTTTTTTATTTTTCTTTTCAAGGTTGGAGGCAATGGAGATTTTTATTTTTCCTTCATGATTGATGGCTTAACAATCACATTACCTTCTTTTTCATGAGAAGACATCATTCTTGGAGATTCCATGAGCGTATGGGTTTCTGAGAGGAATTCACAATTAGCTCAACAAGTAGTCTTAAGATAAAGAGAGGTTTTAGAGAAGGTAAAGGAATGTAGGGTTTGAAACCTAAAACAGGTTCGTGGACGATTAACTCGTATTCCTATAAAGAGCAGAATTGTCGATAATACTCTTTTTCTTTTGTTTGATAGACAAAAATAAGACAAAACTAAGAAAACAAGAAACAAAACTTTTCCTAAAGCCTGAGAGGTACAAAATCATTATCTCTTTTAATTAGGCACATGAGACAAGATTTAGACACAACACGATTAAGTTGTGTTGTGGTAAATAACAATTTGTCCACCAATTTCCTCTTGAGAGGAATCTACATACCTTTGTCTATCGAAACGGTTTGACCATATTTTCTTCTCAAATGATCTTGATTTTTCCTTGTAAACAAACTTATTAGACGAAGATAAAATCTTACATACATTTGTGGTCTTCTGAGCAAGTTTGAGCTTCCTTGCTAAATGATTTTCTCTTCGTTGAAGTTTGTTGACGTGTCTTTGCTTGTGTTTGAACTTGTAACACCTTGAGAGTTCATGACCTTTTAATGAACAATATGAGCACGTCACACTTGGATAATAATCAGGCTTCTGAATTTTGCAGGTGGCTAGGCACATAGTGGATCCTGAAACATTATAAACTGTGTTTCCAAGAAAAGGGTCAACTTTTTCTTCCAGAACGGTTGGATTACCTTCAAAAATAATATCAATATTGATATGTGTATTGCTACAATTATCAAAATCAATATTTTCACTAAGAAGTGCAACACTTGATTTCTCATCTTTATTTGAATCATAGTCGTCAGACATTTCATCAAGAGTTGCAGCAAGACCTTTGTTTCCAGTGTATTTTCTCCGATTTGGACACTCGTTTGCAAAATGACCAAATCCTTTACACTTAAATCACTGAGGCATATCCTCTTCATCAGTTTCATCAATATCTCAGTTTTTAGGAGGAACATGATTATGAGGTTTGATTGATGCCTTAGGATTATCTCTGGAGAACCGTTTACTTTCTTCAAAAGAAGATCCCTAAATTGTCTTGTGATCATCGACACTGATTTCTCAAGATCTTGATATGATGAATCTATCTCAGAGTGATCATCTTCAGAGATATACACTTTTTTTACTTTTATCAAGTACTTTAGTGTCCTTTAGTGCTTTGAACGCAACATCCTTAGCCTTGGATGAAAGTTCGTAATCAAAGATCTAAAGCTTACCAACCAGTGTGTTTCTGGAGAGAGTATCTAGGTTATTTCCCTCAATGATGGCATGCTTCTTAGCATCGTATCTAGATGGCAGTGATCTGTGAATTTTCATCACAGTGTCCTTTTCAGGAATAGTCTTACCCAATGCAAAAGATGCATTAACAATTTCATACACTTTGTGATTAAACTTATCAAATTTTTGTCCATCTTCCATACGAAGGTTTTCCCAATCGGAATTAAGGTTCTGAAGCCTTGCATCATTTTCACTGGAGTTTCCTTCGAATACGGTTACTAAGATATCCCAAGCTTCTTGCGACTTAGTGCAATTAGACATATGGTGTTGAAGATTTGGGGTAATGGTATGTATGATCGCATTCAAACCGTCGGAGTTTTGCTTTGCAGCAAGAACTTCTGCAGGAGTATATTCAGCAATATTCTTTGGAACATTTTCTCCTTCTGCATCCACGGGAAGATCATAGCCATTAACAACATATACCCATGATTGAAAATCACGTGCTTGAAGAAAAGCTCGCATAACAATTTACACCATAAGTAATTAGAGCCATCGAAGACTGGTGGTACGTTTATTGAGATAGCACCTCTGTCCATAGAGTCAGATCGCTACAAACAAAGACTTGTGAGGTCTTTAACGTGTTTGCCTGCTCTGATGCAAATTAAAAATGCGGGGGTCTAACAACCTCACCCAATATTTCGATTAGCAATCTGTATGGACAACTCCGAGTTGTTTTCTAGAGAATCAACAAGACTCAATCAATAGAAAATACTCAAAGAGTTATTATCTCAATCTCTCGATTTGATTTACTCAAGCAAATAAGATTCACGAGCTTAATCAAAGAGAGATAACTTGGATGGTACCAAAGACCAATATCCAAGTGTCAATCGATTTAAATCAATAACCAATAAGGTCGGATATTCTAATCGATTGAACAACGCACAACCTATATTATTTTAATTATATAAAAATATAATATGGAAAAGAAATAACACAGACACCAGAATTTTGTTAACGAGGAAACCGCAAATGCAGAAAAACCCCAGGACCTAGTCCAGATTAAACATACACTGTATTAAGCCGCTACAGATACTAGCCTACTCCAAATTAACTTCGGTCTGGACTGTAGTTGAACCCCAACCAATCTCACAATGATCCAAGTTACGGTTATGTTCCTACGCCTCTGATCCCAGCAGGATACTGCGCACTTGATTCCCTTAGCTGATCTTACCCACAACCAAGAGTTGCTACGACCCAAAGTCGAAGACTTTAGCAAACAAATCTGTCTCACACAGAAAAGTCTACAGGATAAATTCGTCTCCCACGAATAAACCTATGAGTTTTGTTCCGTCTTTTGATAAATACAGGTGAACAGGAACCAATCGAAAAAACCAGACTTATATTCCCAAAGAACAACTCAGTTTCATCAATCACCCCACAATAAACTTAATCGACGCAGCGAAGAAGATTATTGAGGAATCACAAACAATGAGACGAAAATGTTTGTGATTACTTTTATCTTGCCTATCGGAGATAGAAATCTCAAGCAAATTATTACAATTGTACTCATACGATAGAAAGAGCAAGATTATATCACACAACTACAAGATAAGTAGTATCGGTCTGGATTCACAATTCCAATAAAGTCTTTAAATCGTTAACCCGAATTTAGAGAGAAAACTCAAGGGTTAATGGAGATCGACTCTAGCTTAGAGAAAACTAGTATCACACAAGAAAGGTGTGTGGGGATTAGTTTTTCCAATAGCTAGAGTTCCCCTTATATAGTATTTCAAATAAGGGTTTGCAATCAATGTTAGCTTGCTAACAAAGCATTCAATATTCACTGTTAAATGAAAACCTGATTAGATACAAGCTAATATCTCTCAACCGTTAGATCGAAAACTTAGCTTGCCATACACACATGTACAATGGTTGTTTCAATATTATTCAACCAAATGCTTAGCCAAATGATAACTTTCATATCAACCTATTGATGGTGATTTTTAGCTTATGGTTAAAATCGTAAAACACTAAACCCTAGCAAACAGTGATGACACAACATTTAAAGAAACAAGCATTTACTAGGCACATTTACTGAAACCTTTACTGTGTCTCTAAATAATTACCGGGGTATCTTTTTAAAATTATGGTTACGACAAGACAAACCCTAATTCACACGTTTGCCAATGGAAAGTCATGCCAGCCACACCAACTGCGCCAAAGCATGCCAACCATGCTAGACGCACCTCTGTGCTAATTACAAATCATGCCAGCCACACCGACCGCGCCAAAGCACGCCAACCATGCTAGCCGCACCTCTGTGCCAATGGAAAATCATTCCAGCCACACCGACCGCGCCAAAGAAGGCCAATCATGTTAGCCGCACCTCTGTGCTAATGACAAGTCATGCCAGCCACACCGACCGTGCCAAAGCATGCCAACCATGTTAGCCGCACCTCTGTGCCAATGGAAAATCAAGCCAGCCACACCGACCGCGCCAAAGCATGCCAACCATGCTAGCCGCACCTCTATGCCAATGGAAAATCATGTCAGCCACACCGACTGCACCAAAGCATGCCAACCATGCAAGCCGCACCTCTGTGCCAATGGAAAATCATGCCAGCCACACCGACCGCGCCAAAGCATGCCAACCATGCTAGCCGCACCTCTGTGCCAATGGCAAGTCATACCAACCACACCGACCGCGCCAAAGCATGCCAACCATGCTAGCTGCACCTCTGTGCTAATGGCAAGTCATGCCACCCACACCGACAGCGCCAAAGAATTCCAACCATGCTAGACGCACCTCTGTTCCAATGGAAAATCATGCCAGCCATACCGACCGCTCCAAAGCATGCCAACCATGCTAGCCTCACCTCTGTTCCAATGGAAAATCATGCCAGCCACACCGACCGTGCCAAAGCATGGCAACCATGCTAGCCGCGTCTCTATGCCAATGGCAAATCATGTCAGCCACACCGACCGCGCCAAAGCATGCCAACCATGCTAGACGAACCTTTGTGCCAATGGTAAATCAATTCAGCCTCACCGACCGCGCCAAAGAATGCCAACGATGCTATCCGCACATCTGTGCCAATGGAAAATGATGCCAGCCACACCAACCGCACCAAAGCATGCCAACCATGCTAGCCGCACCTCCGTGCCAATGACAAATCATGTCAGTCAAACCTACCGAGCCATGCCAAACGCACCTCGCCATGACCCCATGCCACACCACCATACTGGCCTTCTCAACGCGGCTATCAAAACGAAGGCGTGCAACAATCAATTGTTTCCCTTCAATCCTATGAGAAAATCCTGGCTGTCTAAGGTTACCAAACGACCTTTGCCCATAAAACCCTATCTTAGTCACGCACCTAGCCCAAGCTAGACACTCCATGCACCCATGGAAAACCCTTGGCCCTACATTCCAAGCCAAAACCGCACCTAGCCCAAGCTAGTCACGCCATGCGCCTATGGCAAATCCTTGGACCCACATACCAATCCAAAACCGCACCTAGACCAATCTAGTCACGCCATGCGCCTATGGTAAACCCTTGGCCCCACATGCCAAGCCAAAACCGCACCTAGCCTAAGATAGCCACGCCATGCGCCCATGGAAAAACCCTTGGCCCCACATGCTAAGCCAACCCAAACCTAGCCAAGCTAGCTGCGCTATGCCAAACTCACTATGCATTGGCCCTAGCCATGATAGTCACATCATGCCAAGCCAAACGCCCTTGCATTGGCCCTAGCCACGCCATGTGCCCATGACAAACCCTTGGCCCCACATGCCAAGCTAAACGAAACCTATCCAAGCTAGCCGCGCCATGCCAAACACACTTTTCCTTGGCCCTAGCAATGCTAGTCACATCATGCCAAGCCAAACGCCCTTTCCTTGGTCCTAGCCATGCCATACGCCCATGGAAAACCCTTGGCCCCACATGCCAAGACAAAATCGCACCTATCCAAATCTAGCCATGCCCAAGGAGAACCCTTGGCCCCACATGCCAAGCCTAACCACACCCTAGTCGTGCCACCCTGTTGGCCTTCCCTACGCGGCCACCAAAACGAAGGCATGCAACAATCAACGGTTTCCCTTCAATCCCAGGAGCAAATCCTAGCCATCCAAGGTTACCGAACGACACATGGTAACCTTTGGCCCGAAAACCTAAGTTTGGCCACGCCAAACCTTTCCATGCCAACCTAGCCGCGCCACCACGTTGGCCCTCACTACGCGGATACCAAAATGAAGGCATGAAATGATCAACGGTTCCCCCTACTCTCAAGATGCAAAATCTCAACCGTCGAAGGTCACCAGGTTAGCAAGTTTCCTAAGATTGACTTTCCAAGCCACAACAACATGCTACATGTTTTCCAAAAACATTCGAGACATCAACACAAACTGGGGGATCCTCTTTGGGTATTGGTTTGGCGGTTTACAACGTGCGGCGTACACTACGCCCGTCATAAAAAAGTGTCATAAGGGTGAGGCGGTTAGTAAACACGGGAAGTTATGTGTGAAACGTTCATGGGACATAAAGCACATGCGTTAGCAATTTTATGGGACATCAATTCCATAACGTTAGCAGTTTCATGAAAACCAGTTTCATGCATTAACCACTTTATGGAACATCAATTCCATGCATACGGTTACCACCTCCTCCCATTTACTTCCCCACTCCTTAATGAGACCAGGGTACGTTTTTACTCCGACTTGTATAAATAGGTCTTACCTATTTCCATTTAACAACAAGTTCATACGGGAGATAAAACACTCAGAAATACTTACTTACTAGCTCACCTTGTGAGATCTCTCACTTTTCTGATAGCAAGTCGTAGTAACCCAACTACTCTTCCAGAATCAACTATTCTGGTCTCACTACTTTCCTTGCTTCCCTCCCCAAAACCAACCCATTATCCTCCAATTTGTGATTGACGCAAGTCTGGAATGGCCATTTCTTGGTTTAGGACGGACTTGTACAAATTGATCTCTCGAATCTAAAGTACTCCCTTACAATACATTGTTTAGGGTTTAAATTTTTTCTCACCTGCACACCCGCAATTACCGAAATCAGCAGAAACCATTTTCACCTACAAATAATTGGCGACCACAGCGGGAGGATTGATCTATCGGTTACAATATCAACTCTAACTACTTATTTCGTTTCCCAAACGTCAATCCCAATATGGTGGAACTCGGGTCTGGAGCGGCTGCCGAGAATACCATCACAGAGCACGTACCTGATGTTAACGTCTCTTCCAATAACGTCGTTACATCACCTACTGACTACAGTAACTCCGAATGCACTCCCTCAAGAGTAACACCGCCAATCACCAAGGCCAGAGACGATTCCGCCTCTAATGTCTCTGCACAACCCTCTAATCACAGCAATGAAAACACATATTCGGGCGTTATGCCACCAGTCACCAGAGCTAGAGCTGCAGATGAGGCTCCTAATGTTTCGTCTAGCATGGAACCTCCAACCACAACTAAGGTTCCAACTACCCTATTGACTGGATGAGAGACCAGAGGGTCCATAGGAAGCCGTCCTTATGTCACCATCGCTGATTTGATGGAACGATAAGAAATGCTCTCCAGAGCCCAGACGGATATGGTTTCAACACAGAAGGAAGTACTCGTCTTTATCAAGACCCTGACAGAGTGGCTACCAGGTGAGTCGCGTCCTCCATAGATGTTTAGAATCATCTCCAAAAACCCCGACGATAGCACCTCCGCGGAGCAAGCCTCCGCGGACGAGGAAATTCGCGCTAGAATCCCATTGGAAATAAATCAGCGCCCAACTTCGTCATGCGAGAAGATCTGGAGCAACTTCTTCGTAACCGAATCAAGAATGATGAACTGGACATGCATCAACACCGACCCTCCTAGCCATCCGAAATACAAAGAATCCCTCTTCCAAGGGGGTACTCCTCTCCTCAATTCACCCTGTACGATGGTACCGGGAATACACATGAGCATGTCTCCTGTTTCTTGGAATCCCTAGGTGAACATGAATATAATCACGTTCTTCGTCTAAGGGAGTTATCAAAATCACTTACCGGAAGGGCGTATACATGGTACAACAGCATCCCGCCGAATAGTATTCCCAACTGGAGTAGCATGATTACCGCGTTTTACAGGAAGTACTTCTTCGTGCCTGAACAAGTTACTTTCTCAGACCTCGGAAGAACGTACTAGTGGGATAACGAACATCCGAATGATTTTGTCAAAAGGTTAAGGGTTCAAGCGCTCGACTGTCACTACACAAAGGTGACTGAGCAACAACTGGTGAACGCGTGCACCAATGGTATGGTTCCTATTTACCGTGCCTTGCTAGAAAACTTGTACTTCCAAACATTCTCCGAACTCCATGAAGCCGCTAAACAATCTGCAACGACATCACCAGCATCACTGGAAAGAACTAGGCCAACTCGAACCGAAGACATGCGTGAAACTCACGGGAATAGACGCCTCACCAGCAAGCAATTTAATGCCGGCTCATCCTCCATGAACATAGTGAACAAAAGAGAAAAAAGTAAGGCCCCAACTATAGGCCACCAGCCAAAACGTGAAGCATCAGCGCAACGGGAAACCCCGCCAAGGAAGACCGCCACTAAAGCTCCCATGCATCATCATGAAACCGGAGGGAATACCTTCGATTTCCCGTTTCCCATCGAGGAGGTGATTGACCTCCTAGAAGCATGGATTCAAGATGATGTTATCATACTGCCACCTCCCAGATATCCACCAACTGAGGCTGAGATGGCGAACCCCAAGTACTTCCATTACCACAGATTTGTTCACTACCCGACCAGTGATTGCAATAGACTACATCATATTTTCAAAGAAAGATAAAAGCGGGAGAGATCCAACTAGGAGACGAGGGAGTACATCGAGATCACTCCCAATAAGAAATTGTGGGTTCTCTGGGGACTCCATGCACGAGACTGTACAATCCATGATGCAGCATGTATGCGAAATTCTCTATCTTTCCAAGGTGCAGCGCCAAGATATTTTCGCAGCTCTCAATCGCGTTGTATCCGGAAAATGACTTTTTCTATCCCCGGAAACCACACCAGGGTCTCAAGCTTTCCAAACGGGCGGAATCAAAGGGGAGAACTGGAGACTACTGACCACATCCCGTTTAAGAGGTATCGAATTTGACAACATGCTCATCGACGTGGTCTCTGACCTCAACATCATTACTTTTAAGACACTAAAGGCTACGGGATTTACAAAAAAAGATGCTACCCATTCCCCGTCTGTGATTAAGAACCCGAGAGGAGAATCTTTGAACGCGCATGGCTACATCAACCTCGAGATCAAGATGGGAGACGCTATAACGCATAGCAAATTCTACATTATCAAAGAACTGGGTCACGACATGATATTGGGGCACTTATGGGTACTCGACAACAAAGCGAAATTAGATATGCACCCTATACCGACGTCCACGCCCGAAAGAATTTCCAACAATTCATCCCACTGGTTATCGCATCGACGAGTTAGCAATGGAACCCAAACATCTGGAAAAGACCTGTTGGCGCTAGCTCATGGATTTCAAACGCAAGTAATTCTGGTCGAACGACCTTCTCTACAACCAGTCATTCCTTTCCCTATTCCATCATGGGGACTCAGCGCGATTACTGGCACAGACGCTGTCAAGAAATGTGAATGGGGTGCTGGGACATTTGAACACTTTGCAAAAAGCTTGGAAACTTCTATCAAAACCAATGAATCCAAGACTCAAATGGTTGCACGACGCCTGAACCCGTTTTCAATCGGAGATATAGTGGTTAAGGTTAACTCGTTTCAAGTTGGGAAGATGACGGTAAAAGTGGATATTCAAATTGATTTTCCCAATGGAAGAGAAGATAAGCCGTATATGGTGGCGGACATCCTTTTAGGAGGATATTGTAAGCTCATCAACACAGACACACCTGAAGGTGATAGTTAACTCGCGATGGCTCAAGGCCTCCAATCCCTAAAATGTTGTACTTTTCCAGCCACTCTCCCTTTAGTATTTCCTTTAACAATTCCTCTTAGTAGTTGTATTTCCACAAGATGAATACACTGTTTGCATTCTTCCCTGGAATTTTATTTTTTGTCAAAAAACAAAAAAGAGTATAAATACATCTCTTTCCAAACGAGTTCTCCAGATATCAGAGAAATACATCAAACTAACCCAGAAAACCACTGCAAATCCATCATACCACGACCATAAATACCTCATTCAATCATTCAAAAAAATAAATAAAGCGAAATGTTGACTGATGAAGAATAAGGTAAAGATGAGTTTACGAAAAACATCAAGGGAACTAAGCAACTAACAGGAATAACAAAAGGAAGGAACTAGTCCTCGAAGGATGGAACACGAGTCCCCTTGGTCAAGGCTATCTTCAAGCACTTCCCCCAACAATATCTCGGTCAACAAAGATTCCATTCAACGGTGTTAGCAGAAGCAACCTCAACATCCCATCCCGAAGCAACCAAAACAACAACAGTGTCCGCTTCGACGACCGGTTCAGCATACGCAACCATGACCCCTCCAATATCGCCAACGAAACATCTGGCGTCAACTCCAAAGGATACTTCGGTCCCGTCAGATGCTCCCTCAGAGGTTTTCTCATTGACCCTTCGAAGAACATTTTTTGATTCATCCGCATCAAAATCGAGAACCATGGCGCTTGCCTCCAAAAGCTTCACATGCTCGATTTTTCGTTGCTCCGACCTAGAAACAGTTTGATCCGCCCTATAACTGGACCGAGGAAAGGTTTTTCCGCACAAGAAATTCTTAACACGCCAAGGTTCTTCCTCATTTTCTCGTCCCTCCTCCATGTACACCGAACCCAAGAAATTCCGAACACGCGCCTGCACTTCATGGAGATAGATGGAAGGGAGGTCCTTGATGATTTTACCAGCTTCATGGAACAAAGATTTAATTCTGGCTAATGCCTCCTCATGAGAATAGGATCGGTTTCCGCCAATTCTGGAGTCCTTATCCAAAGAATTAAAGGCATGGCTATCCCTGGAGGCTCCCATCATACACTACAAAAAAAAAAGGAAAATGGTCAAGTTCCATCCTATCTATACACACATAAGAAAGAGGATAAAATAAAAATAAGAAGGAAACGCGAGGCGATACCTATAAAGATAATGAACGAAGACGAACTACGCGAATGTAGAGTTCAAGATCATCTTTTATGTACAACAAGGTGACGCAACCTCAAAAGGGAAATTTTTTATACCGGCCGTGAGTTAAAGCATGATATCCGATCCTAATTAAACCTTATGCCTGGCTGTGAGAAATAATTATGGTTGGTGAGAAAGCATGGAAGAACGTGCTCGAGGCACACTAGATCATGTTTTCCTTTCCCACTGCCAACGCTAAGCTTCGGAAGCAAACCCGGCAACATAACCAAAGCAGAAATAGTAAATATTTTCCTCTTTTTGTGGGCGTAACGTTTTGGGTTGAAGAGAATAAGAACTTTCTGGTCAAGTCAAATAAGGAAAGAGGCAACCAAGCCCTTGAAGATAAATCACCAAGCAATTCGTGACATGTCTCATCCTCACCGCTACTGTCCATCTGTGCACGTCTCACCCCACCAAACCGCGCCTTGTCATAGTCAAACCAGGCCAAGCCATCACTCCATTGCCACGGCCCCACCACGCCTAGCCGTCCGTGTACGTCTCTTATTGCCAAGGCCACACTATGCCAAGCCTCCTGCTCCACTGACGCGACCCTATCATCCACGCGCATTTGCCTTACCAAGACCACGCCACCCCTTGGCCCCTCGTGCCAAGCCATCCACTTGCGTCGCCTTCCAAGACCGCGCCCCCTTTGCCTTGGAGATGTACGACCAGACCAAGCCGGTAACTTTCATCTCACCACTCAATTGTCTATATTCCCATTACAACTTACGTAGTTCCGCCGACACGGGAATCCAAAACTCTCTTTACCACTCAAAAAGGTTAGTCGGATTCTCCTGACCATCTTTGCAATGATTTACACCTCGATTCCGTCTTTGTCTGTCACCATAAAATGCTTACCTCGCAACAAAGCACCTGTTCTGAGCTAAGCAGGGGACTTAATGTTGATGGTGGTTTTTAGCTTAGGGTTAAAATCGTAAAACACTAAACCCTAGCAGACAGTGATGTCACAACATTTAAAGAAACAAGCATTTACTAGGCATATTTAATGAAACTTTTAATGTGTCTCTAAATAATTACCGGGGTATCTTTTTCAAATTAGGGTTACGACAAGACAATCCCTAATTCCCATGTGTGCTAATGGAAGATCATGCCAGCCACACCGACCGCGCCAAAGCATGCCAACCATGCTAGCCGCACCACCGTGCCAATGAAAAATCATGCCAGCCGCACCAACCGCGCTAAAGCCAACCATGCTAGCCGCACCACCGTGCCAATGAAAAATCATGCCAGGCACACCAACCGCGCCATGCCAAATGAACCTCGCCATGACCACATGCCGCGCCACCATACTGGCCTTCACTACGCGGCTATCAAAACGAAGGCGTGCAACAATCAACGGTTGCCCTTCAATCCCAGGAGAAAATTTTGGCCGTCTAAGGTTACCAAATGACCTTTGCCCCCAAAACCCTAGCTTGGTCACGCACCTAGCCCAAGTTATCCATGCCATGCTCCTATGGAAAACCCTTGGCCCCACATGCCAAGCCAAAACCGCACCTAGCCCAAGCTAGTCACGCCATGCGCCTATGGCAAACCCTTGGCCCCATATTCTAAGCTAAAACCGCACCTAGCCCAAGCTATCCACGCCATGCGCCTATGGAAAAACCCTTGGCCCCACATTCCAAGCCAAACCAAACCTATCCAAGCTAGCCGCGCCATGCCAAACTTACTTTTCATTGGCCCTAGCCATGCTAGTCACATCATGCCAAGCCAAACGCCCTTGTCTTGGCCCTAGCCACGCCATGTGCCCATGGCAAACCCTTGGCCCCATATGCCAATACAAACCAAACCTAGCCAAGCTAGCCGCGCCATGCCAAACGCACTTTTCCTTGGCCCTAGACATGCCAGTCACATCATGCCGAGCCAAACGCCCTTGCCTTGGCCCTATCCATGCCATACACCCATGGAAAACCATTGGCGCCATATGACAAGCCAAAATCGCACCTAGCTAAAGCTAGCCATGCCTAAGGCGAACCCTTGGCCCCATATGAAAAGACTAACCACACCCTAGCCACGCCACCCTACTCCGCCACCAAAACGAAGGCGTGCAACAATTAACGGTTGCCCTTCAATCCCAGGAGCAAATCCTAGCCATCCAAGGTTACCAGATGACACATGGTACCCTTTGGCCCGAAAACCTAAGTTGGGCCATGTCAACCTAGCTGCGACACCACATTGGACCTCACTACGCAGCTACAAAAATGAAGGCGTGCAACGATCAACGGTTTCCCCTTCTCTCAACATACAAAATCCCGACCGTCTAAGGTCACCAGGCTAGCAAGTTTCCCGAGCTTGACTTTCCAATCCACAACAACGTGCTACATGTTTTCCAAAAATATTCGAGACATCAACACAAACTGGGGATCCTTTTTGGGTATTGGTTTGGCGGTTTACAGCGTGCGGCGTACACTACGCCCGTCATAAGGAAGTGTCATAAGGGTGAGGCAGTTAGTAAATAACGGAAGTTATGTGTGAAACGTTCATGGGACATAAAGCACATGCGTTAACAATTTTATGGGACATCAATTCCATAACGTTAGCAGTTTCATGCGTTAACCACTTTATGGAACATCAATTCCATGCATACGATTACCACCTCCTCCCATTTACTTCCCCACTCATTAATGAGACCAGGGTACGTTTTTACTCCGACTTGTATAAATAGGTCTTACCTATTTCCATTGAACAACAAGTTCATATGGGAGATACAACACTCGGAAATACTTACTTGCTAGCTCGCCTTGTTATCTCTCTCACTTTTCTGATAACAAGTCGTAGTAACCCAACTACTCTTCCAGAATCAACTATTCTGGTCTCACCACTTTCCTTGCTTCCCTCCTCAAAACCAACCCATTATCCTCCACTTTGTGACCGAAGCAAGTCTGGAACAGCCATTTCTTGGTTTAGGCTGGACTTGTACAGATTGATCTCTCGAATCTAAAATACTCCCTTGCAGTACATTGTTTAGGGTTTAAATTGTTTCTCACCTGCACACCCGCAATTAACGAAATCAGCAGAAACCATTTTCACCTACAAACACAACCATATTCTTTTTCACCATAACTAGTCCAAATGACTCAAATGAACTAGTTAGAGAGTTGTTCAATTTCTATGAGATCTCAAGTACTACAAGAGACACAATTGAATCAAAAACTATATGATTCACTCGAATCATTAATCATGAACTATAAAGCCACGGTTTGCAAAAGCATTCCTTAGTAATTTAAGAATAAGTTCATGAACAACGTTTTCAGACATAACCTCTTGAATTCGCGAACTGAATTCGTGGACTCAAGCTAACCGGTTAAAGTTAATGAACTCTAGCAGAATTTCTCGGGATGATAAATTTCGTCAGTTCGCGGACTGCACCTGAGCTTCAACTTCAGCAGATATTCTCGGGTTCTAGAACTTACGCCAGTTCGTGGAATGGGTTCGCAGACTGAGTTGCTGCTCACGTTCCGGTTCCACTTGATCAACAAAGTTCGCAAACTTCGGTTCAAGTGTTAAGGACTTATACATATATGTGTTGCCACAACAATGTTTATATCCCCCAATGGTTATATAGTATGAACTCTCAATTCAATCATTGAAACATTCTCAGATAACGTCATATAACTGTTTTCACGAACTAGTTTTCATCAGAGCGATTTCCAAAGTGATTGAAGAATAACATGATTTCGTCACTAGGAAAATATGAACTTGGATAAAGAGAAAGCTTTACCAACACATATTTCGAGAAATATATAAGCGAGATATACTCAGCTTGAAATGTCACATGTGCATATCCGTAGTCTATATAGTAAAACAACTTTTGTCTCAAGATATGATATAGAGTAGATAGACTTTTGAGTGATAGATAAGTTCAAGTCTCCACATACCTTTTAGTCGATGAAGATCCACCGGTTCCTTGAGTAGTCCTTCGTCTTGTATGATGATCGCCATGGAGTTCTTGAGCTCAAATACACTTTCTATCCTAGTCCGAGACCTTAGTTATAGTAGACTAGAAATCAAGACTATATATTTTTGATCACTAAGATTGACAAACATGCTTGATATAGCAACCCATGCGAGTTTGACCGAGCAGTGCTCTAACAAAAGTGATGCATCCGAAGAGAGTAAACTAATTCTAAATCATATTAGAATCCAAGATGCTAGAATCAATCGGTTGAAAAAACAATGTCAATGCAATCATCAGTATAGTAAAAGTTCGTGACTCTAAATTCAAGGCTCTTAGCGAGGAAAATGCCGAAGTTTGCTCTTCACGAACCTTACTCGAGGCGAAAATCAAAAAGGATGCCTTGGAAATTGAACATCTTTTGAGTTAAATCTCTATTCAAGGATGTTCTAAAGATTCCACTATACCAACTGCTTCTGACTCAACTACAAGAAATTTAGTTCCAGAAGCAAAATTGAAATCCCTTTTTATTGGAAAAGATGTGTGAATATCTTCCTCTTATCAAGGAAACTTCACATATCTCGGAAGGAAGAAATCTCCTAACTATGATGTTAAGTCTGCTCACTCTAATAACTCAGCTGATCAGAAAGTGTGTCTCTTTTGTGAATCAAAAGGACATGTTGAACGGAAAAGCAAATCTAGGTTGAATGAAAATTCTTTTATTCGACTTCAACACACCTTAGATTTAATTCTCAAAGGTGTAACTGACATTCGGATATCTCCAGGAAACGTAGTTCAATTTTCTCATCGAATGTCCGGACTAATTGTATCATTAATACAATTTAGTCAAGGAGATTTCAGAAAGGTCCCCCTCGACATAATGAGATAAATGATGTTCAGAATGTGAAAAAGGTTCCTGAATATGGAAGCAACTGTGGAGATATGAGGACAACCTTAATCTGATAATTGAAGGATATGAGGATCTTATAAACAGGCTGTTAAAATCCTCCAAACAAACTTCCTCTGGTAAATACTCTAACTTGGTCTCGTATCTTGATGAAAGAAAGTTTTATGATAACTTTTCACATCAAAAAGGGTTTCCTCCAAAAATTAGAAGGAAAAAAAGGATTAACCATGAACAATTTTCGTTTAATGAGCATAAGGCTCATACTTGTGCTAATTAATCACAATGGTTGAATTCTTACTCATGAAAAATACTGCTGAGTAAGATATGGTAATAATCAGGTATACTTGTGGCTATATGATCTGTGAAGTAGTTTAGTTATTCTCTTATCATTCATAGCTAAACTATGGTATTTGGATGAGCTTTACCTAAGTATTGTTTTGTTTCTAGAATCTTTTTGGTTGCTTTTTACTTTGGTTGTCTGCTACGCTTGTGCTCTAAATTGTTTTTCTGTGGAGATATAAAATTTATTGAGCCAAACTTTTTTGAAATAAAATCTTCATGTAGAAAAATTAAACTGTTTTGTCTTACCTTGTAAAAAGGTAGGTTCGGATTGTGTTCGTACGGGTACCCGGCTAACTTGTCACTAACTGTCTTTAGATATCCTAAAAGTTATCTTTCCTAAGAAACCATTTAAATACCAAACCTATTGAGTCACGTATGCTTACTCTACGTTTTTATCGTTTTGTCAAGAATGTCTTCACCTTCTCACACTGGTGGTTTTGCAAGAGGTTTTACTGATAAAGGTATTGGTTTCGAATCCAAAGGGAGGAAGAAAATAACCCTAGTAGAAGATGATGATCAAAATCCTGATGCCTCATGCTACTATGCCTATACTTATCAGGATGTTGAGTATGAGGATATGGTTTATGCTGAAGTGATTCATGATTTTCTTAAATACTTTGAGAAAGAAAAACTGTAGCTCGTTGATACTATGAAAGGTCTCGATGTTTTAGGAAATGAGTAGAAAAAGGTTAATTCAGACCTTGTTCTCATAAAGACACATGTTAAATATCTTTTCAATGAGGATATTTTCTTCGAAGAAGCAGTGGATGCTATCAATCACAATCTTAAAGGTCTAAATACTCATGGGGGTTCCGGAAGTGATCTTTGATTTCCGTTCATGATCGTTTTTGTTGATTTATGAGTCTTTTGATTTCTGCTTGTTGTCTTTATTCAATGTCTAGGAAACTTCTTATGAGAATTTTATTCTTGTGTTTTTAAGAAGGATAACTAGGGTTTGGAATATCAATTATTATGAGTACACATAGATATTTCCAACGATTTTCATCTTGCAATATTTTTAGATTTATTTGTTTAAATTATAAAGTTCATTTGGAACATGTTTATGCAGTATTAATCTTTATGGTTTCATATATTGCAACTTCTTATGGAATATGTGTGTTTGCGTTCGTGAACTATGATTGTCCTATATATGCTCCAAACTTAAGTCTATCATATATCTTTATGCAAATATTGATAAAAGATAGAATGAATTTTTGACAACAAAAGTTAAGCCTATTGTATCATTATGCAAATATTGATGGAAGATAGGATGAAATTTTGTTTACAAAGATTAAAGTCTATGAAATCATTATGAAAATATTGATGAAAAATAGAATGAATCTTTCTATATTCCACAACATTGGTCCTTCCCTGATATACTTTTTGTGATATACTATGTGGATCCGTAAGTTCTCTTATGTTGAGCATTTCCAATTAAATTAATCATGGGTTCTCTTGTGGTTAATTTAAATGAGTATTTTGGATTACAAATTCATGTTTTCATGTTATTTGTTAAGTCCAAAGAAATCCCTCTTTTCTTGTGAAAGTAAGGTCGCTCTTGTTATTCTTTCGGGAATGACATTTTATGCGAGGGAGTTATTAATTGAACTTGTGCTTAATTGCCAAATCTTTGTGGGTAGTGCAGCTGCGGAATATAATAGTGGTTATCTTGTATCTTTATAAACTCTTTGATAAAGAATTTATTTTCGGTTATATGATTGCATCTAAACAAAGTTGATATGATCTCTTTTGGTCATGAGATATCTCTATGGAAATTTCATTAGGATCTCACTAGTTTTCGTACCTTTGCCAATTTTTATCGACTAAAGGGGGAGAATTAATGTGTAGTTCACACTGAAAATACATATGGTTTACGGATCATTATGTAAGGGGGAGTGGTTTTCATATGAGATGAAGTATTGACTAAGGGGGAGTGATAAATATCACCATAGTGTCATTGTCAAAGTTGCGGTACAATTGAACTTTGATGTTGTGTAATAATACTATGACACTGTATAATAGTGTGAAAACATCTTGTTTTTATATATTGTTATAGATACGGATCTTTAACAACTATGATGATGAGTTGTACACCTTTAGAATCATGGAGTACTTGGAATTGACGAATATTTTGAGTAATGTTGAAGAACCAAGGAGATCAAGTATTTAGATTAGAAGCTACAAAGTCTATTTATTTTATAATCGATATGTTTTGATAGTTTTGTCACTAAAATTGACAAAAGGGGGGGGATTGTTAGAGCATTGTTTGGTCGAACTTGCAAGCATTGCTATATCAAGCTTGTTTGTCAAGTTTAGTTGCCAAAACTATTAGTATTTGTTTCTAGTCTATCTACGGTTAAATCTCAGATTATGATAGATTGTGTAGTCGAGCTTTAGACTTCATGAAGTTCATCTATTGATAACGAAGAACTGCTAAGGCGAGCTTGTGGAACTTCATCAACAAAAAGGTGTGGGAAGACTTGAACTCATCTATCACTCAGAAAGTCTATTTCTACTTTATCTCCTTCTTGAGACAAAAGTCGTACAATGATATAGTTTTCAGTTTATACACTTTTGCTATTTCGAGATGAGTTTAACTTGCTTACATATTTCTCGAAATATGTTTTGGTAAGCTTTTGCTTTAACCAAGTTCATCTTATGTTTTTGACGCAAGTCAAAAGATGATCATGTGAAAATATCCTTGTAACAACTTACATGATTTGTGTGAGATAGTCATTTGATGTAGACTCGGAATATTTCGTATTGACCATTCGATCACTTGAAAATTATTTTGAAGCTAATAGTTTGTGTGAGACGACTATTCCCATCTTCCGAGAATGTTTCAATGATTGAAAATGAAGTTAAGAATGATTAACCATGATTGGATATAGCATAGTGTGCGTACTTGCATATATGTTGTCCATATCTGGAACCATGATATGCATACATGTATGCATAGTGCTTGGTTTGGTGAAAGTCCGGGAACCATGGTATGCATACCCGTATGCGTACTGTTTGGTTTTGTGGAAACCCGAGAACTTAAGTATGCATACCGGTATGCGTACTGTCGTAAGTTCAAGTTCTGGAATTGCAACTGAGGTTGGAGGTATGCGTACCGGTATGCGTACCTGAGTAGGTTAAGTTCTAAAATTGGTTTGTTCATGAACTAATACATTTATATAATAAGGAATGCAATCATTTGAAAACCGTGGCTATACTGTTCATGACTTGATTCGAGTGAATTAAAATCGATTTTGCTTCAAATGTGTCTTGTATACTTCTACGAGAATATAAACAATTAAACAACTCCATAACTGATAGGTGTAGAATACACCATATTTACTATCTATAGAGTTTATGCTTTCTTTGCTATTTTTCTTGTAAATTATGTATTTTACGCGTGTTTTTGAGTTATTAGGTACTCTGGAGTCGCACGGAGATAAAAAGGAATAAATCACCCAATTTGAGCAAAAAAGGCAAAACTGTCATTTCTAGGGCAAACACTATTGGAAGCCGAGCCAAGGTTAAGGGGAAACTCTTGTAGGAGGAATACTAAAACCAGCCAGCTGAGGTTAAGGGGCTACCAGTTGGTGGTCATATTTCAGCAGTGGGTGCAAATAACCATCCCACATTCAAGACCTACATCTAGGTCACGAGAAGATATTCTTCCCCAAAATTTCTTAAGATGAGAACACAGAACACAGATCGAGTCTGTGATTTCATGGATCGATGAGGGTAACGGAACAAGAGATGACATAGAAAGAAGAGATGATGAATTGGAGTTTGGTTTGGTTGATTAGCCAAAAGAAAGTGAGAAACAAAAGCAGCAGTTGCCGCTGTAAATCCGAGAGATCGAAAATGGGATGGATTCAAGAGCTACATCGAGATAGAGGAGATGGGTTATGTGAGGTGGTACTGAAATTGAAGATGATTGTTGGATTAAATGTGTCGATTGTGATGAATTGTTGGTCGAATTCGAGAATATGGAGAGATGGGTTTCATGTGGTTACTGCTGCTGTGGTACAGAGATGAAGAAATCAATATAAGGAAAAATCAACAGCCATAGTTACTGATTTATAAAACCGAACCAAAACCATGATAATCATCATTCTTAGATCCAATTGCACAGTAGCGACATCTTCCTTATCTTGATTTCTTCCTTATCTTCCTTATCTGCCGGGGAGAAACGGACGGTTTTAGTTGTTTTCTTTTTACTTTTTGCTTTATTCTTGCTTTGTTAGATTCTATTATCGTATCTAACTTAGTTTTTGAGAATTTTTTTTTTCCAGGTACTCCATGTATGGTGGACAAGAGCAAGCATATTACAACAATCAATACGATTTTCAACCTCAACATTATGACAACTTCCAACCATCCTTAGGATACAATCAAAACCAATCTTTTGGCTATGATCAATCTCCTACGGAACCTTATGGATACTCTCATACATATCAACAACCTTTTAATGGGTATGTAAGTCAAGCACCAAGGTGGGATAAATCTTCTTCTAATTGGCTTCATTCAAGTTGTATGCAGATTATCAATGAATTGCAAAGCATGCGACAAATACTAGACCGTGATAGAAAGAACGTTGCGCAAACCAATTATTGCAACACTTTTTCTTACCCGACTCCGGATCATAGTTATGATCATTCACCCATTCAAAGGGAAGAGTCATGGGAAAGAGAACCTATTGTAGACAACGGTGGTAAGCGTGTGAACGTCAGGAAAAACTTGAAATTATACAAATTATACAAATTGGAAGATGATGGAGACTCGGAAGAGCTTGTCGCAGAAATTAGTAGGACCATTAATATGGAACTTAAACGACGTCTATATAAAGGTAATGAAACCGATAACGATTCTTATTATGGTGAGTCCGAAAGTGAAGATGATTGTGTTGAAAAGGACCAACCTTTGGAGACTTTTGATGACACTAGTGTAGATTACTCGAGCCTTGATCTTAATAATGATCAATCACCTATTCAAAAGGTAGAGCTTGAGTAAGATGCATTTAGTGCTTGGAAAAAATTCTTTAGGGACATATATGAGTCCGCAGAAGTTTATGAGCGTTGCAACAATGAGGAAGTTATTCCAACTCCGGATCATAATAAGGATCCTTTGCCGATTCAAAAGGAGGAGATTGGGTGTGACTTTCCTATTGTTAAAAATGGTGTAACACCCTCACAAGAAGATCCTATAATCTATACCGACGAAAATCATTTTAGTGAATGGCCCAATTCCGATGATGAAGATGTTGAGGAGATGATGCTCGATAATGAAACCGAATTGATTGAATTCGTGGAAGACCCAATTGAACTTGTTAATGATTATGATGATGCCAAGAATTTAGTTAAGGTTGAAAATGATGAAGAATGGTTGCAAGGTTTGATAGAGGACCACGATATACAAGAGGTAAGTAATTCACTTGAATTTTTTAAGGATGAGGAGGATTCCGTAATACAAGAAATTGTGCAAGGTTTGTCTAACCCTTTGCATATTAATTGCATTGAATGTATGTGCTTCGAAAGTATTTTTGGATGACTTTGTTTCTCGATATCCCCATTGGAAACACTTGATGTTAACAATATGCAAGTTTACCAAGAGGAATACATGGAAATTCCTAAATTCTATGTTCTCTATACACTTCCGAGTGTAGACAAGAATAAGTGTGGGGGAAATTTCTATCGATCACTAACTTTACTATTATTTTATTGTGCTAACATTTGTATAAAGCTATTGTTTGCAAAATAGGTACTATGGGTGGATCCCCAAATTTTCAGATTGTTAGTATATGGGGAGTGAATCTTGAAAGAGCTAAGTCGGGCTGTCGACTTTAAAATAAGCGATTAATGGGAGGCAACCCATAGGTTTTGTATTTCTTAACCTTTTGCTTTTTATTTTGTTATTTATTTTTCTTGTTCCATATCATATTAGGATTTCCCACCTTGACTTTACTTGGACGATTCAATTATATTGAGGACAATGTAAGGTTTAAGTGTGGGGGAGTGGTTAAGCATATTTAAAATTAAAAAAAAAATCATAAAACCTCCAACTTGTAGAGATTTTAGAGTCACTAGCATACTTCTAGGTATGTTTACATAGAGAATTCTGACCGACATAACTGAACTTGGAAGTTTTAGGGAACTACGTTCGGATTTCTTGCTTGTTAGTGTGTTAAATAATGGATTTAATCATGTCGGTGATGCAAATTAGGAGCAGGGAAGAATGCATTATTAGAGTTGCTGAGCAATCATTAGTGGAGACTACCCGCTTTTATATCATGTGAGGCACTGACCAGAAATTCTTCCATGACTAAAAAGTTTTCTTTTGAGTGTGTGTCACCATACGTTAATTCCGGGTAGAATGGTGAGCTACCCAACTTCGCACTAATTTCAGCACTATTCTTGATCTCTTGAGTGCTAATTTTTGTCAATCATGAGGGTGGCGTCTATGGATGAAAGCCTCCTTCTTGTAGTTCGATTTGCAGTTAGCACCATTCTCTCTCTAGACAACAACGGGTCCATAGAAACACCATAATCATCAACAAAAAGGGAGCGACATCAAAATCTACAAGGAAAGTTGAAGACGTTCAAGGTTTACAAGCAACAATGGGACAAGAAAGAGTTAAATTTCATATTCAAGTAAAGCAACATACAATGAGCGGAATTTTATATCAAAGTAGAAGACTAATTTACAAGAGCAAAGAAAATCAAAAGGTGAGAATTATTGAAGTTTATGATTTCGAGACGATACAAGTTGTGAAGAATCAAGCGGTAAAATACTTTTCCACGGCCATGGTTTATTTTATTTTTCACTTTGTTTTGTATTTTGTTTCTCTTGTCTTTTAAATTGAAAAAAAAAAGAAATTTTATTTTTGTTTTTATTTAATAAGCCGTGGGGAAGGAAAATCTATAAGGAAGTTTCAAGCGACATGGATTTTAAGGAAAAACGTTACAAATTGTCAAGGATCTACGAAGTTCACGAATTTATCATCAATAGTTGAAACCGAAGACCAAGAAGATGAAGACGAGGAGCGGAAGAAGTTTCTATTGGGTGCCGTGAGAGTGGTGTTATCATAATTGGCAATCGTATGTGAAGGTAAGCAAGTAATCTCATCCTCGATAATAGTGGTTGATTTATTTTCTTAGAGATCGTTAGAAAAAATGGTTTTTTAAAATGTTAAAAGATGTGGGTTTTTAAAATATCTCGGAAGTTGTCCTTCCCACCATTCAAACGTGTTGCAGGAATTCTCTCTTCATTCCTACCTGCACACATGTGAGACCCATAAAAAAGCCGTCTTTTTGAGTGCAATTTCATAAAACCCTTTTTGGTGAGGCAGAAGTCGAGGCGAAATGTTTATTGATCGTTTCTCAAAAACGCGTTCTCTCATTATGGTGTGGTTATTTCTCACTCAACATTTAAGAATGAGAATATGTTCTTTAGTATTTCTAACTTCTTATTACTAGCATGCATAAACTCTATGTCCTCATAGCTCTTTGGATGCTTGGGACGCTGGAAAGCTTTGAAGTTGTAAGTTTTGAGTTTGATTTGCTCGAGGACTAGCAAAGTCTAAGTGTGGTGGAATTTGATAGGTGTAGAATACACCATATTTACTATCTATAGAGTTTATGCTTTCTTTGCTATTTTTCTTGTAAATTATGTATTTTACGCGTGTTTTTGAGTTATTAGGTACTCTAGAGTCGCACGGAGATAAAAAGGAATAAATCACCCAATTTGAGCAAAAAGGGCAAAACTGTCATTTCTAGGGAAAACACTATTGGAAGCCGTGCCAAGGTTAATGGGAAACTCTTGTAGGAGGAATACTAAAACCAGCCAGCTGAGGTTAACGGGCTACCAGTGGGTGGTCGTAGTTCAGCAGTGGGTGCAAATAACCATCCCACATTCAAGACCTACATCTAGGTCGCGAGAAGATATTCTTCCCTAAAATTTCTTAAGCTGAGAACACAGAACACAGATCGAGTTTGTGATTTCATGGATCGATGAGGGTAACGAAACAAGAGACGACAGAGAAATAAGAGATAATGAATTGGAGTTTGGTTTGGTTGATTAGCCAAAAGAAAGTGAGAAACAAAAGCAATAGTTGCCGCTGTAAATCCGAGAGATCGAAAAGGGGATGGATTCAAGAGCTACATCGAGATAGAGGAGATGGGTTCTGTGAGGTGGTACTGAAATTAAAGATGATTGTTGGCTTAAATGTATCGATCGTGATGAACTGTTGGTCGAATTCGAGAATATGGAGAGATGGGTTTCATGTGGTTACTGCTGCTGTGGTACAAAGATGAAGAATAACTAGTTTCATTTGAGTCATTAGTTGTGTTTGAGATGAACAACGTTAATAAGAAAGTAAGCATATGGCTAACTTCGGTTAACTATTGTTGAACCAACTGCGTGCACATGTTTAGGTACGGTTACCCTTATCTAAATGAAAGCACATTTCATTTGTGTATAACAAGCTAATTAAGTTCGATCTAACGGTTGAAAGATATTAGCTTGAATATAATCAGGTTTTCATCTAACGTTGAATATTGAATGCTTTGTTACCAAGGTAACTTAGATTCCAAACCCTGATTTGAAAACTATATAAAGGAGAACTCTACCAACTGGAAAACATAATCCCCACACCTCATGTATGATACTAGTTGCGACTAGAGTCGATTCTCCTTTAACATTAGGTGTTAGAGCATTGCTTGGTCGAACTCGCATGCGTTGCTATCTCAAGCATGTTTGTCAATATTAGTGATCAAAACTATAAAGTCTTTGATTTCTAGTCTACGATATCTTAGGTATCGGACTAGGATAGAAAGTGTAGTTGAGCTCAAGAACTCCATGGCGATCATTATACAAGACGAAGGACTACTCAAGGAACCAATGGATCTTCATCGGCTAAAGTGTATGTGGATACTTGAACTTATCTATCACTCAAAAGTATATCTATTATATCTCCTATCTTGAAACAAAAGTCGTATTACTATATAGACTAAGATATATACATATGATAGTATATCTCGCTTATCTATTTCTCGAAATATGTGTTGGTAAAGCTTTCGCTTTAGCCAAGTTCATCTTTACCTAGTGACGAAAGTCATGTTATGTTTCAATCATTTTGGAAATTGCTCTGACGAAGAATAGTTTGTGAATAACAACTATATAACGCACTCTGAGAATGTTTCAATGATTGAAATGGGAGTTTAGACAATATAACCATTGGAGGATATAAGCATTGTTGTGGCAACACATATATGTATAAGTCCTTAGTGCTTGAACCGAAGTTTGCGAACTTTGTTGATCAAGTGAAACCGGAGAAGTGCGTGATCTTCAATCCGCGACCTGGCGAAAGTTCTCGACCGAGAATTTTTGCTGGAGTTTGTGAACTCCACCGCGAACCCGGTCCTCGAACTTGAGTAGGTTATGTCTGATGTTTATGAACTTATCTTAATAAACTAAGGAATGCTATTGAAAAACGTGGCTTTATAGTTCATGAATCGATTCGAGTGAATCACATCGTTTTTGCTTCAATTGTGTCTTGTGTAGTACATAAATATCTAAGCAATTGAACAACTCTCTAACTAGTTCATTTGAGTCATTTGGACTAGTTATGGTGAAGAAGAATAAGCTTGATTTGAAAGTTATCATTTGGTTAACTAGTGTTGAACCAACTAATATACAAGTTTGGGTACGGTTTTCACAAGCCTACAAACGTGTAGTACATGTGTGTATAACAAGCTATGTTTTTGATCTAACAGTTGATAAATATTATCTTGTATCTAATCAGGTTTTTATCTAACGGTGATTATTGAATGCTTTGTTACTAAGCTAATATTGATTACAAACCCTGATTTGAAAGACTATATAAGGGAGAACTCTAGCAACTGGGAAACCTAATCCCCACAAATTTTGTGTGATACTAGTTTCCTAAGATAGGGTCGATTCTCCTTTAACCTTTGGTTTTCTTCTTCTAAAACCAGGTTAACGACTTAAGGACTTCATTGGGATTGTGAAGCCAAACCGATACTACTTTTATCGTAGTTGTGTTATCTGATCTTGTTGTTTATATCGTACGAGTACAATTGTAATAATTGGCTTGAGATTTCTATCTCCGATAGGCAAGATATAATAGTAGTCACAAACACTTTGTATCATCTTTTGTGATTCCTCAATAATCTTCTTCGCAGCGTCGATTAAGTTTATTGTGAGGTGATTGATAAAGCTGAGCTATTCTTCGGGAATATAAGTCTGGTTTTATCAATTGGTTCATGTTCAAAAGACGGAACAAAACTCATAGGTTTATTCGTGGTAAAAGAATTTATCTATCCTTGTAGACTTTTCTATGTGAGACAGATTTGTTTATTAAAGTCTTTGACTTTGGGTCATAACAACTCTTGGTTGTGGGTGAGATCAGCTAAGGGAATCAAGTGCGCAGTATCCTACTGGGATCATAGGCGCATAAGCATAAATGTACCTTAGATCAGTGTGAGATTGGTTAGGGTTCAACTACAGTCCAGATCAAAGTTAGCTTGGAGTAGGCTAGTGTCTATATCGGCTTAATACAACGTATGTTTAATCTGGACTAGGTCTCGAGGTTTTTCTGCATTTGCGGTTTTTTCGTTAAAAAAATTCTAGTATCTGTGTTATTTCTTTTCCGCATTATATTTTGTTATATAATTGAAATAATACAGGTTGTGCGTTGTTCAATCAATTAGAATATCCGACCTTATTGGTTGTTGATTTAAATTGATCGACACTTGGGTATTGGTCTTTGGTACTATCCAAGTTATCTCTCTTTGATTAATACTCGCAGATTGTATTTGCTTGAGTAAATCAAATTGAGAGATAGAGATAATAAGCTCCTTAAGATATTTTCTATTGATTGAGTCTGACTGTCTATTTGATTCTCTAGAAAGTAACTCGGAGTTGTCCATACAGATTTCTAATCAAAATATTGGGTGTGGTTGTTAGACCCCCGCTTTTTCATTAGGTTTTTTCCTAAACCCTGTAGGTTAACGACTTGAAGACATCGTTGGGATTGTGAAGCCAGACCCAACTATTACTATGTAGCAATCCAACGACAGTCGTAGATCAGAACACGCAACAACAAAGATTGCTAAACGAATTATTCGTTAACTTGGAGTAGGCTAGTTTTCCATATAGATTTCTAAACAAATTATTGAGTGTGGTTGTTATACCCCCCGGGTTTTCAACTTCAAGTCCAAGAAAGTAAGACATCTTTCCCAAATCTGTCATCTCAGATTGCTTGATCATAGCCTCCCTGAATTCATTAATCATCTGCATATTATTACCTGTGAATATGAGATCATCCACATATAATTAAAGACAATAAGGAAATCATCTTCACATACAAATCTCACGTATAAAGTGTGCTCAAATGGACATTTCTCAAACCCATTATCAGTAAAATACTTATCAATCCTTGTGTACCATGATCGTGGTGTTTGGTTCAAGCCATAAAGAGCCTTTTTAAGTTTATACACTTGATATTCTTTCCCTTCCACAACATATCCAGCAGGCTTCTCCACATATACCTCTTCTTCAAGTATTACATTTAAAACACACAAATTTTACATCCATCTGAAAGATATTTCACTTATACTGTGCTTCCAATGCAACAATCATTTGAAGAGTATCATGTCTAGCTACAGGAGAAAACAATTCAAAATAATCAATTCCTGGTTTTTGTTTGTACCCCTTAACCACCAATCTTGCCTCCAATCTTTCTACTTCTCCATTGGGTCTAAACTTTTTTTTAAACACCCATTTTACACCTATTTCCTTCTTGTCCTCAGGAAGTATTGTGAGTTCCCAGGTATTGTTCTTCTCTATTACATGAATCTCTTTATTCATTTCATGTATCCATCCTTGATCTTGTGAAGCTTCATCATAAGTCACAGGATCACAATCTCCAAAGAGTGTGAAGTCAATTAATTCTTCATCAATATTATTATTATCTCTGTTGAGAACACAATCTTGTATACGTGCTGGTAAAACAAGATTTCGTGCTAGTCTTGAAATTTTTTCTTGTTGTGATGATTGAGTTTCAGCAGCAGATGTGGTATATTGTGTTGGTGTTGGAAACACAACTTCAGTGTCTACTTGTGAATTTTCTTCTTGAATATTAACTAAAATTGTTGTCTCTGTTGACGGTGCAGCTTTCTCATTCTAATCCTATTGACTGTGTTTATCAAAAATTACATCTCTACTCATAATATTCTTGTTTGTTGTAGGATTAAACAGCTTATACCCTTTTTTTGCACTACTATAGCCAACAAATATGCATTTTTCACTCTTATCATCAAGTTTTTTCCTTATCTGATCTGGAACATGTGAGTATGCTATGCAACCAAACACTTTCATATGTATAATGCGTGGCCTCCTTTATGTCCATTTTTATTATGGAGTTTTTCCCAATATACTCCTAGTTGGACACCTATTCAGTATATACACTGCACAAGAAACTGCTTCTCCCAAAAAAAAAATGGCAATCCTTTAGCTCTTCTCATAGTTCTAACCATTTCCATGATAGTTATATTTTTCCTTTTTGCCACACCATTTTGTTGTGGTGTGTATCTTGCGGTGACTTGATGCTCAATTCCATTTTCTTCCAAAAGATTATCAATTGCAATATACTCAGTGCCTCTATCTGTTTTTTTGCCAATTTGATTTTCAACATAAGCTTTAAACTTCTTTAAGTTTTCAAAAGCATCACTCTTTTGCTTCATCAAGAAAACCCAACCTTTTCTACTAAAATCATCAATAAAAGTGATAAAATACTTGTTACCACCTCTAGAGATTCCTTTTATTGGTCCACATAAAGGATCTTTATGCTGCTTCCCAAAGATACATTTTTCACACTTGTCTTTAGGAAGACTTATGCTTGGCAATCCTGATACCATTTCCTTCTTCTCAAGCAACTATAATCTTTCAAAATTTACATGTCCCATCCTCATATGCCATAACCAAGTATCATCATTTATAGAATTAGTAAATCATTGTTCATCATTATATTTAATATTGAGTGGAAACAAACGATTCTTGGTAATTTGCACCTTTGCAATGAGTCTTTTCCTTCCATCATGAATTGTGCAAATACCTCCTTTAATGTGCATTGAATATACTCTCTCAGAAAGTTGTCCCATACTCAACAAGTTTTGATGTAATCCAGGCACATAAAATAAATCTATTATGTAAGCTTGAGAACCATTCTTCATAATAATAGCTATTCTACCTTTTCCCATTACTGGTACTGGGGCATTGTTGCCAATCTTCACATCTGTTCTTAATGACTCATCTAGATCAACAAATAATTCTTTTAATCCACTCATATGGCTACTGCATCCAGTATCTAGAAACCACTTTTGACGTGCTTGTTCTTCACAAGGATGACATACCATCAACAAAACTTCATATTCTTCTTCTACCAAATTTACTTTGTTATCAACAATATCTTGTTTAGAAGATTGTTTAGTAGAATTACATTCAATAGAGAAGTGACCTAATTCACCACACTCCCAACATTGAATCTTTTTTTTGTCAAGATTTCTCTTGTATTTTCCTCTTCCTTGAGATGGATTGAATCTTCCTTGATTTTGAGATGGATTGAACCTTCCTTGAGTTTTAGTTGAGTTAGATTGTTGTATACTATTCTAATTTGTCTGACTCTGAAGTGGTTCTTCAAATAGTCGAATGACATATTTTTCTAGCATTCTTTGCTCATAGGCTTGCAATGAGCCCAATGCGTCATCAATGCTCATATTAAAAACTGTATTACACTCTTCAATTGCAGTTACTTTTGACTCAAATTTTTCAGATAAACTGCGCAATATCTTTTCTATAATTGCAATATCTTCAATTGTATCTCCATTAGCTTTCATCTCATTAACAAGACTTGATGTTTTAGAGAAAAAATTTGTTATTAACTCAGTTGAATCCATCTGCAAAAGTTCATATTTTATTCTTAGGGTTTGTAATCGTACCTTCTTCACCTTGTCAGAACCTTTATAATAACTTGTTAAAGAGTCCCAATCTTTCTTAACTTCTTTGATATACACAACTCTATGCGTGATAGATTCATGAATTCCTTGATGAAGGATGTATGTAGCTTTACAGAGGGTTAGTCAATTGAGATTTGTGGAGATATTGAAAGAATTTTAGAGACTTCTAAAATCTCTTGTTAGTCAATAGAGAGTTCTTTAAAATCTCAAACAATCTCTGTTATTGGATCGTGACTTTCTAAAAGTCTTCATAATTCTTTGTTATTGGATTTGGAATTTGGAATCAATGACTTATAGTTTTGAGAGACTTGATAGACTTTTTTATTACAAAACATACCATAAATGGATAAAAAAAAGTCTCTCATAAGTAGGTGATATTTTGAGAGACCTTGTTCTTTCTCTTTTCTTTAAGAATTAAATATCAAAATATTAAAAACAATAACCAAATAAGCTACAATTAAATTCATAAAAAATGGAAAAAAAAACCTGGCGAGATTGGGGTATACCCGGATTAATTGGGGTATACCCAATAAGACAAAATATGGTCATTTTGAAGTAAAGCCAAGCCACCCCTTAACCTTATACTTTCTAAATGGCTAATATGCCCTTGATTAATTAACACTAAAATTCTGATTAGGTTAATTAATTGAGTTTAGATTAAAAATTCGATTTTATAAATTCAATGGATTAAACCTTTAACCCATCTTATAAGTTTGATTTGGATCAAAAAAAATTAGTTTTGAAATTGTGAAAAGCCGGCAAGGTATTGGTTTGAATAAGGTGTCGGCCGTTCTTCAGCCGACAATGTCCAATTTGAATAATCATCCACCAGGCCACGGTCTTAGGCAAGGTGGACTTTGAATAAGCTGCCGACCATATTTCAGCCGGCATTGTCCTTGTATGAAGAACATGCCGGCTATCTTGAGCAGCAAATGCATGATTGGTCGACAACGTTTTAATTTCATAACCTACCGACTGAAATATAGCCGGAAAGGTACAAGGATGAATACCATGCCGACCCTGTAAAATATTAATTTCAGAAATGAAAAGTCGGCAAGTTCTCCAAAAAAACACCCTGCCGGATAAAACTACCCGGCAAGTTCCACAAACAAATACCCTACCGACGTATGAATCACACATGGTTTGAAATTGGGTATAATTTCATACCCAATCTCAAACCGTTTATAAAATTTTAAACGGTTTGAGATTGGGTATGAAATCATACCCAATTTCAAATCCCGTGGCCAATTTTTTTTTTTTTTAATTAATTTTTGATTGAATGCAACAAAAATGTGTTGATTTGGTTTTGATTGACTTTTGAAAATCATTTGGTTCATCAGTCGGCCGATAGGGTATAATAGTAAGGATAATTTGGTATTTTAACATCTTTTAGACACCCCTTAGCACTCTACTTTGGATGGGAACAAAATGGGTATACCCCAATTAATCTGGGTATACCCCAATCAAGCCAGGAAAAAAAAGTTGTTGTATTTCAAAACCCAATAAGCTTACTAGAGATTCAAATCCCTTATGTTTGTCTCGTTTTGATTTTATTGGAAAAATGGTTACAATTTTTGTTAGTCATGCATGGACTAATACATTTTAATTTAAATATTCATATATTCATTTTGTAAAATAAGTAAATATATTGTTTGTCTCGTGTGTGTAAGTTGAAATTCATATATATTTTATTGTCTCAATGAATCACCAAAATTCCTTGAAAATCATTCAGAGAGTCTCTCAAAATCTCTAAACTCACGGAGAGTCACCCGAAATCTCTTGCATAAAAAGTCTCTGAAAATCTCTACTAATCTCAATCGACTAACCCCCTGTTAGAATTATTTTTCCTGTTTTCAGTTAGAGTAGTCATCTCTTCTTGAGTAAGAGCAGTTGCTTCAGCTGGTTCAACGTATCCTGTGTTAAAAATATCCCAAACTTCTTGATATGTGAAAATATTTTCCATCTGTATTCTCTAATGCTCAAAATTCTTGCCATCAAAGACTGGTACCTTGATCAAACTCATGTTGGATGTCATCTTCATAAAAACCCTAACAACCCACGATCTTCTGGCTCTCAATGCCAAATGTTGAACCCAAATCTTCCTTTTACTGATGAAGAACAAAGCAGCGCATAAGTAACAGAGAAAATAATATGAACGTAAAACACAAGAACAAGTTGAAGCCAAGAAATTCTATTGAATTCGTACTGATGCTTACAAAAATATATGGCTCAAAGCCTATACTTATACTAATCAAACCGTGTAACACACTTCCAAAAATACTAAACTTCCTAACATAAGAAAGGGTATATTATTTATATGTCCCTACTTTTAACTCCCAATAAATATATCCTTATGCAACAATAAATATGTCCCTCCTTTTTTATAACCTTATCCATTTAATATTAGATTACCTTAATACCCTCACCCATATAATTTTTTTCTTTATTTCAAAATACAACAAATTTCTTCCTCTACCACTTCACCACCACCACTAGCATTCCACCACCACCACCGTTCAAAAACCACTACCTACCAACCTCCACCACCACCAATATTCCACCACCACTCCTTCACCGCCACCATTACACCACCACTAGTCCTCCTCCACCACTAGTCTGTTGTCGCCACCACCACAAGTTCGCCGTCGCCGCCACCACCGTCACCACCGCCGCTGCCGCCACCACCATCACCGCCGCCGCCACTGGTTCAAATATTTTTGTATCAACAAAAATAGTTGATCCAAATAATAATAGAACCAACAGTAGAAGTTTATCTAGTTTATCCAAGAAAAAAGGATCAACAGTAGAAGTTGATCCAATTTTAGTGGATCAACAATGAAAGTTGATCCAATTTTAGTGGATCAACAATGAAAGTTGATCCATGTAAAATTGGATCAATAATGATAGTTGATCCATGTAAAATGGAGTGAACTTGGCGTGAGTCGAACACGCATCATCTGACATGGAGTCAGTCATGCTACTATTGCACCACAAGTTCAACATTGGAACAAATTTACATGATTTAAACTACAAAACATGAGTTTAAAGGATCAACAACAGTAGTTGATCCCATATAGATGGATCAACAACCATAGTTGATCCAAAATATATGGATCAACAACCATAGTTGATCCAATATCACTGCCTTCTTCAACCCAGATAACCACCATATTTCATTACCTGTAGCTTCATAAACACCAACATCTCCAAGACCAGCTTCAAAACCAATCTCAATTGAATCAACAATGGATTTTTATCCATTTCATATGGATCAACAGTGGATGTTTATCCATTGCAGTTGGATCAACAACCATAGTTGATCCAATATCACTGCCTACTAATGGGATTAGAAACTACACTTGAATAAAGCTTATATACTATTGAACATGGAACTAGCAATGTGAAATGTTACCAATTCAAAGAACAATAATAAAAGTGTCCACCACTTCAGTAGATCATTTTATAAAGAGAATACATCACTTACAGCGCCAAAGTCCGTTGAGACGTGGGAATACTACCCATGAACCACACCTTGGCACAAATGAAACATCAAAAGTATGAGAAAACAAAACCAAAACAGAAAGAGACTACTATGACAAGAGAAGTATATGTAGTACGAGATCTAAAATGGCTATAGATGTAACTAATTTAGTCTAAATAAAAGATTTTGGATAAGAAACTTGCATACCTCCCTAATATCACATGCAACTAGTACGAATGTGATGTCAATTTAGCTTACTTTTTTATTTTGATGAAAGTAATTGGTTGCCATACTATGATAGTGGGAGAACATTCTAACCACTAGTTTCCTAGTGTAAGTCATCTTTACTGCATTGTTTTGATGTTGTTACTCAGCAATATCGTCGAACCAAAATTCATCCTCCTATACCTGTTAATATCCGCCCACCACCTTCACCAGCGTATGAGCCACTAGTAACTTTAGTATATACAAATCACCACCACCTGCACCAGCATGTGAAACTCCATACTAGAATATGATACACCACCACCTGCACCAACATGTGAAACTCACACTAGTTATATAACTCAACCACCAACAGTTATGCATATCACACCTCCTTGATACTTGAAGTCACCCCACCACCACCATTACTTTACTCATCCCCATATGCCATAATTTGAATATCCAACAAGCAATAATTAAACAAATCCAAAATTGCTATTAGTAATTGATTCAAGTAAACTGTAGAACCAATTTTAAGCAACTAAAAAGTACTAAAACTAGTTTGATCCACGAGTTGCAAATTGAAATCTAGATCTATAAAATTGACGACTGAAGTAAGCTGAGGTAAAGTTCATCATCATAAAACTATAGTACTAAACATCAATCAACAACATCAGATGAATTACCACCATCGCTGCACCACCGTTACATCACCAACAACGCATCAGACTCCAATTATACTACACCAATCGACAGTATTAGTACCTGTAAGATATGCAACTTCATTTACAACAACAAAAAATGAAACAAAGTTTATCAATCTCTACAAAATTTTGAAATCTAAGCCTAATTTTATGAATTAAGATTTAAATTTGTAGATCGGAAAAACGAATTACCCGAAATTAAATCATAAGAAGAGATCTCTCTTGAATATTAATGATGAACTGCTAATCATAATGATTATATCTCTTTCATGTTTGAATTGAGGATGGTGGCATAGGTCTTGGTGACGGATGTTATGGCTATCAATACAAACTGAAAATAAGAGTTTTGGAGATTAATTTATCGTTGAACAATCACCAGATTTAAGATTTACAGTCGAATCAAAAGGAAATCGATCTAAACCGTTTCTTTAGGAGGAGATGGTGATAACGATGGTGGTAAGACATGATGGAGGAAGTGGAGGTGCTACTGGCATGGTGTTGGTGATGACGAAGAAGGTGGTGGTTGTCGGTGGAAGAGGAAGACGAGAAAAAAATTAGATCTGAAATTAAAGAAGATAAGAAGAAATCCATACTTTCAATAAGGTATAAAGGTTGGGGTATATTTGGAAGTCTATAAATTGTTGATGGGCCCCTGATGGGCTTATAGATAAAGAAGGACAAAATTATTATGTGATAAGGATATTTGTGTAGACCATCAAAAATAGGGACAAAAATTCAATTACTACCATAAGAAATACGTATTGAGCAAGCAAACAAAAAACTTCCTAGGCAAGAAAAAAAAACTACGGAACATTCTAGTTCCATCTAGACCAAAACTTCGCTTTCCTGTTATAGTTAAACACCACGGAGTCTTGATTGAACTCACTTTCTAACACTGATCGTTAATTAGTTAAAAAATGTATGCTATCTTTTCCCACGCGTTGTCTTGTGTTTTGCTAGTGTGCCAATCAGTCTGGCACCACATAGCCCCTAAAGCTATCATGTTATAACGTGGTGTGCCAAGTTTAATTAGTTGATATACCTTGCTCAAATTTGAACGTGATTTATTGTGCCATAAATGCAGTAGCACGATAAACCTTATAATACGAGGTATGTACATCGTGTCTCATCACTGAATATTGGTAGGTAGATCAGGTACCGGGTCATTACCGGGAGAGTGGGTCCAAAGGCTAAGGTTTGGTGGGATGTTTATTGGGCTCATGGGCGTCCTCATCTTGTTAACCCGTTTGTGAGATGAGTCCTACCCATGGGTTAACTATACCCACATGATTCTAGAGTTGAACACCTTGTATTATCACATCTTCCCCTTAAAGGCCTTGACAAATAAAACTCTCACGTTAAACGGTAATGAAACCCTCGCTTCCCATTGGCCGAAATAGACATTTTCTAATGCAAAAGCTATGGTGAGGACACTTGGCATAACTCTATTCGTTGTAATAATATTTGGTTACACTTTGTTTACATCAAATACTTAACTGTTCGTTAGTAACGGTGTAAACAAAAAAGTAGGTGGACAATACTTATGTCAGAATTTGAACTTAATTAATTTTATTACACCGTATTTACACCAAAACTTAAATGTACGTTACTAACATCGTCAAAAGTGAACGAAACTTACATCAAAATCGTTAAATTTTTTTTTTAAAAAGTCGCCCACTTAATTAAAGAAATCGTGTTGCAAAGGAAATTCGTGATTCAACTTTTGTATACTCAATTAAGGAAATTGTGTTAGACGGTTATTATGGAAATCGTGTTAAAAAGGACATCGAGTGATTCAGCTTTTGTTTATAAAGCACAAGATAATAAAAAACTCAATTTTCCTCTTCTCGGTTGAGTTTCTCGATTCTCCAATTGATTTTGGGAGGAGAATCCATCACCAATTCGAACTTATTCAAACCCTACTCCGCGGAAAATCTCTAACAAATTTTTTTTTTAATGCGCAAAATATGTACCTTATTGGAACTTATGTAACGTATCACAATAAGGCTCTTAAGCAATCGCATGGAGCCATGGATAAAGGAGATTCTCAAACTGTTTGTTAAACTGCAAAGCACAATCAAACTCAATGGTGGTGGTCCTATCGAGTTTCCCGTCATCATCAAACTGAATACCCTAACGTTTTTCGTTCATCAATATCATCTTATTGACAATCTAGGGTGTCATCGGTCTATTCTTCATTCATCAATTTTTTAAATTTGTGTTTGTAATGTTTATTTTTCTCCCTTTGATTTAATTTTTTTTTTTTTTTTGTTGGTTTTGTAATCAACAGAGAGTAACTGGATTCTTATGTTTCTTTAAGCTAATGTGTTTGGGTTGTTCTTTGTTTTGAAGTTTTGTACTTAAGATACCAGGACGTATCGATTAACACTTTATTGGAGATGGGAATATTTGTTGAATACGCAATCATATCTTCCTTCCTAAATTATACCAGGTCAAAAAAGGGAGTGTTAATTGATAAGTCTATCTTTGTACGTTTGATTTCCTTACAACTACATTTGTTGAATATTAAATTGAGCCTTTGGTCAGTTCAAACATACTGCTTTGTAGTACTTGATTTCCCCTTTTCCAGTCTCCACATACCTCACTCGGGAAGCTTGCTTTGGGTTCTCATTAATTCATCTGCCTAAACATTTTGCAACCATGGATCAATATCTTCAGGGTTGATTTGGTCTTGCCCAGAACTCTGCTGAGAAAATCAGTTAGTATGCATCAACCAATGCATACGATTCATATGTGCGGCAAAGGTTGAGCCAAGTTATTGGTAGTACATACTCTTTGGTGTATCGTAGTTATCTTGGGTTCGGGGTATTGTTTGTATGTTTTTTGTTGATTCAAATGTTTTTTTTACATTTAGTAGTTATATAGGCATAAAAACGATAGAACTCCAGAATTGGTTGTCAAAATCAATTCTAGAGCTATAGAGAATGTAGCGCTCGATCTGACAACCTACATTTTTTTCTTTCCTGAATAATATCGAATAGTTCGATTGATCATTGCTTTCTTATATAGTGAATTATTATGTTAACATAAATGCATAAATTTTGAAGAGTATATCAACCTTTATTCACGTGAGGGTATAATGATTACACGGAGAAGTTGAAGCAGCACTTACATAAAAGATTTAAAATTCATGAATTATAGGGAGAATCCATCACCTATTCGAAACTTATTCGAACCCTACTCAGCAAAAAATCTCTAACAGAGTTTTTTTTTTTGAATGCACATACTACTCTCTACCTTATTCGAACTTATGTAACGTATCACAACAAGGCTCTTGAGCAATCACATGAAGCCATGGAGAAAGGAGATTCTCGAACTATTTGTTAAACTGCAAAGATCAATCAAACTCAATGGTGGTGGTCACATCCGTCATCATCAAACTGAATACCCTAACTTTTTCCGTTCATCAATATCATCAAAAAATTATCGACGAGGATTTTTTTTTTGTTCGATTTGTTGGAATACATTCGATCGACGTTATTATCTCCTTCCAAAGCATCTTAGGTTATTCTTCACCGGTGCTTAAGTTCTTAGATAAAGTAGAAAAATTCTAGGGGTATCTTTTTTTTTTTTGCGTGTTTTGAATATATTTATTGTTCCGATGATAACATAGTTATTCTCAGTTTTGGAGTAGAACCATGGATTTGGGATATCTCCAATTGGTGTTGCTTCTCTTGCTCCAACTACTGTGTATATAAGGATCCTATTAGATGCAGCTTGATTGTTGTTAATTTTTTGGTCTTTTTCTGTATTATTGGGGTGGAATTATTGCTTGGTGGTGAAATGGGTGTATTATGTGTAATGAAAAGTGTCTTCTCCAAGAACCGTTTTGTTCTTTCTTGAAGGATCAATTTTCTATGGAGTTTGAAACCAGGAGGGATCAAATTTTTTAATCGCCAAGTTCAACGTTGCTAGGGAGACACCAACCATCCTGTGTGTTGACTGGTGCAAACATTGTGCGTTTTTCAGTTGGAATACTGAGTTGTGATGTTTTGAATCTGAAGATGCAACCGTTATGGATCACATATCAATTTCAACAATATTTGCTTTAAACTGGAAAACGTACCTTACAGGTGCGCTATCTTTTAATATCATAAAAAAAAATTAGCTAACCTTTTGCTGCCATCCACACAGATTTATTTAATCAATAGATAAAGACAAATCATGACCATTTTTTTATGGAACATATTTTCAGGAGACACCTCATGGAAGCAGGCATGACCACTCATCCCAAACGTGCAAATCCAAACATTTTGGGGAGGAAGAAGACGATGGTTTCGATGAGTAAATCTACATGCGCTGGCTACCATGAGTAAATCTACGGGCGCCTTTAACACTTCTCAATAAGTGGCAGAGCTGAGTAATTCAGCATATGCCTTTATAATCTCGGCTACCCTCAACGGAAACCCTGATGCCTACAATATTTCTGTGCCCTCAACATTATTATCTGCATAAACTCGAGCTTGACCTCCATATATAATATGTAAACTCGAGCTTGATCTCCATAATATTCTTGATAAAGGAGTTGCTTTGTGACGGGAAATTTAAAATTCATTACATGTTAGTTCCATTAAAAGAATTTTTTTTATCTAATGCATAGTGACGGGGCGGGGAGACATTTCTATTAAAAGAAAATGATGGTTTAATGTATATTGGCGAGCCACACCAAATTAAAAATTCATCACATAACACTTATGTTAAAAGAATGGTTTAATGTATAGTGACGGAACATGACCACACTACATCAAAAATACATCGATAAGGGACACGGCGAATCTCGCACACTCCAAATTAATAAGAATATATAGTTAAAAGAAAAATAAATGCCCGGTGCGTAGCACGGGCACAAATCTAGTATTGTGAATATATGGTTAAATAAATGTCATGATTTATTATCGTACTGTTTTACAATGAATCCGGGGGCTCCTTTGTCCTGGAATAAGATTACAGCCAGATAAGTAGGCGGAGTACTTGAATCAGAATTAGAGTAGGGTGAATGAGGTTGAGGACCTGCAGGAACGAATGAGAAGATCTGCATGGGATAATCCAGATAATTAACTAGCTAGTACGAGAGTGCCCGAGACATATAGGTTCAAGGGGATGTTGGAGTGGGGAACTGAGGATATATGATATATCGTAAGAATTAATAAGAAGAGAAGATCGCTTTAGTAAGTCGTTTTCTTCAATTAAAAAAAAGGTGCCAGGCCAGAACATTGTAGGCTGTAGCATTTCTTTAGCATCTTCCTAGTTGCAAACTCATGTACCTGTCTATGTGCATATTCTCATTTTGAAGGACATTCATTTTGCAAAACCCTAGAATAGTGAGTACTGGGTGCTCTTGGAGTCTTGTAGGGTTTGATGTACGTCGACAAGGACTTCATCAAAAGGAACAACTTTATCTATCTACGATTTCATACCCTATAGATCATTAGATCTTGCATGGAACGTGACTAATCTGACTCTCTCTCTCTCTCTCTCTCTAGCATAGGTCCTGTAAAAGCAGGACATCATTCCATCATCATATGTACATAGAGAGTTACTCTTAAGTAAAACGATAAATGGAGTTAATGAAATGCAATTAATCAGAGTATATGTATCATGGATTCAAAATCAAAAAGGAAAGAACAGGAGATTGATCAGAGTCTTTAGCAGATCTCTGTTTGTTTATGCCTGAAAAGGAAAGAAGCAGCTCTTTGGGTGAAACCCCAAAAACAGTGCGTATTCAGCATGCTAATTTATCAGTATATATATAAAAGCTACTAGTGGTCCTACGTACATACTGATCATAAAATTATAAAAAAGGAACTCCAAGTTCAAAAAATAAAGAGAAAAAGTATAGCTAGCTATCAGAAAGTGTTCAAGAGAGTGTTAGTCGAAGGTCAGAGAACTCTTAGTGAAGACTAAATTTTTCTAGAGAGAGAGAAGCCCTTGAGAGAAAGATATTGTAGTCTTTGATAGAGAAGTGTGGTCAAGCAAGTAAACTCATGAAATAGTAACTGCAGACAGCCAAGGTAAATAGACAGTGCTCTCAGATTCTCCTGTTCATACCCATTGTTAGCTTTGATCAAATCATCACTCAATCTCTCTCTCACATTTATAGATGACTAGAGAGTGACACTTAAACAAACCTAAGATCAGTAAAAAATAACTGATACTTGATCCACAATGCAGAAAACAATAGCCTGTTTTAATGTATTGTCATCTCTCTATCACTACTACAAACTGATACTTCATCCACAATTACAGAAACTTATAGCCCCCATTTCAATGTTTTGTCATCTCTCTCTCGTTCTCACTCTCTCTGTCCCCGGAACTTTACCCTTATAGCTATATAATAACAGCCATTACATAAACTAAGTAAGAATAAATCACGGATATAGAATGCAAGAGTGACCAAATATATATAACATATGATTTCATTCAGATACCTTTTGATCAAGCTACTAGTTAGCTAGACATTAATTTAGCACAATAACAACAATAACTTGTCATTATATTAAACACACAGTCACAAACAGCTAATTATTTAACCCTAATTAGATACTACTGCTCATCAACAAAGCCAACTAATAACATCACCTCCATAAGCTAGCAACATATAGGTGACACCATCATCGGCAAATTCTAGCTAGCTAGTAATACATATATCCAGGGCGGACAGCTACATTACCTTGTTGTGGAAGATCATCATCATTTTCATCATCGTCACCATCGCCGTCATCATTTTCATCTTGGCATAATAAATCATCTCCACAAGTACCATAATGTGGCGCATGATTTCCTCCGAATGCTCTTATGTGATCCTTGAGAGATCTTTTGTGCTTAAAATCAGACCCACATATGCAAAACCAGAGCTTACCGCAGTTCTTTTCGTGTGTACGCCAATCTCCCCTAACCGCAAAAGTCTTGCTGCACTTTTGACAAGAAAATGGTTTCACCCCATGTTTCCGCTTATAATGCGTTTGAAGTGTCCTGAAATCTTTCAAAGGCTTAGCCCTAGGGTGCTCAATGTTGTTCTTGCACCCCTCAGAACAGCAATAACAAGGTAAACTCATCATCGGCGACAATGGTTTTGTTCCCTTCAATGAGTCTGGCCCATTTCGATACTGTGAACCATGCCCCCACATATGCATCTATAGAGAGAAGAAAAAACAAATTTGAAGTTCACTTTGCCATACACATAAACTGATGAACAAGGAGCTCGTAAACCATATCTAAACCCAACTGGTGTGGCATACACTAGCGAAAGAGTTCAAACTAAGTTAACCAAGAAACAACGATCAATTAAAACTAATTAAGCAAATAAAATGATGAAAGAAGAACACCAGTTGCTAAAGAAAGTATAGTACTACTGCTACAAAAACAAAATAAAATAAATACTGGATTTAAATTATCTAGGGAGTTAAAAGGATAAACCTGCATGTTGTTATAGCGGTTGAACGTTTTGTGGCAGACGGTGCAAGAGAACTGAGTTGGTCCGACGAGGATTTGAGACGGAGAAGGGATCCAGTACTGACCTTCAAGTGGGTTACCAGTAGCACTACCATTGTTGTTAAATGTATTATTAGTTTTACTTGTGCTTGCTACTTCTGCACTTGGAAGTCCAATATGCAGAGCTATAGTAACGCTACTTTCATCTTCAATTGTAGTGGTAGTACTACAACTACTTGTAATAATATTATTGTTCTCATGATTTCCCTCAATATTGTTAGCAACAACAGCTTTAGGTGTTGAGGATGATTGATGGGGAAGATGGGTTTTGGAGATATGTTGGCCTGGAGGACTAAGAGTAAGAAATATGGATTCTTCATCATCTTCTTCATCTATATCTGACCTAGGTATTTCATTCATACAGAAATTGTGGTGCATTATGAGATGATAATGATGAGTTATTATCAGGGAAGGAGAGAAAGAGAGAGGGGGAGAAAAAGAAGGGTGTGTGTATGTTTGTTTTGGGGTCCAGATGGTGGAGAAGATAAGAGCTAGAGAAGGGAACTAGAAAGGCAACAAATAAATAAATGTACCCTGACGGTCACTATATAGTTGGAATTCTTTAGGGTTTGAATTAGGGTTCATTTCTTATCCCACACAAGATGTAAGATACTTATACAACACTGATGCTTCTACCTTGGAACAGTGTTTGAGCATATATAGACAGTTCTTTGCTCTACTTTTCTTGTCTTGAGTTACACTAGCTACTTTTTTCATTCAATGAGAAGTTGAGGACATTGGCTATGTTGTTCTGCCAATGTTTGTAAGTATGTGTATAACTTAGTGTTTCGAGTTCAAGCTCATTTACGGTGGTGCCGAATACCATATATATATATATATGCATCCTAGAACACCTGGTGATCGTTTAAGTTTTTTGATGTAAAATAAGAATGGAGATTAAAAACTGTGGTCCTTCAGGCAAAGAATGAGCAGATCATGCACTCAGCTTAGCCCCCCCCCCCCCCAGGAGATAACAAGTTGAAGCTTTGAATGCATTTCATCCTATCAACAAAAAATAGATCGAGTTCAACTAATTGTTACCCTTTCCTATACACATTTTTACCACGTACGTTAGTAGCACCATTTTGCCGGCCTTAGATTATATAGTTATGTAATTCTCCATGGAAATTGCTACCCCTGTAATGCCTGCCAAGCAAATACAAACTTTGTATAATAAAATGGAAAATGGGTCATTTGTCCAAATATTTTTAAAACATGGTTATAATGGACGAGTAAAGATTAGTATGCATGAAATGGACACAAAAAAATAGCAAGGATGAAACTGGATTCATCCTGGCTTAAACTTAAAAAATAGCGAGGATGAAACTGAATGCATCCTGATGTAAATTAAAAATAAGAAAAAAGTATTTTGAAAATGAGTAAGATGAAACTGTTTACATCCTGTTTATTTTACATTTTTGTCCATTTAAACTGTATCAAAATTTAAATGTCTTTTTCACCCAGGAATTGTTGATTTTGATCTTTTTAACCAATTTTGTGATAATAGAACAACATAAATGCATACAGGAATATGATATTTTTGGTATTTGTACAATTTTATAAAGAATAAATAAAATATTAGTACTACTTTTTATTTTTTAATACTCATGTATATCAAGATTTTAAAATTGATGTATATCACATACTAAATTGCCGAGTATATCATTAGAAATCTTTTTGAAAGACTTACACAACACTAGTTACTATTCGCTATCAAATAAAAGGGAAATGAAGATTACAAAGAAGAGCAACTTGGTACAAATATAAAAAGGCCAAAGTATCAAATATTATAGGGAACAAGGAGTGTATATTTTTGAAATGGAATGTAAAAGGGGAAAACGTATACATGCGAGATGATTTTGGGTCTGAATTCGTGTATAAGGGTTAATCATGTTTTTAGATGATCTTGGATGACTGGCGGAGCCAGATAATGATACTAAGGGGGTTTAAAAAAAATATGGAGAGTCTAGTGAGTTAATTGGTGGGCTAAATACATAAAAGAAAAAAAAAACAAGGGGTGTTTTTATAATTTTAAAAAAAATTGGGGGCTAGAGTTAGGGTTAGTCAACCCTCGGCTCCGCCCAATCCTATATTGCAGGAGTCATGCGAGAGGTGAGAAAGTGGACTCGGAAATAATCAAGGATCGACTCAAAGTCTCCAACAACACCAAGTTCTACCAATTGAGTATAAAAATCAGCGAAGGCCAATGAAAAATCTTCAGTGTCTTGGTACCACATTAAACTTATGGAACTGTTGAAATCATGTTTGAAACAATATATACATCATTCTACATTTCGAATGTCTAATCACCAAATCATGTTCCTTTTTTTTCTTCTTTTCTTTTTCTTTTTCTTTTCATAACTTATTGATGGGTATTAATACCTGGACCACAGGATACACACTCTCTTTTATGTGTCATCCAAAGCAAATTTTGGATCCCGGAGAGCAAAATAAAGAGTGAGTGAGATTTCTGTGTGTTTTAGGTTTTGGCGTGTTTAGTATTGAGGAGACAAGATACTGGTCACAGAAAAAGATATGAAGTACGTGTATGGGTTGGTGTACCCCCATCAGACCATGATGATTGATGCCCTAATTAAGCCTTTTACTATCACTATTGTTTCATATTTATATTTAGTAGCTAGGCTGTGTATTTATACACTGTGGTTGCAGGAAAGCTTATAAAGGTTGAAATATGTACTCTGCCCAAGGAATAGGAAGTAGGAACCCGAGTTTATTTTCAAAACGAATTTGTAATCATTTGTAACAGTCAATAGATGCATAAGCGGAATAACGTTTTATCTTATCCGAAGGGAGATTTATACCACCTATTAGCAGCTATACAAAAATCCGTTACTAATAAGGCCAAGCAATTTACTATAGCTTAATTGTGGCGATATTTCTTAGCCACGTTTCAAAATTGATCACATGTGATGAGCTTTGTAGCATAAAGAAATCACATGGAAACTGAGTTGCCGTGGGATTTTCTACTTTATGTACACTGAGTATCCGCACAATATCCAATGAATACTGGGTATCTGTTTCTGGTTTTCACTATTTTATGCTAATACTTCTCATTTTTACTATTTTTTATTTTACTAATTTTTTTTTTCTTCTAAACGGATACTCAATATCCTTGCACTATTTATACGGGAACTATGTTTCCGTGTTATTTAGCTAAAAAATGCCTTTTTCCCATAGTGAGATAACTTTTGGACGCATTTCGCTACTTCAAATAAGGGATAGTTATATGTTACCATTGTGCTTCGGCTAAGAGTATGATATAAGGGATGCAGTAATAACTAATTTCTTTTTGAAAGAAAGGATTATCCGGGAAATTGTTAGGTCCTCGTATGGAAACAGATGGAAAACAGTGGAAATTCGTCATTATGTTTGTCGTCAGATTATTTTCCTTAAAACCAACAAATGATAATTTAAAAAAAAAAAAAATCCAAGCCCAAACAAAGTGTCATCTAAGTGAAAACTATGAAATGCATAGGATGCCTTCCAAACCCAAGCGGCATTCTATATGTCCTCTTAGAACCCTCCTTTTCCATCTCTTTCGCTCCGAAAATATCATAGAGGAGTACAACTGTAATACCCGTCCGAATTTCAAGGGCATTTTTGTAATTAACTTAAAGGTACTTTGGTAATTTTTCGTAATAAAGTATTTTTTCATCATTTTATGGAAGAGTAATTTTGTAACTTACGAAAATAATAAATTAACCTTTTTGCTTATATTATATTTCCTTAATTTGTTTTTTTCTTCTTTCTCAAAAGAATTAAATGGATTCTTTTTATTAGTGCATGTGCTAATTAAATATTTTAGATTATTGCCTTAAGAAGAATATACATGATTTGATTTAATTGCTAGCTAATTGGAGAAGGATTTTAAATATGGATATATGTATTTAAAATGAGGTAACACAATAATAATGATAACGTTTACCGTGTAGAATAAAAAAATGGAAATGGGAGTTTATTTTTACAGTTTAGGTAACTTAATAAATTTGTATGCTAGCTAATTCAATAAAAAGGAAATTCTAAATCTAATTATGGGTTGGCTGATTTTATGGTCGTCCTAGATGGTTGTTTTTAGTAAGCATCAAATTTAATTACTAGTATGATTTCTTTCTTATTATGGACACTTTGGATATTTAGGCATGTATATTATCATTAAAGAGAAACAAACTTAGCTGGTTACGTGGGAATTTTCCCTTTAATTGGTTATAAATTCGATCAGAGGACAAATCAATATAGCTGTTTAAACAACTGTTAGTGGACCTTGTTATAGGCACTATTGCCACCTAGCTCGTTAGTACATGTTTGGAGTTAAATAACTAAGGAATGTGCTAGGTTAATTCAAATAGGGAGTATAGTTTTAGGTTTGACCGAGATGCTAACATAGTTGGTTTGGGTGTATGTTCTTTTTCCACGTGTCATTGCAACATTAGTTAATAATAATTAGGGTTTTAATGAATTTTGACTAAATATCTAATAAGAAGACTTGCTTAGCCGACTAAATTAGATTTCAGAAATATCATCTCCGTTTAGCGCTTAGGTTTACAATAAGCATAAAGAGGAAAAGAAAAATTAAGTTATCCTTGGTGACCAATCCTGGTGTGTAAACGATTTGGTAGAGAACTATTCCTTGGATATATTTTTGTTGGAGCCGGGGCTGTTTTTGTTAGTGCTTTATACACTTCGTTATTATGGATTGCGATTTGAGGTAGGCGCAACACAATCAAAAACCTTTTTCTATTTATGTTTTCTTTAATTAAATTCATATTTACAAGTTTTTGTTATTATTGATGATGATGATTATCGGGCTGCGGTCCATAGGTTGTGATCCTTAAAATTATCTTTGATGGGATACGAGATATCCTTGGGAACGGTTTTGTTTCCCTAAACCCACGTGGGGCTCCCTGGGGCGAGCGGATTTGATTGATTTGATTGTTTATGGATGTGGTGTTTCCATGTGTTTGCGGTGATGTTAATCATGCTAGTTGTTTTTAAAAGGAATTAAAAATGTTGCATAAAATATTTTGTTGCTTCTTTGACTACTGAGTGTCACAACTCATGTCGTATTATGACAAAATTCCAGATCTGATGCATGACAAGGAGCTTATCAAAAGTGGAGCCTAGAGAATGATTTTTGATGATCAAAGTGGTTGTTGATGCTTAAATATTATTTTAAGATATAATTATTCTTAGTCTTATTGCTGGAAAAATATTGTATGATGTTGAGTTGACTGATTTTATTTTTAAACTTCCAATAGGTTTTGATATTATTATTTTAGTGACAAATGTAAAACATCTTAAGGGACATTATATAAAAATTGTAGAATTTTCTGAGTTGTATACTTATTTTTAAAATAATTATTTGTAACCGTGTTAAATCCAGAAAATAATTGACAGTTGTAAGATTCTCCTAAATATCCTATTTTAATATTATGATCTTCTGATTTTTAGACCTTAGTGTCTTCTAATAAAATCAACCCCTATCTTTTAACTTTCCGAAATGGCAAGATTCATTCAATTTAGAGTTGTGTACTATTTTATATTATTTTTTTATAAATCGGACTATCACAATTTTGGTTTTCTGCAGTACTGGTCAACTTAGTGTTTGACCGTGGTCATATGTTATTAAACTTCATTTAAAAATTCTAGAAACTTTATAACCAATAGTGTTTACAGTTTTGATTAATGCATATAAATATCATAAATCTTGAAACTCGTATGAAGCCTGTAAAATTCTAGGAATCTACTTTGGTACGTTTTCTGTTTTATAATTTGGTGATTGAAATCATTACTTATTAATTAATCTTAAGACTTGAATGGTGTTAGTATTTTTTATCCGAGAACCAAAACGCGTTTTACTATGGTGGCTTTCAAATTAGGTTAAATCAACGGTTAGATTTTCCAAAATAATTTTCTAAGTATTCCGCTGCTATAAATATGTTAAAACGAATATAAATTAATTAGCCCAAATAAATTGCTTAATGAGCTTGGGATTAGTAGCCAGGCTTCGGCTATGGTATCGAAGTAGCATTTCATTTTTTCGGGCATGGGATCCGGGCAGGATCCGGGCCCGAAAATCGGGGTGTTACAACAACTGTTCTGAAGGTGTGAATCTACCCATACCTGGATTATAGGGGTCTCTTTTTTTCCTTCCAAAAAGCCACTCCTTACCGAAGGAGTTGCTCTAAGGCTGAGTCTTACGGGGGTCTTCACAATACCTTTACAGATTAAGGCACATTAGATGTGAAGGGCTTCTGGTCTTATACTTATAAATTTGTGAGGACATTTTGAGAGGAGTGGTTTCTCACTTGAGAAAGAAAAACTAGAAAGAAAAATTTGGAAGAAAAAAAAAAGGATCCTTAACTGAAAAATATACCAAAACCAAATGAAAAACTGAAATATCGAGAAATAAATCCTCAATATGCAAGGTACCAATTTCGTAGAAATCGTGATTTATAAGAACCTTCCGCAATCCCACGAAAATTGCCGGTAAAAGGTGAGTTTTTGCGTCACTTCTATGTCACATTATTTATGCGAAGTCTTCGTAAGATGTAGTCTTAATAGGTCATAAAATTGAAGTTGCATCAACCATATTTGTAGGGGAGATTACGATATAGATAGTTGATAATTCAGAAATAGGTGACAGTCAAATCATTATTTTTAACAAAAATCTGATTTCCACCGCAGTTCTCTTCAAGCTCATTTTTTTTTATTTTTGAGAAATGGTTAAGATAGATTAATAAGGTGCCGAGGAGGCACAAAGGAAACAATTGAACTACATAAAGACGCTAGAGCATAGAGTTTCATAGTTGCAATGACTAGAAAACTCTCAAAGAAGACAAAGCATCAAACACATACACCAAGGCTTAAAAAGTCTTATCCGTAAGGGTGGCATTGCACAACTCTTCAAGCTCATATAAAACTTCAAAGTTCCGCGTATGAAAACTGCATACCGTAACATGTTATTGTAAGGGTGGCATTGCACAACTCTTACATCTTGTGTGGTGACACATGAGAAATATCGGAACATGTCCACTTACATTGTAGATTTGCGCAGAAGGATAAGTTGTTCCTTTTGCTAAATAAAAATTGGGCATGAAATTTCCCATAAACTATAGGAGACCTGACGCACGTCCACTTACATTGTAGATTTGCGTAGAAGGATAATTTGTTCCTGCTAAATAAAAATTGGGCATGAAATTTCCCATAAACTATAGGAGACCTAACGCACAGTTGAAATCCATCCGATTTCACACCACAATAGGTAAGGTGACGTGCATGTTTTGCATCTTGGGTATTATGGATGTGGACGACCTTGACAAGAAAGACATTCCAATAGGCATCGGAATTTAGGTTTAGAAGTTTATTCACTTTTACGGGCATGGGTGAGGTATCATCAAAATTTAACTACCATAACATATAATTTATACATTACTAGCCCTTAACCCGTGCCGTAACGGCACGGACCATGATGTTGGTTCATTTTTAATATATCGTATAATTTGTGTCCCGATACTTATCAACTCCTTATGATTTAATATGGGTTTGTCATAAAAATAGTTGGGATTTTCCCCTCATTTTTTCTTGTTTTTTTCCTTTAATATTTTACCGTCGGAGATTTGCTCAAACGAAAGAAATATAATCTTAACTTCCAGACAATTTTTTTATTTAGGTTCATTGCTTATAATGAGATAATGCTCTACATGAACATGGAAGTTTAAATATTTTTTGGAAATATGTCGTCGGCAGCGCTCATCTCAGTGAAATCAACTAATCAATATTATCCATAAAGGTCTCCCCATGCTCTTATTTCGTTCCAGCTGACTCATTTATCATGGTCATGTTGTCGATCCTCCAAATAAGCAGAGAATAATATTTTTTTGCATCAAACGGATGATACAAACTTTCCAATGTGACAATTATCATAATATGTTTTTGTTCATCAATACCCGCCAGCACGATAAAACCATATGAATCAAATTTTTTTATCCACCACCACCTAGTGGCAGAGCCAAGGGTTGACTAACCTGGCTCTAACCCCTTAAATTTTTAATAACTACATGATTTTTTTTTGTTTATTTTATAAATAGTACTTTGTTCATATATATTTATGGTTTAGTACACCAAAGTTTACATATTTATCGAAGGCGATCCCCACTCCAATGTTTGTGAGAAGAAGTGGGAATCGCCTTCGATAGGAGCTTGGATATCCGTGCCGTAATTGTAGGACTCAACAATAAGTTATTTTATTGTGTACTGATTTTGACTCGTATCACTCGTTTGGGGTTATTATACAATGTGGCATTCTAGTGTTTTTTTAATTGTCATGTATTTTACCTGATTTTATTTTATCATTTAGGCAATCAACCACGTACATCTTCTCTTCTTTATAATGTTAATCGATTTGTGGCGACATGTAAATAACAAAATATATTACTACTCACCAACACAACCTACCACCACAAAATCACCTAATACCATTTCTTTCCCCCACCTCCACCGCTCATGGGCGTGCTTTTAAATTTTATCACAAACGCCATGTGTAAAGTTTAGATTGAACAAACTTAAGTTGTCAATTAATTTATTCCATTAGTTTTTTTATTATATTCACTTTGATATAACACTAAAAACCATGATTTATTCGATCGGGTACCATGGATAGAAGGGATCCCATTTGGGTGATTCTACGGTCATCATCATTTTTTTTATATGATCTGGTATCCTCCTCGAAATGTTTGGATTTTTTCCTTACCAACCGCGCTAAAAACAGTCAACTACATCTTTCCCAATATAATATTGCTCGTTTTGTAAAGATACAAAACTATTATTGTCCACTACACTCACCAACACCCACCTGCCATAAAAACCAACCATCACTACTATTTCTTCCACCATCATTAATATTACCGCTTCCACCATTCACAAACGCCCGCCACCTTTTCGACCACCCACTATTTCTTCCACTACCACCATTAATATTAATATTTATTAATGTAATTTTTAGTAAAAGATTATTTATTCATAAAAATATGTATTGTATAATTTTCATAATAAATTAATATTATCATATTTATTATCTAAAAAATAATAATTAATATTATTATATTTATTTATTTTCATAATAAAATTCAATTTATTATAAAATGGGAAAACAAATTGATATTGCCATTGTTATTATTTCGGGTTGTGACAATGAACGTGATAGTAAGAGGATTAGCGAATCAACCACATTCTATCACGAAACGATTTGTTTAAGTTGCATAATCTGGGACACCGTACATCCCGTTAACACCAGTTTGTGTATTTAAAAGCTTTTCCAACTGTGGAGATTTAATGTTTCTTGGTGTATTGGAAATTCATATCGTAGTTTAGAACTTAAATTTTATCATATATTTGTAAGTAAACTCATTTACTATATGTTTTATAATGTTGTATCCAGTGAATGAACCGGGGGTGGTTGTGGGGTGCTCCGAATCTTTATATCATTCAATAATCATTTTTTATGTGTAAATTCTGAAAAATAAATAGATAGCGCTTTGGAAGTTCAATGTTTAGCCCAGAGTGTTATTTTTTGGTCGCTAGTTATATCTTTGGCATGCATATGAAATTGGGATATTTTTTCGACCAACTCTTCATCATGTCATGGATGTAAAACAACAGTATCATATGTATAACTTCGCGGATATACCACATTCACCATACACATTATTTTAGTGTTTTCTAGCATCAACAACCTTGATCTCCTTGTTGTTATGCATCTAGACAATGCCACGTATAGTTATCCATGACTGATCACGGGGTTTTTTAAATTGGTTCCCACGCCAACATTATCGGAAATTGCCTCCTTGGCATTCTAACGGGATTCTGTCCCGAAGATGGAGTGAGCTATATACTCAGAATGAATACTAACTTGCCCTGAATGTATCCCATCGATACAGTAGCTCTTACTGCATTGGGATTTGGTAGACCCATCTCCACTCCCAGTCTTGCTCAGTTGAAAATACCCTTTCTTGGTGCCATATTCCTGAGAATCACAATTGTACAACCAACTTCGATGTCAACTTAATAGGAGGTCCAACTTCAACAAATTCAGCGATTCACATGGACATCCACTGAATCTTGCTTCGTTCTATTTTAGTTTCAGCCGCCTTCTCTTCCGCTGGGTAACTGTGCTTTTTTCCACAGTCCATATGTAAAATTCTTTCCTCGCAACATGTTATTTCTCGGCGACCACTGATTCGTCCATCTCATCGGAAAACGATGAATACAACCATTGAAAACGTGAGAGAAAGAAAAGGAAATAATGGGAAATAAAATCATTTGTTCATTCTTCGGTTGCCATCGTTGAATTTGGGCGTTTCACTGTCAATAAGTGGGTGAAAATTACGTATCCATGTGGATATCAAAAAAAAAAAAAAAATCTAAAATTAAGTTCAAATCCACAGCACAAATGTACAAATCCCTAACTTGTTAGCATCAACTAAAAATTTTCTAAAAAGAGGGAGACGAAGATGAATTACCTTTGATTAACATGACTAATCATATTGGAACTTTTCAGAGTTTGATGGTTTAACTTTTCCATTCGTCTTCTCTTAGACATGATGAGGCTTATGAGAGACGCATATTCCTTGAGAAGAAAAACTGAAATTTCTCTTACCCACGATGAGTTTAGTGCTGTAGGATTCACCATGGCGTGGATTTATCTACTGAGAAAACAAATCTGGACATCAATCTCAAATATTGAACATGTGTGTTCCATGTTTAATGATTAAAGGCAGGAAGACGAAGAATTTATCTAAGGGAGAGAGAACGATTCGGCGTACACATGCGAATGAAGGGTTTGGTTTGGTTTGGTTTGTCACACGTGCGAGATGTAGGGGTGGTCAGAGGAACCACGACCCTTGATTTATCTTTGTGTGGACAAATCCTGACCACCACTAACAAAGGCCAACTTGTCCAAACCCTGTTTTATACTAATGATGTTACACATTTTGTGGCGTTACGAAATTAGCATAATATGTTTTTGTTCACCAATACTTGCCCCCACCATAAAACCATGTGAATCCACTTTTTCTATCCACCACCACCTAGTGGCGAAGCCAAGGGTTGACTAACCTGGCTCTAACCCCTTAAATTTTTAATAACTACATAATTTTTTTTAGCTTATTTTATAGATAGTAATTTGTCCATATATATTTATGGTTTAGTCTACCAAAGTTTACATGTTTCTTTTTAAAAATAAAATAAAATAAATAGGCCTCCTCAATGTCATTTTTTGACTCCATCACTGCCACCCATCCCATGTAGGTTGTTGGACACAATTCTAATTTTCAATCACAAATGCCATTATGAGGTTTAGATTAAACAAAATTTCGTCAATTGATTAGTTTCATTAAATTTTTTCTGTGTATATATTTTTTTTGTATTGCAATCAATTTTATTTTAACATTAAAAAATCATGATTTATACGATATAACAGGGGTACCATTTGGGTGATCCAACTACGATCATGAAAATATTGGCTTGTATGATATCATCCCTGAAATATATTATACCTTCCTTTATCAAAAGTGTTAAAAACAACCAACCACATCTTCCACACTACGATGTTATCGATGTTGTAACGACAACATAAAATTAATATATTGTCCATCACTACTCACCAGAACTCACCGTCACTATTTCTTCCACTACAAACCAGAGGCGGAGCCTGGATTTTTAGGAGAGAGGGAGAAAAAAATTCTTGGCAAGCTGGATACATGTGATAAATGGACTTCGTAACCCATTTTACGATAAAAGAACAAAAATAAATATAATTGTGCTTGGCTCCGCCCTTAATCAGCAGTAATATTTCGGCCTCCACCTCTTCTATTACTCATTGTCGCAGAAAGTGTCTATTGATATTATTTATCAAAATTACTTATTAATAGAAATAAATATTTATTATAATTAATTAAGAAAACATTTATAATTAAAAAATGATTAGTCATTTATTATGGGAAATTAGTGAAACACTAATTAATAAAACACTTTATAATGAATAGATTATTTATTATGTGCAATTAGTAAAACGCTAATTAATAGAGCAATTATGGTATTTAAGTTGAACAAACCACCATTGTTGATTTATCTTTTCTATCAATTCCAACCAAGGTGGAACAATGGTTAGAGGTCACTCTTATGACACAATACAATAGGTCATGAGTTCGAACCTCCCCGCTATAATTTTTGAAATTCCATATCTTGACTTGAGTATTCATTTTTTATTACTAATATTGGAATTAACACCACATGTGCGACTTGTAGGGTGTGGCAGGGAGAATTACAACCTTTGATTTATCTTTCACACGGACAAATCTTGACCACCACTAAGACAGGCAAACTTAGCCTAGCTTTGTTTTGTATTTTAGACTTGAACTTTAGGGAATGTTTTAGATAGGGTGACTCCAATTCCAAGATATTTTTATATTCCTATTTATGATGCATGAGTATGATCACAATTAAGTTAATGTTTTTTATTATTGGAAACAAGACTAAGGTAAAGCATGAAGAAAATAAAATAAAATAATGGTGGGTTTGGATGTAGAATTTTAAATTTGGGATTTATGGGTCCAAGAAATTTGGTGGAATTACGTTTCCCTCGGCAGGTTTGGTTGCCAAAATCCCTGGAATCGTGTTTCCCATGAGAATTACTTTTCCAACAAATCCTCCATATGGAGTCCGACCCCTCCCCCCTAAGATTTGCTGGGAAACTTATCAAGGGATTTGTCGACCCACTTTTTTTTCCTAACATTTTTAGGGGCAACCCCAAAAGAATTAGGGGCGACACAAAAAGACAAAAAATATCACAATCGGGAGGTTAATCCACAATTGGTAGATAACTTTACAATCTCATTTTATAATGACCAAACTACCCTTTACAATCGGAAGTTAATCCACAATCGGGAGTCAATTTAGTTTATATAACTTCTGAATATAAAGTATCCCCAAAATAAAATCCTCTATCTTTTGAATTTTGATTATCCTATAATCGGTAGTAAATAAAGTTATCTTGACTCCCGATTAAAGTAGACCTTTGGCTAAAATGCTACCATAATCGGTAGTGAATTTATGTTATTTAACTCTCGAATATAGAGTAGCCCCAAAATTAGATTTTGCCAAAATCCTATTTTTTTGAATTTTGGTTGAGCCTATAATCGGTAGTAAATGAAGTTATTCTGACTTCTGATTATACAATAGACCTCTTTGCTGAAATACTACCATAATCGGTAGTCAAGATAGTTCATAAAACTTCCGAATATAGAGTAACCCCAAAATGAAATTTTGCCAAAATCCTCTATTTTCTGAATTTTGGTTGAGCCTATAATCGGTAGTAAATGAAGGTATCCCGACTTCCGATTATACAGTGGACCTCTTTACCGAAATCCTAGCATAATCGGTAGTCAAGATAGTTCATATAACTACCGAATATAGAGTTGCCCCAAAATGAGATTTTGCAAAAATCCTCTATTTTTCTAATTTGGTTGATCCTATAATCGGTAGTCAAAATAGTTCATATAACTACCGAATTTAGAGTTGACCCAAAAATGAGATTTTGTAAAAAAAAAAAAACTACCAATTATGAAGGGACATATAAGTACTTTCAACCTATTTTGTCTTTTTGTGTCGCCCCTAATTCTTTTTGGAGTTTCCCCTAAAAATGCCAGGTTTTTTTTAACTCTAAATGACATATATATACGATTTTAAGATTCTAAAATAATGCCAAACCGTATATGGACTTTAAAACAAGATAATTTTATGAATCCTAAGATTTTTAACTGAGTTACCAAACACATGAGGGATTCACATGAATCCCAAAATTTATAATCCTATGGGATTATGAATCCTGGAAATTGTGATATTCAGCAAACAACCCCACCATAAAGGGGAAAAAATGAGAGATTGTATGAAATATGCACATTATTAGCACCCGATTTTAAAAAAACAGTCATACTGGTACAATCTATATGCAAAATGGTCATTTAGACCTAAATTTAAGAGGTAAGTAGATAGGTCCCACCACACAAAGTTAAATGGCTAAAAAAATTTACCTAATTATCCTTCAAATTGGGTATATGATTTTTACATGTCATTCACTCTTTAGGTTCATCACTTCCTCTCTAGTATTTACTCTATTTTTTAATAAGAAAAAGCAAGTACACACTAGTTCTTTCTATGGTCTGAATTTAGAACCGGAACCAGCCATACAGGTGGGACAGACCACACCATATGGTCGGCGTTTTTCTTAGCCCATTGGAAGTGTTCATGTGCTACACTTTTAGTCGCACGATTTACTTAAACAAAAGCGATAAACTTAAACTTCTGGCTTAGGCTTTTGATATCTTCAAATAATGCTTGAGTGCGGTGATGTCTCAAGAAATTCTTCCTGTTTATCTGATCAATGATTCTAGCTGCATCACTTTCCACAATAATTTTCTCATCCTTCCTTAGCAAAGCTATCTTCAAGGCCTTTCTAATTCCGTGCACTTCCGCTTCCTCTGCAGAGAAACAAACTAGGTTAGTTGATTCAGCATGGATGAATGAATGCTTTGAGTATCGAATAATCAAACCCATCTCCCCATTGCTGGTATTCAGATTCCAAGCTCTATCCGTGTTAATTTTTATCCAGGTCTCTGTAGGAGTATTCCAAGGAGAAGACTCTTGATGGTTCACATCGATTGCAGCAATGTGATTAAGGGGAGGAGCTACATGGAAGTCAATAGCATGGATTTAGCTCTTCCCATTATAGTTGTTGGTTCTTCTGTTTTGCTATTATGAACAATTTCATTTCTTCTTTCCCAAATTGACCACAAAAGACAAGTAATTAAAGGGAAGGTTTCAGATCTCCCCGAAAAATCTTTATATGGGCTGAGTTGAAGCTAAATTCGGGCCCACTAGTGAAAGTTATGGTTCTGGAATTGTTGGGAATTTACATTAATCATAAACCAAATCATGTTGAGATTTTTGCAAGTAATAAGAGAATGCATAATTGATTCTGGCTTCATATTGCAGTTAGGGAAGACAACTAATGCATTTACTAAAACTCCAACTAATGCTTTTACCGAAAGGTTCACCGCTTTTCCTCTAAAAATTAGCGAAACTTCTTAAGCATCCACCACTACCACCTCTTTATCACCACTTGATCGGTTGTCAATCGTCAAAAATAATTCACTTTCTTACTCAACAAAATATGAATGAATTATAAAGTAAGGAAGAGTTCGTATCCACAGAGAGGCGATTGTAGTTATCAATTTCTAGTTTCTTAGTAACCAAGATGGGGGATTTCTGATTTTTGTAAAATAGAAATAAATTAAAAGCAAAGTAAATAGTTGGAAGTAATCAATAGAGAAATATATTGGTCAAGGAATTCATCTTCAATCTTAAACATGTGCTTGCATATATGATTAGGATTACGATTTAATCTCTTTTATTATCAAAAGCCTAGAAAATCAAGAGAGCAAGATAATCTGAAAATTTCTTAAGTTCATCAACACACACATTAGAGTTGCGTATGTGAATTCTACCTAAAGAATAACCTAACGCCTTGCGCTAATCAAGTTCAATTCCCAGGAGCATTAAGTTTTGGAAATAGGCTAATCAATGCAATTGTCATACATTGTGCATAAAAATTCGGACAATGGTCAAACTCTACATATGATTATAAGAGTGTATCACTACAAACTATAATCATATCATGCTACTTGTATTTGGGGTTATCGCTAGATGAAAAACCCTAAAATAGATGTGGACAAGATGCAAGTTCAATTAATTGGCCACTTAACTAACCAAACATCTAAATCCTATCACAATACATCAATCATGTGATTATTAAAAGCAGTAGAGATTTGAACGAAAACAATGAGAGAAAACTAATACATTAATCAAGCACAAGTTTTAGAAATAGGACTACATCCTTAACCAATAATATTAAATTTAGCTACACATATTCATGGAGTTCATCATAATCAATAATCAAATAAAGGAGATGAATATTAAATACGAAAGCAAACCCTAGTTGTAGTTCTCTTCTCTGTTCCCAGGATAGAATAAAACGTCCTCTAAAAAGTTGTAGAAGTCTTTCTTTTGTAGTCTTTTTCTCCTTCCAAAATTAGGTTTTATCTTCAAAATCCATTAGTTGGAAATTCACCCGGCCCACGAGTAAGAGAAACCCATGTAGAAAATCTGTCCCAAAAGTGGTCGCAGGAAAACTGGGAATTTGGCCGGAATCCGTCATCTGAAAATCGGCGCCGGCCACCTGAAAATTCAAATGGTCAACGGTTTAGATGGTCAACCCGGTCAAGCTCAGCGAGTCAACTCAGTATCAACTCAGCCAGTTGACATGAGTTAGTCCAAGCCAAAATTGTGCAATTCACGGCCAAGATGGCTGTGCCTTCCCTATTTCAGTCACGGCCAAGAGGGTCCTGTTCTGTGTTTCACCATCTTATACATCACAGTTAAGATGGATGTCAGTCTGTGCATCTTCAATTGCGGCCTAGATGGCCCTGCACTTGCATTCTTGCCACTGTAACTACTCTTTCACCAGCTGCCTGCAATTCAACTCAAACCCCATCGAATCTGCCATTCTTCATTAAGTTTATTTACAGAATTGAACATCATGCAAACCCATATATCACTGCCTTCTACAGCTCATTCAATATCACCAGTTCCATAACTTGCGAATTCGGCTCAATGCTTGCAATTTCATTTGGAAATTGGCTCACCACCAGGTTAGTTAGCTGCAGCTGCACTGCCACAGATTCACCAAAACCTTGCCATGCATCTCAACACCCTTCCAAGCCAAAGCAACTTCTACAAGCACCAGCACCTGTGCTTCACTCCAGCAATACCAACTCCAGCTGCTTCTTCCAGCCATCCTGCACCAACTACTTAGCTTACTTGCCCCACTGAACCACCAAATCTAGCCATATTGTCTACTTACAAGCTACACAGCTCCCATTTGCAATTTAGACCTGCAATCTCCTAGTGTACTGCAGCTGCAAGTTCCACCATACACCAGTTCAAACAGCAGCAGCACATCATTCATCCAATTCAGTGCACCTCCAAATATCCACAGTTACTCAACAGCTGTAACTCTTCTCCATAGCTGTTCCATGGGCTTGAAAATCCACCACCTGTTTCAGTTCAGACCCCAAGTTCAGTTCATCTGTCCTTGAATTCGAATTATCACCAACTCCTCATTACCTTTTCTTCACACACAGGCACCTCAACCAGAGCTATCATAGATGCGATTCAAAACCATCATCAACTGCACCACTGCTTTCAGTTTGACCTCTAGCTTCATACCAACAACACCACTATCTTAACTGCATCTCAAACCAGCATTCCTGCTATACCCCAAAACACCATTTCCATCATTGCATTGCCATCAACAGTACTCACAATCTTCTATGTCCTTTAGCTTCAAACATCAACAACATCCCCAATGCTTCAAACCCATTTCTTAATCTCCCAGCAACACCAACTGTTGCACCTGAGCTTCCATGCCTGCAATATTGAACTGAGCACCTACAGCAGCAACATACACAAAGCATCACTGTAATTTCAAACCTAGCATTCATCTACACCCTGTACCTCCGCTCAATTGCTTCACTGCAAGATCAAATACCACCAACGCTTCAGCAGGCTCATATGGAAGCACCAGCATAGACTCATTGCAATCTCCTCTTGTGCTCTGAGAACTTCAACTCCATTATTTTACAGCCATCACCATCTTTGATTGAACAGCAGGTCCATCTTCTAATTCCACCAGAAGAACAACCACAACCCTAATTTCTCAATTGAACAAACAACAATATCACAGCAGCACAAACTCCAGAAACTCACATGTATTCGCACAATCAAATTCACCAGTAATTCATCACCTGCAAATCCACTGAAATTAGCAATTTGAAACCCAGTTTCAAAACCCCAGATCCATTCCATCATCACAAATAATCGATCAAACCCAATTTCCACCTCACCACCAGAAGCTTCAATCGTTAACTCTTATCTACCCTAACTCCAATTACAATATCAAATTCAACAGCATACATTCAACCCTAAAATCTATTTCTCCACCAATTCCACCATTCATAGTTGTTGAATCTTCAAAATGGCAAACCCATCTGCAGTTTGTCTTTCTCCATTTCCCTGTGACCATCATCATCAACAGTTACACTTTCTTCTTCTCTCAATTTCTGGGAAGTAAAAGCAGCAGAAGCTGCTTTTTGAGTTTAAGTTGTGCCTCCATTTCCTCTTTCTTTCTGGTGATAATGATTGAGAATTGATTTCTCAATTTAGGGTGTAATAATTAGTGCCAGCTAATCACACCCCACTCAATAAGAGCCACCCCAGATTGAGTGCTAATCAACATATATCTTCTGGGTAAGGGATAACCAAGTATGCAACCCCTTAACCTTGACTAGGCTCCGAGTGTTTTCCCATGAAATGATGCTTTCATCTTCTCGAATTCTTCCACCAACAATATCCATCTCTTACTTCTCAAATCCACTTTCTCTCTTCAATGCGAGTCATCACTAAAGTTGTCGTGCTTTTCAGATAGAAGTTGCATCACTAAAGCCGACAAACTTTTCAGACAGAGATGAAGAAATGAAAGCAAATAATGAGAAATAATTTTCTCCTCCAATAGCCATTGAATATGAGATGAGACTTTCGCGATGTTTATTCTCATTTTGTTCCAAATGACTCCAAAGTACCTAAATACTCAAAAACAAAACATAAGATACATAATTTACAAGAAAACTAGCAGAGAAAGCATAAACAATAGATAAATATTACGGTGTTTTGGACACCTATCACCACTACCTCGACCACTTCAGATAGAGGGGTATTTAGGACATGACTTATTTCTTTTTCTTTTAAAGAAAAGATTTGATGAAAATAGATCATTCTCTAAATCAAATTAAAAGTATAATCATTTTGCAAGCTCTTTAAAGTACAACCAACTTGTAATTACCTCAAAATGAGATAACATTTTATTTATTTTTTTAATTATTATTTTACAAAATCCGTATCAGTATGCTGGATGGGATGGGGATTAATTAGGCCGATCGAGCGAAGCGATGGAGGACTCTATATATGGTGACTTTGTATCAATGTGGGACATGACTTTTTTTTTTCAATTTGATAAAAAAAATTGGATTTGGTGTCATACCATGGAAATTTCCAAATTGTCCCTCCATTTTAGTCCAATTACTATAACTCCTTGTGTATCCTAATTTTTTAGAGGTATAATTGACAACCAAACTTTAATATAACATATCTAAAAATCCATGCCTTGAAATTTTACAAATTTTATCTCGTTTTAACGGTTTTAAAAAAATCTACGCAATAATCACAAACAACCAAGGTAGTCGATCTCGGCCGAAACAGCCGAAATCTCGCCGATTTTATCGTCTTCGGCTATTGGGAAGACGAAATCTCTAATCTCGCCCAGACGAGATTTTGCCGAGAAAATCGGCTGACTCGTCCGAGTTTGATTGTTTTCCGGAATTTCCCGAGATAGTATAAACAAAGCTTTAGATGCAAAATCGTGAAAGATATAGAAGAAGATGATGTATAAGGAAGAAAATGGTGTGTTTAAAGATCAAAGAAGGTGGAAAAGGATAAAAGGGATTACCAAATCCGAAATTGGTATACTGATCGATCAAAAAACAACACAGAGAATTGTTATACCGAAGAAGACGAAAATTTTCTATACAGTTTTTAAGGAAAGAATATAATCCATCACCGAAGTCAAAGGTTAACTTACCCTTTTTTTCTTTCCCTGTTAAATGCATTAGTTGGCTACTTTCCTAATTTCCTTTGAACTCTTCCCATATTAGTTGTATCACGAATTTTATAAAAAATTTCCCTTCAAAACATATAAATAAAAAATCTTATAAATTTATACACGAACAAGGAGACTCCATGTTGACCACCATTTATACGGTTCAGGTGCAAAGCACACAAAATATTTTAAGGAAGTCTTAAGATATCCTTTCTTTGGTTGAATACAGACTCTTTCATAATGATATGCGATACTGACATAGGGCTACTTGGTAGTGTCGGGATTATGGAGTTACTCTAGAAGATGCTATCTATGATGATTCAAAGTATCATGCTTACAAATGTAATGTCTTTGTTTTATCATGAACTAAAATTGTACTTGTTTCTCTTGTATTTTCACTTTTGTTCAAAAAAGACTTCTAGAATCACTAAAAGTGTTTCCATTTTTGTGTTTTCTTAATGAATAATTGTTTCTTTTGTTAAATTGATGATATTTTATTATATCTTAACATATATGAAGATTATATGTGTAAAATTTGGAACCGAAATTACACCGAGAACTCCCTGAGATAACGTTGTACCAGTGTCTCGGTCCCGACCGAGACAAACCGAAATCCGAAATCGATTACATTGCAAACAACAATACCAAATTTAAAGTTTTTACGAAAAAATCGGAGGTGTTTATCATTTTAGGCACAATTTTCGAAAATAAATGCATATCCATTATGCAAACCACCACAAATGATACATAATACTTTACGTATCCATATTTTGGTGCATCAACTTATTTTCCATTGCAACTAATAAAACGATGCACTCCCTTCTTTTCAAGAAAAGTGATACATTCACTTCAGGCACAATTTTTGAAAATTGAATGTTATGCAAACCACCACGAATGATGCATAACACATTATGCAGTCATATTTTTATTTATGCATCGGGCAATTTTTCATTTCAGGAAAAGTGATACTTTCACCCTGTGTCACTAAAAATGATACTTTCATCCCGTGTCAGAAAAAATAATACTTTCACGCCGTGTCAGGAAAAATAATACTTTCGCATCGATTTCTTCGATCGGCCATCCCACCATGGCAGTGGTCATCTAGTTTACCTCTATTAATGTATGATACAATTTTACAAATGGATAGAAATAATTTACTCATCAAATACAGAGGCAGTCACATACTGGCATACAGAGGCAGTGGCATAGATGGTTAATTCGTGGGTCAAAACACTTCACTTCTCTTTGGTGAGTCAACCAGATTTCATTCTCTCAACCCTAGTTAGTAATTCTCCGAATCATTCCCGAATGATTCGCGAACGTATCCGAACTGATCGAATCCGAATGATACTTCCGAACTATTTGAACTCCGAACCTAGTTCCCGGATTATATGGACCTCACGAATAGTTCGCGAACGTATCCGAACCGACCGAATCCGAATGATATTTCCGAATTAAAACTCTCATAGGTAACTCTCTGACCAGAGTTCCGTTGATTGGTTTTTGTTTAATTTTGTATATACTTTATATTTAAATACAATTATTCAGTTAAAATTTTCTATTGGTAGTTGTTTAACCAGTGTTTTATGTATTGATTTTTGTTTAAAAGTCTATAAACTCGTTTTATAATACATGTATGCGATTAAATTGTTTACTTCTTGTTAAATAATCACGCTAAAATGTTTTTTTCCATCTTATAAATCATATACAAATATAATTAGTCTCGTAATAAGGTCATAATACTTATCAATTTATCATATATGTAATCCGAATTTTAAGTGCCGAACTCACATTTATAAAACGAATATGCACGTACGTATGCCGTTCCGAACTACTGTCCGAACAACAAACCGTTGACCGGATTTTTGACCGAATCCAACCTATCTGAATCCATATAATTCCCGTACGTATGACGTCCTGAACTACTACCCGTACCCCAAATTGCTAACTAGGCTCTCAACAGTTCATCCATGTGTAACTCTGTTGTTCAATTTTACTTGATTGCGCCAGTTAGATGGAAATGTTAAAATCCAGAAACAACAAAGGAAAGGTTGAAGTAAAACTTACTAACTTATTCATTTGGGTCTTCAAAATCACACAATAGGTGCTGACGAGAAAGAAAGAACACTGATGATGAAATTTCGTTGTTTGAGTACTGTTCCCCTCATTTATATAAATTTCATCCATGTGACACTTAATCATTAGATATCCTTAACCCCCACATATATATTTCACCCAAGTGACACCCACCTATTGGCCAATGCATTCCTAATTGGGATCAATCCTCTCTGGTTACACACTTTTGGTTTAAACTGACGGAAGCCAGGATTTTCTTTGCGTAAACTACAAAAAAATAAATGGCCGCTACGATACCATTGACGCTCGATTGCTGTCCAAGACATTCAAACGTTTCTTCCGACTTTAAAATGTGCCTCCAAAATACCGAATAGGTCTTACAATAATTTGAACTAGGGACTGCAATCTATGAGTTTTCATGAATCTCATCAAAATTATTCCCTCCGTTTTAAAAAAATAAGCCTGTTTCGTGTATAGTTACACATGAAATAAGCCTATATTTTTTAAACAAACGGAGTATAACATTAATATGCTGAACTTTTGAAGCCTAAAGAGAAGCATTTTCCAAAAAGCAAGGGAGACGTTACCATAAAACCTATGATCTCGTAAGCGTATTATAAAAGCTTCCTAAAAACTAATAGCTTCCCATGCAAATCTGTCAACAAATGAAAAGGTTTTAGGTTTCATCCCATGTTAGTGTTAGCTCACATGCTCGAGTTTTTCTTTTCAAAAGCACCATATATCATCTACACCTCCATCCTTCACAGTCCAAGCTTGATTGGTTAACAACATATTCTATCACACCCCACCCGAACCTCGAAAAAGCTAAAGGTGTACTAAAAATGACGGACCAATAGTGTACCAATCCCATCCAGCCATTAAATTTAATTAAGCAGGCCCCACTTGTATTTAAAACCCCCACCCCCAAAAGATCTCAGCCGTCCAAGAAATTGGTACACCATTGGTCCGCCCCTATGGTCCGACCTAGACAGGTCGGTCGCCCAAACCTTTGCTAAAAAAACATGGCAGGTAAGTTCAGATATCCTCTGATGGGACTACTCCGTGCTCCATATGAAAAATCAAAAATTATCAATGGGTTATGAGACATCCGATTCCAAACATCATTCAAAGTAAATTCGACGAATGCCGTTGGTGGAAATACTTAGGGTTGGGGTAGTGGGTATGGCCTTTGATGGGACTGGAATCTATGTTTTTGGTTTGCAGAGTACCATCGCTACTTTGGTGTCTCACTATTTTGGTGCAACGTTCAATCAATCACTCAAGCTTCAATGGAAAAAAGAGGGATATAATTATTATTATAAATCAGAAAAAGATAAAAAATAAAGTCTTTGGATTACCTTATCAGATATGAAAAACCTAGGGAACCAATAAGAATCTTCTAGCCGTACATTTTAAAGAGTTATATGGTGACTAATTTTTTTTTCTTTCAATGTTTACAGTGTTTTAACTGTCACATCCATCTTATCAATATCTATTATGTCCCATCAATAACCAAAGAAAGATTGACGAATTGGCTGGGTTATATATGTGGTGGGGTATGATGGGGTTCTATACCAATTCACTTATTGACTGTGGTTTTACAATTACATGACCCACACTTGTGTGCATGTAAAAATTCAATCAGCTTTTTCGGAATAGCTGTGTTCTTCAGTACTTACTCTAATTACAAACCGGTGAGAATCAAATGCAATTACTGACAATGGTTGATTAATGTTAAAGGGAAGGGATATTTGCCGATTGGTCTAAAAATTTATCAACTAGTTATCTTTTAGTCCCGCGAAAATACCAGTATTATGGAGGTCAAAAAACGTTTTGAAAAGTGAGAATTATTTCATTGCCCATCACCATTCATGTGTGACCCAATGCAACCACGTCTTCCCCATCCTTACATATTAGTTTTTTCAGTTTTCGTCCTTACAAAATATATATATATATATACACGTAAAAATTAGGGCACCAAAATCAAAAGTAAAAACATAAAAAAATGAAAATCAAAAATGCAAACCGTTTAAAATCAAAATAAGGAAATCATCAATAAAAACATATCAAAAAGAAACCAAAACTCAACAAACAGCCTAAAATCAACAAATCCGTAAATCTGAAATGATTTCTACTGAAATCTAAAGGAACTATCAATAAAAATTGTTATAACAAGAAATTTTGATAGAACAATAAGAGAGAGAGTAGCAGGAGAACAAAGTACTCTGATTCTGAACCAGCAGTAAAAAAGAAGAAAAAATCTCTGAACCAGCAGCAAATAAGAAGAAAAAATCTGTTGATACTCAACCAACATCAAAGAAGAAGAAGAAACTTGTTGATACTCAACCAACATCAAAGAAACCTGGAGATTCTGCCAACTTAGTTTTTAAAATCTTACGATTTACGATTTGAATCTTACGATTCGCTTCAAAATTTTCCAAAATGATTCAAATCTTAACTATGAATCTATTCGGCTATGAATCTTACGATTCAAATTTTTTTGACTCATGCGATTTGCACCGATTCATAAGTCAGACAAATCTAAAAATGTTCTTTTCCATGTGATTTTTATTAAAAATAAAATTTTTGAGACATTTTGACTCGCACTAGAGCACAAGATCGAACTCAAGAGCCATATCCACTTAATTAAGTGCCTAACCATTGAGCTAAACACTAAATTGTGTTACGTATTATTCATTATTCATATCTATAATACCAATAACATATATTTAAACCTATTAATCTATAACTCCAATATGTATATATGTATTTAGAGATTTACCATGAATCTACGATTCACGATTCAATATACGATTCGATTCATAAAAAGTAAAAGACGATTCACGATGCGATTTACGATTTAACAACCTTCCCAAAAGGTATTGTTTTTTATTTTAAAAATAAAATCCATTATGTGAGATGTTTTTACTTCTAATTTTGTTGATTTTTTATATCAGTTTCCTTATACGATCCTACAATACATATTAGTATGTACTTCTAAAACCCTTGATAGGTACTGCTTAAACTCCTCCTAATGCGTGTTGTTTACAGTACGTATTACTACATGTATGTTGTGTATGATCCTACAGTACATATTAATATGTATGTACTGCTCAAGACCCTAGTTTATGGTTAATATGTACTGTTGAAAGTAGGGTTGTCAATGGGTCCGGGTCCTCCCGGGTATCACTAGACCCGGATCCGGACCCTGCTTATAAAGGTCGGGTCCGGTTCCTAACGGTTTCGGGTCCGGTTCCTAAATGTTTGGACCCAGAACCAGACCCGTTTAAAGTCCCGGGTACCCGTTGGGTATTTAAAAAACTATAAAAAATATCTTAAAAACTTAATTTCTTTCTATTTTTAATTTGAATATTAATTATTATTATTTCTTTATTAATGTACTAAATAAAGATTAAATGTAAGAAAAAAATCAAAAATCAAAAAAATTCAAAGCCGAAACTAGCAAAATACCTATAATTTTGCTTAAAAAAATGATTAAAATGATAAATAAACGGGTAACCATTACACGTCGGGTCCTAAGTTGTTAATGGGTCCAACTTTAGGACCCAGAACCGGACCCGAATCTATTGGGTCCGGTTTCGGTTAATGGTACCCATTGACAGCCCTAGTTGAAAGTATTTTGTCCTTGAACTAGTACATATAAACATGTACTAATGGATATATCTGACCAATTCATGTTATATCTGATAGATACGGGTTAGCAAAAATACATATTGATATGAATAAGCATCAGTAAATATCAAGATGTAGTGTTATATACTAGATTACATATGTATTGTTGAAAGTACACATTCATCATCACATATCACCATGTGTTGTTCTGTTGCTTTGTTTTATGATGAAATAACTTTGTTGATTATGCATGTAATATGAAGAATACAAAAAAAAAAAAAAATTGCCTACAAAAACCACTAGGAGTCTGGTTTTAAGGGTTTGTTCACTCTTTTGAAAGCAATTAAGAGTGGCGACCTGAATTTGACTAATGAACAGTAGAAAATGATAAGTGAGGTGTCATACAAAACATATTTTTAAAATTATGGTAAATGAAGTTTGATGAAGATCATTGACCGAAGAATGAAGCAGAAGTTACTAAACTGTTGCATTATTACAAGAGAGGTCGGGTGCCAAACGAAATCACATTTGAGTTTGTAAGGCATGGAACAACACATGTTCTGACATCAAAAATAGAAGAAATGGAAGTTATTCTTGGGATACCAAGAACATCGATAAGAGAGTACGAAGATATTAACCTAACGACAAAGGGTGGATGGCGTCATAATTTATTCCGAATTTTCCTAATGTAAAGAATAATGAAAAGGTCACAAGACCGATGATTCAAAGCCATCTTGGACTTTCTTAGAAGAACTCAAGTTAACAATGAGAATGAAGAAAATGAAGGTGATGAAGAAAAACAAGCAAGTGAATGTGAGGAGGAGGCTGAAGCAAGTGAAGAAGATCAAGAAAGTGAAGATGCTCAAGATTTTGTTAGGCTTATCTGCCTCTCTTTATGTGCGTTAATTACATATTTTTCACTACAAAAGATACGTTCTTCTTGGGTAAAAAGTACTTTGGCTATATTGTGAATCTTAAGAAAGCAAAGAATATATTGTGATCGAATATTATACATTCCTACTTAGGGAGAGAATTCAATATCATTCAGTCTAAAGTAAAAGACACTACAGGTTGTGTTGACTATTTGCTGGTGAGATTCTTCACTTACATAAGATATTATTTCGCTTAAATTCTTGTGGTTTATTTTAAACTAGCTTCAAATCTAAGCATGTGATATTGTTCTTTGTGTTTCACTATAGCGTTTTTATGTAGAGGCATACCTATTTGGTGAAACCAGTTGAATAAGTGACGGAACCTCGAGGAGTGTATGTGGCGAGAGCTGCTAGATGGAATTTGACATGGATATTTACTGAATTCCTAAAGGATATTAACAATTCTGAATATGATGCAATTTATTATTAGTTCAAATTGTTAGAGAACTGATCGGTCGAACTCGCAAGTGTTGCTATATCAATCTTGTTTGTCAAGTTTAGTTGTCAAAACTATAAGTCTTGATTTATATTTTACGTATAGATATATGTCTCGGATTAAGATAGATTATATAGTTGAGCTTTATACTTCACGACATTCATCGATTGAACACGAAGAACTACTAAGGGGAGCTTTCGAAACTTCATCAACAAAAGGTATGTGGAGACTTGAACTCATTTATCACTCAGAAGTCTATTCTTTTCTATCTCCTATTGAGACAAAGTCGTATAGCTATATAGAATTTACATTATACATATTTGATATTTCGAGCTGAGTTTAACTCGCTTATATCTTTCTCGAAATATATGTTGGAAAGCTTTTTACTTTAATTGCGTTCATCATTATTCTTGACGAAAGTCAAAAGATGATCATGTGAAAATCACCTGGTAACATCTTACATGATTTGTGTGAGACAGTCATTTGATGTAGGCTCGGAATGTTTCGTATTGATCTTTCGATCACTTGAAAATTGCTTATAAGCTAATAGTTTGTGTGAGACAGATATTGTCTCCTTCTAAGAATGTTTCGATGACTGAAATGGGAGTTAAGAGCTAAAACCCATGTCCGGATATATTATGGTTTGTGTACTAAGTGTACGAACTGTTTTGATGGAATTCAGGACCAGAAATTTGCATACCCGTTCGCAAACTTATTCAACTGTTTAAGTCAGGGTACTTAAGTTGGCATACCCGTTCACAAACTGATTTAACTGTTGAAGTCTGAGAACCAAGTTTGTGTACCCATTCGCAAACGGTTTCAACTGAGTTCGGTCCAGAGCTAAAGTTTATGTACCCGTTTGCAAACTGGCGGCTTGTGACCAATGTCCGGAACTTCAGTTTGCGTACCCGTTTGCAAACTTAAGTGGTTCAAGTTCTAAAATTGGTTAAGTATGATTGCATACTCATGAAAAAAATACATTTATATATTAAGGAATGCAACCTTCGCAAAACATGGCTAAAATGTTCATGAACTGATTCTTTTGAATCATTCCGATTTTGCTTCAATTGTGTCTTGTATACTTCTATGAGAATATAAACAATTGAACAACTCTATGAGTAACACAATTAGATTCATTAAATTATCAATTGATCTAGAAGTGTTAAGATGAACATGGTTAAGACAAAAGTGTTCATATGGCTAACTTCGATTAACTGTTATTGATCCAACTCAATATACACGTTTAGGTACGGTTACCCATATCTAAATGAAGGTATATTTCATTTGTGTGTAACAAGCTAAGACCATATAACGGTGGAAATATATTAGCTTGAATCTTGAATCAGGTTTCATCTAACTGTAAATATTGATTGCTTTGTTCTAAAACTATCAAACCATGATTTGAAGACTATATAAGGGAGAACTCTAACAACTGGGAAAACTAATCCCCACACCTCATGTGTGATACTAGTTGCGACTAGAGTTGATTCTACTTTAACCTAGGTTTTTCCTAAAACCATTATAGGTTAACGACTTAAAGACTTCATTGGGATTCTGAAGCCAGACCCAACTATTTTCTCTATAGTTGCGTGTTCTGATCTTACTTGTTCTATCGTATTATCTAAGATTTTCTCGAGATTTATCTCTGATAGGTAAGATATAAAAGTAATCACAAAGCTCTTCGTCTCATTCTTTGTGATTCCACAATAACTTGTTCTACTACCATATAGTTAAGTTATTGTGAGGTGATTGATATTTCTAGGCTGTTCTTTGGGAATATAAGACTGGATTATCAATTGGTTCATGTTCACCTTGATTTATCAAAAGACGGAACAAACTTCGTAGGTATTTTTGTGAGAGAAAGATTTATCTATTAAAATAGATTTTTCTGTGTGAGACAGATTTGTGTATCAAATCTTCGACTTTGGGTCGTAGCAACTCTTAGTTATGGGTGAGATCAGCTAAGGGAATCAAGTGCGTATAGTCCTGCTGGGATTCAGAGGCATAAGGAACTCAACTGTACCTTAATCAGTGTGAGATTGGTTAGGTCTCAACTACATTCTAGTCCGAAGTTAACTGGTAGTAGGATAGAGTCTGTAGCGGCTTAATACAGTGTGGTGTTCAAATCTGGACTAGGTGATGGAGGTTTTTCTGCATTTACGGTTTCCTCGTTAACAAAACTTCTGGTGTCTGTGTTATTTCTTTTTAGCATTATATTTTCTATATAATTGAAATATCATAGGTTGTGTGTAGTTCAATCAATTAGTAAATCCAACCTTTGGTTGTTGATTGAAATTGATTGACACTTGAACATTGGTCTTTGGAACCGTTCAAGTTATTTCTCATAATAATCAGGCTCGCGGATTTCTATCTGTTTGATTTGATTATTACATTGACAAACATGGATATAACTCTTTGATATATTTTCCTTGATTGAATCTGATTGTCTAGTTGATTCTCTTGGAATTATATTGGAGTTAGTCCATACAGATTGCCTAAACAAAATAATGGGTGTGGTTGTTAGACCCCCGCTTTTTCACAAATTTTAACATGCAATACACATTTGTTAGAGCATTGCTCGGTCGAACTCACCAAGCATTGGTATGTCAAGTTTGGATGTCATATTGTAGTTCCAAAACTCGAAGTTGCTTCATATGATTACTAGAGTCAATTTTGTTAGGTTATACTAGGAATATATAAATGCTGAGGCTCGCTCTTGTTACTCATGAAGAACTTGAAGATGTATCGGCATCAATGAAAACATCATCCTTCTGTTCGAGGTTAGTAACAACAGACTTGACTTGTTATATTTTTATCTACGTTCTTTCAAGTCAGCATCTATTAAAAACATAACATACAATGTATAGTTTGCTTACTTGTCTCTAGTACCGTGACTTGGTCATTATAATATGATTAAAGTATCAAGGAAATATATACTAATTCTTTTATACAACATTGATATATACAGTTAAGAAGTAGTATAGTTTATCTATAGGTTTTGTATGTCGATGTTATATAACTTTGGTGTTTAAAGATGGACGTAGTCCCGGGATTTTTCTGCCGGTGCAATTTTCCATGTTAACAAAGCTTATGAGGTCTTGTGTTTTTCCTTTTCCGTATTATATTTTTTATCTTTAAGATATAAATATCACAAGCAATACATATTCAATCTAGGTAGTTTAAGTCACTATTGTGATCAATAATGAAACTTGTTCTTGTTGAATTCATATCTTGAAAGACAGATAACAAGTTTCATAATTGGTAGAATTCGGATCCTCTTGATTTGGATATGACTAGATTGATCTTGTATATTAATTTGTGAGATCGTTCAATATCTCTTCTACACAATCAGGTTCACAGACTTATCACTCTAGAAATAGTTATTGTGGAAGAGAAAAACAAAAAAATTATATACACATTATTTATATCTACTCGCAATTGTATTAGGTTTTGTCATTACAGGTTGCCGAACAAAATAGTTAGTGGTGTACATGGTATCCTTTCATTTTCATGGAATATGGGAATAAAGGTTGTTTATATTCAAGTAGTAATGAAAGAATATTTTTTCAATTTCAAAGTCTTGCCTCTTTAACTTGATGTAATTCTAGTTCATATGGGAAGATTTTTCTTTGCATACTAGGACAAATATATATTATATCAGACGCTGAAAGTAAGTAAAAAAATACGTTGGATAGTAAATCCAAGTTAATTGAAGGATTGAGTTTGATGTTTGGAATTGCATACATTGTATGACAGTAATTTGGTAACGACTGTACAAGAAGTGCAGCAATAAAATTAGTTAATGACATTACGTAATAAGTTAAGTGTTAACTCATAGCTTTGGAATTATACATTTGTTTCCAAAGAAACTTAGCATAGCAGTTCGAAAGAGTATTTGGAGACACACGAGTTTCGAATATAATGCAATGGAAAGCATAGGAACAAGCTACGTTATATTCGCAGAGAAGTCAGTCATAGCTTATGCTAACAAGTAATGCATTCCAACCAGTTTTCTTTGGCAAATCAATAAAAGAAAACTAGGAAAATTCCTTTTTTTGTGCTTGTTAATGGAGATGCTTGCGGAAAATTCTCTAGTGGCAAAGGTCTTCGTCAAGAGGATCCGTTATCTCCATTTCTCTTTTTGCTCGTCTCTAAAGTCCTGAATATGATGCTTGCAAAAGAAACAAAAGTGGGTTGGTTGGGTGGCTACAGTGTGAAGGAAGATGGTACCAAAATTATCCACCTTCATTTTGAGTACGACAATTTGGTCTTCTTGAATGACGATATCGAGCAGGTAAAATTTAAAAAATATAACCTCATTTGTTTGAGTAGATCTCTGGTCTGCGTACAAACTTCGAAAAATGTTGTTTGTTCGCAGTGGGAGTTATACTCAATATATCTGAATTTGCATCTGTCTTGAGTTATCGTTATGACGCCTTTCCAACATCTTACCTTGGTCTTCCTCTCGGTGATAAGATGAATTCATCCTTGAAGTAGGATAAAGTTATTGAAATTTGGAAGTCTAGATTTGCTTCTTATAGGAGAGGTTTTCTCTCAAGGGCAGGTAAACTCACTTTGATTAAAAGTGTTCTTTTGAGAATCCCTATTTACTACTTCTCATTATTCATTGCCCTTCAATCTGTCATTAAAAGAATAGATAGAACAATAAGAGACTTTCTATGGCATGACTCGGCTAACTCTAAGAAGCATCACCGGGTTTCTTGTCCCAAAGTCTTTGAGCCTCTCAAACACGGTGGTTTGGGAATTCGTACCTTGAAACTTATGAATAAGATTTTGTTGTCTAAGTAGCGGTGGAGACTAGGAAAAGAGCGTAAATCTCTCTAGCTGCTAAACCAATGCAAGTTTACGGGGTTATCCTTTGGAGGAATATACATGCTACTGCTCATGATTTATTCGATAAAGCGATGTTCAAAATCGAAAATGGGGCGAAGATCATGGGAAACATGTAAAATTGTATTTAGAAAGATTAAGTCTTACAAGAGTTATGATTGTTTATTTAAGGCAACCGATGTTATAGTGTTATTATAAACACACAAACTTCTCACACACTCACAATACAAACACAGGTTAAGTCAACTAAGGTTGACTTGACTAAACACAAACACATTATCTAATACACCCCCTCAAACTGTTAAGGGCTAAATAGAACAGTTTGACAAAAGTAAAGACATTATTACACAGCCTATCAGAAGAACTGAAGCAATATAGTGAAGTAGCTTTAACAGAATTACTGAAGTAGTATACTGAAGCATTGCAGAGATAAACACAACCTAATAGAAAAACTGAAGCAATATAGTGAAGTAGATTTAACAGAATTACTGAAGCAGCAGACTGAAGCATTGCAGAGATAAACATAATCTGACTATATAACCGAAGCAATATACTGAAGCAGTAATCAAAGACAACACAAACACAAACACATTATCTAGCACTAAGTAACTACAAAGGCACTGGAATAAGGACATTGTGTATCTGTAGAAGTATGAGAAGTATTTGAAGTAGTAGAAACATCCATTAAGCACTGCAATAGTCTGGAAAAAGTAGGATAACAGATACCTTTGGTGAATATATCAGCTAGTTGTTCCTCACTTGAAATATGCTGAAGTTTAAGAAATCCATTCTCCACCAAATCCCTGATAGTATGGTATTATATCTCTATGTGTTTTGTCCTAGCATGAAAAATAGGGTTAGATGCTAAGGACAAAGCACTTGAAAGCAAAGTTGGGGTTGTGACATTCACATGTAATTCAGACAACAAATATACCATCCATTTAAGTTCTGCAGAATCAACAGACAAGCACTTATATTCAGCCTCAGTTGATGATTTAGAAATAGTTGGCTGCTTTTTAGAAGATAAAGAAACTAAATTTTTACCCAAAAATATTGCATAACCTGATGTTGATCTCCTAGTATCTGGACAGACTGCCCAATATGAATCGGTATAAGCCTTCAAAATGTTGTAAACTATTTTTTTTAGAGTTATTCCCAGACCAAGTGTACCTTTCAAATATCTAAGAATTCTTTTGACTAATTGCCAATGTACATCTGTTGGTGAATGCATAAATTGTGACACATAATTCACTCCAAAACACATATCGGGTTTGTGATTGTTAAATATTGTAAGCTACCAACAATAGTTCTATATTCACTGTCATTAGTTATAACTTAGTACCATCATGTATAAAAGCTCTTGCACCTTTAGTAACTGGTGTATCACAGGGCCAACCATATTTTCTTTAACAAGTAACTCCAAAGTATATTCTATAGTGTAAGAAGAAAAGTATCTGAAGTCTTGATAGCCTCAATACCCAAAAAATATCCTAATAGTCACCTAATTCTTTCATGGAAAACTCTTTCTTAAGAAAAGTAATTAAAGTATCAATCAGCTGAGATGAACTACCAGTCAATAATATATCATCAACATACAACAGAAGAACCAGCATTCCATGTTGAGAAGAGAAAACAAACATAGAATTATATGAAATTTCTTTCTTAAAACCATATGCCAGATGAAAAGAGCTAAATCTATGAAACCAAGCCCTAGGTGCTTGTTTCAAACCATACAAGTTTTTCTTTAGATGACAAACATAGTTTGAAGGATAGTCAGGATTTATGAAACCTCGTGGTTGTGACACATAAACATCTTCATCCAAAAATCCTTGTAATAAAGCCAAACACACTACAACTCTCACAGTAGTAGACTTTACCACATGACTAAAAGTATTATTATAATCAATACCATCTTGCTGATCATATCCCTTTTCCACTAACCTAGACTTAAGTGTGTCAATTGTTCCATCTGACTTTCTTTTTACCTTATAAACCCAAAACATTCATATGTGACTCTGGTGCTACATACTCCCCATGTATCATTATTTCTTAGAGCAACATACTCATCCTTCATAGAAATTTTCCACTTAGGATCAGTTATTACTTTCTTAAAAGTCTTAGCCTCAATAATTGTAGTTAACAAAGATGCAAAAGCATTTAGAAGGGGATATTTTATGGAGACATGAGACACATGATCTGGAAAATGTTTTGGTTTCGAAATTCCTTTCTGAGTCCTAGTAATCATAGTAGTAGATGGAGCAACAGAGTCATAAAGAGAATGAACTTGAATAGGTAAAGAATTAGAAAGATCATAAGAAGCATTATTTGAAGAATTAGTGTAATAAAATTGAGATTCATCAAAAATGACATTCCTGGAAATATAAGAATTTTTAGTAAGAGGATTATAACACTTATATCCTTTATGCAGAGTACTATATCCAAGAAAAACACATTTAACAGATTTAGGTGAAAGCTTATCAGTTCTAGCATGAGCTAAATGTGGATAACAAACAGAACCAAACACTTTCAAAAAAGAATAATATGGAGTACAACCAAATAATACTTCAAATGGAGATTTAAAATTCAAAATCTTAGTGGGAGTTCTATTAATGAGATAAGTGGTTGTTAAAAAAGCATCATACCAGAAATCATTTGGACAAAAGGCATTGAACAACAAAGTATTTCCCATCTCAGTAATGTGTCTATGCTTTCTTTCAGCTAGACCATTCTGCTCTGGGGTTTTAGGACAAGAAATTCTAACAATAATACCACTTTTCTCAAGAATCACTTTAAATGGACCTTTAACCAACTCAGCAACACCATCCACTTGAAAAGATTTTATAGTATGAGTTTTAAAATGTTTAAAATACTGAGAAGCATCAGACTTGAGTTCCATTGGATAAATCCAATTAAATCTACTATAGTCATTAATGAAAATAATATAATATCTATAACCATTTAAAGAGGGAATAGTTGGTCCCCACACATCACAATGAATTAGTGAAAGAGGTTGATGCTCATGAAAATCAGATAAATAAAAAGGCAATCTTTTACTTTTGGCAAGCTGACAAGGATGACATAAAGAAGAAGATTGGGAATTAGTTAAAACAATTTGTTTGGTAGAAGTTAATTTTTGAACAATTTGACTTGATGGGTGTTAAAGAAAAAATTAGTACTACATTAAAATCTTTCTCAATGATTGGTTTCTTCTATGACCTTCTACGTTTCCCAATCCCATCCTAGTTTTATGTTTGGTTAAATAAATCATACAAATCAATCTAAACCATCCAAAATTTAGTGCACTAAAGAAAATTTGTTATTCTACCAAATGAATGATATCTTTAAAGTTTTTATTAGAAAAACAGGTAAAAAACACTAAATATATATATATAAAGAGTTGGTTAAAACACAGAATCAGGAAAAAAAAAGACTCAACTTACTGGAAACAAACACGATTCACATGTGTCAACTTATTGACGCATCCATTGATTATCAATGAATATGCAACCAATAAGAATTATGAGGAAGCGCCATTTCCAGAATTCTTGTTATTATTGTAAACACCATTTCCCGAGTTTTTGTTATTATTATAACCACCATTTCCTGGACCTTTACTCTTGACTTTACCATTCCCATTACCAGAGTGCACATTCTTTGAATAAAAACCAGTAGGATTTTGAGCATCAAAAAGCAAAGTATTATCTTATTGTTGGTCAAGTAGCCATTGCTCATGGTTGGTTAACCTATGATTAATTTCATAAAAAGTAAAAGGAACTTCTCTGTTTTGTGCATAGATTACAAAATTATCATACTCTCTTCCCAATCCATTCAGCACATGCATTACTAAGTCAGACTCAGGAACCCTTTCTCATATTGCAGCTAATGAATCAGCAATAGCTTTTAAATTTTGAAGATAGACAAGAACAGTAGAATTACCTTTCATGTAGCCATGTAATTGATTTCTTAACATATTCTTTCTTTCCATGAACTGATTCTTGAATCTATCTTCGAGATATGACAAAATTTGACGTGCAGTAAACAAACCCAACACATCTCCAGATACAGAAGGAGTAAAAGTAGCCTTCAAACAACTCATAACGAATGAATCAACCTTCTTATAGTAAACCCATTTTGGATTGAGAGTAAGAACTCCATCAATAAATATCTATTTTTTGGTTCTACCTCTTCTCCATTAACATACCCATACAAAGATGTTGAATACAAGATTGACTCAAATTGGTCTCTCCATAAGAGAAAATTTGTAGAATCCAATTTCGTTGAGACAAAATTACCAATAGTTGAAAAGGGAAGAGTAAAAGTAAGATCAATACCAGTAGAAGAAGCGGAAGCTATATTTTGTCTTCGTCGATGGACAATAACGGACATCAATAAGTCTTCAGAAAAGATTGATGAAAAGAAACCAAGAACCCTAAATTTTGTTGTTGATTGATTTTGAGTTCTTGACCTAAATTAATCTTGAAATTGATGTTAAAAGAGTATTGAATTTCGAAAATTTGTATCGAAAAAGTTGCTTGAAGATTTAAAATTCTGTTGTAAAAATTGTGTGAAAGATTGTTCGCAGGAAAAAAAAATTATGTCCTCTGAATCAACCCGAGTGATACCATGAGAAACTAGTAAAAATGTATTGAGAAAGATTAAGTCTTACAAGAGTTATGATTGGTTATTTAAGGCAACCAATATTGTAGTGCTATTACAAACATACAAACTTCTCACACACTTACAATACAAACACAGGTCAAGTCAACTAAGGTTTACTTGACTAAACACAAACACATTATCTAATAGATCAGACTTTGGGTGGAAAAATGGCACATTGATGGGTCTATGGAAATGTTGTTTCCTAATTTATACTCCTTATGAAACACCAAAGGTATTTCTTTAGAGATTGCTTTCACTCCTCATGCATTGGGATTAAATTTGGAGATAGGTATTATGCGCACGAGACTATATGATTTTGAGATAGAAGAAATGGCTCGTTTTCTTAATTATCTCGACTCTATTTTGTTTACCCATGATGATGAAGATGACCTCTTATGGCTGGGATATGGCACTGGCCAATCTCATTAATGATTGGTCGTCTTCCAACTTCTTTGGTCCTGCCAAAGAGCTTTGGTGTAGGCTCTGCGCCACGATTTTGAGCTCAATTTGGCTTGAGAGAAATGAAGGATATAGTTCCAGTCAAGTTTATCTAACTTCCCTATTGACGATATCATTTTTAATTGGAAGTCGAAGTTCTTCGACCCTCCATAAGCTTCTTTAGGTAGTGTAGTCTAGTTCTTTGGGCCCTGTGGGCATCGTTGTTTCTTCTTCTATTCCTTGTGCTAGTTCGTTGCTTGGTCCCTCCCTCGTATTGTGTATTTCCATTCTAAAAAATTACTTCTTTACCGACCAAAAAATATATATACATCGCAGAAAATCAGACAGAGTCTTTATATGATATATTTAGTCTTATTAGTCATCCTTATGTATTTAATATATACTAGAGGAGGAATATTACAAGAAATCAGGCTAATAAAAAAGAAAACAAATATGAGTTTGGGTCGATTTTCGTAATATATATGCTCTTATGATATGTTAGAGTTGTGCAAGGCATAATACTTCACAAACCCGGAGAATCTAAGCTATGTTGGATAATTCTCAATAAGATGTTACATGAGTTAGCTTGGCCACATAAGAGGATTTTCTTTGGATAGAAAGTGCGGGGACGACCGAAGTTTGGTAGAGATTTCGTGGAATTGTAGGGGGTCTATTTTTTGTGACAGTTTTGTAGCAGTTTTGCAACAATTTTTGTAACAGTTCTTTAATAACAATTATAAGTGTAATATTTACGTAATACTTATTTTGTAACAATATTATAACATTTATTTGTAACAATTTAGAAATAACAACAGCAACTTTAGATCCAATGGCCGAATTTTGTTGGTAATCAACGGTCAAGATTAAAATTAAAAGTATAGGTGATGGTTTTTTGCCATTTTCACTCCGGAAATACCGTCAACTTCCGATTGTTTTGACTGCGACTCACCGTAGTCGTGGTTGATGACTATCCTATTTTCGATCCAATTTCGTGAAATGAAAACTAATGGGCATTCAATTTTTGCGATTAAAAACAAAACAAAAAAAAAAACTTTACAAACGGACAACATTTTGGCTCCCCTATTTGTTTTTTATAAGAAAATATAACCAAAAACTCGTACATAGAAGTATAGTAGTTGTTAGAACTGTTGATAGAATCTTCTCTTATGTTGAGATGGTTCATCATAGTCCATATATGTTCGTTTTTCCATCTATCTAACGTAATAGATTTGTTACAATAAACTGCTAGATTTGCTGCTAGAGCATTGTTTTGTCTATTGATTAAATTAAAAGACATTGCTTTAAAATTAAGAACTTTGCTGTCTTGATTTCTAAAAGCAGAGCTGAGATTGAATCTATCTTCACGAGCTTTGGCATAAATTCCAACTAGCCGCAGTTGGATTGGTTCTGAATCACTCTGGAATTCGATGTTGTGTCCTCCTAGCTCTGTTGCCCATTGGAAAGACGCCTCTTACCCATGAAGCTCTAGAAGCTATCTGCAGTTCCATCCTGAAGATTCACCTCTTGCTTCTTTGCAAGTGCATGTATCATCAACGAGAGTAAGAGCCATTGTTGTATCACATATATCAGATAACATCGATATGGCTATGTTAATTCTGTATCTAAAGAATCCTGGATAGTGCCAGGTATTTAGTTTGGTTATATATAAATTTTGGTATTTGAGTGGATCATAATATAGGCTTTGCACGAGATCGTAGTTTTGGCAGTTGACATTTAGGGTAGAGTTGATATACTTGACAATGGAAGTTGCTGTTTTCCAACTATTTTAGTTTTTTTTTCCCTAAAGCCTTGTCGGATCTGGCTTTCCAGATGTGCCAGATTATAGTGCTGCATACCTTAGCCCAACTCATTTCAATTCCATCCTTTTCAGTGGTTGTGAACCAGCTGTTGATCTACTCATGGCAATCGATTGTATTTCCTTTGAAGTAGTTCATATTGAGATATAAATGGTTCCAAACTTATATACAAAAGTTACATTCTAAAAACATGTAAGTCATGGTTTCATTCTTCTCATTGCATAGTTGACAAGTAGTGTTAATGTTTGGCAAGACAGCAGCCACTCGAATGCTATTCGGAAGGATGGAGTGGGCTATTTTCCAGACAAGCATCTTGATTGAAGGTGAAACCTTCATGTTCCAGATTCTAGACCAATCCCTATTGTCACGCTGGTGTCTATTAAGTTTTTTATACAGGGATTTTACTGTGAACCTACCACTAGAATTTAATTTCCATATTACTTTATCTTCCCTATGATCATTTGGTATTTGAATTTGTTAGATTTTTGCTGCAGTTTCCATGTCGAAACATCTTCTCAGTTTGTGAATGTCCCAAGTATTGTGTTGTGTTATAAGTTCACTAACCATATTTATGTTATTGACCACATTTGTAGGCTTGAGAATGGGTGGTTCTTTTCCTGGGATCCAATGATCAGTCCATATATAGATTCTATCACATTTTCCTAGTTCCCAAGAATAGTTTTTTCGGATATGTTCTATACCACTTTTTATTCCTTTCCAAACCCAGCTATTTGTTTGCTTTGGTTTAGTATCAGTATGCATAACATCAGTGTTTTGAAAGTAACTAGTTTTAAAAATGGATGCCGGCAGCGAGTTTGGGTTTTCGTTGAGTCTCCAACCTATCTTAGCTATCATTGCAGAGTTAAAGTGATGTATGTTCTGTATGCCTAAGACACCATCTTCTAGAGATTTACTGAAGGTATCACAGGCCTTAAGATAGACACCTTTAGGTGTCTCTATATCCTTGCCCCACCATAAATCCCTTTGGATTTTGTTTAGCTCCTTACAGGTTTTTATAGGAATTCGAAAGCAATTCATTTGAAAAATACTCATGGCAGAGGTAACATGTTTAATTATGATTGTTTTTCCAGCAGTTGTGAAATTTGTCTTGTTCCATCCCATCAGTCTATTTTTCATGTTTTTTTATAACCGGAGCAAAGCTTTTTGTTTTAGATTTGTTAGTGAATAAAGGGGAACCAAGATACTTGTCTTCTAGCGGTATTGGTTTGACATTTAGAATGGTTTGAATTTGGTTTGTCAAGTTAGGATCAGTTTTAGGACTGTAGAAAAATCCTGACTTGTTTCGGTTAAAAAGTTGTCCCAATGTTTCTCCAAAGTCATGTAAGATTTTAAGAAGATTAGTACTATCCTGGGTTGATGCCTCACAGAAAATTAGGCAGCCATCTTCAAATAAAAGATGACTGACCGAAGGGGCATTATTTGTGATTTTGTGGCCTTGTATTAATCCAAGGTTTTCAGCATGGATTATGGTTCTCAATAGAGATTCCATACAAATTAGAAATAGGTAGGGGGATAGAGGATCCCCCTGCCTCAGTCCTCTAGTAGGTTTAAAGAAACCACATGGTGATCCATTTAAAAGAATCGCCAGACTAGTGGCAGAGATGCACTGAAAAATGATGTCGCACCATTTATTGGAAAACCCCATTTTACTCATGATTTTAATTAAAAAGATCCATACGACTCTGTCGAAAGCTTTGGGAATATCAATTTTTAGTCCCATCAGGTTGTTTTTCTTTCTCATGTGATGCAGTTATGTTATCGGATATTTTCCTTCACAGTATGAAGGCAGATTGGTTAGGTGTGATCATTTTATTTAGCATTGGTTTCATCCTGATTGCTATTAATTTAGATATAATTTTATAGGAGGTATTGCATGGAGCTATTGGCCTGAACTCCACAGCAGTGAGGGGTTTTTCAGTTTTGGGAATGAGAGAGATGAAAGATGAGTTTATCTCTTTCAGAATGTGTCTAGTTTAAAAAAAGGACTGGATCATGTTTACTAGTTCATCTTTTACGGTATCCAAATTTTTTTGAATTTTTTTTGGAGGGAACCCATCTAACCCCGGGCTTTTGTTTGGTTCCATAACGAATAAAGTTTTTTTGATCTCTTCACAAGTCGGTATAGTTTCAAGAACACTATTATCATAATCTGATATACATTGTGGTATGAGATTCAACATGTCTTCATCAATTACTGGCTTGACATTGGTTGCTATGTGAGTGAAGTAATTGTTCAGGCAGTCGGCTATTTTAATTTTTGAATTGTCCATATGCCCCTGTTGTTTTTAAGCGTATCTATTCTATTTCGTCGATATCTTTGTCTGGAAGTATCATGGAAATAATGAGTGTTTTTATCCCCAAGGGATATATGTTGTTCTTTGCTTTTTATCTTCCAAAACTCTTCTCTAATGTTGTACCATTTGTTCAGATCCGTTGTTATTTTTCATAGTTATCTTGCTTTTATACTATAAGGTAAGTTGTTATTAGCATTGTCAAGTTTTTTCTTTATTTCTTCTATATTCGTGTTTATATTTCCATAGCTTTCTTTGTTCCATTTAGCAAGAATGTGTTTTACATTTAATAATTTTTTTGTGAAGTAATAAGCTGAAGAACCTGTTATAGTTGTATTCCAAGCATTTTCGATTAGGGGTTTACACTGTGGGTGTTCTATCCAGGGTCCAAAATATTTAAATGGTTTGGCTCCATCATTCCAAACATTCTGTTTGTTGAGGCAGATTAGAGTGTGATCAGAAATTAAAGGAGCCAAATGTGTTATGCTACAGTATTGGAAAGTTTTTAACCATTCACTGTTGCCAAAAGCTCTGTCAAGTCTCTCTTCGGTAACTTCAGTTCCATTTATTTTGTTATTCCAGGTAAAGGGGTAGCCTTTAAATCCTAGGTCTTGAAGACCTATTCTATCTAGAATATCAATGAAGGTATCAGCTTCAGTTTGATTTATTTGGCATCTACTTTGTTATTCATAATCGTGTAGAACTATATTACAATCACCAATGATAACCCATGGTTCGTTTATAGTGTTAGCCATATCTCTAATCATTTTCCAAGAGTCTATTTTATCTCTATAAGGACACCCATAAAATCCTGTTAAGATCCAGTTTTTACTGATACAATGGTCAAAAATCCTAGCATTGATTTCGTTATGTGTGTAATTCGAAATTGTTAAGTTGATGTTCTGTTTCCAAGCAAGGATAAGACCTCATGCAGTACCTCAAGGTGGGACAATCCAGTAGTCGTGGATATTAATTTTGGCTCCCCTATTGAACATTAAAGGGACTCCCTTCGGTCGTCCCAACAATGAATAGAATTCTATGAGATGGAGAGGTCGGAAAATACCAAACCAATCGACGTACGTTCTTGACTGTGTTTAATTTTTTTGGATCATAGAGCACTTACGACTTACCAGGGAAAAAACTCTTCACATGCGAATACCGATACAAACTCAACCGGAATGGATTGCTATTTGCTAAAAGAATCTTATTGATGTACTAAAAGCTTTCTTGTTAGAATGGATGCAGCGGAATAGTGGCTTAATATTACTTGCAGCATGCATTATATACGGGAAGTATTGCCAAGATATTATTGATAGAGGTTTCGTCGAGTGAGAAATACCCTCATTTATTTTTGTTTTGAGATCCGGCGAACACACAATACCACGTGATATTAGACATTGTCAAACATAAACCCTATCAAAGTGTCCAACTTCATTAAAACTCAAACGAAAACAAGCTTAATGAGATGGCTATTTTGGTCGGGAAGTTGACCAGATGTCAACTTGGATTTATCTTTAAAAAATATAGGAATTACCTATAGGTACTAGTTTAGTGATACTAGTTAGTGGAAGGTCCACCCACTAAAGCCCAATAACTATAGGTCCATAATAAAAAAAAAACATAAAAAAGGACCCAATTTTTTAATCCCAGGTCTTGTACACGTGCGGGACAAATCATCTGAAATATGAAAATACCTAAACTACCCTTCCAATCCTACATATATTTAAGCAGGCTATTTCAAAGTTTCTAAAAAAAACTGCAGCGAATTGATATCCGGTTTCTGCTCTCTTTCTTCTTCTGTCTTTGGGACTAGGGTTTCTGAAGATTTCTTTTGTGATTTTAACAGGTATGTTGCTTAATCTTTCCCCTTTCTTCTTTTTGCTACAGTTTCATGGAGATTGGTTGTGTTCTGTTTTTTTTTTGTTATGATTCTTGTTCGTATTTATTCAGTTTTTTGGTTAGATTGTTAATTTTTTAGCTTATTTTAGCTTTCGATTTGATTATCTTTCTGTTTTCGTTTCAAAATCAGGTTTGTTTTCACTTTCAGATCGGATTATCCATCAGTACATATGTGACATACTCATTATTTCTGCTACAGTTTTTGAATCATGTTTAAGATTTGAATTTTGTATCATGGAGATCGGTTGTTTCTGTTTTGTTTTTTATGAATTTTGTTCATATTTATTCAGTTATTTTATTAGATTGTTAAGTTTTTAGTTTATTTTAGCTTTCGATTTGATTATCTTTCTGTTTTTGTTTCAAAATCAGGTTCGTCTGCACTTTCAGATCGGATTATCCATCAGTACATATATGAAATACTCATTGAAACTGCTCTTAGATTCTGTTTCTTGCATAGATCTCTCACTTTTTTTAGTTTGATCCACCAGTACGTATGTGTAATATCGTATTATGTGCTTCGATTCCGTTGTGTCTCCTAGATTGTTAATTATTCTTGTCATGCAGTTGATTTGTAGTTCATGAGTCTGCAGTACATATATGAAATACTCGTTGAAACTGCTCCTCCATTAGTGCGTATGTGAAATACCGTATTATGTGCTTCGATTCTGTTGTTTCTCCTAGATTCTTAATTATTCTTGTCCTGCAGTTGATTTGTAGTTCATGAGTCTGCAGTACATATATGAAATACTCGTTGAAACTGCTCCTAGATTCTGTTTCTTGCATAGATCTCTCACTTTTTTTATTTTGATCCATCAGTGCGTATGTGAAATACCGTATTATGTGCTTCGATTCTGTTGTTTCTCCTAGATTCTTAATTATTCTTGTCCTGCAGTTGATTTTTAGTTCATGAGCCTGCAGTACATATATGAAATACTCGTTGAAACTGCTCCTAGATTCTGTTTCTTGCATAGATCTCTCACTTTTTTTAGTTTGATCCATCAGTGCGTATGTGTAATACTGTGTTTTAATTCTGTTACATCTTTGTCACATTTGCAGGTTCAAAACATGTATGATGCAGAGAGTTCTAATCCAAATACTTATTGCTATGCATACATCTATTATAAGCATCATCATTTTGCTCACCTGGTTACTTTTAAGTCTAGTATTGATGACCTGAAATTTTTATTTGTGAAAACTGGAGAACCTTGAACCCTTCTAAGATTATCATCACTTATGTTGATAATGGTGTCAAAGTTCCTGTGATTGCTGACTTTCAACTTCATGGTCTCGCTGCCATGCATTTTTCAAAGAAATCGTCGTTTTTTGAGCTGCATGTGGACTTTCTTTCTGCTGGTTCATGTAGTTCCTCTACATTTAGCGACGTCGACAACAATTCAGAACTGATCAGGGCAGCTAGAGAGAGTTATGAAACTGATGGAAAAGAAGTTGTTAAACCTCTTATGTCCGATGGGTGGGAAAATATCTTTGATGATCCAAACAAGCTTTTTCGTGGTGGTGTTGATTCTGTTTGGTTGGCATGTCAAAAGTATTGTTTGAAGACTGGGTATCGCGTAACAAAGGTGAAGAATGATCGGGAAAGGTTCACAATGAAATGCAGTATGGTCACATGCACTTGGATGATCCATGAAGTTGCCATTGATTCTACTTGCAATGTTTTTAGGATCAAAAAGTATGTTGGAAGGAACACTTGTGGAGCTGGTGTGAAGTTGAGAAGTCCTAAAGTATCGAAGAATCTGGTACACAATCTTATTCATGATCGTGTGATGCACAACCCACTTATCAAGCCTCGTGAAATTGAAGATTATATAAAAGTTGGCGCTGGTGTTAATATCAAATATCATCATGCATATCATGGTTTGGAACGGTCACACCATGAAATTTTATGGAATGATGTAAAGTCTTATCCTGATTTGGTTTGGTGGGTCAATTCACTGAAAGAAACAATCCTGCCTCTTATGTGGAATTTCAGTTCAACGATGCAACTTAGACATTTGAAAGATTATTCGTTGCAATAGGCGCTTGTATTGAAGGTTAGAAACATTGTCGACCAATGATTTTTGTTGATGCAACTTTTCTTACCGGGAGGTTTAGAGGCACCCTTATGGCTGCGACTTATCTGAATGGGAATCAAGGAAAGTGCTCTTTCTTATGTTTTAATTGTTATTGCTTATAAGTTATTCACTGCTTTTAATCGTTTGAATTTTTTGAGTATACCGTTTATTTACTGAAAATTAACTAGTTTGTTACTAGTATACTATTTACGTATTGAAAATTTATTATGTCTAACACACACAGATTCGTATATGTAAGCATAAGACCCTTTTTTAGTACAATATGGCTGTTATGTACTACAAAATTCTTAGTCTATTTTCCAGTTTCAACTAGTATAGCATGATAGTTTGTGACAATATATGATATATGTACTGTTTGTTTTTTGTAGGTTTTTATCCACTAGCATTTGCATTGGTCCATGGAGAAGACATTGGCAATTGGGATCGGTGTATGCGCAATCTTAGCTACATTGTTGATGACCGTCCTATCACCTTTATGTATGATCGTCATGAAGGATTGTTGAGGTCTATTCCTGCACACTTTCCTACTTCCCATCATGGCTATTGTTACTACCACTTGAAAGGAAACTTACCAATCAGGAAATCAGACGAGAAGTACAAAGAAGTTATGGCATGTTTCAAAAAAGCAACTTATGCTCTCACACCAGCAAGATATGAAGAAGCACTTACAAAAATGGAGTTAATGGGAAGGCCTAGGGTTGCTAAGTATTGCCGCAATATGCCTAGGGAACATTGGTCCAGCGCGTTCTTCACTGGTTGTAGATATGGTCAGACTACATCAAGCGTTGTTGAGTCCTTCAATAATTGGATGCGAAAAGAGAAGAGGTTACCTACCTGCGCCCTTGTTGACACGATCAGGTTTGTGTGTTTTTTGTTGCTGTAGGTGTAGGTATTTTCTTTGTTTTTTGTTTTTTTTTTTTTGTTCAAAATTTATTACAGGTGTTCTTTTTTTTCTATTCATAGGTTACGCGTTATGGAGTTGATAAATAAACGTCGCGAACTGAGTCTTTTGATGGACCCTGAGAAGCTCACTCCTACCTACGAGGCATTACTTAAAGAACATATTCTAATTTGTCGAGTTTGGAATGTTACTCAGTCATATGAGTATGAGTATAAGATTCATTTGCCTAGGTTAGCTTTATCCCCTAAAACAACTTTTACTACACTATAACACACATGTAGCATTGAATCGTATACTTTGTTTTTTTGTATTTTGTTTTGCAGTGCTGCATATATGTACTTCTTTTTAAGTTATTTGTGTTGAAAAGCTTATTGCGCATCTGCAGGTCTCACATTGTTGATCTGCTGAACAAGACTTGCACCTTCCAAAGATGGCGTGTTTATGGTTTTCCATGCTCTCATCCTACAACAGCTATTTCTTCCAAGGGTGATAGATATATAGATTATATCGAAGACTACTTCAAAGTTACAAATTTTTAGCAGTTGTATTCAATTGCTATCATACCAATCCCTAACTACAATAGGCCAGAGCAATATCTTCCAGAGGATACTATTTTCCCACCCCATCCACGAGTTCCACCAGGTAGGCCAAAGGGAAATCGTATCAAGAATGCATGGGAGAAAGCTAGGAAGTCCGTATGTTGTTCAAACTGCAAGAATAAAAGTCACCACAACAAGGCAACCTGTACTATCATTCCTTCTTACCCCTGAGTTTTAGATTTTCATTTATCCCTGATTAGTTCTATTGACCACAATGCAGATTCTGTTTGCGCATTATTTTGAACACTTTTGTTAGCTTTTTTTAGAGTACTGTTTTTTATATCTTTCTGGGACAGGGTACTTTGTGCTCATTTAAGACTCATTAATCAGATAGCATTATCCACTTTCAGTATTATTGGTTTTTTAGGTTGCTTTGTAAGTTTGTTATAAGAGTGCGGGAGTTATGTATTGGAAAAAAATTTGAGTACAACTATTATGTACTCTATGTTCTTCCAGGTCACTATGGTTGTTCAAGATTTTTTGAGTACATCTATTATGTACTCAGTGTTCTTTTCAGGTTATTATGGTTGTTCAAGATTTTTTTAGTACATCTATTATGTACTTTGCATTCTTTGAGTATAGGAAATGTCATATAAGACACACCAAACACAGAGACCAGCTATGAGTTTTTTCAATTCAATCTCATGATCTATGTTACATAAGACACACCAAACACTTCATACTATGGATTTTTACCATCCAACATGTCAACATTTTTATAAGGCGAAACAATTGTACATAGATTAAAGATAAACACCATAGTTTCGAGAATAGTTGTTATCAAAATAAGTAACAACAATTAGTAAACTTCGATAGTGTCTAAAACAAACTAGTAAACTTTGATTGTGTTCTCTAGGATAATTTCTACTATTCAGTCCTAATTCATATATGTACTGTCAGATATTAGCTTAAAAACCTTCTGGAGCATTAATATTCTATCTCTCCTCAGGGGGAGATGTTGCTGAGATTATGTCATATGCTAAAGAGATCCTCTTCTTCTGCGTTTTAACTTTTAGTTCTTCAGGGTCTCCCAAGATCATTCGCACTCCATCAACAACTTCCTCCTTTACAAGTTTCTTCATGATGTGCATGATATATATTACACAATCTGGATAGTCTCCCTGTTGGGGTGTTGGGTAACTGATCATCTTTAATCTGCATACTAGTGGAAGGCGGAGGCGCATCAAACGTTCATTAATAGCCATCAAGCAGTATTCTTCCATAAGATTAGCATTATCGAGACAATGATCTTTGGATGCGACTTCCCAAGTGTTGTAGTGGTAGAATTCTCCTTTCTCGCATTCATACAAAAGAAGCGTCCAATGCACGTTTTGATGTGACATTGGAATAATAATCTTCCTGGTACCTTCCTCCATATGACTGATGGGTAAAAAGACAGCAGTGTTTGCTGCTAATTGATGTGATGGGTCACTTAAATAAAAGTGAAAAAGGAAGAAAAAAAATATAAGTATAGGAAATATGTACTGAAAATTATAGTATAAAACACATATAAGTATAGGAAATATGTACTGAAAATCATTAGTATAAAACAAGGTTTGGACAAGTTAGCCTTTGTTAGTGGTGGTCAGGATTTGTCCTTGCAGAGATAAATCAAGGGTTGTGGTTCCTCAGACCACCCCCTACATCTCGCACATGTGGTGTTTATTACAATATTATGAATGAAAACTAAGCACTCAATTCAAGATATGGAACTTTAAAAATTATAACGGGGAGGTTCGAACCCATGACCTATTGTGTCATAAGAGTGGCCTCTAACCAGTGTTCCACCTTGGTTGGAATTGATAGAAAAGATAAATCAACTTTGGTGCTTTTATCAACTTAAATACCATAAATGCTTTATTAATTAGTGTTTCACTAATTGCACATGATAAATAATGTATTCATTATAAAGTGTTTCATTAATTAGTGTTTCACTAATTTCTCATAATAAATCACTAATTATTTTTTAATTATAAATGTTTTATTAATTAATTATAATATTTATTTCTATTAATAAGTAATTTTGATAAATAATATCAATAGACATTTTCTGTGACAATGAGCAGTAGAAGAGATGGAGGCCGAAAGATTAGTGGTGGTAAAGGGTGGAGCCAAGCACAATTATATTTATTTTGTTCTTTTATCGTAAAATTGGATAAAAAGTCAATTTTTCACATGTATCCAACTTGCCAAGAATTTTTTTCTCCCTCTCTCCTCAAAATCCTGGCTCCGCCCTGGTTTGTGGTGGAAGAAGTAGTGACGGTGAATGCTGGTGAGTGGTGATGGAAAATATTAATTTTATGTTTTCGTTACAACATCGATAACATCGTAGTGTGGAAGATGTGGTTGGTTGTTTTAAACACTTTTGATAAATGAAGGTACCATATATTTCAGGGATGATATCATACAAGATAATATTTTCATGATCGTAGTTGGATCACCCAAATGGTACCCCTGTTATCTTTGGTACTATATCGTATAAATCATGATTTTTTAATGTTAAAATAAAATTGATTGCAATACGAAAAAGAATATATACGCGTAAAAATAATAATGAAACTAATCAATTGATGAAATTTTGCTCAATCTAAACCTCATACATGGCATTTGTGATTGAAAATTAGAATTGCGTCCACCAACCTACATGGGATGGGCGGCAGTGATGGCGGCAGTGGTGGAGTCAAAAATTGACATTGAGGAGGCATTTTTTTTTAAAAAAGAAACATGTAAACTTTGGTGGACTAAACCATAAATAATATGGACAAAGTACTATTTATAAAATAAACTAAAAAAATTATGTAGTTATTAAAAATTTAAAGGGTTAGAGTCAGGTTAGTTAACCCTTGGCTCCGCCACTAGGTGGTGGTGGATAAAAAAAGTGGATTCAGATGGTTTTATGGTGGTGGCGGGTATTGGTGAACAAAAACATATTATGCTAATTTCGTAACGCCACAAAATGTGTAATGTTATATTATAAAGTATAAAACGGGGTTGATCATTCTAATGTTAAAATAAACTCGATAAAACACATGTCCATTTTAAAAAATTGGTGCAATCAATTGCAATGTTATGTAATAACTAAACGAACGATACGAATCAAGATCAGAACATATGAAATTATTTATTATCGATTTGTTCATGTAAAGAGTGGTCAGGATTTGTCCTTGGCAAAGATAAATTTACCGCTGGGGTTTGTTCAACTTCACCATTTTTAAACGTTTTATTAATTAGTGTCTCATTGATTGTTCATAATGATTAATTAAATTTCTATTATAAATGTCCATTTAATAATTTAACATAAATACATAATTTTATTAATAAATAATTTTACTAAAAACTATATTAATTCTAATGGTGGTAGTGGAAGTAGTGTTAGTATAAGTAGTGGCGGGTGTTTGTGAATGGTGGAGGCGGTAACATTACTATTGGTGGAAGAAATAGTGGCGGTGGATGGTTTTTATGGTGGTGGGTGTTGGTAATAGTAGTGTATAATAATAGTTTTTGCTTTTTAGTGAGTTTTATTGACCAAGTAAAAAAAAAAATCTTCACAAAACATGCAACATTGTATTGTGAAAGATGTAATCGGTTGTTTTTAGCACGATTGATAAGGACAAAATCCAAATATTTCGATTATGATACCGGAACCTATAAGGCAATATGATCATGACTGTTCGATAACCCTTATTATGCAAAGGCAATTGGTGTACCCGCGTAAGAGAACATTATCGCTCTCTCAAGTACTATTACATTATTTTTCCTGAAAGACCATCAATGTCGAGTTGTTTCGCGACAATTACCTACAAAGATAACAACTTTCACTCAATTCCCGATATAAAACCTTATTGACCGGGAAAATGTATTTGCATTCTAAAATATTTGTTTGAAAATTATGTTTGTTCATCAAAATCACCATAAAAAACTTTAAATCATAAATCTAAATTTCGCCTCCGAAGTTTATAGAATATTTTTTATATTTTACATTCTCAAATCATGCGACCTCTTGATGACAAATCAACAATATCAAATTACGGATCAATATGTGTAGGTTTCATTCACTGGGTTAGAAGGTAGAGTAGACACAGATGGGTAGATCACACAATGCAGAACATGACTGAGAATACTTCAATAATTTGGTCAAGAGATAAGGTCAAAAATTTATGATTAACATTTTATAGGACTAATTAGATCGGCTTCGATAGGAGCTGACTAAAATATGGATTAATAATAATTTTCACGTAAGACAATTGCAAAACATAGTTGGGCTAACTCTGCCTATGTAAAGAGTGGTCAAGATTTGTCCTTCCCCAATTGCTATGTTATGTGAGAAGAAGGAGATATCTAAGATTGAGGTATAATTCAAATCTATTAGATTCATACCATTTACAACTGGATGCCTTGAAAAAAATTGGCGTGTTGTTATTATTATTACAGGCAAGGGATACATTTACATTGACCACACTTGCGCAAATAGCTCACTTCGCAAATGATTGATGCTGCAAGTACTGTCTAGAATGCAACGCAGAATTTTAGGAAACAAGGCACCAGAAGCAGTGTCCGGAGTATTTTGGATATAGTAACTTAGATCCGATGAAATACTTATGTTCTTTTTTTTTTAGCTTTTCCACAATCTATTTATTTAATAAAAATGAACATTGCAAATACATAACATCAACAAAAATTAGACAAATTACGTTTGACAATAATGGCTACTGATGGTCTGGAAACGACAAAAGAAAGGAATTGTTGTAGAAGAATTGTTGGAATATACAACGGATTACTTGATACGAATGAAAGAGGTATAACTATTTCGATTCTGAAATCACATAAAGTTCACAGTAGAAGATGACATCAAGTTTAAAGTTAGTAACAAACATAATACGGCTAACTAAAATGTTAAAAAAATAAAAGATATATAAACTTAGAAAGCCGAGGGACTTGAAGAGGCCAATTTTGAAAACTACAATCTTAGAAAGCAACGATCCACAATACCATAAAAAAAAATAATAAATATTCAACGTAGAATATGTCAAATTTTGGTAAAGGATCTATTGACAACCTATTAATTTGAAATAGGATCAGGGACTACAATATGTGTTCAAGGTTCTTTATGAGGTAATGTATCGCCAGATTGTATTCCAAGTGAAGGTAGGAACATAAGGAAGTGACAAAATGTCCAAGACTTTTGAAGTTACCAAAGCCTTCGTTAAGACGAGTTGCCGGGCGCAATAATTTATAGAAGATTTAATGGCGGAGGTTCGCATATATACAATCCCCTCGAAAAGGTAATAGGTACACATTTTAAACATCGTCATCTAATAGTTTGTGTCATTCGTTCGATGCAAAAAAATAATATTCTCTGCCTATTTGGAGGATCGACAACATGATCATGATAGATGAGTCAGCTGAAGCGAAATAGGAGCATGTGGGGACTTTTATGGACGATAGTGATTAGTTAATTTCACTAAGATGAGCGTTGCTGACGACTTATTTCCAAAAAAATATTTAAACTTCCATGTTCATGTAGAGCATTATATCATTTTAAGCAATGAACCTAAATAAAAAAGTGTTTGGAAGTTAAGATTATATTTTTTTTGCTTGAGAAAATCTCCGACGGTAAAATATTAAAGGAAAAAACAAATAAAAAATTAGAGGAAAATCTCAACTATTTTTATGACAAACACATATTAAATCATAAGGAGTTGATAAGTATTCGGGACACAAATTATACGATATATTAAAAATGAACCAACATCATGGCCCATGCCGTTACGGCACGGGTTAAGGGCTAGTTATAGTATAAAACACATATATGAAAGCATAATATTAATTAAGGAATGTTTTATTTTGTTAAGTTTGAGAGATGTTATTGAAATTCTCAATATCTAAAAGAAAATAAGCATGAAGTCGGATTTTATGTAAAACAGTATGAGAGATATGCACTCCACTTTCCAAAAACAAGATGCATGTTGTTTATCAAGATAAATTGGAAAACATACCCAGCCAGTTAGATCAATATGCAGTACTGGAATGTACTTTCTATGTCCATTCACCACTTCCTTATTATGATATGCTTTTTTTAGTTGGTACTGCCAGTAATTTATAAGATCTCCCTCTAAAGGCATGTTATGTAATAGATCTTCAAATGTCTCTGCAGATAATATGTGATGACCAACCACGGCAGGAGATTTCCAAGCACTTGAGTTGCACATTCAAATAATCATTCATAAGTTTGATCCAAAAACAGAGTATGTAATGTTTGTTAAAATGCAAGGGACCTATCCAAGAAAGACTCACATTGAGGTTGCTTTGTCAAAAAAAGGATATAAAATCGCTCTTTGTTATGAACTCAAATCCTTATATAAAGGAGATTTCCTTAGCTTCAACAACTTGCGTGCAGACTTCACTTTTTTAGGCAGCTCTTGAAGATTTGGACCACCTTTAGATTTTCTCTTTCTCACATTCTCGTCATCCTTTTTCTGAACTTTCTCTGTTGGGCAATCTTGTTCAACTGGGTTTTCAGTTTTTGATTTTGTTTTTCTCTTTTTAATTCCAGACAATCCTTTGCCACTCGCGAATTCAGGATCAACTCTTTTTTGTGGGTTGCTCCGAGTTATTGGATTATGAGGGGTAAATGTCATTCTTGGAGTATCTTTCCTCTCCTTTGCTGAGATTGTCGGCCTTTTCTTCTCATTGCCCATGAATGACATTGTCAGCTTTTTCTTCTCCTTTCCATGACTGATGTACTTGCCTTCTCTATTATTTCGGCTTTATTACCCTTTGTATCCAGCCTATCTTCGAGTCTCTTGGCAAGTGGTACGTTGTCTTCCGCTGATGTCTGACTTTACCCAGGTTCAATATCCTTTAATATAGCATAAACGTAAAAAAATCAAATCAGAGACTAAAAAAACAAAACAAAAAATGAACAGAATAGAACATACGTACTGTTGGATTATTTTCAGTACAGAACTTATGTACTCTTAGTTTCAGTGAGTACAACACATATGTACTGTTGGTTTTTCCCATGTTACAGAACATATTGGAGGGGGATTTCCACTTTTTTGCTTATTATAATTACCTTTTGTAGCTCAACAAGAATTTGGAGAGTCTCAGCATATGCATTAGCTTTTTCGACGCTCCTAATCTTCTTTAATCGAGCTTCCTCTGTCTTTTCAGCATCTAAAATTGGAGACTTATGTTTCAGAATTGGAAGCATTAGTACATATGTTAAAGCATCATTAGTAAAGAGACATAAGTTCATTAAATAAGTAGATTTAGGTACGTACTAAAGTCACAACGTTCTCTGATTCTTTGTAGCTTTCTCCTCCAGCAGGGTGTTGCTTTCTATCATTCTTAATTTTCTTCTTCCTTTCTACTTCATTGAAAGGAATGGGATCCCAAGGTTTCCTTGTTTCCTGCATTTTATTATCTAAAATCAGACAATAAACTATTTGAAGAAAAATTGATATATGTACTACTTGACCATATATCAATTAGACAACAAACTACGTATCAGAAGCATATATGTACTAAAAACACATGTACTAGGTGTTTTAACATGTTCATACCTTTTGTTAAGGTTGATGAAGTTCAGCTTTATCAGTTACAGGATTCATATGAGCTTGTTCTGGTGCAGCTAAATCAATTGTTGAAGCTTTATTAAGTGTAGGTGAAGTACTGTTTTGAGCTTGATCTGATGCTGCTATACCAACTGGAGCTTCATTAGATGCAGGCGCAGCTGCAAAATGGATTTGAGGTGGATCAGGTGCACCTAGATCAATTGCAGGCTGTTGTACCTCTTCTCCATTTTCATTATTTGGTCCTAAACCTAAGTCAAAAGTTGGTCTTGAAACTTTTGATGGAGGATCCAGATCTTTAGCATAATATTTATCAAAGATTTGAGTTGGGTACATCTTTTCCAAGCTTTCTAAGCTAGAAGTCAACGGGTAGTCCAGATTAAGACTTCCTAAGGATGAATAAGTATCTCCCATAATTTCAGCTTGTAGATATTTTGAGTACTCATCTGTATAAATACCCTTGCATGGATGTCAAGCTCAATCAGTTTCTCCATCGGCACATTTTGTAGTTCTTTGAGACTCGGTAGCTCACAAATCAAGGGCATAAACTCCATATTCGACAACATTTCTTCAAGCGAAGCACCCTACATAAATAAAGTGCCAAACCATATTATTTTATAGTATGACAAAGGGTAAAATAAACCAAACTAGTGTAACGTTCAATTTTCTCACCTGTCTCTCTCTAAGAGAACCAATTTCGGCTTCAATATTACCCATAACTTATGTCGCTATTGTTTGTTGGAGCTCAGCCTTTTCATACTGTTTTCAACATATAGTGATATGTTTTTGTTCAGTATTGCAGATATGTATTTGTATGTTTTGTCAATATAGTGGATATGTACTGACAAGTTTTTGTTTTTTACATGTAAAACTAATACTAGATGGATTATAACTTACATGCGATAGTTGTGGGATCTTCATTTGCTCTCGCAGCTCTTTCACCTTTCGCTCCAAATCAGATCGGGCCCAAAGTTTAAACTGTGAAACCTCAATATCGAATTGTGTGGGATTTTCTTCAAAGATCCCCATAACATGCATAGTTGGAGTAGCATTTCCCTCTTCATTCAATTTTTCTTCTGTATCAACTGGAATTTGCTTTTCAACCTCTTCTACCAAGGGAGTAGTTGCTGATGGAATGGTTTCATCTGAATTACCACTCAAATGATCCTGGCCTTCTTCAGAGCTACTGCTAGATTCTTCTTCAGAGCTACTGCTAGATTCTTCTTCTCCCGAGTTTGGTTGTGGAGGTGGGTAAGCTCTATGATATATATCATTCAAAAGGTATTATAGGATACTCACATCAGTGGGGAGGCCGTCCTATTTCCTGCTCTGTAACTCGCCCTATTTTGATGCAATTGTCAGCCTCAAATCCTCATGCTTTACTTCCAAATTCTCAAACTTTTCTTGCCAATCTACTTTCAATGGTACGTCTTCAACTGGAAGCCTTTGAGAAATTTTATTCAACATTTCCTTTTCATCCATAGTATAGGCATCCTTAAATTCTTTAGAGAACTAGAAAAGAATGAAAGTTCACTAGCTTTTTGTATCAGTATAACATATATGTATTCAAATTTCACCAGTTTTTGTATCAGTATAACATATATGTACTCAAATTTCACTAGTTTTTGTATCAGTATAACATATATGTACTCAAATAATAGTACAAATAACACACACAAAATCATTTGGTATGTAATGGTGCATCATTTTCTCCTAAACTAAAACGAGAAGAAGCATAATAATAATATAAAACTTATTGTGTATTGTGAAGCCTCCATATCCTTTAGAAACTCAACAGATATTTCTTGTGGGAATTGAATTATTGTCCCTCCTTTTGATAGACTTCACAAATATCCTTATCACATAATAAATATATCTCTCCCCATCTATAAGACCATGGGGATCCATTAACATTCCTTTTTCTTTCCATATTTACCCTTCCTCCTTTAACTTTCAATTAGATCGATCGAAATTTCATTTTTTCTTCTTTCTATCTCAACCACCACCAGTACCTCTGCAACTCCCACAACCTCCACCGCCGTCAACAACACGTCCTCTACTAGTAGTAGTAAATCTATCACCGTGATTGTGGTTTTCATCTTCTTAGGTTAAGATTGATTCTCTAAATTCAAAGATCGATAATTTTGTTTTTTATTTTCAATTTCTTAATTTCAAGTTGAAGATTCGGAGAGATATTTACATCACCTTCTTCCTCGTCGCCACCACTGTTCCAGCATCACTTGATTACTAATTTTGATTTAGATTGATTTTCAATTGATTCAACTGCAAAACTTAAATGTAATGATGAATCAATGAGAAATTAATATCCAAAACCTAATCTGGTGCATCAAAAACATTAGGTTCATTTCGATTTCAACTGGATTTAGCAGGAAGAACCTAAAATCAATGATATCAGTGTTGGTTCTTAAAGATTGTCTGCATTGACTGGGTGTTGTAACATGATTGTTGTTGTCGGTGGTGATTGTGGTGGTGGAGGTTGGGTATGATTTTTGGTGGTTGGGAGATGGTGGTGGTGGTGAGACTTCAACCTAATAGCTAATGTGGAATTTTGTTTGTTTGATTTTGTTCCCATTTGTTTTCAATTCCAGTTGAAATAGGTTATGGGTACCAAATATAGAGATTTTTAGTAATTTAGATCAAAAGATGTTAAAAAAAGATTGTCGAGAATTTGAATCCCAATCAGGTATGGAAGGATCGTATTAATATAGCTCATTTTTAGTGGCTGTAGTTTGTTGCAATGTCATTTTGATTGTAACTTACATTTTATTTGCAGGAAAAAGTAACACAGCGGGGTGTTCTTCAATTGCTACATAGAGATTTAATGGTGCTTTTTCGTAGATTTTTTTTTCTTCTGTTGCTCACCGTGTTAAGGTGTATGAGTACCAAGCACTATGCATCCTTGTATGCGTTAATATAAGCTTTTAATAGGTCATTGTGATTTTATTTTATTATGATGGAATTGTTCATTGTATTTTAACCAAGAATTCTGCTATAACCAACTAGTCATCCCTTTCAAGTATTTACAGATGAATATTTGATTTGGTACCTGACAATTGAACTTGTTGAGAGCCCCATTTCAGATAGTTGTTTTACATACTTTGATGTACTCAATTTTCATCTTAGTTTCTTTCTTAGTAGACTAATGTGATATTGACTTGTGTTTTTTTTTGTTAGAGGAGACCGTGGTGGTGTTTGTGTAAGGATTCCAGGTGCATCCGTAGCATCTCCAGTTAATTAACTACCACTGGAGGTATTTTTTCTCTCTAAATTTATCCCTTGAATTGGGTCTAAAATGGCAACTAAAGCTTTTGCTTACATTCTCACAAGCTTAGTTATATTTAACTGCATTTAACTGAAATACAACCATATGAATTGATACTCCATTTCCTTATAACTAAATTACAAAGCAGAGCATCAAGGGCAAGTGTCCAAGACATGCTATCATTACTTTATGTAATTAATCATTCCCTGCATAATCTAGATATAATTTCCCGTTATGATATGAATGTATATAATGCAACTTGTAGCTTTTTTTTTTCTTTGTTGTTGTTTATATGTTTTTAGGGGATCAATTGTTGTTGTTGATCCAATTTTTATGGGATCAACTACGGTTGTTGATCTATTTATGGGATCAACTTCTGTTGTTGACCCAATTTTTTAGGGATCAACTACTGTTGTTGATCCCATTTATTGGATCAACTCCTGTTGTTGACCTAATTTTTTATTGGATCAAACTACTGTTATTGATCCTTTCAAATCCTATTGTTGACAATATTTCTTTTGGATAAGTATAATCATGCTTGTAGTTTAAATCATGTAATTTTCTTCCAATGTTGAACTTTTGGTGCAATGGTAGCATGACTAACTCCATGTCAGATGATGCGTGTTCGACTCACGCCAAGTTCACTCCATTAATATGGATCAACTTCTACCATTGTTGATCCCCTAAATTGGATCAACTTCTACTGTTGATCTTTTTTTTTGGATCAACTACTGTTGTTGATCCCCTAGTTTGGATCAACTTCTACTGTTGATCCTTTTTTATTTTTGGATCAACTATTGATGTTGATCCCCTGATTTGGTGGCGGCGGCGGTGACGGTGGTGGACCGGAGGTGGCGGCGACGGCGGACCGGTGGTGGTGCAATAGTGGTGGTGGTGGTGGCATTGGACTGGTGGTGGTGGCATCAATGGTGGTGGCAGATAGGTGGTGGTGGTGGCAGACTGGTGGTGGTGCAATGGTGGTGGAGTGGTGGTGGCGGTTGGTAGGTGGTGGTCGTTGAAGGTTGGTGATTGAATGGTAGTTGAATGTTGGTGGTGAGGGTATTAATGTAATCTAATTTTAAATGGATAAGGTTATTAAAAAGTAGGGACATATTTATTGTTGTATAAGGATATATTTATTGGTTGTCAAAAGTAAGGACATATAAATAATGTACTTGTTGATGGTGGATTTTCATTTTAGGGTAAAATTGTAAAACCTAAAAATTATGCGCTAACATCTTGTAAAAGATAAGGCCATTAATAAGTGATGGATACTCCTTCACTTTATTTAATTCACCTAGAATGGAGCATGTGGCAACAATCCCATTCTGTGAATAAAATACACGAAATTCATCCAGGTTGGAGCATGTAGCAACAATCCCATATACCCTGTGAATTTCAAGCATTATTAATTAATGCACAACCAGCCTTGTATTTCCTGTACTCATTATCAGTGCGACACCTAGTTAGCAATTCGGCGAATTATTCGCGAATCCGTACGAATCGACCGAATCCGTTGCATTCGTCCGAATTATCCAAAGACCGAACAGGTTACGCGCATTATATGGGTTTTTCGAATTATTCTCGAATAATTCGGTAGACTAGTTCGGACAGTTGACTCGCTATGGACTTGGTTTGACTCGGCGATTCTAACGATTGGGTCATTGACTCAGCGATTCAAGAACCATTTTCTAGTATTTTTAAGAGAAATAAAAAGATGTTGGGGGTGGGAGTTGAACCCATGACCCCTAGCTTAGGGAACTAAGCCTTCAACCATTGAGCTAACTTCTTGTTGCTGAACATTTTTACTATATTATGTATAAAACACATAAAATATGGATTAAATCATAATGTTAACTTAATCTAACCTTAAAAATATACTTTTAATTAATTTGATGTATCCCGAATTTTCATTACCGAACTCATATCTAAAAAACGAATTATACACGTACGTATGTCGTTCCGAACTACTGCCGAACAACGAACCGTTGACCGGATTTTTGACCGAATCTGATTTACCCGGATCCGTATAATTCTCGTACGTATGCCATCCCGAACTCCCCTCGGTACCCCGAATTACTAACTAGGGTGCGGCATGACGACTGAGTGTTGCCCTCAGCAGAGCAACACGAATCTCCAAGCTTTATAATGAAATATGTACGAAATACCCGTACAGGCCGCAACTCTCGGTGTGTTATACTATCCCGATTGAGCCACTCTCGGTGTGTTATACTAGCCCGATTGAGCATCCGGACTGACCGTATCAGTCTGGATATGATCACGACCATCCAACTCCACTAGTATGATTGGATGGCCCAGATCGATTCTATAACCCCCAAGCAAGTATGGAATATCCGTTGCCGAACCAATGCGGGCCCCGTATGGTCGGCCTCCCCTTGGCCTAGCTTGCTAAAACGTCCAAACCAAAGCAGTATGGACGAAAACCCTAAATTAGGGTTTACGGAACATTAAATGTGTCGCAAAACAGTCTCAACCATCCATCTTCGCAGGTATAGATGGAGGGTGCAGATGTAGATTCAAAGGGAACGGAGTATGTCAACACAATCACCGTGGGCCCACATACATACCTTACCAATCGTTCAGGACCAACCATGGTTGGTCATTCCAAATCGTGCGCCTGAATGGAGCGTGACGCACGGCCTTGAAACCCAAAATTAGGGTTTTGAATCACGAGCGTCCATTTTCTCTGGCACGAATGGAAGGTCCGAGATTATATCAAAGCAGGTCCATTCATACCAACATGACCACCGTGGACCCGTCTATCCCCTCACATGATCGCCCAAGACCGAACTCTCTTTTTCTCCTCAGTTCGCGCGCCTCCAACATGCATGGTCGCTCCTTCCAAATTGCAAACTAATCTCAGCCGCTCGAGTTCGCCGGAAGAATTGAGTGGCTTAGATCATGTTTTCGTGGGATAGTAAGGCATAGGAGTGAGAACCATCCTACCACCTACACGTTGGAGCAATAACCCAAGACCGACTAAGTCTGGTCGTCTTGGAACGCCCGCCCAAAGTTGGTACGGCGTGCGGATTTTGCGGCACCAATTTTCTGTCGCAAATTGATCTCAACCACATAACTTCGCAGGACGAATTGAGTGGCCTAGATCACACTTCTGTGAGACAATGAGGTATGGGCACCTACACCGTCATGTTGTCTACACACATGTATGACCGACCTAGCCAAAGTTGTGTCCCAAGCTTGGATTCGACCAAGCTGAAAAGTGATGCTTGCGCACCTTTTCATAAACCCTAATTCCATCAACGGTCGCAGATAAGTGTCTCAAAGATAATCTCGTCCGTCTAACTTCACCGGCTTGGCTATACAGCCCTCGTCAGGAGTTAATTGGTCAGTATGGCATCATGGTAATCACCACCCGTCACTCTACCACAACATGTGATCGGTCAAGGGAGGGTTTGCATGCGCAACTTCCAAACCATCACATGAAGTAGGCTGGACATGAAGTTACTTTGAGACTCTCAAATAGCGATGCTTCATACATGCTGAATATACTCGATGCAGTACCTGCATAGTATACACACGATACTTCATAAGTATCAATTTCCTAAATAACGTAGCATTACATGCTACTTTATGTGGGTCCCACGATCCACACACTCGAGACATCAATCATGTCACAAACTGGGGGATACATACTGGGGTATTGGTCTGGCGGTTTATAGCATGCAGTGCACAACGCGCCATCACAAGAACGTGTCAGGAAGTCACAGACAGTTAGTGATGATGGGAGAAGTGGGCAAACCTAGTCGTGTGACACCAACACACTACTCCACTACTCCATCACTCCACTTTCTCCACTTCCCACGAGATACAAAGGTTAGGCTAAAAGACTTGTATAAATAGGTTCTCAACCCTATTTTTCAATAAGAAGAGAACAAGACGAGATAATAGAGGCAAGTGTTGATACAATCGTATTCAAACACCGGAACTGATAGCTTACATCCTGCAAGCCAGTTCAGCTTTCTGATACAAGTCATACATAGCCATCACCTTCACATTCTCAATAACTTTTTCGCTTCCCTCCCTAAGATCAACCCCATCTCATTCACTTTGTGACCGAAACAAGTCTGGAATGGCCATTTATTGGTTTAGGCCGGAGTTGCACAGATTGATCTCTCGAATCTACAAGCACTCACTGCGCAGTGCATTTGTTTAAGGTTTAGATTCATTCCTCATCCACACCCCAAATTACTAAAATTAGCAGGAATAGTTTTCACCCATAAACAATTGGCGACCATAGTGGGAGATTAATCTCTCGGTTGTAAAGTCAATTTCTTCAATACCATTCAATCAATTTAGAGATGGTTGGTCTTAGGACCACCTCGACAGTCTCGAATCCTGATGATTCCTCCAATGGAGATACCCCTCCTCCTAACGACGTACCTGGCGGCATGATCAGGAGATTCCTAACATTAAGCGAACTAGCTCGGGTACAGGAGATTCATACGAAGAACATAGAGCTGATCAAGGAAACGATAAACGACATACTTGATCTCCTCATCAAGATGATGTCAGAGGTGAGCGTTTCGGAGACTTCTATACCGGAGACTAGTTCTCCCCAGAGCAACAGATTTACTACGAACTAGAGACCAGAAGATCAGGAAGCGGCATCTCTAGTGGAAAGTTTGTGTGAACTCTTACACCTCTCGAAGAATCAACGGGCGAAGACGTTTACTGCAATTAATAAAATAGCTCTGGACATACACCTGACTCCTTCACGTCCGGAGGTCCTAATTACATCGTAAACATCCGTAAATAATGTTACGTTTATAGAAGATGCCATGATAGCAGAGGAAGGTCACAATCGGGCCATACATATTACCGCGCACATCAAGGGTTCAGAATTCAGGAGGGCCCTCATCGACACAGGAGCTTTTTCGAACATGATTACTCTCAAGACTCTCAGGACAGCCAAGGTTAATCCATGAAAAATTATACGGCAACCCACCACAATGACGGACTTCGAAGGAAACCAGACTAGCACGTACGGGTATGTTAATCTGAATTTATCAGTAGAACCCGTTCAGTCGAAAGTAAAATTTGAAGTCATAGAAAAGGAACTAGACTACCATATGATATTAGGGAGACTATGGCTTCATGATAATAAAGTCATCCCTTCAACGTATCACCAATGCTTGAAGACCATGCTAAATGAGGAAGTCATACGTATTCCTGCACCATTGTCTCCATATGCGCCAATATGCGGAGTGAAACTGTTCGAGCCAAAAGAAACTCCGCAGGGTAGGTCGGACGAAATCATGTGCACCCCACTACCAACGTGGGCCTCAATCCAGGAAGAAGACCGACTTGCATCACTGGGGACTAAGCGCCATGACACACCTTTTCTGACAAGGCGTCCACCTTTTCTCGATGAAGTTTCAACCCATGCTCACGCCAAAAGGGAACGCGCTTTCGAGGCAAGTCGTGATCAGAAGGGGAAGACAATATATCAGCGCCGTTGTTAGAAATTATCAGGAGAGATTGGTACCCAATCTCTCCGCACAATTGAATGCTGCAAGAATGACGAAACACAAGAAGAGGTGTTAGATGCTCCGCGATAGCTACAAGCTGGCACCAACTCCACAACTAACGAACTCGAGATTGTTAACATCGGGAATGAAGAATATCTCAGGCATGTCTCTATCAGCTCAACTCTATCCGTGTCCGAGCGTACGAGTCTTGTCCAACTACTCAAATAGTACCAAGATGTGTTTGCCTGGACATACGAGGAAATGCCAGGTCTAGACGATAAATTGGTCACCCATCACCTTCATGTCATACCCGGATCCAAACCGGTCAAGAAATCTCCGAGGAAATTCAGACACGAAGTGGAAGAGAAAATCAAGGATGAAATTCAGAAGTTTTTAGCTGCTGGCTTCATCAGACCTATCCATAATCCGACCTAGTTAGCTAATGTGGTCCCAGTAAAAAATAAAAACGGACAGATTCGATGTTGTGTGGATTTCAGAGACTTGAACAAGTGCTGCCTCAAGGACGACTTTCCTCTACCTAACATCGACATGTTAGTAGATGCTACCAGCGGATACGGCATGTTCTCCTTCATGGATGGTTACAGCGGATACAATCAGATAAGGATGTATGAGCACGATGCAAGTAAGGCGGCCTTTCGAACCCCTCTTGGCAATTTTTACTATATTGTTATGCCATTCGGTTTAAAAAATGCCGGCGCAATGTATCAACGTGCTATGACGACAATCTTCCACGACATGATGCATAAACAAGTAGAAGATTACGTGGATGATATTGTGGTCAAGTCCAGGACCCGAGCAGATCACGCTAACGTATTACGACAAGTGTTTGAGAGGTGTCGAGAATACAAGTTGAAGATGAATCCTTTGAAATGCGCTTTCGGTGTCTCTTCAGGAAAATTTCTGGGATTTCAAGTGACCGCGGAAGGGATCAAGGTGGACCTGTCCAAGACTCAGCTATCCTCACAATTCCACCTCCCCGAACTATGAAGGAACTCCAAAGTTTCATGGTCAAGGTAAACTACATCCAACGTTTTATACCTGGTCTAGCCCAACTTGCCGCCTCATTCACTCCCTTACTGAAAAAAGGAGCTAGCTTCGTCTGGACCGCAATCTAGCAGGAAACATTTTGGAAGATTCAACGAATACTGTCATCCCCAGCCATCATGAAGTCTCCTGTCCAAGGGAAGCTGCTGCGTCTATACACCACCTTCAGTGACACCGCCGTGGTGGCTCTGCTCGCTCAGGAAGATGATGAGGGAGTCGAACATCATATATACTACTTCAGTCGAATATTAAGAGATGCCTAAATCAGATACCCCAGAGCGAAAAAAGCATGTTTGGCCTTGATCCATTCCATTCATAAGTTTAGGCATTACCTACTGTCTAACAGGGTCATACTCGTGTCTAAATATGATCCTACAAAGTTTTTACTTTCAAAACCGGTCCTGGCGGGAAGGACAGGCAAATGGCTTCTCCAAATATCAGAGTTGGACATAACATGTGCGTCACCTAGACCTATCAAGGGTCAAGCAGTTGCAGACTTCCTGGTGGAGTTTCCTGGAGAAGGAACTACAGGACTGCACGAAGACCTTCCTGAAGAATTTCCAGACGTCTCCGTTTTGGAAGAAGAAGTGTTGATCCTGTATTTTGATGGCTCTGCTATCCTTAGTAGTAACAATGGAGGAGAGGGTATGGTATTAGTCTCTCCAACTGGAGAAGTGTTCTCACATTCCTTCAAGCTGGACTTCGAATGCACCAAAAACTCAGTAGAGTATGAAGCTTTCTTCATAGGGCTGTCGATAGCTAAGCAAGCAGGAGTCATGGGTCTGGAGATAAGAGGCGACTCCAAGTTACTGGTAAATCAAATGAATGGAGTATACGCATTGAAAGAAGTAACACTAGCTCTATACCGATCAGAAGCGCAAAGGTTACTAAACTATTTTGCCAACGCAACCATAATCCATGTGGGTCGCAGCAACAACAAACGCGCCGATTGTCTGGCAACACTGGCCTCCAAATTGAAGTTCGAAGGTTCGGAAGAAACCATGACAGTAAAGAGGAGAACCATAGAATAGACATGGCTATCACAATACAGAGACACCAAGACTGATAATTGGCGAACTCC